>JAWNMN010000897.1:0-600000 GCA_035044025.1 Drosophila paracracens
GTCCGTTTTCCAAATTAAATAAATTCGCATATGGCAGCACAGTTTTTGTCTGATTTCCAAAAATTGAACAGCCTCTAAAATTGTATGTGGATCATAAAAATTGCGACCCAGATTCAATGTTGCTATCGTATATTAGCAGCTAGCGTATATTAGCAGCATTAAAGCTAAGTGCGTGTCAAACATGCATAGGAGCCACCTATCTGCAGATTTTAATTTAATTGAGCGAAGAAAAAAGGCAAGTTAGCTGCGCCATCTGTGGGAACCTATAGGACCGTCAAATATTTGATATTGAGAATGGAATTTGAATAAAAAACTTTGAATTGCTGTTTAATTTAGTTTAAAAATGTACGGATGCTTTGAATAACTTTCAAATCTTAGCAATTTGCTATTAAATGCATGGTGGTATTAAGTGAAATGAAATTCGCAGATATGGTTACTTCTGTGCGTCTTGTATCCGAACATGAAGTGAAAGTCCTGTTTAACATGCGAACGTTTTTTTATAATTTGCAGCCGACTTCCGCTATGAGGGCATTATTTTGGTGAAGAAATCATCGGCGATTCACTCGTTGAAAGATCTGCGCGGTGCCAAGTCGTGCCACACGGGCTTTGGCCGGAATGTCGGCTACCGGATTCCGATCACAAAGCTGAAAAGCACGCACATTTTGAAAGTTTCTGCAGATCCACAGATCTCGGCTACAGAGCGTGAGCTGAAGTCGCTGTCCGAGTTCTTTACGCAATCGTGTTTGGTGGGCAACTACTCGGCGCATCCGGATACGGATCGCCTGCTGAAGAAGAAATACGCGAATTTGTGCGCACTGTGCGAGAAGCCGGCGCAGTGCAACTATCCGGACATATACAGTGGCTATGATGGAGCCATACGCTGCCCGGACAAGGGAAGTGGCGATGTGGCCTTTTCTAAGGTGCAGTACATCAAGAAATATTTCGGTCTGACGGGCAGCGCAGATGCGCCCGCCGCCGAAGGTAAGGCCGAGGACTTTGAGTATCTGTGCGAGGATGGCACCCGTCGCCCAATCGCCGGACCGGCCTGCTCCTGGGCCCAGCGCCACTGGAGCGGCTACATTTCCAACGAGCTGACCGTGCATGGCCCGGAGAAGCTGCATCAGTTGCAGTCGCGCCTGGAGCGTTTCTTTGACAATGGACTGCATGCGGAGAATAAGCAGGCCGCCGCCCATCTGCTCATCCAGCCGAACGCCGCCTATCACAGCAAGCCGAATGCCATCGATCCCAAGGTATATCTGGAGCGTGCCGGCTACAAGGAAGTAATTGAGTGCGATGGCAGCGCCATACGCAAGTTGCGCCTCTGCGTCCAGCGAGATACGGAGTTTTCCAAGTGTCAAGCGCCTCATCGAGCTGCCTACGCACGTGATGCGCGCCCCGAGCTAGAATGCATCCAATCCACCGACTGCATTCAGGCCCTGTCCAACGACAAGGCCGATATGCTGATCGCTTCGGCGACAAGCTATGCAGAGGCTCATGCGCAGAAGCTGCTGCCGTTGGTTTTCGAGCAGCTGAAGCCTGAAGAGCTGCTGGTGGCCGTTGCCCCACCCACTCTCAATCGCGACGCACTGCAAAAGGCGCCACTGTAAGACCAACACCGCTGTCAGAATCATTGCAGGAATTTCTCTCTAATATGACTGCTTCTCTCTATCTCTCTTTGTCTCGGTCCAGTCACTATGATGGAAACTGTGAACGTGCTCGGTTGAGCGCCGCCTTGTTGAACAAGCGCCGCAGCCTGGAATGGTGCAATGTATCGCCAAGCACGTAGCAGGATGTGCTGATTGTGCCTGCCAAGCAGTTGGAGCAGCACAAGGACTGGCAGCTCGTCTGCCCCACTCTGGAGCGTCGTCCAGTCACCGACTATGCAGACTGCAACGTTGAGGTGCAGATGCCACGTGCAATCTTTGCCCGGGCCGACACCACGCCTGTCGAGCAGGAGACTATCAAGCATTTGTTCGCTCTGATCTCCGACAGATTTGGCACCCACGGCAAATTCGTCGATGTTTTTGCGCTCTTTGGAGAGTACCAGAAGGGAGAGCAGAATGTACTCTTTGATGTAAGTGTTCCCAATCCATTTTATTCGAATCGCTTTGAAGTCCTCGTCTAATCCTCTCTCTCTGCCTCCTGCAGGACAATGCCAGCAAGCTGGTTACTGAGGTGGTGAGCCATTTACAGAACGAGCATATCTACAATGACCCCCAGTGCGATGGCAACAAGATTGTCAAGATTTAAAAAATATAACCAAGGCTTCACACATTTGTGTGTCTGCTGCCCATTTTAAACTGTAGATTTGCATACTATTTGATTTCTGTTTCTTTTTTTTTTAATAAATATGAGAACAAAAATATGATTTACCTTTGTTATTTGGCGCCTCCAATTGAGCTGAGCATTAGTGGTAACAAGCTGAAGCTGTTAAATTCGATGCAACATATATATTCAGCTTTTTGTTTGCTTAGTGTAGTGTTGTAGTAAAAATCTAAACTTATTTCACCAAAAGCGCAATAAGTTAACTCAGACACTTTGAAGATTACATACCCGGAGTTAATCTTTTCGAGTATAGGTACATAAGTTGATGCATAATGATTTAGATAATGTTTTCATGCTTAGAAATGGTGATTAGTTAATTCTATTTTCTATTTTGTAAGACTATCAAAGACAGCTTTGCTATTGGGTTCCATTTTCATGGACACTTCAACAGATTTGCTTTGTTGGTTAAACTCTCTACTGAATTTCACGGACATCTGTTGCAAATCGCCACAAATATTTTCATAGATTAGCTTGTCATGCAAGTCATGCTGTAATATGGCAATCTTGCCCAGGGACTGCAGCTGACAAAAGTATCGGAAATTCCATTGATCCTTAGCTTATGCTGATGCAACAGCAAATCGCATATCCGATGGCTGACATGCATTATCTTTCCGCCTCCAGCAACTTGGCCAGCTGTCGAAGGTGTTATTTGCCGTAGCAATAACAATGACAGATGCATTGCAATGTCGCCCATAAAAAAAGGGCTCGATCAGCACCGAAATGATCGTCTGGTCGCATGTCGTTCAGAGCCCAATGATAGGATTGGTCCGTTTGCTGAGTTTCTGGTCCAGCGACGACAATACATGACGCAGAAGGGGGCAACTTCTTATTGGTTTCCTTTCCCACTCAGTTGCTGTAGCGATAAACTTTTCAAACTTTTAAATTGTTATTGTGAATGGGTAAAGCTAAAAAAGAAATTGAATATACATTTTATGTAATTACAATTAAAAATTGTTAAGTATTGTACCTCAATTTAGTAACACATTGCTTTTCAGTATCTGTTTGAATTTATGCGCGCAACATTAACGCACTAATGTGCGCAATATTGATTGCTATGTAAAGTAACAACGCTATGCAAGACAACGGCGGCGAAAACAATTGCTGGCTTCATTATAGACGGAAAAGTCGACGACGCTTACAAGATGCATTTGGCAATTGCAAAGAATGCTTTGGTTAATGTGGACAACAAATAAGTGCACATAAAAGAGTCACAAGATGTCAACATCGGCGAAAGACCAAAATAATTGACTTGATAAATGAATCGCTGGAAATTTGCATGCGCGCATGCGAACATGTTGAAACATGTCTCATGCGCTGCTTGCATCATGGAGATACAATCAACTTTAAGCCGGTGATGCTGGTAAAACAACTGATCCGCTGGTTTGGCTTCGCACCACCAACAGCCCCCGATCGCTTCCTGGCCCTGTTGCTCGAGCTGATGCGCTTCGACTTCAGCGATACGATTGTCCGCAAGATTCCTTGCCGCCGATTCCAAGCAGAGCTGGAAAAAATACGACAAATATTGCATGCTCTGTCAACAGAACGTTACATTAAACTGCTGGATAAAATAGAGAGCCTGCTTGATATTATGTACAATAGTTCAGGTAACACAAAAATATAAAAAATATATATATAAATGAGTTGTTCTCTTGTATTTTTGTATTTTTGCAGGAGAATCACAGAGCAGCATAAGCGAAATGGCATTTTCAGTCAGTGGCTTCTATCTGCAGGCTGAAGACTATGAAACAGCTTGGTCACGCAACATTGACAATTGCCACCAATGTGGATGGCCTAACAGTGAAAAACGATCAGCAGTTGCAGTAGCAATTGATCAATATACAAGAGTAGTGCCCTGTTTACGATTCTTAAGCTGATGCAGCATCGCATTTGCAAACGTACCAGGACAATCCATTATGCCAAGTGTATTGAATCGGATGTGGAGGCGAAACTACGATTGCGTATTTCCAGCGATTTGAGTCTGCTGATAGCTGGCTGCTTGGACCAGCTAAAGCGGCTGGAACTGGAGCACTGTATTCACAATTGTGCAACCGATCGAACTGATTGTTGAGGTGATCAAATCGTTTGCTCAGCTAGGTGCGCACATGCCCGGTCACCATGTGCAGCGACTGGGCGCAATTGTGCCCAAAATAAAGAGCTACTGCAACAGCATCGATGAGTCAAATGTCACCGGGACGCGCAACATGGCCAATGGACATGCTAATGATGCCGCGACTGCAATCTCTGATATTTAATGGACTGCTGCTGGATGTTATAAAGCAGAATGCATCTACCATCGATCGTGCAATTGGTCGAACGCTACTGCAACCGTTGATGCTGGACAGCAGCTATTTGTGGTGTGTGCCGCAGCGCCGGCATAGTTTGTGTCAGCTGTATGCCGTTTTCATTAAAAAGAATACGTTGGAGCAAAAGCAAATGACTCTGCTTAAGGCCGCAAATGAATCGGCTGTGGGTCAGCTATTGGCCGAAGAAAGACTGCCACCGTTGGAACTGTTTGGCGAAACATCGTGAGTTAAGCTACGCCATCGTGCAACTAGGTAGTAAGTGCCTGCTGCAACAGCTCTACGATACAATTGTCAAGTTTGTATAGAGCTGCGTTATCAGGCTGCTTCTCACCATCTTCGATTTGGCCGACAAAGATTTGGGCAACTATGAGTTGCGTTTGCTAAACCAGCATGTTGTCGACCACTTTCATGCGTTCATGAACAAGACGAACTATTTGCCCGGCTGCAGCAACATGCAATTGGCTCAACAGCATATTCTGGGTCTGTCATTATGTACCGCACTCATGCGAAAGCTGCTCGTGGCGGGCTGGCGGCCGTTGCAATCGTTGCCGCCAAGCCTTTCAACAGTGGTGCATTGACTATCAAATCATGCTGCTGGGTTTGGTCAAACTGATCACTGCGAACGAGTTTGCCACCATCTTCAAGATGGTGATGCAAGTGGTGCCGCTATTCGTCTGTCGGGCAATCAATCAGCCAAAACTGCAGCTACTGCTCTGGCACCTGTTCGAGCCGGATGGCCAATATGTGGAGACGCCGCAAGCGTTGCGCGGCAACATCTGCTACCTATTATATTTCAAAAAAGA
This sequence comes from Drosophila paracracens, assembly GCA_035044025.1. Classification (NCBI taxonomy): domain Eukaryota; kingdom Metazoa; phylum Arthropoda; class Insecta; order Diptera; family Drosophilidae; genus Drosophila; species Drosophila paracracens. The sequence goes on from JAWNMN010000897.1 coordinate 5,432, forward strand.
ACACATCACAACAACAAAAACAGAAAAAATTGACAAATAAAGGCAAATAGAGCAATATAAATATAAAATAAAATAAATATAAAAGCACCGGCCGGCAAGCTGAACTCCACAGTTGAGCTAGGGCGACGATGGGATCAGCGACAACGACTTGGATTTTGTCAGCGGCAACGCTGCTGCTGATGCTGCACTGCAGAGATTCAGCCGCCGTGGAGCCCATTTGTAAGCGCAAATTCTGTTGCAGAATATTCTAGCTCTAGTTCGGGTTCGACATAAATTTAAAATCATCAATTCTCTGGCAGATCGGCTGTGTGTGCCGCAAATCTATTTCAGCGATTGCCAGAAACTTCTTGCCGATCCATCGGAGGCAGGCATACTCATGGAGTGCGTGTCGGGACGGGATCGTGTCGACTGCCTGGAGATGATCGAACAGCGGAAGGCAGATGTGCTGGCCAGCGAGCCAGAGGACATGTATATGGCGTATCATCGCAAGAACGAGGATTATCGTGTCATCTCCGAGATACGCACCCAAGACGATAAGAATGGTGAGTGCTCTTAGTGATACATATAAATCGGCTTCAATCAGATTAAAATGACCCAAAATAATTAGGCGGAAATACTGTAGTGAAATAAACCATATGCATTTCTATGGATACACATTAATGTAAAAGTGATTCCAATTCACAAGCTCGAAATTATAAAAAAAAAACCGAAAATATTTTCGAAATTTTTCCAACGGAAAGTTTACACGCAAAACAGATACGCTTTAAGTTGAGGTGTAAAAGCAAAAAAAAAATAGGTTTTTCGCACTTTCGAAGTGTTTGCTAGAAGTATTTCTAATTTTTGCTTATGTTAAATTAATTGATATCTTTACTTTTACCCGAACCAAAACGGAAAATGTATTTATTTAGAAAATAATCATTGGCTAGTTTGCATAAATATGTACTGCAACATAATCGTAATATATAATAGAGAAGACTGCTACTTACTTTTAAGATCGGCGTCCGTTTTCCAAATTAAATAAATTCGCATATGGCAGCACAGTTTTTGTCTGATTTCCAAAAATTGAACAGCCTCTAAAACTGTATGTGGATCATAAAAATTTCGACCCAGATTCAATGTTGCTATCACAGAAAAGCGATTTTATGGAAATTAGCGTATATTAGCAGCATTAAAGCTAAGTGCGTGTCAAACATGCATAGGAGCCACCTATCTGCAGATTTTAATTTAATTGAGCGAAGAAAAAAGGCAAGTTAGCTGCGCCATCTGTGGGAACCTATAGGACCGTCAAATATTTGATATTGAGAATGGAATTTGAATAAAAAACTTTGAATTGCTGTTTAATTTAGTTTAAAAATGTATGGATGCTTTGAATAACTTTCAAATCTTAGCAATTTGCTATTAAATGCATGGTGGTATTAAGTGAAATGAAATTCGCAGATATGGTTACTTCTGTGCGTCTTGTATCCGAACATGAAGTGAAAGTCCTGTTTAACATGCGAACGTTTTTTTATAATTTGCAGCCGACTTCCGCTATGAGGGCATTATTTTGGTGAAGAAATCATCGGCGATTCACTCGTTGAAAGATCTGCGCGGTGCCAAGTCGTGCCACACGGGCTTTGGCCGGAATGTCGGCTACCGGATTCGATCACAAAGCTGAAAAACACGCACATTTTGAAAGTTTCTGCAGATCCACAGATCTCGGCTACAGAGCGTGAGCTGAAGTCGCTGTCCGAGTTCTTTACGCAATCGTGTTTGGTGGGCAACTACTCGGCGCATCCGGATACGGATCGCCTGCTGAAGAAGAAATACGCGAATTTGTGCGCACTGTGCGAGAAGCCGGCGCAGTGCAACTATCCGGACAGATACGTGGCTATGATGGAGCCATACGCTGCCCGGACAAGGGAAGTGGCGATGTGGCCTTTTCTAAGGTGCAGTACATCAAGAAATATTTCGGTCTGACGGGCAGCGCAGATGCGCCCGCCGCCGAAGGTAAGGCCGAGGACTTTGAGTATCTGTGCGAGGATGGCACCCGTCGCCCAACCGCCGGACCAACCTGCTCCTGGGCCCAGCGCCCCTGGAGCGGCTACATTTCCAACGAGCTGACCGTGCATGGCCCGGAGAAGCTGCATCAGTTGCAGTCGCGCCTGGAGCGTTTCTTTGACAATGGACTGCATGCGGAGAATAAGCAGGCCGCCGCCCATCTGCTCATCCAGCCGAACGCCGCCTATCACAGCAAGCCGAATGCCATCGATCCCAAGGTATATCTGGAGCGTGCCGGCTACAAGGAAGTAATTGAGTGCGATGGCAGCGCCATACGCAAGTTGCGCCTCTGCGTCCAGCGAGATACGGAGTTTTCCAAGTGTCAAGCGCTTCATCGAGCTGCCTACGCACGTGATGCGCGCCCCGAGCTAGAATGCATCCAATCCACCGACTGCATTCAGGCCCTGTCCAACGACAAGGCCGATATGCTGATCGCTTCGGCGACAAGCTATGCAGAGGCTCATGCGCAGAAGCTGCTGCCGTTGGTTTTCGAGCAGCTGAAGCCTGAAGAGCTGCTGGTGGCCGTTGCCCCACCCACTCTCAATCGCGACGCACTGCAAAAGGCGCCACTGTAAGACCAACACCGCTGTCAGAATCATTGCAGGAATTTCTCTCTAATATGACTGCTTCTCTCTATCTCTCTTTGTCTCGGTCCAGTCACTATGATGGAAACTGTGAACGTGCTCGGTTGAGCGCCGCCTTGTTGAACAAGCGCCGCAGCCTGGAATGGTGCAATGTATCGCCAAGCACGTAGCAGGATGTGCTGATTGTGCCTGCCAAGCAGTTGGAGCAGCACAAGGACTGGCAGCTCGTCTGCCCCACTCTGGAGCGTCGTCCAGTCACCGACTATGCAGACTGCAACGTTGAGGTGCAGATGCCACGTGCAATCTTTGCCCGGGCCGACACCACGCCTGTCGAGCAGGAGACTATCAAGCATTTGTTCGCTCTGATCTCCGACAGATTTGGCACCCACGGCAAATTCGTCGATGTTTTTGCGCTCTTTGGAGAGTACCAGAAGGGAGAGCAGAATGTACTCTTTGATGTAAGTGTTCCCAATCCATTTTATTCGAATCGCTTTGAAGTCCTCGTCTAATCCTCTCTCTCTGCCTCCTGCAGGACAATGACAGCAAGCTGGTTACTGAGGTGGTGAGCCATTTACAGAACGAGCATATCTACAATGACCCCCAGTGCGATGGCAACAAGATTGTCAAGATTTAAAAAATATAACCAAGGCTTCACACATTTGTGTGTCTGCTGCCCATTTTAAACTGTAGATTTGCATACTATTTGATTTCTTTTTCTTTCTTTTGAATAAATATGAGAACAAAAATATGATTTAGCTTTGTTATTTGGCGCCTCCAATTGAGCTGAGCATATGTGGTAACAAGCTGAAGCTGTTAAATTCGATGCAACATATTTATTTGTTTTTTTTTTAACAGTTTTTTGTTTGCTTAGTGTGGTGTTGTAGTAAAAATCTAAACTTATTTCACCAAAAGCGCAATAAGTTAACTCAGACACTCCGAAGATTACATACCCTTGCAGACCGGAGTTAATCTTTTCGAGTATAGGTACATAAGTTGATGCATAATGATTTAGATAATGTTTTCATGCTTAGAAATGGTGATTAGTTAATTCTATTTGCTATTTTGTAAGACTATCGAAGACAGCTTTGCTATTGGGTCCCATTTTCATGGACACTTCAACAGATTTGCTTTGTTGGTTAAACTCTCTACTGAATTTCACGGACATCTGTTGCAAATCGCCACAAATATTTTCATAGATTAGCTTGTCATGCAAGTCATGCTGTAATATGGCAATCTTGCCCAGGGACTGCAGCGGCCCTGGCAGGGGGGCGAAAAGTGCGCGCGATCGGCACAACTCTCCGGCAGCTTGGAGGGTGCGGGGCGTTAGCCCTGCCGTGCATGCTCGACCGTCGCCACGCACCAGCCCAAGATCGGCCATGATCCGCATGCGCTGCCAGCATGCCGATTATCTTTCCGCCTCCAGCAACTTGGCCAGCTGTCGAAGGTGTTATTTGCCGTAGCAATAACAATGACAGATGCATTGCAATGTCGCCCATAAAAGAAGGGCTCGATCAGCACCGAAATGATCGTCTGGTCGCATGTCGTTCAGAGCCCAATGATAGGATTGGTCCGTTTGCTGAGTTTCTGGTCCAGCGACGACAATACATGACGCAGAAGGGAGCAACTTCTTATTGGTTTCCTTTCCCACTCAGTTGCTGTAGCGATAAACTTTTCAAACTTTTAAATTGTTATTGTGAATGGGTAAAGCTAAAAAAGAAATTGAATATACATTTTATGCAATTACAATTAAAAATTGTTAAGTATGGTACATCAATTTAGTAACACATTGCTTTTCAGTATCTGTTTGAATTTATGCGCGCAACATTGACGCACAAATGAGCGCAATATTGATTGCTATGTAAAGTAACAACGCTATGCAAGACAACGGCGGCGAAAACAATTGCTGGCTTCATTATAGGCGGAAAAGTCGACGACGCTTACAAGATGCATTTGGCAATTGCAAAGAATGCTTTGGTTAATGTGGACAACAAATAAGTGCACATAAAAGAGTCACAAGATGTCAACATCGGCGAAAGACCAAAATAATTGACTTGATAAATGAATCGCTGGAAATTTGCATGCGCGCATGCGAACATGTTGAAACATGTCTCATGCGCTGCTTGCATCATGGAGATACAATCAACTTTAAGCCGGTGATGCTGGTAAAACAACTGATCCGCTGGTTTGGCTTCGCACCACCAACAGCCCCCGATCGCTTCCTGGCCCTGTTGCTCGAGCTGATGCGCTTCGACTTCAGCGATACGATTGTCCGCAAGATTCCTTGCCGCCGATTCCAAACAGAGCTGGAAAAAATACGACAAATATTGCATGCTCTGTCAACAGAACGTTACATTAAACTGCTGGATAAAATAGAGAGCCTGCTTGATATTATGTACAATAGTTCAGGTAACACAAAAATATAAAAAATATATATATAAATGAGTTGTTCTCTTGTATTTTTGTATTTTTGCAGGAGAATCACAGAGCAGCATAAGCGAAATGGCATTTTCAGTCAGTGGCTTCTATCTGCAGGCTGAAGACTATGAAACAGCTTGGTCACGCAACATTGACAATTGCCACCAATGTGGATGGCCTAACAGTGAAAAACGATCAGCAGTTGCAGTAGCAATTGATCAATATACAAGAGTAGTGCCCTGTTTACGATTCTTAAGCTGATGCAGCATCGCATTTGCAAACGTACCAGGACAATCCATTATGCCAAGTGTATTGAATCGGATGTGGAGGCGAATCTACGATTGCGTATTTCCAGCGATTTGAGTCTGCTGATAGCTGGCTGCTTGGACCAGCTAAAGCGGCGGCTGGGCCGACACTGGCACCGCGACGGTGGGTGATCATCGCGCAACATGGCCAATGGACATGCTAATGATGCCGCGACTGCAATCTCTGATATTTAATGGACTGCTGCTGGATGTTATAAAGCAGAATGCATCTACCATCGATCGTGCAATTGGTCGAACGCTACTGCAACCGTTGATGCTGGACAGCAGCTATTTGTGGTGTGTGCCGCAGCGCCGGCATAGTTTGTGTCAGCTGTATGCCGTTTTCATTAAAAAGAATACGTTGGAGCAAAAGCAAATGACTCTGCTTAAGGCCGCAAATGAATCGGCTGTGGGTCAGCTATTGGCCGAAGAAAGACTGCCACCGTTGGAACTGTTTGGCGAAACATCGTGAGTTAAGCTACGCCATCGTGCAACTAGGTAGTAAGTGCCTGCTGCAACAGCTCTACGATACAATTGTCAAGTTTGTATAGAGCTGCGTTATCAGGCTGCTTCTCACCATCTTCGATTTGGCCGACAAAGATTTGGGCAACTATGAGTTGCGTTTGCTAAACCAGCATGTTGTCGACCACTTTCATGCGTTCATGAACAAGACGAACTATTTGCCCGGCTGCAGCAACATGCAATTGGCTCAACAGCATATTCTGGGTCTGTCATTATGTACCGCACTCATGCGAAAGCTGCTCGTGGCGGGCTGGCGGCCGTTGCAATCGTTGCCGCCAAGCCTTTCAACAGTGGTGCATTGACTATCAAATCATGCTGCTGGGTTTGGTCAAACTGATCACTGCGAACGAGTTTGCCACCATCTTCAAGATGGTGATGCAAGTGGTGCCGCTATTCGTCTGTCGGGCAATCAATCAGCCAAAACTGCAGCTACTGCTCTGGCACCTGTTCGAGCCGGATGGCCAATATGTGGAGACGCCGCAAGCGTTGCGCGGCAACATCTGCTACCTATTATATTTCAAAAAAGAACACATCACAACAACAAAAACAGAAAAAATTGACAAATAAAGGCAAATAGAGCAATATAAATATAAAATAAAATAAATATAAAAGCACCGGCCGGCAAGCTGAACTCCACAGTTGAGCTAGGGCGACGATGGGATCAGCGACAACGACTTGGATTTTGTCAGCGGCAACGCTGCTGCTGATGCTGCACTGCAGAGATTCAGCCGCCGTGGAGCCCATTTGTAAGCGCAAATTCTGTTGCAGAATATTCTAGGTCTAGTTCGGGTTCGACATAAATTTAAAATCATCAATTCTCTGGCAGATCGGCTGTGTGTGCCGCAAATCTATTTCAGCGATTGCCAGAAACTTCTTGCCGATCCATCGGAGGCAGGCATACTCATGGAGTGCGTGTCGGGACGGGATCGTGTCGACTGCCTGGAGATGATCGAACAGCGGAAGGCAGATGTGCTGGCCAGCGAGCCAGAGGACATGTATATGGCGTATCATCGCAAGAACGAGGATTATCGTGTCATCTCCGAGATACGCACCCAAGACGATAAGAATGGTGAGTGCTCTTAGTGATACATATAAATCGGCTTCAATCAGATTAAAATGACCCAAAATAATTAGGCGGAAATACTGTAGTGAAATAAACCATATGCATTTCTATGGATACACATTAATGTAAAAGTGATTCGAATTCACAAGCTCGAAATTATAAAAAAAAAACCGAAAATATTTTCGAAATTTTTCCAACGGAAAGTTTACACTCAAAACAGATACGCTTTAAGTTGAGGTGTAAAAGCAAAAAAAAAATAGGTTTTTCGCACTTTCGAAGTGTTTGCTAGAAGTATTTCTAATTTTTGCTTATGTTAAATTAATTGATATCTTTACTTTTACCCGAACCAAAACGGAAAATGTATTTATTTAGAAAATAATCATTGACTAGTTTGCATAAATATGTATTGCAACATAATCGTAATATATAATAGAGAAGACTGCTACTTACTTTTAAGATCGGCGTCCGTTTTCCAAATTAAAAAAATTCGCATATGGCAGCACAGTTTTTGTCTGATTTCCAAAAATTGAACAGCCTATAAAATTGTATGTGGATCCTAAAAATTTCGACCCAGATTAAAGAAAAGCGATTTTATGGAAATTAACCAAAGCATTCTTTCCAATTGCCAAACGCATTTTGAAAGAGTCGTCGACTTTTCCGCCTATAATGAAGCCAGCAATTGTTTTCGCCGCCGTTGTCTTGCATAGCGTTGTTACTTTACATAGCAATCAATATTGCGCTCATTAGTGCGTTAATGTTGCTCGCATAAATTCAAACAGATACTGAAAAGCAATGTGTTACTAAATTGATGTACCATACTTAACAATTTTTAATTGTAATTGCATAAAATGTATAGTCAATTTCTTTTTTAGCTTTACCCATTCACAATAACAATTTAAAAGTTTGAAAAGTTTATCGCTACAGCAACTGAGTGGGAAAGGAAACCAATAAGAAGTTGCCCCCTTCTGCGTCATGTATTGTCGTCGCTGGACCAGAAACTCAGCAAACGGACCAATCCTATCATTGGGCTCTGAACGACATGCGACCAGACGATCATTTCGGTGCTGATCGAGCCCTTTTTTTATGGGCGACATTGCAATGCATCTGTCATTGTTATTGCTACGGCAAATAACACCTTCGACAGCTGGCCAAGTAGCTGGAGGCGGAAAGATAATCGGATATGCTGTTGCATCAGCATAAGCTAAGGATCAATGGAATTTCCGATACTTTTGTGGCTTGGTGCGTGGTTCGACAGGATCGAAGTCATTGCACGTTGCAGGAGACTATATCGCTTACATTTAACCTGCACCCATCCAAGCTGACCTGTGATGAGATTACAAGTGTCAACGAATCGCTGCGCAACTTTATCGCACACCCCTTGTCCATGGGCCAGCTGCAGTCCCTGGGCAAGATTGCCATATTACAGCATGACTTGCATGACAAGCTAATCTATGAAAATATTTGTGGCGATTTGCAACAGATGTCCGTGAAATTCAGTAGAGAGTTTAACCAACAAAGCAAATCTGTTGAAGTGTCCATGAAAATGGGACCCAATAGCAAAGCTGTCTTTGATAGTCTTACAAAATAGAAAATAGAATTAACTAATCACCATTTCTAAGCATGAAAACATTATCTAAATCATTATGCATCAACTTATGTACCTATACTCGAAAAGATTAACTCCGGGTATGTAATCTTCAAAGTGTCTGAGTTAACTTATTGCGCTTTTGGTGAAATAAGTTTAGATTTTTACTACAACACTACACTAAGCAAACAAAAAACTGTTAAAAAAAATAAAACAAATAAATATGTTGCATCGAATTTAACAGCTTCAGCTTGTTACCACAAATGCTCAGCTCAATTGGAGGCGCCAAATAACAAAGCTAAATCATATTTTTGTTCTCATATTTATTAAAAAAAAAAAGAAACAGAAATCAAATAGTATGCAAATCTACAGTTTAAAATGGGCAGCAGACACACAAATGTGTGAAGCCTTGGTTATATTTTTTAAATCTTGACAATCTTGTTGCCATCGCACTGGAGGTCATTGTAGATATGCTCGTTCTGTAAATGGCTCACCACCTCAGTAACCAGCTTGCTGGCATTGTCCTGCAGGAGGCAGAGAGAGAGAGAGAGAATTAGACAAGGACTTCAAAGCGATTCGAATAAAATGGATTGGGAACACTTACATCAAAGAGTACATTCTGCTCTCCCTTCTGGTACTCTCCAAAGAGCGCAAAAACATCGACGAATTTGCCGTGGGTGCCAAATCTGTCGGAGATCAGAGCGAACAAATGCTTGATAGTCTCCTGCTCGACAGGCGTGGTGTCGGCCCGGGCAAAGATTGCACGTGGCATCTGCACCTCAACGTTGCAGTCTGCATAGTCGGTGACTGGACGACGCTCCAGAGTGGGGCAGACGAGCTGCCAGTCCTTGTGCTGCTCCAACTGCTTGGCAGGCACAATCAGCACATCCTGCTCCGTGCTTGGCGATACATTGCACCATTCCAGGCTGCGGCGCTTGTTCAACAAGGCGGCGCTCAACCGAGCACGTTCACAGTTTCCATCATAGTGACTGGACCGGGGCAAAGAGAGATAGAGAGAAGCAGTCATATTAGAGAGAAATTCCTGAAATGATTCTGACAGCGGTGTTGGTCTTACAGTGGCGCCTTTTGCAGTGCGTCGCGATTGAGAGTGGGTGGGGCAACGGCCACCAGCAGCTCTTCAGGCTTCAGCTGCTCGAAAACCAACGGCAGCAGCTTCTGCGCATGAGCCTCTGCATAGCTTGTCGCCGAAGCGATCAGCATATCGGCCTTGTCGTTGGACAGGGCCTGAATGCAGTCGGTGGATTGAATGCATTCTAGCTCGGGGCGCGCATCACGTGCGTAGGCAGCTCGATGAAGCGCTTGACACTTGGAAAACTCCGTATCCCGCTGGACGCAGAGGCGCAACTTGCGTATGGCGCTGCCATCGCGCTCAATCACATCCTTGTAGCCGGCACGCTCCAGATATACCTTGGGATCGATGGCATTCGGCTTGCTGTGATAGGCGGCGTTCGGCTGGATGAGCAGATGGGCGGCGGCCTGCTTATTCTCCGCATGCAGTCCATTGTCAAAGAAACGCTCCAGGCGCGACTGCAACTGATGCAGCTTCTCCGGGCCATGCACGGTCAGCTCGTTGGAAATGTAGCCGCTCCAGGGGCGCTGGGCCCAGGAGCAGGCCGGTCCGGCGATTGGGCGACGGGTGCCATCCTCGCACAGATACTCAAAGTCCTCGGCCTTACCTTCGGCGGCGGGCGCATCTGCGCTGCCCGTCAGACCGAAATATTTCTTGATATACTGCACCTTAGAAAAGGCCACATCGCCACTTCCCTTGTCCAGGCAGCGTATGGCTCCATCATAGCCACTGTATATGTCCGGATAGTTGCACTGCGCCGGCTTCTCGCACAGTGCGCACAAATTCGCGTATTTCTTCTTCAGCAGGCGATCCGTATCCGGATGCGCCGAGTAGTTGCCCACCAAACACGATTGCGTAAAGAACTCGGACAGCGACTTCAGCTCACGCTCTGTAGCCGAGATCTGTGGATCTGCAGAAACTTTCAAAATGTGCGTGTTTTTCAGCTTTGTGATCGGAATCCGGTAGCCGACATTCCGGCCAAAGCCCGTGTGGCACGACTTGGCACCGCGCAGATCTTTCAACGAGTGAATCGCCGATGATTTCTTCACCAAAATAATGCCCTCATAGCGGAAGTCGGCTGCAAATTATAAAAAAACGTTCGCATGTTAAACAGGACTTTCACTTCATGTTCGGATACAAGACGCACAGAAGTAACCATATCTGCGAATTTCATTTCACTTAATACCACCATGCATTTAATAGCAAATTGCTAAGATTTGAAAGTTATTCAAAGCATCCATACATTTTTAAACTAAATTAAACAGCAATTCAAAGTTTTTTATTCAAATTCCATTCTCAATATCAAATATTTGACGGTCCTATAGGTTCCCACAGATGGCGCAGCTAACTTGCCTTTTTTCTTCGCTCAATTAAATTAAAATCTGCAGATAGGTGGCTCCTATGCATGTTTGACACGCACTTAGCTTTAATGCTGCTAATATACGCTAATTTCCATAAAATCGCTTTTCTGTGATAGCAACATTGAATCTGGGTCGAAATTTTTATGATCCACATACAGTTTTAGAGGCTGTTCAATTTTTGGAAATCAGACAAAAACTGTGCTGCCATATGCGAATTTTTTTAATTTGGAAAACGGACGCCGATCTTAAAAGTAAGTAGCAGTCTTCTCTATTATATATTACGATTATGTTGCAGTACATATTTATGCAAACTAGCCAATGATTATTTTCTAAATAAATACATTTTCCGTTTTGGTTCGGGTAAAAGTAAAGATATCAATTAATTTAACATAAGCAAAAATTAGAAATACTTCTAGCAAACACTTCGAAAGTGCGAAAAACCTATTTTTTTTTTGCTTTTACACCTCAACTTAAAGCGTATCTGTTTTGAGTGTAAACTTTCCGTTGGAAAAATTTCGAAAATATTTTCGGTTTTTTTTTTATAATTTCGAGCTTGTGAATTCGAATCACTTTTACATTAATGTGTATCCATAGAAATGCATATGGTTTATTTCACTACAGTATTTCCGCCTAATTATTTTGGGTCATTTTAATCTGATTGAAGCCGATTTATATGTATCACTAAGAGCACTCACCATTCTTATCGTCTTGGGTGCGTATCTCGGAGATGACACGATAATCCTCGTTCTTGCGATGATACGCCATATACATGTCCTCTGGCTCGCTGGCCAGCACATCTGCCTTCCGCTGTTCGATCATCTCCAGGCAGTCGACACGATCCCGTCCCGACACGCACTCCATGAGTATGCCTGCCTCCGATGGATCGGCAAGAAGTTTCTGGCAATCGCTGAAATAGATTTGCGGCACACACAGCCGATCTGCCAGAGAATTGATGATTTTAAATTTATGTCGAACCCGAACTAGACCTAGAATATTCTGCAACAGAATTTGCGCTTACAAATGGGCTCCACGGCGGCTGAATCTCTGCAGTGCAGCATCAGCAGCAGCGTTGCCGCTGACAAAATCCAAGTCGTTGTCGCTGATCCCATCGTCGCTCTAGCTCAACTGTGGAATTCAGCTTGCCGGCCGGTGCTTTTATAGCCTAGCTCCTCCAAGGGTTTTTTGCTTTTGCTCTATTTGCATTTATTTGTCAATTTTTTCTGTTTTTGTTGTTGTGATGTGTTCTTTTTTGATTTCTTTTTTTTTTTTTTTTTGTTGTTTAAATTGCCTGCCTCAATCTCTCTCTCTCACTCGCTAATTTTTCCAATGTTTTGATTACCGGTGATCATTCTATTAAGCCGACAGCTGCAAAGACATATATTTAAGAGTGCTTTAGTCGAGAGAGCTCGACTTACGAGATACCCTTGTTGCCAAAATTCGAGTAAGTTATGTATCTCTCTTATATTATTGCTCTTATTTTTGATGTGTTAAAACTGAAATCACCTAAAATAAAATTGAAAATTGATAAAGGAAGGCGATCGATGTAAGAGGAACTTGTAAAGTTATCGAAATTAAATAAGCTTCACCTGCGTAAGGTATACGAAAACTTACATTCCAAATTTTTACATTTCTAGATCTTATAGTCTCCGACATAAGCGAGTTCATAAAGCCAAACTGACAGATAGACGAACGGTCAGAGACGGATATGGCTAGTACTACTCATCTGTTAATGCTGATGTAAAATACAATTTGTAGGTTCGGAGATGCTTCCTTCTGTCTATTACATACATTTGCACAACATCATTATACCTTCTTTCAGTTCAGTTTCAGGGTATAGAAAACAAACGAACGATACCCATAAATGCACATACACACATACATGAATTTATATAACAAACGTCTCGAGTACTTTTGCCGATCGGGTTCTTCCCAACCAAGCTTGGGTCTGCGCTACACAACAAACGGCGGGCTCATGGGTTATGAATGGCCTTACAGACACACATATTAAAATTCATAATTTAATCAATTAAATCAGAACTCATAAATAGTTTTAAACCATGTATTTACTTTGTATTCACTTTTTTTTTATTACAATTTAAAGCTATGTACTTATTTCGAATTCACTTTCTTACAATTATTTTTCTTTTTTGAAATACCTATTGGAACTTCTCATTATCTTGACAGATAATAAAGAAAAGTTCCAAATATTTAGACAGATAATAATGAAAAGTTCCAATGGGTATTCCAAAAAAGAAAAAGAATTGTAATAGGAAAGTGGATACAAAGTAAATAAATAGCTTAAATCTATTTATTTTTGAATAATAGTATATTATTATTATTATAATATTTTTATACGAATACATACAATTTCTGTAAAGTCTATATTTATTGGTTCCTGATCTAAGAAACTATTAAAGAGAAAAAAATGGTTAATAATTGATAAATATAGTAATCTTTAAAAAGACTTTCCAGTAAACTCAATTGTTCAGAAATAAAATTTATAATTTTTACTTTTTTAATTAGTTTTTAAATCATTTATGTGAAAACTTTCAAAAATAATTAGATACAAACCTTAATACATTACTTTCTTTAATTTTTAACTTGCAATTTTATTTGTAGAAAATTTTGAAATCGAAATTACCTTTAGTTGTATTTTTATAATAGAAGCCGACTTCTCTTTTGTTGTCCGCTTTGACCTATTCTCTGAATATATACATACATTTATAGATTATATTTGAAACAGGTTATCGCAGACCACTATCGCCTAGACAGCAGAACCTTTAGAACAATTCGTCGCTAGTGATTTGATTAATGCTACTTAAGCACTAATGCCCAACCCAGCGACAGCTCATCATATCGTAGGGGCTTAAGTAAGTACTTATATATATATATATATATATTTATATATATATAACCTCACACATACTGCCTACCGCCTTCTAGTAGACCTGCAGGAGGAGCAGGCTAGAAGCGACAGTCAACTCAACTGCCATCATTATTTACTATGGGTTTTTTTCTTTTTGCTTATTTTTTAGTTGAACAATTGAATCATTTGCATGTCAGAGCCGGTTTTTGTACAATGGGCAACCCCATTGAAACCCCTTTCCGAATATAAATTTTTTGCGATCTACTTAAAATGCAAGTGAGCAGGCGATTATAGTCGAAGTAAGGCTGAGTTGTGTGTGTGTGTGTTGGGGGGAAGGGGGAGGAAGTGCTGCAAAACGAATCTGCGGAGGGCGGACTGCTTGTAAACGAAGCTTCGTGACTTTTTGCTGAAAATTCTCGTAAACAAGATCACATAAGTTATTCTTATACACCTACTTAGAAAATAGCAACGAGTCAACTTAATTGTGTATTTTTTGTATTTTGATTTTATTGCTGTTATTGCAATTGTTGTCGGGTAGGGCACAGGGTTGAACCAATTAAATGTTGCTGTTTCATATAGGTATATTATACACTAATTATGCACTTAGTTTGGTAACTATTGATGTAGTCCTCAAATTGTGCATTTAACTGGGTGCACATATACACAGATATATGCATATTACTATTTATGTATATGTACATATATGTTGTACGTCAATAAGGTCAATTGAAGAACAGAAAACGTCGCTCCAGCGCGACGGGACTTTCCCAGTTCGGGTATTTGTTCATAAGAATTTAACATGAACTTATCAGTCAGGGGCAAGCTGCGCAATCAATTAAAAGATCCCTTAATTATTTATTTTTTTTTATTTTTTTTTTATTTATTTATTGTCAACTAAAAATCAGTCGACACAAAAAAAAGTACAAAAGCTTTAAGAATTTAATTTAACTTACATTAACATAATATAAAAATTATAAATATATTTAAAAATATGAAATTTTAAATTGATTAAAATGATTTCTGGGGGTATTTAAAAGCAAATTGGTCCAACATTTGTTGCATGAATTGGGGAAAACCCAGAAAAAACCCAATTAGACCAAATATAATTTGTAAGAGTTAGTAAGAATTAGTCCGCCACCTGTGCATGCGAAAAAGTATTCCCGAGATAACGCATTTAAAATAGAGTTTTTAATTATAGAAAAGGAGGACTCTGAATTGATTACATGGTACAATTTGTTATAATCATTACAGAGTACTCGAAACGGTTCATGCAAGGAATAATTAGTATTACAAGGATTAAGGGAAAGTGGGACGAAATTGCGAGAGGGTCTAAAGGGAACAGAAAAATTTATTTGGCTCATCAACGCTGCTGAATCGATTTTGCCTTTAAGTAATTTAACTACAAACATAACTCCTAGCATAACACGACGTTTAGTTAGGGAGGGAAGGTTAATAAGCAGCAGCCTATTGGGGTAAGGAGGAAGAGCACCCCAGTCAAAGCGTCGAAGAGCAAAAAGTAAGAAGCTCTTCTGTGCAGATTCCAATCTACTTTGATGAATATGATATTGTGGAGACCACACACAAGATCCATATTCGAGAATTGGACGTACAAGGATAATTATAGTGGTTATGCATAGGCTGAATTAAAATTATAAACAGACAACTGCAGTCAGGCGATAACCTTAATTGAAAGCCTCAAATTTGATCTAGAATTTTCGATCCCAAACAGTGGCAAGCATTTTTAAATTTTAATTACAAAAATGCACGCCAATTTGAAGCGCCAAACTAGATTTCTTCAAGTGGCAACGCTGAAAGCCAAGAGCACCATCTAGCGGATGTTCGGTCAACTATGCTTGCACAGCCAATCTCGTTTATCACATTCATTTGGTCACACACACAGCAGTGAGCTGGTCACACCGAGTTTCGTGCCTCGAAAAAATGACACGTCGAGTGAATTGCAGATTGGGAGGCAAACAGTGAAATATATTAGCAACAAATTACACAATTACATTTCCAATTGAATTATTATTCATTTACAAATTGTGGACAGCGTTGCTGGTTAGTTAACAGCAAAGATGACCCAAGTGCCGTGCTACACAATCATTAACTCGCCGGACCTCGAGGTGCCGAACGAAATGCAACTGAAGCAAGATCTCGAGAAGGGCGACACTAATGTGAAAATCGAGACGCTGAAGAAGGTTATCAAGCTGCTGCTGAATGGTGAACGCTATCCCGGCCTGATCATGACCATCATACGCTTTGTGCTGCCTGTGCAGAATCACACAATCAAGAAGCTGCTGCTCATCTTCTGGGAAATTGTGCCGAAGACCTCCGCCGATGGCAAGCTCCTCCAAGAGATGATACTCGTGTGCGATGCCTATCGCAAGGTAAGTCTGCAATTCCAATCCCCGTTCCAACCCCAATCCTAATGACTGACGACTGACTGGCACCATTCGATTTTATAGGATCTGCAGCATCCGAATGAGTTTCTCCGCGGCTCCACGTTGCGTTTTCTGTGCAAGCTTAAGGAGCCGGAGCTGTTAGAGCCCCTCATGCCAGCCATACGTGCCTGCCTGGATCATCGTCACTCGTATGTGCGCCGCAATGCTGTCCTCGCCATCTTTACCATATACAAGAACTTTGACTGGCTGGTGCCAGATGGACCCGAGCTGATTGCGAACTTTTTGGACACGCAGCAGGACATGTCGTGCAAGAGGAACGCCTTTCTCATGCTGCTCCATGCCGACCAGGAGCGTGCGCTCAACTATTTGGCCTCGTGCATCGATCAGGTGCAGAGCTTTGGCGATATTCTGCAGCTCGTCATCGTCGAGCTGATCTATAAGGTGTGCCACGCCAATCCCGCCGAGCGTTCGCGCTTCATTCGCTGCATTTACAACCTACTCAACTCGTCCTCAAATGCAGTGCGCTACGAATCCGCTGGTACGCTTATCACGCTCTCGCTGGCGCCTACGGCTATCAAGGCGGCCGCCGGCTGCTACATTGAGTTGATCGTCAAGGAGAGCGATAACAATGTGAAGCTCATTGTGCTGGACCGTTTGATTGCGATGAAGGAGAACGAGAACATGGAGAAGGTTATGCAGGATCTGGTCATGGATGTGCTACGCGTACTTGCCGCCCCAGACATTGAGGTGCGTCGCAAGACACTTGCTCTGGCCATGGACTTGGTCTACTCGCGCAACATCAACGAAATGGTGCAGGTGTTGCAAAAGGAGGTGGCCAAGACGCACAACGTAGAGCACGAGGATACTGGCAAGTATCGCCAATTGTTAGTGCGCACGCTGCACACGTGTTCCATCAAATTCCCGGATGTGGCCAGCAATGTAATTCCCGTGCTGGTGGAGTTCCTATCCGATACGAACGAACTGGCCGCCGTCGATGTACTAATCTTTATACGCGAGGCCATTCAAAAGTTCCCAGCACTGCGCGAACTAATCATTAAGCATCTGATTGAGGCCTTTCCACAAATCAAGTCCTCGAAAATACATCGTGCCGCCGTCTGGATTCTGGGCGAGTACGTGGAGGGTGATGCCCAGATTCTCGAGGTGATTGCAGCCATACAGCAGACACTCGGCGAGATACCCATGGTCGATGCCGAGCAGCGCCGTCTCGCCGGCGATTTAACCGATGAGCAACAGCATCAAGGCACATCGTCTACTAGCAGCGAGGCAATAAATAGCACAGGTGCCACCACAACCACCACCACCAGCAGCAGCAGCTCCAACAAGGTCACCTCAGATGGCACCTATGCCACACAGAGCGCCTACAGCCTGGCACCGTAAGTTCATAAAAAGAATAAAAAGAAGAAGACAAATACCACCTACCTATTAGATATACAAATCAGAGTTACTGTTTACCAACCAATCGATACGATCGATAATCGCAAATCGATAAAGGCACAT
Organism: Drosophila paracracens; assembly: GCA_035044025.1. Taxonomy (NCBI): domain Eukaryota; kingdom Metazoa; phylum Arthropoda; class Insecta; order Diptera; family Drosophilidae; genus Drosophila; species Drosophila paracracens. Next base: position 23,183 of record JAWNMN010000897.1, read on the forward strand.
ATCTCCCACAATCTTACCAAGTTTGGTTTATATGTTGTTGAGGATGTCCTTCAAAGATCGACATAAGCCACGAACACCTTGGCCAATTTGTAAGGTATTAGTCTAATATTTCCCCTAGAGATCGATGATAAATTGGATGGCCACACCCACCGATACACGTGTTAGTGTAAATCGATAAAACCATATACACTCCTCAGAAATCCGGAAAGGAAAATTGGACCACGCCCACTCCCGCCCACAAAATCGATAAAAATCTATGTCTCCCGCAATTTAAGAATTATAGTTAGCAAACTTGGAAAGTAGTTTACTAAGATCGTCCTCCAACATTTTTTTTTGGCCACGCCCATTCCCGCCCCAATCCCGTAATTTAAGTGTTATAGCTACCAAACTTGGAAGGAAGATGACTAGGCCCATTCTGTAATAATTTTTTTTTTAGCCAGGCCAAAAATAAACTGAATTGTGGTGATAAGCAATTGTACATTTTCTCTCGTTCGTTCGCAGCGTGGCCAAGAAGGAGAAGCGTCCACCGCTGCGTCAGTATTTGATGGATGGGGATTTCTTTATTGGTGCCGCTCTTTCCGCTACGTTGACGAAGTTGGCGCTGCGCTACGTGGAGTTGCAGTCAGATGCACGCACACAGAATCGTCTAACCACACAGGTGATGCTCATTATGAGCTCCATACTGCATCTAGGCAAGTCTGGCTATCCCAGCAAGCCGATCACATACGATGACTCCGATCGCATCATGGTTTGCCTGCGCACTCTCAGCGATCGTACACCAGAGGCCGTTGCTGTTTTCAGACACGATTGCCGCACCGCACTGGGCAATATGCTGGATGCACAGCAGGAGGAGGATCAACGCATGCAGAAGGAGAAACAACGTGCCACGGCCAAGGTGCAGCCTGATTCGCCAGTGTTGTTTGCACAGCTCTCCAACGGACGAGACAATCAGCTGGGCGAGAATGTATTCGAATCGAGTTTGAATCAAGCATTGGCTGGAAGCAAGACCGCCCAGCTCAGCGACATGTCGTCGCCCAACAACAAACTTAACAAGGTTACCCAGCTAACGGGCTTCTCCGATCCGGTCTACGCCGAGGCCTACGTAAATGTCAACCAGTACGACATTGTACTGGACGTGCTGATTGTCAATCAGACAAGTGAGTTATCTCTTAATAAAATCCTTCCCAGTTAAGGTAATTTTCTTTTGTGTACAATTCGCTTAGATGACACTCTACAGAACTGCACTTTGGAGCTGGCTACATTGGGCGATCTGAAGCTAGTGGAGCGTCCACATCCGGTGGTGCTGGCGCCTCACGATTTCTGCAATATTAAAGCCAATGTGAAGGTATCCTCCACAGAGAACGGCATCATCTTTGGCAATATAGGTGAGTGGAGTGGAGTGGAGGGATACCGGGAGACTTGTTTCACTGATCGCTGAATAAAATAATCGTCTCGCATTATATTGCAGTATACGATACTGCGCTAAACACAAACGTCGTGGTACTCAACACCATACACATTGACATCATGGATTATATCATACCGGCCAGTTGCACAGACACTGAGTTCCGTCAGATGTGGCAAGACTTTGAATGGGAGAACAAAGTGACGGTGAACACCAATTTCACCGATCTGCACGAGTATCTCAAGCACCTGCTAAAGAGCACCAACATGAAGTGCCTGACGCCGGAAAAGGCGCTTTCTGGCCAATGCGGTTTTATGGCCGCCAATATGTATGCCAAGTATGTACCCAATCCTAACAGCAATTTACAGATGTCTTTAGCAAGCCTTAACCACTTATCGATTGCAGATCGATTTTTGGCGAGAACGCCTTGGCCAATCTAAGCATTGAGAAGCCCGTCGACGATCCCGACTCGAAGGTGACCGGTCACATACGTATACGCGCCAAGAGTCAGGTGGGTTTTCATTCAGATTTCATTCCTTTTGCAGTGGCCACTCACCACACAAATCGTCATTTGTGTTATCCACAGGGCATGGCACTTAGTCTGGGCGATAAAATCAGCTCCTCACAGAAGCAATCGGTGCAGGCTGCCTAGTTGACGAGCAGCAGCAGCAACATAAACAGCAGAGGCAGCACTAAGCACAAGAAATCGAAGCATATTTGAGAGGTGGCCGAGCCACGGCCTGCATTCCGCCTGATTTTCAATTAAAAACAGATCACAACAGACTATTACTTGCATACATCTTAAAGTAACACATGCAACGCAATTATATACTTATTTAATAAAGTTAACCGCCCCAAATTCAAGTATTCTTTGTGTGCGAAAGCGAGATAGTCCCATGTCGACAATACAATACATTGTGTGCTGGAGCGAGAGAGCATACACTCTACACAGTTATAGTGTTGGCAGTTCCAACAGTTCACTTTGTGCACACAAAAATGTCAGTGGAACAAAGCGAATTTGATCTGTGCTCTATATTAACTTAAATGAATGAAATTTATATTACGGCATTACATTGTCTAGTTTCGGGACTATCACTTGTTTAGTGGAAATTCAATTTATTCTCATCGTTTGCGAGTTGTTAAGGACACCAGTTAATTCGTTCTGAGTGTCTTGCGCATGCTAGGCTTCTCTTTTCGCGTATATGAACCGAGAGCAGTCACCCCATACTCACAATACGCATCAGAAAATCAGAACAGTTGAATTAAACCAAATAAATAAAATATAAGGCGCTTCGCGCCGCTAAAACAAAACAGTATATTTACTTATTGTACTAAAACATATTTCAAAATTCTTGCATATTACATTTAATATCAAAAATATTGTTTATCAAAATTAAATGAGCCTTTCCTATGCATATTCTTATCATATTTCTTACTATGGATTCATTGTTTATTTTGTTTATTACACATATTTGTAAATTTATTTTATTATATACGTATATTTATTTCATCACAATTTAAATTCATTCAATTATTTTATTGCCTCGCGCCTTGAACTAGCGATGTTATCGCACACATCGATAATTACTTAAGCGATAGTTGATATATCGCTATTTGACAGGGCCAGCGCTAGCCGCTGACGTGTTTCCAGCGAAACAAAACACGATTCAGTTTAGCTCTCAAAGCATAATTTCACATATTTAACTGGCAATATGTGATACTGTTATTCTGACAACATATTAGCATAGTAAATGTTCAGATTTACATCGAAAAGTGAGACAAAGTGCTGCGGTAAACAATTGAACAGTTAATAATTACAAAATTATTTCAGACTTTAAATTAATCACAACAACAACAAAAGGGATAACGGTGAGCACTGAGAAGTAGCGGCCACGGCAACAACAAACGAAGTGGAAAGCCTGCCGCACTAAACTGTAGCCGTGGCCACAATCGAGTAGCAGCAACTGAAGCAATTGATATAGAGAAACACTTACGCATTGAGGTTGCAAAGTTAAAGCAACAACACAGACATGGCACTGCTGACGATGATTGCCCGAGTTATAGATGGCCTGCCACTGGTTGGCACCATGCAGGACGATGAGCAGGTGCGTTGACACACACACACACACATGCACACACACACACATACACACACACACACATACACACGCACACACACACACACACACAGACAGCGAGACAGTCAGAAAGACATATGTGTGCACATATCTAAGCTTATGAAAAAATAAAAACACTTTCACTTTTCGCATGGCGTATAGAGCGGTCGCAGCATCTTGGACTATCAAAATCAAGCGAAAATGCTATTTCGCAAGCTGGGAACACACTCGCCGGTGCGCAGCAGCATCGAAACCGGACCATATCTATTTCAGTAAGTTCACATTAAAGCTGACTCATGAATTCGATTAAAAGAAATTCATACTTTTGCTGCTGATGAATTTGTATTTGTATTTAATTTACCTATCTTTCACAGTTATCTTATCGAGAACGATGTTTGCTACTTGGTAATGGTTGATAAAATGTATTCAAAACGCCTGGCATTCAACTATCTGGAGGATCTGGCGCAGGAGTTTCACACAAACTATGGGAGACGTGTCAACTCGGTGACACGCCCTTATGCCTTCATCGAGTTCGATGTGTATATACAGAAGGCGAAAAAGCAATTAACAGACCGCAGGCGCAACATTAGCAACATCAATACGCAACTGCAGGATGTGCAACGTATCATGGTCCAGAATATTGACGATGTGCTGCAACGTGGCACCGTGTTGGCAGGTGCGTTAAACTTTAAACACCACATAGCCAAAGGCTAACCAAATTATAATACATATTTATTACAGAGCTGGATACAAAAACGCAAAACCTGTCGATGATGTCGCAGAAGTATAAAAAGGATGCCAAATTGCTAAATCGCAAATCGATGTACGTGAAGGCGGCCGCCGTTGGCACTATATTTCTGGTGTTTATACTATACTTTTGGGTTTTGTAATACATGTATGTACGTTAGTCGCATTAGTTGTTAGTTGTTAAAGTGTAATTGGCGTTGTTTGCGACGCGCCGATGATGATGATTGCTGTTGTCGTCGTTGTTGTCGTCAGCAGCAGCAGCAGAGCGGCAGCAAGTGTGCCGCTTGTTACAAAGGCCAAAAGACATTTAAATATATAATATTGTAATTGTATAACAACAGCAACAACAACACCAGCAACAAACTACGACAGCTAGATAATAATGTCCACTAAATGGGGGCACGCAATTTTGGCATGGGCAGCGCTTGCTTCAATTTACATTAAGCTTTGGGTTTACATTTTATTTCTACATACACACACGCACATCCAGAAAAAGAGAGGCACAGATAAGCGAAACAACTCTATAAACCAGCGATTGTACATTAACTTCCATTACTTTCTTTTAATTGGTTTGTTATACACCACGAATTGAATATAATATTGCATGCAGAAATGGAAACACTAGTTTGTATATTTTATGGAGCGTCCCAGGCAAAGTGAAAATGTAAATTGTGGAAAACGTGTGTAAAAATAGTATATGTATATTATATGCTGATCTTGATAGTGTGTAAAGACGGATGGATGATATGTAACATCAATAAAATACAATTTTAGGCAATGTATATCATTTTATTAAGGAATTACAACTATTTAAATGGGCTTATTCGCCTTGAGGCTGTATTGCTTATTGACAATAAGTTTCGGGCTCGCAAAGTTTCTTGGTACTCCATTCCAATCCCAAAACCCAGTGAAAATGCAATAATTATTTTTTGGTATTTTTTAATTATTAGTTTTTCCATTACATATTTTCTTTCATTTGAGTGATGACATATTCTCGTATTGCTTGCCATATCTGCGCTGACAAGTATGTATGTATGTATATATATATGTATATATATATATATATATATATACTATATATAGTTTAATGCCGCTTATCTTGTTGCGATTTTGCATGTAAATTTTTAATATCAAATTTTTACAATTGGGAAAAAAATGCGCTGTTACCATTTACACATTTATTAACGTGATTCTTGTATAATTCGGTTTTGTTAAATATATATGTGCGTACGCGTCTACATATGTAAATACATACTATATATATCTATATATGTGTATTAAGTTGCTTGAACTAAATTCAAAAGTAAATTCGAAAGCGCTTTGAGATATCCTCAGTAAAAACGGCCAATCGACAGGGAGCAATTTTTATTAACCAAATTTGTAGAAATCGACGACAAAATCAGCTCTATATGTTTACATATTTGTTCTTGTGACTGTTAACGGACTTACCAGTGCTATCGATTTATTTTTTTTTTTGTTTGGCTATTTCTAAGTACGTGTCTTGGAATAATTATTTTTCAATATACATTGATTACGTGTTTAATTAGTTTAGTTATGCATATTGTTTCACTGAATATCATGCATATCAATTACAATTGCTATATTGGCATAAATTTATTTTTATTTTTTTACTAGAGACTCTGGCTGTGTTCGGTTGGCTATTTTATTACTTTAGCACATATAATTTGTTAATTTTTTTTTTTAAAGAATTTGAATAAAAACTTTGATTTTAGTTGTGAAATGAGAAGTGCTTTCTGAGGAGACAAAAACCTGATACAACTTTATAAATTGCGGCTATAAAAATAAAAAACCCTTTGATTATATGTACTTGATATAAATACCTTCTTTCGCCCCTTATCTAGACAACATTAATATATATTGTGCTCTCCATGCAAAACTGGTAAGTAGGACAAGAGCAGAAATCATAAATGTATGTATCTGTATATGTATTTGTCTGATATCTAAATCTAAGTATGCTATACATCTTTTCTAACTCCTCAACTATATTTTACTTACGAAAAAAAAGTATTTTATATCTGGGCATGAAAAATGCTTTACAAAATATGGTTATACAATTGTAAATTCTTCCATCCTGCAGCTGATGAGTCACACTAATGTTTATTTAGATATTCCTTTAGCCTATTTTTGTTCTTGTTTGGTTTATTTATTTATTTATAGTTACTATTTTTTTTTATTTTTTTTTTGCTTTATTCGTTATCTTCTTAGTCGTCGTTTGTCGCTGTTCTACATTCGAAAGGCAGTTTTTGAGCATGGAGGGACAATGTGAGATTCATGAAGAAGCTTTAATTAGTAAGAATGTTGAATATATGCATATTACACGAGTATACATCGGTGAGAGTAGAAGAATACGAAGAAAGTCCTTGAAACGCTGCGAACAATTTGTACAAATTGATCTACAAAAGAAGAGAAACCCGGAATCTGCAGAAATACACACATTTAGCGATAGTGATATATGTAAAGTACTATATGTATATACCTAACACGGGATACGGCTTAGATCTAGTAAAAAACAAAAAAAAAATGTATAATATAAGGTTCTTTTGTGTTTAGAGTACGAGTACCGTAATTAGCTTAGCTTAGGAAATAACGTTCTTTTGTTTTGTCATAGTGTTGAGCAGCGCCTAAAGTACAGTCGAACTGGCGTACTTGAAGGCTTTTGCTTAGATTGCTCAAGAAGTGCTCCTCTTTTAATGGATCTCTCACATACATATATGAGTGTGTTTATGTACGTATGTGTGCATATATAATAAATGCATATGTATTGTATTGATGTATGCTAATATTCCTGAAGACGACCCACCCTCGAAGCTCACTTGATGCGCTGATGATCGGGAGTGCTCTTCAAAATGTCCGGCTGATGCGGATGCGAATGATGATGATGATGTGCCGCTGTCTGCGAGTTGAGCGTACCCTGATGGCTGCCATCACCACTACCACCACCGCCACCACCACCGCCATGGTGCGAACTGCTCAGCGTATGCGAGTGCGTTGAGTTGAGCGTGTGGGTCGCATGTGAGTTGAGCGTATTGTGAGCCGTTGTTGTTGCGTTCGTGGAGAAGCCCGTGATGCTGCTGGCCGCGCCAACAACGGTGAGGCTTGTGAGGCCAGCGATGCCAGCAATGCCAGCCCCAGCAGCAGCAACACCGCCGCCAGGTCGCTGCAAGGTGCGCAGGGAACGATGCGAGCCGTTGCGGGTTAGGGAGTTCATCTGCGGTGTTCCAGGCACCGTGTGTCCCAGCGCATTCATATAGTCGGCAATGAGGAGCGTGATCTCCAATATTTTTGGTTTGCTCATGGCGAACAGGAGCTTCTGTTCGCAGCCGCCGGCCAAAGTGCCGACGTCGTGTGACACCACCAGCATAAAGTCGTCCTGACAGCCACCGAAGGTCATCACGCTGCTGTAGGGATAGCGCGCCACCGGCGCCATCGTCGACAGCTCGAGCACATTGAGCGCATCCTCGGCGACAGCCAGCCAGGCGACAGGCGAATTAGGAGTTGCATGCGGCTCACTTTGGCGCGGCTTGGCCTGAAAGAGACAGGCACCGAAATAGGTCCACTTGCGGCAGCAGGTTAAGTAGATGCGTACACAATCCAGCGTGGAGCGCCCCTTAAGCAGCGTCCACTTCGATATGAGCAGCTCCTGCACATCCTTCAGCTGGTCGGCGCCAAGTGCATCTCGATAGCGATACGGATAGAACTTGTCGAGTGCCTTGAGGCCCACATCGCGCGACTTCTCGTGCGTGTAGTCACCCATATCGATCTGTGACATCAGTGATGCCAACTCCAGCGCCAGTTCGCGCGAAAGTGGAAAGCGTCCTTGGACAATCTGGGCATTTGTCTGGTAGCAGAGCAGCAGTCGCTCCTTGTCCGTCTCGAACTTGATGGTGTGCTTCCAGTACAAGCGGTTCTTATAGCTCAGCTGAATGACGCGCGAGTTCTCGAACTTGCCGGAACCCTTTTCACGCAACGCTGTCTCCCACTTACTGATCACATCACAAAGTTTGGCCAGCGGCTCCAGATAGTGCTCCAGATCTTTTTCAATCGGATCATCGCTGAATAGACAAAATCCATTGGTGGCATCCCGGGTGCCCAGTTCTTGGGCGAGAGTCGTCTGGAATTCCTCGATTGTGGTGGAGCCATCAAAGGAAACCACCTGCAAAAATCAGCGAGTTTATAGATTATAATCATAAACGTTTACAAAGTGAACTAGTTAATTGAGCTCAAACCATGAGTGCTAGAAAGCTGAAGGCTGTAACTGAGCTGAATAAGGCGAAAATTTTGAAAATTTTTTGAACCCAAATATCGACTAGGCTACTGATCAAGAATATATATAATTTATGGGGTCGGAGATGCTTCCTTCTACCTGTTACATACATTTGCACAAAACTATTATACCGTTTTTACCATAATACCATAATTAAATACATATAGCAAGCTAATTCTCCACTGAAAAATAGTGAAAATTATGAACATCGAGTTTATAGGAGAGAGTTGAATGATCAATCTCACTTCTAAAATTCCACAAAATAAAATGTTAAGAACGAGATTTTTAAATTCTGCAAGGATTGAACAGTCTACACTAACGACATTATATATTTTTTGATTTACTAAGTATAGAAAAGTGCAAAGTCGAAAATACTTTGCAGTCCATAAACTTATCCATGCGAAACAGGGTACAAACTGACTGTACTAAGCTCTTACTTGATAGGTGGTATTCATCATGTGCACGGGTATGGCATGCGGCAGGGAGTGATGATATGGATTCTTCAGCAATATTGAAAGGACCTCCATGCGCGATGGCTTCGTCTCGCGTCCTCCGTTCTTAAGAGTTCGTTCCAGTGCCCGCTCACAGTAGGCGGCGTATTTGCCTGTCTCTGTTTTGGTGTCAGCATTTCGGGACAAATGTAGCTTGAGATACCAGAGCAAACGACTGGATTTGGGCACAAACAATGAAACAGCCAGGGCGAGTAGTTGCCAGCCCTGGACAAAGCTGTACGCGGGCGGATTTGACTTGCAATCGATAATCGGCGTCGAAACGGGCGCCTGCTCAAAAATAAATGAGAAATAATATTGAGATCAGTTAGTGGAAGACAATGAAGATGAAAAGGTATTGGATTAGGCAACTCTACAATTGACTACTATAACTGAAAGCAACCATAGAACACTGGACAAACGACATAAGCAAATAATGCATATTGTCTATCGTATATCGTATATCGCAATTCGCAAATTGTTTTGCTTATCGTATATCAATTATGGAATGACAAGACAAATTTCCCCTCATACCTGTATCGATGTGGGCGAACTGCCGTTGGCTTGAGCTTGGCCAGCCTGTTGAGTATCACAGGTGAACAGGCTTTGGGTGGCGCACAATAGTAGTTGCTGTAAATTTCGTGAACATTGTCGTCGTCGTCATCGTCGGTACAGTATAGTTTTGGTAAATGGTTGGTATTTACGGGTTTGCGGTTATCGGTAATCGGTATTAGATGTTGTTCGATACACATACAAACGAAACGTAAAACACGATTCAAAACCAAAAAGAAACCGAATAGGAGAATGGAAGAAAAGCCAAAGAACATTTGCTGATAAATTTTTGGAAGTTAAGCTAACAAAATGTTGAGTTTTTTTTTAACTAAATGCTTCTATTTGTTATATATATTTTTTTTAAAGACATGTATGTATGCTAACACAAGTTGTTCTCTTGCATTTGTTGTTGTTATGTTTGTTTTGTTGGTGAAGTGGAATAGGGAAAGGAAACGAGTTAACTGTATCAATAATGCAAAACATTCAAAGCCATTGAACAAAAAAAAGAAGGCAGCAAACTGTGCAAAAAAATAACAACAGAAAACTCTAGAGATCAACAGAGAAGAAGAGAAAAAATACGAATATGGTGTATGGATGCATGTATGTACAATACATATGCTTATGCTGGACCATCTTAAACGTTATTAACAGTTGATCGATAGCAAAGTGAGGTTATTTGCAAACTTGTTATTTCAAAAAGCGAGCTGCGTATTAACTTATGAACGTGTGTGTGTGTGTGAAAAAAGTTTTAGTTGACAATATTGGACTTCTCTAATATATTATATTATCATAAATATAATCAAAAGTTTAGCCTTTACTGATCATTTCTCAACAAAATATTGAAACACTCATCTCAACTATCAAGATCAGACTAGTATAATCAAATAATTTATCTGCTTAGGAATTATTTACATTATTTTATTCCCTACTTGAGTACGTATATGTATGAATTAATACGTAATATATAAATGTATATATATGTATGTTTATGTTTATGTTTGTTATGTTTGAGAGATGCGCGTTGTATGCTTGTACATATGTATGTTCTTTAAAGGTAGTTGTATTATAGTAGTGTATACAAAGTTTACTTTGTAAATATATAGTATGGTATACTGTAGTATGTATGAAATTTACAGCAATTACTTTATACAATGATAATGATAAACGAAGAATAAAACTATACACATGAATATAATTTTAATCGTTTTTTTTTTGTACTGGTTGTTGTTTTTTCTTTTATGGTTCGTTTGAAAGCTATGTATGTATGTACACTTCGAAGTATATGTGTGCACAAAGCTATAAAATATGTGTACACATAGGTATAATTTGACAGTTATGGGGGAAATTCATTGTCTGTTCACTACTTGAAGTACAAATCAAAACAAATTAAACGCAAAATTAAAAAAGGAAGGAAACAAAAACCAAGAATAATCGAATCGAATACGAAGAATTTGTCAGCGGAGCATGCTAAAAACTACACGAATATACTATTGAAAGAGTTTGATATAATATAGGTATGTACGCGTGATAAGATTATCGATTATTATGCATGTGTTAGATTTGTCTTTAAGTGTAAGGCGTTCGTAAGCTTTTTAAATTAAAGCAACGCTTTTTTGACGCTGATTCTTTTACAAAGCGGTGATTTTTATAAGCAATTAAAATAAAGTTGAGGAATAATTGACCTTTGTTGTATATGATATACGATACCTAGTTGCATGGACTTTTCAGGTAAGGTAATACTTGGAAGCTGCAGTGAACAAAAGCTTTTCAAAGCTTGCGCTGTGAAGAGCGAGCTTTTAATTTGAGTGAAGTTTTTAAATGGCGTAACGTGTACATGAGCAGTAAGTGATCTGTGTTACGTTAAAGGCTTTTGGAAGAATTGTTTTCCTTTTTTCAAGTACAGAATCGAAAGCTCTGTAAGAGCTTTTAAATTTTGTCTTTACTCTGGTAAGGAATCGACGGCCACGTGCTAGATATGAACACAACTAATTAGTAAATGGATTAGTCTAGGAAATTACATAGAAATCAATAGGAAATGAGAATGTTAACAACAAATTTTGGGGGGATACAACTAAAAGTGTCTTTAAAGGATAAGAAGCTTTGCAACTTAAAAACTTACACGCGTTTGCTTGCCCAGTTTCTTGTTTACCTGGACACCGACACTTAGTTTCTGACCCATATGTCGGGAGGTTTGCTTAATTAAAATGCAAATCATTTCGGTCTGTAGCTCCGGCATGTCCAGGCAATGCTGCAATGCGTTCTGGGCGAGCACCACATGGTAATCGATGCCTGGCTGGTTCACAGCCACAGACATGAACAGCTGAATGCTCTATGGAGTGAATAAACATATAAAGGGTTATACGAATGTCAAAGATCCGAATTCGGTTAGATAATGTTCCTACCTTGAATAACTTGATGGCCTCCGGCTGCAAAGTCTCCGTGTGCATCGAGGACAGTGGCGCTGTTATTGTATCTTTGGTGTGCAGCAGTATGGGATGACGCCAGAGCACACAGTCTACACCAAATTTAGGGAAGGCCGTTACGATTTATATACAGTTGTAATTCAATTAAAATAATACGTGCGATATTTTATTGTTGTGCGTTTGAGTTTTGTCAACAAATGTGTAATGAATGGAGAAATCTATAAATAAAACATAAGAAGGCAAGTTGGTGTGGTGCCGAGATACTACTCAACGACATACGAAATTTGGTGGCTTCACTTTTGGAATTGTGCGAGATTTGTAGTTTTATCGATTTGCGGTTATCGATCTTATCCATTGCCTAACGGGAGCATAGACGAGCATATGTTCCAATTTTTAAGATTCTAGCTTCTTCAAGGGTGTCGAAAAGAGTTGCGTTCATTCAAACGGAAAAGCAATATAGCCTTGTACCTTCGGTATCAGAGTATAACGAATATTTATATCGAAATGAAAAGAATGCTCTTATGATAGCCATACAAATGGAGAGTCCGTCAAGTCAATATTGTCCATTGGTTACATTGTATGTTTACAAAACTTTTACTGCCTCGTTGCTACAGCCTGTACATATCCATACATATACATGTGTTGGAGTTGGACAGATCAGACCACTATAGACTAAGCAGTGACTAGGTGTGAAAGTACTATATAATATTGTAGCTTTCATGACATATTATTGTCAATAAATTATGTTATAGAATTTAGCTAAGACTACTCAACACTTCTGTTGTGTATTTCAACTTACTTGGATCCCCATCGGTTTCCATTAGCTTCTGCACAAGCTGCTCGTACTGTGTGCCCGCACTGGGTCCTCCGCCAGAGACGACAGTGAGATGATATAACCAGTTGTCGCGTTCCGGTTTGCCGGATAGAATCAGATAGGTGGGGCCCTGATGCGCCGGATAGATGGCGACGGTGAGTCTCGCCTGATCTTGTGCGGCATCCTCGCGTTCCTCCGAATCGGAGTCGGACACATGCTCCACTTCCTCAACGCGTGCATCACGCATATTGATCTGACCCAGTGGATTCTGTGCGGATTGTGATAATGTTATATCGTAATCATGTTACTAGATTTTCGATATTCGATGTTACTTACTGTCTCAACGGGCGCCTTGAAGTACAGAAACATTTTGCCGAGTAGTACGCACCAGCACTTTTTGGCATGCCCGTTCTTCACCTTGGTCACCCAGCCCTGTACCGTCGGCTTCTGATCGTCTCGACTGAGCAGCAGTTTGGTCGCATTACGTCGTTGCACATTTTGCAGCACTCGAATCCAGTCGTCCATGGTGGCATGCGAATCAGCGGTCAGATAGTACACCTTCTTGCCCGTATCAATCTCAAAGGTGGAAGCGCCCTCCGCCCGACTGATGCGACAGGCCTCGTCCAGTTGGATCTGTCCCTGCGGCTTGCGCTGCACATCGTGCTGGCTCTTCCAGTAGGTAAGGCTGCCGTTCTTCAAGACAAACCAGCGTTTTCGCCAAGTCTTCAATTTACCGCCCAGTTTAGCCAGGTGACCCATCTACGTGGAAGAGAGAGATAAAAAAAATGTAATTAAGCTAAGAACAATTATTCCAAATCATCCATACACTCAAACTTGGACTCGTACCAATAACAAGCTACAACAAATATCATTCGGAAATTGCACCGCGTCAGCATAAGCACACAGAATCAAACATAGCTTCAACAGCACATTTCAGCAATGCTGGATTCAACCTGAAATATCCAAAGCCAACGGTCACAACCAAAGGCGCATGGAATAATTTGACTAGCGCTTTCATCAGCGTATTCTACTAGAAGACCACCTTGAGACCCAAATGGGACAACCGAAACCTCCACCAATTGGACAGCAGCGACAAAGGTACAGCAAGCAAAGGGACAACGTCAAGACGCCAGCAGAACTCAGCAAACCGATGTTTAATTATTATAAGCCAGATTGTACAAATTTACTTCTAATAAAGTACTCAGATAAAACAGTTGAGTTTTTTTTTTAAAGAACTAGAAAAAAACGTTTAATTGGCAGGGACCGGTACGGAGTCATAGACAATCGCGAGTTATAAAAAGTGAATTCAAAAACCATGCCTCGTTACATGCGCTTTAAGCAACCGCTAAATACGAACATAGTCTCGCGAGAAAGTCTAAGAGCTCAGTGTCAAAAAAGTGCATGTAAACCAGTCCCGTTCTATCGAAAGCGCCTCAAGTAGCCGCAGACACGAGCACGACTAATAACAAAGGTTGAAGTGCAAAAATAAGTCTCCGTGCCGGAGCCAAAATAATATCGCCGACAATCCTGTAGTGTCCGTCCGCAAGATAAAGTGTCAGGAGGAACCCAACTCGACTCGCAATCGTCTTGGGGGATCAATTCTTAAGGATCGTCGCGGGAGATTTGCCGGAATGTTACTTATTCCGTAAGCATAGTAAATAAGAAATTGCAAACTAAAACAAACAAATTAAAAGAGAAAATTTAAAAAAAAATAGAAACAAATCAAATAGAAATTAAGAGAATCAAAGAATGTTAAAAAAGAAAACTTTTAAAAGAAACAAATCAAGTATAAATTAAGAAAAATAAAAAGAAACAAATCAATTTTAAAATAAGTAAACGAATCAAAGCAAAACAAAACTTTTGAAAAACCAAAAGAGAAGAAACTACAGATTTAAGATCCTCAATCAAATAAGTGTGAAAGAAGACGCACCTGAGGTAGTTAGAGAATTGACGAACAGTTACTGAGGCAAAGCGAACGGTGACTTACCTAAGCAATCAAAGAGGCCGGGCATCTTAGTCATGCCTTGCACCTGTGCGACTTGGTCGAAAACCAAGAACACAGAAACACTTTCGTATATAAACTAAAACAACAAATGCCACTGTCAGAGGCAGCAACAGCCAAAATAATAATTAAGTACAACATCGACTAAAAATGTAACGTAACTTTGTAACGTAATTTGCATGCCCATCCCTGGGTTTTGTCTTTGCCTTCTTTCGTCTTTGCCTCGCACATGCAAGTTCACTCTCGCTTTATCACTCGTCGGTTGTGCATTGGCAAAAGAGACGCGCATCGTCCGACAAATTAAATACATTACACATACAAAATTGTTAAACTGTCAAACTTAATACATACAGCAAAAACACTGTTAATAAAAAGTGAATAAACGCATACAACCCATGAAAGAAAACAATGTAAGCTAATCGTATTTTACATTAATTAAAATAAATCACAAAAACAAAATAAACAAGATCGAACATAGGTGAGTGTGAAAAAGGCGCCCTCCTCTAAACAGCCACCCTTACCACCCAGAAATTATATTCCAGTCCGTCAGTTAAATAAACCGCCACAAGCCACTTACTTCGGACATTGGAGAAATGCTGATCCTAAACTATACCATACCTCGCGACCAAATGTGAATTATCAGATGACACAACAGCCTTAACAGTTTCCTCAGCCACCACCATATAAATTGCCAAAGCGCCTTCGCGATCTTTTTTCCCAACACCAGAACCAAAACCTGTCCCAATGGAGATAACTCCATCAGAAGCAAATGATTTCGCGGGCAAACACTACTTCAAAGCACTTAGCGGACAGCCCCAAAAATTTAACGCCAGCTCCATAGTGCAACCGAAACACCCGAAGAATAGGTTGAGCAACCAAATCCTCATGTAAGTACACGTCACGAGGAACAAACTTACTTCGAAACCTGTGGTTTAGAAGAAGCTTACGCTTTACCTGACGAGGGAGAAAGTGAAGTTGAATATGAATATCAACCAACAATGGTTGATGCTTCGGACATTCATTTTATAGATTTAATGGTTCCTCTTTGCCCTACTTTCAGTGCATAATGAGGAACTTTTTAATTGACACAGGCTCTAATCAAAATTACATTCAACCAAATTTAGTTACATATCCGAAACCAAATGAAAACATATTCAATGCAACTTCTGCTCGGTGGACAAACCAAAATATCCCAACACACATTTCTCAGCTTATTCGGTCAAAAAAATAGACCAATCAAGTTCTTTCCAGCTTCCAGACTTTAAAAGCCTTCCACGGTATCCTAGGTAATGATACTTTGAAACAGCTGAACGCTGATATTGACGTCAAGAACGACACCTAAATAATTGATGGAAATTACAGAATTAAAATAAGACAATTAGAAACACAGGCAGTAAATAATATAAAGGTACGGACAGAGCACCTGACGAACGAACAAAAAAAATTCATAGATCACGTCATGAAGTCTCGTGCAACTTTGTTCGCAGACCTACCTACCTCTAAGAGGAGAAGTCGAAAAATAAATAGATCAGTTGCTGCGAGACGGCATAATACGACCTTCACGGTCACCATACAAAGTCCCCATTGTGGCTAGTATTCCAAAAAAGAGCGACGCATCAGGCGAAAAAAAGTTTCGAATAGTCATCGACTATAGGAAACTTAACTCTGTAACAATTTCGGATCGATACCCGATCCCTGAGATTGGAGAAATCATCGCACAATTGGGCGAGAATAAATATTTTTCCGTACTAGATCTCAAAAGTGGATTTCATCAAATCCCACTCATTGCAAAAGACATTGAAAAAACTGCATTCGCAGTAAATGGCGGAAAATATGAATTCACCAGACTTCCGTTTGGATTAAAGAATTCACCATCGATATTCCAACGAGCATTAGACGACATCCTAAGGGATCACGTTGGAAAAATCTGCTATGTTTATATCGACGATATCATCGTTTTCAGCAAATCTGAAGACGAACACGCTAAACATCTAAATATGGTCTTCACGACCTTAGATAAGCAAATATGAAAATTCAAATCGACAAATGCGAGTTTTTCAAGACCGAAGTCGATTTCCTAGGTTTCACTATTTCAGCAGACGGTGTCAAAACCAATGAAGAAAAAGTGAGAGCAATAAAAAACTTCCCAACACCCAAAAGCCTCAAAGACTTACGTTCTTTCTTGGGTTTGTCAAGTTATTACAGAAGATTCATTCGCGACTACGCTAAATTAGCAAAACCTCTCACAACTCTTTTAAGAGGAGAAAATGGCAGACTCTCAAAAACTCTTTCTCATAAAGCTGAATTGCAATAATGCAATTAAAGCACTCAATAAAATCGAGAGCACGCTCAGCTCGAGCGATTTGGTACTAGCCTACCCCAATTATAAAAAGAAGTTCATTTAACAACCGATGCATCATTAAAATTTCGCCATCAGAGCAGTTCTTGAATAAGAGGGGAGACCCATTACTTGCATATCGCGTACACTCTCGGAAACAGAGGAAAATTACGCAACCATTGAGGAAGAAATGTTAGCTATTGTTTTGGATTTTCAGAACCTGCGTATGTACCTTTTCGGTACCTCAAAAGTAATAATTTCTAAAAGCTATCAACGCCTAACTTTCGCTCGGAGCAGCAAAAATTATAATGTAAAACTAAAAAGATGGAAAGGGTACCTCGAAGAATATAACGACGAATTAAGATATAAGCCAGGAACTTCTAACTTTGTTGCAGACGCTCTATCCAGAAATCCCCCAAAAACCGAAATAAATAGCACATCAACATCAACAGTACAGAGTGATGACAGTTCGTCACACAATCTAGTAATGAAAGTCACCATTAACATCTTTAAAAATCAACTTTTTTATTAACACAGAAACAGAATCATACGAATTCATGTTACGTTTTCCTACTTACCATAGACACATAGTTACAAGACCAGATCACTCAGAAGACGATTTAATAAGAGTTCTAAAAAGTCTTGCGAAAGCGAACAAATAGACGTAATAACAAAAGAACACAACAGAGCTCATAGGAATGCTATAGAGAATAAAATTCAATTACTTAACAATTGTTTCATTCCTAATCTAAAGAAAAAAATCGAAAGAATAACAAAAGCTTGAGAAACTTGCAAAGAAAGAAAGTATGATAGGCACACACAAAAAGGAGAATTGCAACCAACTCCTATTCCATCCTATCCAAGTCAAATTATCCATATCGATTTATATACTACAGAGAGAAATATTGTTCTCACTGCCGTAGATAAATTGTCCAAGTATGCACAAATACAAATTTTAAATTGAAAAACAACCGAAGATATAAAACACCCACTAGGTGAGGTAATTATAGCATTCGGTATGCCTAAACTAGTTGTTGAAGTCTGAACTAGTTGAAGTCCGCATCCATCAAATTCTTATTGGAAAACCAATTAAAAGTAAAAGTCTATTCGACACCGCCATATGAAGATTTCATTCAACGCTAACCGAAATAATGAGATGTGTCAAGAAGTATGACGGAATATCGAATTTAGCAGACCTAATATTCAAATCTATTCAGTTATACAACTAATCCATACATATCACCGTGAATGCAAAACCAATAGATATATTTTCCGGAACCCGAAACACCAGTAACTGGAGGAAAATAGAAACAAAGTCACAGATAAAGTAAAAAATAAACAAGCTATTGACTTAGAATACCATAATAGCAAGAAAAATAATAAAACAGTACGAAAAACGCGACAAAGTTTATTGTAAATTTGAAAAAAGACTAGGTTGAAAACGAACTCCAAATTATAAAAAAGAGATTGTAGAAGAAAATAGAAAAAGCACCAAAAAAACACAAAGTGGCAGGATATTTCACGAAAATAACCTAAAAACATGATATTCAACAGATCATTCTTACCAATAAGTCTCGGCCTAGCGACTATATTGGACTACTTGCATTCAAAAATAATACCTATTAAAACAGGAGTCGCAGCCATAGAAAAAGGCACAAATTAATTAGCTTGTTCAATTTGGAAGAAGACGAAATGGCGTTCGGTAACTTATCGAACAAATTTTATGAGATAAATAAAACACACCCACTCTTTCCGTTCCGAATTTGAACTCGCAAAATTAGAATCCGACTTAAGAAGATTGAAACCAACACAAAGAAAAGACAGAGTAATAAACTCATTGGACACAGCTTGGAAATTGTTGGCCGGCTCGCCGGACCACTATGGTTGCGAGATCTTAGTTTCAAAGACAGATGAGCAAGTGGAAAACAATAACAAACAACTTATAATAGATAGAGTCAAAGAATGAATGAACTAACCGCAAGAACAAATAAAATAATAAAAAAAAGCCACAGACTAGAAAAATGTTCAAGATGACATAGCCTATAACACTATTAAGATTTAAAATACGAATTTTCAAAGAAGAAAATAATTTATTACATGAAACATGAAATTTGCAGAAGCAGCGAGAAGTCGAGGAAGTACTGTCATTACAAATGTTAAAGGAAATAAATATTAACAATACAAAGGAAATCATCACCCTTAGAAACAGTAGTACAAGTAGAACTTAGCACTCTCAGCCGCACTTTTCATCTTATTGATGGTTATAGTCATCCGCTCGATTAAACAAAAAAAGACAGGAAAATAATTCCCTGGAGCAGAATCAAACAATATAACCAAGATTCTACATCGCGTCAGAGAACTTCCGCGTTTAAAGGGGGAGGAGTTAAGAACTATTATTCCAAATACACATATCTTCAACAGAACATTTCGGCAATGCTGCATGGAATAATACGACTAGCGCTTTCGTCAGAGTATTCTACTAGAAGACCATCGTGAAACCCAAATGGGACAACCGATACCTCCACTAATGGGACAACAGCGACAAAGCTATAGCAAGCAAGCCGTTTAATTTATATATATATATTTATAAGAAAAAAATATAAGATCTCAGTTTAAGGCAAGAAAAAGGAAAAAAAAACCGTTCACATATGTTAGCATAATGTAGAAAAAAACTTAACTAATTTTCGTTTAAGAAATATAAACATAATATAAAACATTGAATAATAAGAAAAAAGTATATATTGATCTCGAATGATTTTATTTTTTTTAATTCGATATATTTCGAATCCAATCGTTTCGAACTCGACAGCTGACTGGACGGACGCTAAGAATCTCTCGGGAATCTCGATGGGATTCGATACACATCAGAATATATAAAAACACTTGACTTAGAACTAGTGAAAACAAATTTTGATTTTTTTCTTGGTTAAATAGTTTTAAATTCATTGAAAAATACTTGTTCCTATATGCATATCAGTTTATTTGAATAATTAGCAGGCACCGTTTTCATTTTGACATATGTTATAAAAATCTAAATTGTACGATTATTTATTAATCTTAAAATAATGATTATTTTGAGTTCAAGGTGGAGCAGCTTGACCAAATTTTATTTGTTTTTTAGAAGTTTTTATTTGCTTAGCAATACATTGTATAATTCAGTCTCACCTTCTCAAGCGACTCGAGTTTCTTGCTGGGCGAGTCGACGTAGGATTGGCGCATTAAAAGAGATGGCATCGAGGCGTCCATGCACGTGGATTCGGAAACGGCGTCGGGTGGCAGGGCGTAGTCATCGGAGAGGCCTGATTCAAAGGAAAGATCTGAAATTACTGTGCCACGCATGTGGGGGCTCACGCGCAGTTGCGTGGGCTGCGCGCCAGTGGGCGTATGTAGGCGTGGCAGCGTGCTCTGTGCTCTGTTCATGGGCGCCAACGCTGCCGCTTGTGGGTGTGGCAGAGTCTGATGGAGTTGATAATGGTGTTGTGGTTGTAGTGTAGATGTGCGTGTGTGGCCTGTTGTTGTGTGTGTGTGTGTGTGTGTGTGTGTGAGGTTAATGGTGGGTGAATGGTAAATTGTGGTGGTGGTTAATTGTGTGGTCATTGGTGGTTTCAAATGAAATGGCCCCACAACAAGAGAGTGGGGGTGAGGCGATTGAGATGCAACCAGTTTGAACTTGTTAGAATATACGGATAACAAATTCGTTGTTATGCAAAAGAACATGGAATCGGGACTTGAACAAATATCTAATCAAAATCGTATGCTATTTAAAATGCAAAAAAATAATGGATAAGCATAGGGATACAGGGATAAAGTTAACGAAAGCTTAAATGAAATCATTGCTTAACATATATAAATATAACGAAAAGCATAAAATGAAGTGAATTGAAACCTTTTCAAGGCAGAGGAATATCTAAGTTACAATACGAAGAAATTAAGAATTCATCGCTATTAAGATTTCGAAAAGTGTTCCTAGGAGTATAAAAACTGCAGAAGAATTTAACCAGAAAACAGACAATACCAAAAAATAATAATAAAAAAACGCACAGTGGTGAACAATATATATATACTGGAAAATTATGTAACCAAAAAAAGGAACAACAATTGTAAAAATGCCATGGAATAGAAACAGAATTTGTACGAGTATACAGAGTATAAATGAAAACTATACAATGCATTCGATTGGGATTGGCTTGCCTTGGAGTTGAAATGATTGAAATGAAGGAATTTAATGCAACCGTAGAATAAAGCGATATAAGAATAGGATTTGTTAGTCCTAGTTGCAGCATGGGAATATATCATGCATATATGTATGTAGGACACAGGATAGTATTTTAGTGATTTTCACCGGTTTCTTCGTTAGTGCTGTTATCGCTGTGGTTGTTGTTGTCGATGATGAGCTACTGCTACCGCTACCGTTACGCTTTACTGGTTTTTACGGGGCAGATACGCGTGCGGGGAGTGCAAACAAATGTTGGGGAGAGAAGTACATACCACGCGCCTTGACATTTTTGGGGCTCTCGGAGCCGCTGCGCTTGGCCGGGCTCAAGCTCGAGGAGGTCTTAAGACTTTTCGAGGGACTCGAGGCACTGCCAGATGTCGATGTCTCTGTGTTATCCGTGCTGGATGAGTTGTGCGAATTGTGTGTAAGCATGACGGCGTGATCTTCGCCATCGCTCGAATCATCGCTGGAGTCGCCCGTGAAGGGCATCGAGCGGATTTGCGAGGCACGCCCCTTGACCGTGGCATAAACGGGCACAGAGATATCACAGAAGCCGCCGCTGGCGGTTTGTTGTTGCCGCGTCGGTGGCGGCTGCGGTGTGCCCGGTGTTCCACTGCTGCCCAATGTTCCGTTCGCATCCTGTCCATGTCCTGGCCTCGACCTGCCATTGGACAGCGCCAGCTGGCTGTGCTCCTGTACATCGGGCGTTGGCTCATTGCTGCCGTTGCTTTCGTTGCTCACATTGTTGGTACCACTTCCGTGGCCTGTGCCAGTGCCTGTGCCGGTGCCGGCAAGTCCATCGTTGGCCACCTGATAGATCTTGGCCTCCCAGCTGGGGAAGCGATGTAGTGGCGGTGTGGGCGGCCTGGGCACGCCCACATCGCTAGCTGTGGTTGTTGTTGTGCTTGAGTTGCCACCGCTGGCCATTAGCGCCGGATTGTTCTTCATCCAGGCTGGCAGCTTCTCGCACGAGGGCGTATAGATTTCCGCATAGTCGTGCGCCGTATCCGTATCGGAGCTATCCGGACGAGTGCTTGCAGCCGCTGCTGCTGAGTGCGTTGCTTTGCTTGAGATGCTTGACAGCGGCGCCAATGTGAGCCCATCAACGGCCGCAACTAGATTGCGTTCCAGCTCCTGCGGCTCCATTGACAGATTGCGTCGATGCTGATGATGCGGATAGGAGCTGGTCAGCGGTCGGCTAATGATCTCCTGCGGATCGAGACTCTCGCTGCGTCTACGCGTCTCCGGCGTGCTGGCAAAATCCTGCACATCCAAGCTCAAACTATTGCGCACAGGGCCAACAATGCTGTGCCGTTGCGACTGATTGGCAATGTGATTCTTGAGCAGCTCCAGCTGCTGATTACACTTGATATTCTGTTCGCGCAACAGCTGATTTTGCTCCTCGAGATCGCGTAGCTTATTGTTCACCCACTCCTTGATCTTGGCAGCCTTTGCCTCGATTTGGCGTGCGTCATGCAAACGCAACTGCCGCTGCTCCTCCACCTGGTACTCCAATGAGTTAATCGTTTTCTCCGTTTCGTTCTTTGGCTGGGCGCATGCTATACTGCTGCTGCTGCTGCAGCTGGCCAAAACGCTCTGCTGACACGCAGCGACTAAAGCTGCAGCTGCAACTGCCTGTTGTTGTTGCTGCTGCTGCTGCTGATGGATGGGTGAGCTGGTGGCTGTGCTCTGATGTGAATGTAGCTGTTGTTGTTGTTGCTGATGCTGCTGTTGTGCTTGTGGCTTTGGCCATTCACTGAGCCGCTGCTCCATAGCACGCACCTACAAAGCAGACAGAGAGGAAGAGAGAGGAAGAGAGAGAGAGAGAGAGAAATAGAGTTAAAAAAACTAAGCTCAACTTCTATCAAATACACTGAAAAGAAACAATTTTTTAGCTATTTACTTATTTCCCATCTATTATCTTACGAATCCAGTAACCTCGACGGAATATATAACTTTATTAAAAACTGTTATTTAGTTGAACACATCTATTAGTAGAAATCACTTTTATTATACATACATATATACATGTGCGGACGGATGCAAAGCAGATGTGGAGGGAGGTGAGTATATAAACAACCTTGAAATCCACAATGACTTGATTAGAGACGATATTAAGAAAACATCCTAAAGATAAATTATGAAAGCCTACTGGCCAGAATGTGCGTTGGACGCACGAAAAGATATCATATCTTGAACCTCTCCCATGGATGTTAAATAATTGTAACAAATTAATTAGGCAACATTCAATATTTTAGTATGTTAATTGACTCACTGGAGTAGAATCAGTGCTGTCACGATCATTGTATTTATACAATTTATAATATTTACAACATTTGTGCTTAGAATAAGATTTTTGTGTTTGATTCAAAACCACTTTAAGCAATTTAAAAACCACGCCTTTGTTGAACATGGGGAACAAAAACTGAATTTTATTCTTGTGTAGGCAACTGCACAGAATGCGCACAAGATAATAAGAAAAACATGTCGACCAAAACTTTGTGAAATTCAATTAATTTTCCTACAAGCTGCGGCTATAAAATAAACTGTTCTTTGGCCAGGGCTCATTGTTACATTTGCCTGACCTGCAGACCGGGGATTGTAGTAGTATTGCAGATTGCAGTAGAAGTAGCCAAGTCTTAGGCAGTAATGCAGCTGAGCTGCATCAACATTTGAGTAAATGAAAAGTATATTTGTGGCTATCAAAGAATTGTGTGTTTGTTTTTAAGGTACTTGTAGAAAGTTAAGTTTAATAAGTTAAGCTGAAACTAAATACTAAATAAGCTAGCAAATAATTTAAATCTTTCAGCGTAGATGCATATTTGTAAGTTCAGCAAGTAGTACCATTAACTTGGCAAGAAATACTAATAAAATAAGGAGCGGAAACTGCTAACTCGCCTAGAATATAATTGACAAGAAAGAAAGATTATCTTGGGGACGTCGAAATTTAAATTTCCTTGTAGACCGGAGTCATCTACATCTAAATTTAAGAAATCCGTCCGATCGTTCCTATGAAAGCCATATATAATATATTTAATATTGCTGTATCTGTTTAGACAAAAAATGTTTTCACTCAGAATTCATTTTTCGAAAGAATGTGCCTATGATAGCTATTAGATATAGTAGTTCGATTTCAATGATTTTTTGTCCAAATCGTAAGAAAATAATGTTGTGCATAACTGGTGAGTTTGGTTACAATTACTTGTTAAATAAAAAAGTGGTAGATATATCTTATAGTGTTGTGGGACAAATTGGTAAAAAAAAAAGTTTTTGAAAGAAAAACTCATTTTTGAATCGTTCCTTCCAATGACAGCTAGAAGATATAGTGTTCTGATACGGTCGGTTCCAACATATATATGCTGCCTACGGTAAAAACATAGATACATGCTTGGTTTCATTAAGATAACTTCAAAACTGAGAGACTGGTTTACATAGAAACAACAGGACAAATGATGGCTATATAGACTTGGTTAGTGTTGCTGATCATGGGTATATATATTTTGTACTTTAGTTCATTGCAAACCTTAAGGCAAAATTATAATGACCTTTGCAAGAGTAAAAGAACGTGTTCAGTATGTAAGATGTAAGACAGTCAACATTATGAATAGAATTTGGTACTAGACTAGAATCGTTTAAGACGACGACTGCAAATGTAGAAAGTTCAGCTGTAAATATATAGTCATTAAGCTGGTGAAGAACCGTTTTTAGGTTAACTATTATTAAGTAGAACACTTTCTAATTAAAAGACCGCTGGCTTAAGAAGATAGTCTGCACACGCAGGACTCAAAGGAGGCAAGGACTGTCAAGCACGTTGCTAAGTTATGAGGCACATTGGCGCAAAAACTTGTGTAATTAAACGCAACCATTTGTGGCAAACGATGGCGACCATTTAACACTTGCCTCACAGCTTCTGCTGCAGTTAAGCAGTTGAGCATAGCATAATCTGATGTGGCATGTGGCATGCAAGTACTGCATGCTTGGGTTGCAAGGAATAAGTAAGAGGCAAACGTCCCAAGAACATATTTTATGGGCACACAACAACTTGCCGGTAATGCAACTGACAGCCAGAAAGCAACTGAGAATCGAACGGAGGGAATAGTGAGAGTTATGGAGGCAATGACAAAGCAGATACCTTGCCGCAAAAAGAAATAAGTTCATTTGGCACGCCAAGTTGTTCAGGTTGGCCTCGAGTCTGGTGTCAGTAAACCAAGAAACTGAGAAATTAGTAGAAAACAAGAGCTGCCAAAGTAGGTGCAGCAAGCCCGGAAACACTGTGAATGCAACACGCCACTTGGCCAAGTGGTAATGTGCCAACTGCCTCTCATCACCTCAGCATAGCATTATTAGTTACCACTAGTTTGGATTGTGGCTTTGCTCAGAGGACAATGCAAATGGGTCAATTGCTCAATGTACGATGTTCAGTGTTCAATGTTCAGCTTGCAGGACGACGAACCCGTTTCCACTCTACTCAGCCACTGACAACATAAAGTTGCCTCAGCTGAAAGCTGAAAGCAACGTCTAATGCTTCGTGAAGCTCAGCTGGCATATGTTCAAAATAAATAGACTGCCAAAAATAACCAAACAGAACGTCGACTTATTGGACGCGCCGAATATAAAATGCCAAAGTTTATGCTTGTCCTGACATGAACATACACAAAGAATGACATACACACACACACACACACGTACATACATACACTGTAACGGGTTCGAGGATAAAAGGAGTTATGGTCATGCAAAACCAAAAAAAGAAAACAAATTTTAAATCAAAAGAATAAAAAATGAATGCGGAAATTGTTGTTGGGTGCTGAAAGCAGGGATAACAAATTTACACCCGACCAAGGCTTAGTCTTGGCCTATGAACTAGAGAGACTTGTATTGTGTGGCATAGCAGGAAATGTATATTATTTACACAGCTATTAAATTCGATCTTTACTTTTGGCCAATCTCCCTCAAGATGATCTCTTTACGGCTGTTTAATCATAGTTTAACCACAGTCGCAAAAGAACGCTAAATTTTTTTCCTTCCCAATAATCTGTTCTGAAGCCGCACAAAAAATAATGTTAGGAAAAAAAGGTCCATGTGAAAGTCTGCTCCATGTGGAAAAGAAAATCGATACTAGGTGCTCTACTTCTTCTGATAAATGATTATAATCCTTTTTGTATAAACCATATCAGCCATTTATCTAAAAAGCAATGAATGAACTCTTTAAATTCGTTGAACATAAGTAGGATAAAGTAAACCTCAAATAATGCTAAGACAAAATATAATAAACGATTCAAATCTTTCTAATCTATCCATTCGTTTTAAAAATAAATGCGAAAAATGTATTTTGATTGTCTTAAATTCCGGGCTATTTATACTTTGATTCCCTAAACCGATATACCTGTTAGTATAAATCGATAAGACTTTGACAGTTAGAGTCACCAAATGTACCAAACTTCGACGGAAGATTACTAGCGTATAAAGCGTATAGCTGTAGTCGTTTCGTTCCAAAAACTTAAGCCATCAAATTTAATAGCGATAGATTGTCTATCTTCCTGGCTAAAGTTTTGAACGCCCTGAATTAGATGCATTTTGGTGTGCGAAAATTTATTACACACGCTAAAAAGAGAACAAATAGCAGTAGAAACTTAGCGGGACTTAGGGACAGGAAAATTGACTTTATCTATGTTTGTTCGTAGCTGGATGGCAAACAAATGTTAGATATGAAAATAAATCTGCGCCCTGTCAGTCCAACTAAATCCGGCAATTTGCGCCATTTGATTACATTTGCCTGCCACGATGTCTGTGCGAGTGTGTGTATGTGTGTGTGTGTTTTTGGGGGAGAGGGGGGGTCTAAGGTCCTGTGCAGCTGCAGAGTATCGAAAGCGCAGTCTATTCCAATTTCTGCTTCACATAAACCAAACTGCTTGATCTGAGTCTCTCAGCTTTTGTTGAGCATTCCTCCAGCGGCTTGTCCTAGGTTCGCAGTGGGCGGAGTGGGGGTATAGTAAAGGGGCGTTCGCCTCACAGCTGAGCACAGCTGCAACTGGCAGGCGAAAAATGAATAAAAAAAATAGAGAAACAATTCGATTTTTATTGCGGAACGACATTTTTATTGCCAAAGCGGGCAAAAGCCATAATAAGCAGGTTGGGGAGGGTAAGGGGGAGGAGGGGCTATAGGCAGACAGAATGGAATAAAAGGCGGTGCTGCAAGACTGGCCCCAAATGCCCGCACACTTAACATAAATTCTGTCTGGGTTTGCCATCGTCTGCTTGCATTAACTGCAGAACCCAAAATCCTACACAATAACTTGCCCAATGCACAAGACGATTATGGATTATATGAAGTAGGTGGAGACACAAAAAGAATCTCTCAATAAACACTCAATAAAATACGTATGATTTAAACTCATAAATATTTTGGATTCGCATACAATTTGTTAATTTGAATTCTTTATGACCTTTTTTTTGGGGGGGAAGGGACAAGCATCTACGTTTGGCATTTCAAGGATAGCAGATATGCAAAGAAAACGCGAATGATAAGAATACGCAAGTGTGTGCAACAATGTGCGGAAAACCGATTGAATGCATTCATTCAGTCATGGACATAACTGTGAAGCAGCCTCCACACACCCAACAACCATCTCTTCTTCTGCCTTCCATCTTTTTTGTTGGCTCACGCTTCTGCCAAGTAGAATCCTTTTTCTATTGGTAAATGAGCAGACGCAATTAAGTGGCGTAGGCTTGAAGGGTTGAATGGACGATAGCCGGTGCTGAGGGTTGGTGGGGCATCGAGGAGCTGGACAGACGACTAACGACAGCCAGTCACAATGTTTGCTCACCCACTAAATGACTTGTTATGGAAAATGTGTGTAAGCTAAAAGCATTTTGTGTCAGGAGCCGCAGTTGGGGATAGGGTTAGGATATGGGTGAGGGGTAATAATTGCCATTTGTGGTGACGCAGCTGCTGTGTAGGGGGCAACCCACACTTGCCTAACTCACTGTCATAGTCGATGATTAATAAGTCTAATGCCAACGCTAGATGGCGCTACGTTTTGTCTATTAGCTTTGGAATGAGGTCTGTTTGTAAAAAAAAAGGAATCCTCTTAGATATTGCTTGCTATTATTAAATATTATTATAAATATTATATTATTAATATCAATGTTGCAATAAATATTGCTAATTGTGTATTTAAGTCATTCTTAGCAAACCATTTAATTATCTAAGCATATATCTTTGAATTTCTTTAAATCTGTTTTGAGATAATACTAGCAATTTTGGAAAAACAGTATTGCATAATTGTGAAAAACTTTGAAGCATTTCCATTCAGCTGTCTAGTGGTACGATAAAATAAACACCTCGCAAGCCCCTCCCAAATTGATTTGTTCGTTTCAAGCAAAGACTTATGTTATTTATGATTTAATGGCCCTGATTGAAGGCTCTTGGTTTTAAATCTTGGCTTTGTCTAGGCAGCTGTTTGTCATTTCTAAAAATTAACCGCACAGTAGTGCCTGAGCTGGGGTTGGCCTTAGAGGGGGCAGCTAGAGTTGTGAAATTTGATTGTGTGCACACATTGATGGCGCTTCTTGGCAATTTGTTAATTCATATTACACAAATGTGCCGCAACATGTACATATGTGTATAATTAGAAATCTGTCCAACTTATCTCTCTGGCCATCGCCAACCCTCTGTCCCCATCTTTTGATTGCCTGCGCTCTCTTAAATCTTGGCATCCACTTTGGCTGCACGTCATCTTTGGGCTTCTTTCACTTGTGCCTTCCCGTTTTATTTGCATTTCTGGTTGTGTTTCTTTGACTTCATGAGCAAACGCAAGAGCAACCCGTCTGGGGTAGTTGATGATGTTGCCACTTAGCTGCTTGCAGCTTCCGTTGCGGCTTTAAATGCTGGCAACGCCATAGAAATTGTAATTCAATTTAAGCATAGAGTTACATAAAAACATATAAGACTGTGCAACATAATAGCGCAGTTAGTCATTTGCCTGCTGCTGCTCCAGCTGCTGCTTTTGCTGTTGCAACTTCGCTGTCATCGTTGTCTCCCGAATAATTTTTCCATTAGAGTCAATGTCAATATTTGCTGCATCTTTTGGCAGTTTGGAAATTGAAAATGTGCTTGTTGCAAATTATTCCCGACATGGCTGCTGCTGCTGCTGTCCAAACACTTCAAATCCCAGCCGCACTGTCGTCGCACCGTTTCCCGCTTCCAACAATTAAAAAAAATTTCTCGCGAAAATTGCGGAGTCTGTAATAACGGCAGCTAGTTGGTACACGATTCGTCAGTCGAGTGTTCCGCCAAAAGCGTTGCACGGCATGACGTGTGTAATTTTGAGGCAAGTGCTGCCTATTTTGTGGCGTCTTTTAAGCTCAATAAAGAAAAACCTTTAAAAATTCAATTCCCAACAACTTTAAAATTATAAGATTTATAAATTTACATATTAATATACATTGAATTGCTTAAACTAATTCATTTTAATTATTATTACTAAAGCTTATGGCTTATGATAAATAACATAATTATCTTTAGTACACGCGGAAAAAAATAGCCTTAAATTTTAGGATACATATTTGTAATAAAAGAAAATATTTCTAAAAAGTAGTAGCGCTGTTTTAATAAAAAAATGCTCTCAAAAATTAAGACCACTATGTTACAGTTCAGCTGCTGTCTGCCAAATTATCTTAGTAACCATCTAAAAATGTTGCTTATGGAAAAGCTTAAAACTCGAAAGGCTAATACGAAAACAATTTGTATACAAAAATGTGAAATGAAATATGTACCCTGGAACTAGGAAAAAAAATTGCTATTTATAAAAAAACATATCCATTTTGTAAATGTACTTTCTGAATAATAAGATACTTATTCTTCTTCTTCTTATTGTATGGCTTATGAAAATAATGATCTCTAGGAAACCACATGGGAAACCATCGATGGCACACCTAGTCTGAGATGCAGCAAGCTTGTTATGTGTGGAGAGCGCAATGGGTCGATGCCTTTGGGAACTCAGCTTATATAGTAGCACTATATCAGTTTTTGTTGGTATGATTAATTTAATTATTATGATGCAGCCGCCGCTTGTTGCATCTTAGGCAATTTGCCGTCAATCAGTAGCTGACAGCTCTCCCCTCCTCTCCAACTGCTGGCAAGCTGAACTTAATCAGTTTTGCAGCAAGATAAAGAGTGTGAGTTTGTCATAGGGGGCAAAAACTTAGCTGCTCCTTTTGCTAGGCAACAAACTAAAACAAAAGTTTTCCTGCTGATAAAAGTTTTAGTACAAACCCCAGCCCTTTGCCGTGGACCTCACCCAATTGGGATTATACTGGCACGAGGAACTTGGTAATATGCTGGATTTAAAGTGTGACTTGCTTTGCCCACGACAACACGGCTGGCAATGGCAACACTCAGCTTGCGCATTTCAGATTTTGCAACTCGAGACTATCTTGTGGATATGGCGTCGTCCTGCGAATACTCCTCATCGGGAGTATCTTTGGTCACATTGAGTTGAGTTAAGTTGTTGTCAAAAGGCAAACAAGAGCTGCACAATCAGCAGGAAGGGGTTATGTCTTGAGGGAAAAGCCAACCCAGCAAGAACACAAAGCAAAGATGCAAACAATATCGCTAGAGCAATTATATACATATATATTTATTTATATAAGTATACATATATATATAAAATAAAATGCATGAAAAGTGTACAAGTAATTGCAGAGAAAAACGTTAACAATATTTGTGCGATTTTCAATAATTTTCCTTTATACATTTTTCTACTAACGAGACGCCCCTTGACGGCAACTGTTTTAACAGTTTTTTATCCCTGTGGCGAAAGTGTTATTTTTCCGCTCAAATGGCGTCGACTGCAGCTGCCCGCTGTTCGGCTGAAGTTCAAAATTTAAGATCGAGACCGTCACTCAACAGTTAACAGTTCCTCAACAACGACAACAACAACCTGAAAACCCCAATTTATTAGAACGCGAATGCCTTTGGGGTCTGCGCCTTTTGCCCCGCCCGTTGTAAGCTTTGCGAAGGGAGAAGTGGGAAACCCCATAGGCTGCACAAAGCATTGTGTCTGGCTGAACGCCACCTCCTCGTCAAATTGCACTTTGTTTTCCATTTGTTTTTTTTTTATTCCAAACTTCTTTTTTTTAAATTTATCTAAAGGCCTTTGTGCAAATGTTGCCTGGCTGCAGAACAAAAGTGCATTCAAGTGGAAGTGAGAATGGGGGATGAGGTGGAGGGTGGTGGTTGGGGGAGGGGGGAGGGGGAGAGGGAGAGAGTTTCGCAACTGCTCTATTCATTCTCTATATTCCATTCAATTGGCCAACAACAAAAGTGAAAAAAGTTCTGGCTTAAAGTGGCGCCATCTATACACAATCTTGGCTCAAGTAGAATGCAACAATTTTAAAACGTTAAAATGTTTCAGAGATAAGTCTCAGTTTCATGACAATAAATAAAATTAAAGTGCTTTGAAATTGGCTTTAGAAGTCTTTTTATTTAAAATCTGTTCGTAATCATCAGCGGCTATTGAAGTTCGTCTGAGTCACCATTGTACAAATTAAGTTAAGTAGAAACTGCTTATAAGCTTCTTCTGGATGGAGCAACAATATAATATTCCAATATTCTATTATTATCATCTACATGAAACTTTTTGTTCTACAAATAAGCTTGTAATTTGTATGCAATCTTTAAGATTCTGCGACTTGATTGAACGATTTTTAAGTGTTGACATAGAATAACCGAAATACTTATACCCATTCTGGAATCTCAGGCAAACTTTTCAATAATAAGTCGATAAAGATGTGTGTTAAGCTAAACCGTGGACCAGACAAAGGCGCTGCCAACTTTTTAAACAATTCATAAACGTGAACAATTCGTTCAATGTCGCTAACCAATTAAGCGTGAAGCAACAATCCCCTCTCCACTACAACATGAACAACAACTAACACACACATGAAAACTTGTGAGGCATTAAAAGCATTTTCCCCTCTCATTGCTGCGTTTATTCTTTTTGTTTCATTGCCTGCACTTGGTAAGTTTTTTCGTTCTTCTTCATTTTTGTATATTTATTAAAAAACAATACGGCTCAAGGCAATTTACCACAGATGATAGATCGGGCAATAGATAAAACTATGCCGAAAATATTTTATATTTATAATATTCTTTTAAGTCATTTTGCTTACACACAATCACAATGCTTAGTTGAAAATTCAAGACATATTATTTTGGATCTTTTGTATCGACTCCACGCCGCAATTTAAATTGAGAATATTTTACATCAATTTGAGTTGCAAAAAATTTGACTTTGTCAACTTTGAGAAACTTCTATCAAGCAAGCCAAACTTAATTCTCTTTTCAGGTATAGAATAACATTCACAGATTTGATTACAAAGTTGTGGTTGTTAATTTTAAAGGTTATTACAATAAAATCGATAAAATAATTATCAGATACTTTTAGTAGATAAGAGATAACGAGAAAACTGTGAGATGATTTTAAAGAGTCAGTCAAAAACTATTATATTCATACATATACATACAACTCAATGATTGACTATTATATTATTGAGTTTCAAATTATAAATTCTTGTTTTTGGATAAGTATTACATACATTTTGAGCACAGTGTGCGTCTGGCCTGCTCCTTTAGGATAGCTGCCATTTTTATAGGACTTTGAATATAATTTTCTCACTGTAAGAGTTTTTTTTTGCGGTTTTCGTGAGCTCGGTGGAAAAAGGCACACACGAATGACGAATCTTCTTATTAGATCAGAAGTTCTTTGCCATGATATACTGGTCTAAGGGTTGGGGGTTGTTTTCCAATAGAGGAATAAAAGAAAAAACGCTAGGTTATAAAATAATTCACAAGGCAAAACTATTTTGAGTATAAACCGGTTTGTTAGTGGGCGGAGAAGGGTAGGGAGTTGATCGCGAGTTCTGCTGCTGCTGCTGCTGCGGCAGCTGCTGAGGGTTGTTTTTGGGCTGCCCTTACAAAGTTCTTTGTTCTTATATTCGCACCATAAACAAAAAAGAAAAAACAAAACATTAAATCAAATATTGAAGACATTTAGCAATCACAGCAAAAATCACTATAAGAAGGAAGTAGACGACGCGTTCTAATACAATTCAACAATTGGTACCGTTCGTAAAAACTGAGAGACGCCGCCGAACGACGCGCACGATACGAGCAACTCTGAAGCACTGAATAGGCTGCCAGCCAAGTATCAGCCAACAAGCACCAAGTACCAAATGCGAATGCGAGGGAAATTTGAGTGCGTGGAAGTGGGAAATTAATAAGTGTGTGTGTGTTTGGGTTTCATCCTAGACAGCTGAGCGAGGGAAGTTTTAGCGAAGCGAACCGAACCATTTGCCATGCGTATTTGTGTGCGTGTGTATATGCATGTGTGTTTTATTTTTGGGG
Source organism: Drosophila paracracens (assembly GCA_035044025.1). Taxonomy (NCBI): domain Eukaryota; kingdom Metazoa; phylum Arthropoda; class Insecta; order Diptera; family Drosophilidae; genus Drosophila; species Drosophila paracracens. The sequence continues at coordinate 56,979 of JAWNMN010000897.1, forward strand.
TGGCAGGTTCATCTTGTAATATATGTCATATATCACACTCTGTGGGTGCATGTACATATTGTGCACACGCAAATACAAATATAAATATAAAATAAGCACATATTATAGTACTCTAATATATCTAATATACTAACCGCAACAATAATAAAGCAACAAACTTATAGCAAGCATGACCATTCATTTGCGCCTCAGTAGGTTATCGGTATTTTGGCCAATAATGCGTCTGGCTCTTGTTCTTGGTTCGGTTATACGCTTAAAATGGAAATTTAATGGGAATTTACATCAATAAAACACATAATTCACTAGTAGCCTGCCATTTGCCCCTGCTTCCCAGTTGAAATGACTCACGCAGGGATGACAAAGCTAACGGCATTGGGTTGTAACTGCTTCTGAATATTGTGTGCCTAAGCTAGAATGAATTCTTATATTTTATTTTCGTAGTTGCAATTTTGGAATACTATGAGTTATTTACTCTAATCATTTATCAAGTGTTTTCTAAAGTATTTGTATCATACCTGCCGTATCATTCTCAACTATACTAAATTGTCAAATATTCATTAATAATTTATTCTATTTTGTGTTCACACATGAAAACATTTCAAACTATTTCATGGGGCCATTGGTCGTTCGACTTTCGTTTTCCTGGCAAAAATAAAAAAAAGTACTAGTGTGTGCCCCATATGAAAACTCAAAGGCACAAAGTCTATCTTGCTGCTAAAATCTTGTATCTTATATCTTGTGTCGGAGTGACGTCAATGCCTTTGCCAACTTTCGCCAGATGTGGGAGCGGGGCTGAGTAACAAACCAAACATCAGTCACTTTGCCATCCTTCCGGCCAGAAGTTCGTGTCATGCGGCATGTAGTGGAGCGTGGCTTAGTTGCATGTCAGTTGTCAGATTATGTGTCGGGACAACACTGAGAACAGCAGCAGCAGCAATAGCATCTTGCCACATCTAACAATTTATCTCACACGCTGCTAGCTCTTCCAGCTGAAGGCAACCCGGGATATTTGATATAAAAGTATGTACATTTATGTATCGTGTTGCTTGGGTTGTGTGCCACAAATTCATACCACGAATCTGGAAGCTCTTTCGCTGATTGAATACAGTTGGCGTCAACCATTTTTCTGATTAAAAAACAACAAAGCAGGCAGTGAAAGCAGTCAGTAGAAATGAGAATTGGACGCCATATGATGATGCGAAATGAGTCAGTTTCATTGTCGTCCTCGACATCTATCAGAGCGCCAGCCAGCATGAACATTATTGGCTAGACGCATGCAAAAACAACTCTAAAGAAAACAAATAACAAAAAACTATAAAAACAAAACCCACGAATATGAATCTATTTTTGGGTTTCCCAAAGATAAAATACCCTTGCACCAATTCTAATCATTTTGATCCATACAAAAATCAACCTTTCATTTTCACAAATGGAAGCCATATCATGTATTATAATTCAATATTCAATTTAACTGCAGCAGAGCATATTTGTCTAGGTCCTTTTAGATATCAAAAATGTTCTTAATGGGGTCGGATAAATAACGCCTTCCAAAATGATTTTTATTTTATATAAAGAGCAATAGCAGCTAAGCTGAAAGTCTTTCAGCTCGTTATGTGTTCGAATTACTCTAAAATTTTACGAATTTCTATTATTGACGTAGTTACAATTTAGGATATATTTTATATATTTTATTTAGGATGTTAATGTTGGACAACAAAAAATGTCACTTGCAAGCCAGAGCTTGCTGAAATTAATAATAAATCTAAGTATTATTTCCAAAACAAACATTCTTGGAAATATATTTAAAATGACATGTTTGATATAATATAAATATAATTATTTATTCATACGAATTAGAATGTGGATCCGTTCGAAAACTGATGCACAGGGTATAATGAAAGACTACAAAAAACAAAGAAACATCCTCTGTAGTGTTTTTAGTGAGTAAAACTCCCCGAGTAGACTGGCTGGCAGCCAAATTACAACTCGAACTACCCTTACCATTGTCATTACTCTCACAATACCCTTATCCTTTTCTTTACGCTCACTTCTGTCCCTCCCAAAAACTCACATTACGAGCATTCGAATTTTGACCGTAGGAAATCGCAATAGGGCCTTAGCAGAAAGCTGGACACAACAAAGTATCTGATGCCGCAGCGAAGTGGTACATCATTCACATTGCGGCAACTGTTGCATGGACCCCGCTGCATGGGGCGCTATTTATAAATGCATATTAATGTGTGGAGCCAACTCGCACTGCGGCCAAATGATGTCGTCGACTTGCTGATGAGTTTTAAATAAAGAAATGCAAGAGCAACATAACAACAACTGCGCGAGAGTGCCTAAGGCAAGGCATCAGCCCGAATAGCCGATACCCTAATATACATGCGTAGTTACTTATAATTAATTTTAATTATATTACATTTACATTTACATACATACAACTTTAATACATTTTAATATTACAACTTTTAATGCAGCTCTGATATATGTATAATTTTTGTATGAATGACAAAATAGTCATCGAATTTGATAGCTATTGTTCTTACACCTATCAAGATATGCACGATGTGTAAGTCAAAATCGAAATTTATCGATATTTTTAAGCTGATTAAGTGATAGATAAAGAGGCAATAATCTCGGCTCAGATCGAGTGGTTCATAGACGGACAGACATTTAAACTTGTACAATGTATACAATTTATACATTACATAAAAGTAGTATTACACACATTAATGCAACGTGATGTTACCCTTTTATTTTTAGTTACTTTCTAATGGACAAAGGGTATTGTCAAAAGACCACTTAAGTCCGGAAAAATGCAGAGCATAAAACGCATTACATCTTTCAAACGTGCAACGGCAACTGCAACGGCAACCCCGAGGGCAAACTGTTTGTAAGCGGGCGGCGGCTGCTGCTGTTGCTGCTTCTGCGGAGGCGGCTTCAAGCGAAAGTGGCGCCGATGCCATCACCGACGGCGTCGCCGTCGACGTTAGCATCAACGTCAACGTCATCGTCATTGTCATCGTCTGCGCTGCAGTCTGATGACGGATGCATGCATCATTAATTCAACTGAAGCAGCGCAAACAAACAAAAGCAACAAAAACAGCAACAGCAACTGCAACAAAATGAAGCAAATGCCAACGCGCTTTGCTTTTCTCTTCATTCTGTGAAGTTTTATGCACAATCATTGTGAAAAACGGGCTATAAAGGAAAATGGTTTACTCGATTGCTCTAATACGACGCATGGATGCGCTTAACGTAAGAAATTGATCAAAATCAGCAGCGATATCAGAAAGTAGTTTTAGCGATAGGTTAATCGGGTTTGCTCAGACCAATAATCGAAAGAGTTTGATCTAGTTTTCAGCAAGCATTTAGATGGTACTCAGAATGTTTCGATATGTCATTATGTTGGGAAACCACAAATGCTGTCTCGATTCCTGAATGATATATAACAATGGTTGTTAGATCGAAGCCACTTTTTGAAATAGCAAGAAATCGTTGAGCATTTGTATCAAATATATCAAAGCCGTCATTTATTTATATATTTGAATAATGAATTTATAAAATTGACCAGAAACTTAGCAATTTTATTTTTTAAATAAAAAAATAGATTTTATTTTATTTTATATGAAAGTAATAAATTAACTGATATAAAATTGAAGATAATTACTTAAATTCAAATAAAGTTAAATGTGAAATGAAAAAAAATTCTATAATAAATCTGGGGGCATGGAATGTAAAATAAGTAAAATGGTCCAACAAATTGCATGCAGAACATTGAGAAAACCCAGATAACATTTTTTAGCGTTAGTGGCTCTTATAATACTATTATTATTTAGTATTTTGTTTATTATATTTTTATTAAGGTCAATTTGAATTCAGTTCGAAAAAAGAAGGCAAGTCCGGTTTGGCAAAAAGCATTAGTGAATGTTATCAGCGTTTGGCCCACATCTGAGGTATGGTATAACTTGCAACTGCAACTGCGATTGTTTGTTTCCAATCCAATCAACTTGGCGCTTTGTTTGTGCAGAGATAAATGGCCCCAAGTGCTCGAGTTGATTAGTGTTTGAGGGACGAGAATGCGATGAGAGACAAGCGATTTGTGGATGGAGCATAATGTGGCGCATACATACATGCCACACATATGTAAGTTTTGTGGCATTGCCCGAGGATGGCACGTGCCCCAGCAGCGAATGCAACGCGAATGTTGCTGCATCAGTCGCCAACTCACTGAGCAGAGAGCGCGGTGACAAGAGCCATATGCAATCGATCAACTCATGCAACGCCCACGTAGCACGTTAATTGATTTTGCAGTTTTGTGGCTGATGAACTGGTGGCATGTATATAAAAGGGGCAACAACACACAACAAACACAAGAAACTGCAACAAAGCGATGACGCCGCACAGATAAGAGGCTAAATAATTGAAAAGTCCCATCAAAAGATTGACCCAATTTGCCATCCCCATCCCCATCCCCATCCCGGAAGGGTTAAAAGTTCAAATACAAAGTGCGAAATTTTTAATTGAATTCTGTTTACTAGCAGCTGGGGAGACTGGAGGAGACTGAAGCGGAGGGTGGAATGGTGAGCGCCATAAATTATGCGAAGAGTTTCTGAGCGATTTTGAAACGCAACATAAATTTTATTTTATTCTTTTTTTTGAGTGTTATCAATTAATTTAAGACATGATGGTGGGGTGGGGGTTTGGATTGGGTGAGCTGGTCCCTCTAATTTTAGCCAACTAACATGCACGAAGCGTAAAATTAATATAAATTTGTTATGCGGCTGTTATGCGCTCGTTGCACCATGCTGATCCGTTCGTGCAATGCAGCGGCAGCCAGGTGGGCGTTCCAATTAGATAATCCAATCGAATTCAGCACAAAGTTGAAATGAGAATTTCAAAAATGTTTCAAAAATCATTTCGAATTAGGATCTTTACCCCACTTTTAAAAATCCTTCTCAGCCATGATTGCGCCACTGCATATACACAATGCAAATCAAATATATAACACAAAATTATTGAGAAAGCCAAATGGAATATAGTTTGTGAAACACTAGGTTTATTAATTTTTCTTGGTTCTTGGCTCTTGTGAGATTCTATTTCGTTCTTTTATATAAATAGTTTAAGCGTTTTCGCTAAAAGTTATTTGTGTGTCTTTCAGCGCCCTCGAAATAAAGAATATAAATCTAGAATACTTCACCAGCAGCAACACCAAATTCACGATATAAGCCCTTGTTAAGGGAACGCAAATTAAAGTAAAAATTGTTTTGGAATACATACGGTTGATCAGCAATGTTATTACAACCTTTCATAGAGGTTAAGACTTTTAGATATTTTTGAGGGTCATATTACATGTGCATATGTATAATAAGTCGACATTTACTGAAAGCTGAGTAGATGGAAATAGTAGTTTTAAGAGGCTTACCTTTTTTCTATAGTTATCCATTCATAAAAATGGTTCGTTGCACGGGTCTTAAAGTTAAAGTTTTTATCGTTATCGTTGTAATTATCGTTGTTTGTTATCGTTGTCTTATGTTAATGTTGTCAGTTGTTTGCCAAAGCAGGTGGGCGGAGAAAAATTTGGCTCATTTGTCTGTATGCAGCTACTGGAGCTGCCGCTGCTCCTATTTTCTTTGTTTGTGGCGGCAGCAAACGCAGCAGCGGCGACGCTTGGCAGCCGCGCGGCGACAGAGCAACATTTTATGACACTGCCTCAGCCATGGGTTAATAACAATTTCGATTTAGTTGTGGCTTTTATTGTTGCTGTTGTTGTTATTGTAGCGGCTTTCGCGTCTGGCAATGCCCCCAAAAGCGTTACCCGCCACTTGCAATTCTGAGAGCAACAGCAGCCAGCGTCCTAGCGAGACAGTGATAAAAAGAAAGCTCTCATTTGAGCTGCCCTGTTTGTTGTTGTTATTGTTGTTGCTACTGCTTCTCTTGTTAATTTGCCTAGTTTGTGTATTCACGTATACAAGTACATATGCATGTTAATACATTCGTTGCTTTTGTTGTTGTAAATGGACGTTTCTTATTGTGTATCGCTTTTGATATGTTTGTTTTGCTATGTTTTTGTTGTAGTTTTTCTTTCTCTTCCTCTATTATTTCTTGCTAACTGCTACCAATTGGCTTTATTTGTTTATGCACAATTCTCGAACACACACAAACACACACAAGCAAGCGTATATTTTTTTTTAGTCTCCTTTGCTGTGCGTTTCTTCTATTGCCTTTTTTGCATTTGCTTTGTGGCTCGCCAGTCAGCTGTCTGCCATTGACATGTGCGCGCGCTCTCGCGGTGTTCTCTCGCTGCTGCTCTCTTGTACTCTCTGTCTCTCTCTAGCCTCGCGTAGGGTGGCACTCACAGAGTTATTCACACACACACACGCACGTACATGCACGTTGTAAATGTAAATGGCTGATTTGTGTGTGATTGTAAGTAGTGTATATTTTTGCGCAACACAATGCGAAATTTGGCCTATACCTTACTACGTTAGGCACTTTTGGCTATCAGCAACAACAATACACATGCACACGCACACGCACGCACACACACAAATGCGTTGAAGCTACTGGAATTTTCGATTTAAATAGTTCCTGAGCACTTTGGGCAACAAACAAAACTTGACAAATTCAATGTTTTCTTGTTCTTCTTGTGCTCAGTTTTCGATTAGTTTTTTGTTTCTTGAACAGTTATGTATTAAATGCGTGTGCCGATTTGGTGCCACCCCTCGCGCCTTTCACTATACACTGAATATTTTATTTCATTCTTTTTGCTTTTTACTGTGATTTCTTTGAACTAGCAACACTTGCAATACTCCGACGAGCGTCGTCGTTGTTTATTGTTGTTTTTTTTTTGCTACTGCTCGCTGCTGTTTGTGCTTTCGCTTTTGCTGCGTTTGACATGCAGTTAGATTGTTGTTTTGGGCTGCAGTAACTTTTGCCCGAAATGCTGGTCGAAAATTGTTTAAACAAATTGAAAAGCAAAAATAAAAGGTAGCCCGAGCAGCAGCCTGTGTCGGAGCAGCTACAAGTCTTCTTTTGCACAACTCTTGCGCTGTGCTCTTTGTTACGCTGGCTTATTGCCCGCTTGCTTTAACTTCCTTTCCTCTTTCCTCTCATTCGTCGTTCCATTTCTCGTTCTCTCAGTCAGTCAGTAGTCAATCGGTTTTTTTTCGGTGGTTGTTTCACATTTTAGGCTTTCTTTTGATTCTTAGCAACGCTTTCTCTCCTCTCCTCGCTCCGTCTGCTTTTAGAGCTTATCCTTTGCTCAGGATGTGCGCACAGCTGTCAACTACATAGAAAGCTGCAGCTCGGCATGAGACTACTCTCTCGATTGCAGTAGCTTGCTCAACAAAAGCACTTATAAAAAACCATTCCTCGCACTTACTCTCGCCCTCTCTCTCTCTCTGTCTCATTCCTTCTCTCTGCCTCTCTCTTTCTCGCTGTCTTGCTCTCTCGGACAGCTGCTGTTGTCTGTCATCGAGCTTGAGGCGAAGCAACCCCCGAATATTATGCTTACAGTTTGAGTGCTATTGTGTTGCTGCTCAAGGTTTGACATGCATTTTGCCAGCTGTTTGTTTTGTTGTTTGTCATTTGTATATAGGCTCACGCACGCACGCGCGCTTTTTCATTGTATTTTGGTTTGCTTGCAACGCCGGCGTTTTGCAACACTGCGCAATGTTTATTTTAAAGCCTACAAACAGCAAATAGCTCCCGCCCCGCCCCCTTCCGATAACACACACCGGCAATGCCGAGCTACCGCATTCCTTGGGAGTTGGGGGGATGATTTAAGTGTGGTTTTTGTTTACATTTTCGTCTTCCAATGCATAATTCATTTGATTATCACAAGACACACACACACACAAAAGGGGCGAGAAATGCACGGTGTAGCAAGTAGCGAATAATGGGGATGGAGGTGCTCTGAATGTGGTGGCAAACAGGTAGTTGTAAATATGATGGATTTTGATAAGACTTCAGACTGAGAAAACGATGTTAAAGACAAAATCGGATATGGAATTAAATAAGAAGTGTAAGAACAATTATAATAAAAATAGATAAAGAATCTTGGAATTTATATAAGCGACTTCTGATCAGCGCTATTATCCTTTTAGCAGTATCCACTAAATTAGTTTCGTATACTGACAGACATACAACAAATCGTAGCTTAAACTGTTAAAATTTTGAATTGAAAAAACATTTTGTTTTTCAGTTAGTTAGAAGAAGTATTTTGACGATCTTGAACAATTCACCCAGGCAACGAACTAAATTGTGTTTTCCTCATAAAATCAAAAAAGAAAAGAAAGAAAATAAATGAAAAAAGGAAATGTTCACACCTATTTGAAATTCAATGAGTGCGTTTTGATGACTAATCCTTTTGGCCCTTGTACAGTTACATAGAAAAGAATAACTCGCTCACTGCTCGTGCTGTTTAAGCCTTGGCTTTAGTTTTGACTAATAGTTCATGATGAGTTGTGCCTATGATGATAATTGAAGCATCAGTAATAAGCCTGCTTGCGATTTTATGCGGCACGCTTTTTGCCAACTGTTGAAAGCCACAAAGAAGCCCAAAGGCTAGGCAGCAAGGTTAACAGAGCGAGCCCCCTTATGGCTAATGGCTAATGGCTGCCCTCCCCTCCTCCTCTAGCTATATAACTTACATCTACACACTCACACACAAATCCACAAACACACACATGCGTGCTTGTGCATGAATTTAATCTCGGCGCAAACAAAGTAACAAGAATTCAATTTGTCACAGTGGTTGACAACGCAATACCTGAAGCTGAAGCTGAAGCTGAAGCTGTTGGGCTCCCAACGCCGTGCCGCAAGTAAACCTGCCTGCAAGTTGGAAAATATTTGTATTTCGCCTGCTCTTTGTATGGGGTACGTCCACGCTTACGGGGCCACGGGTACGGCTACGTTTTACCGTGCAGTTACGGGTACGGGTACAGAGAGTTGGAGTTGGTTGCTGTTTCTCGTTACATACGTAAGGCCAAAATCCCTATGGGACTTGTTAATGCAAACAATGCGCATTTTATATTGAAAACGCGCGTAAAGCGTATTGGATGAATTTGGTGTTTGGGTGGTTGGGTGCTTAGGTGGTTGGGTGCTTGGGTGGTTGTGTGATAGAGCTACCCATTGTGTGAATGTCGCATTCGGGGTAGTTTTTAAAGGGCTCTGTTTTCTGTGAGTACCTGGGGGGGGGGGGGGGGGGGGGGGTTGCTTGCCTAAAGCCCAGAACCACTTGCAACCACACGAACGTGGACAGCGTAAGCAGCGTTGCATTAATGCGAATTTCCGGGCTCTGGAGCGGAAGTCGATTTATGCATGTGCTGGGTGCGTTTCTGGGGACAGTTGGCGACAACATTATGTTGCTCGGTTTGTTGTTGATGTCGCTGTTGTCGTTGTTGCTATTGCTGCTGCTGCTGATGCTGTTGCTGCTGCTTCTGCTATTGCTCTTGTTGTCGTTGTTTGTCCGCAAAAGCCGGCATTGTTTGTGTTTTGTCGCTCGTTTGCCCGCATGTGTCAAAAGTTTTGGTATCTGTCTAAAAAAACTTAGCCAACCCAAAAACCCCAATGCAAAAAATAAATAAATAAATACAAAAATATATAAATAAATAAAACAGTCAAAATTTACAGACAAATCGTTTGTAACCGGACTGCAAAAAGAGTTTTGATTTGAGAAACAGACAAACTCAACTCTAGCTTTAAGCATATTTTGACTTGAGAAACAGGCAAATTCAACTGCAGACTGAAAGAAACGAAGCAAGCAAAAATTCAACAGCAGCATTAAAGATGTGGAAATCAGTTGAGAAATTACACAATTGCACTTGAGAGTTAGACAAAATCGATATGACAATTTGCACGCTCTGAGCATGGGGCATGGAAAACTGTTGTGAGTGTGGCATTATTGTCATGTTGTCATATAAATATCGCACGCGCTTAAATGCTTTAAACTGGCTTGTAATGAGGCGCCTCCTGCTCAAGGCAAACGAGGCTTGTGATGTCTGCCGTCGTCTGGTTGGCTAACTGGATAGCTGCCTTTAATATCCTGCATGTGCCCTCTGTGGTTACAAGTTGGGGCTGTTGCTCTGTCAGTAGTCATTTAATGACTTACCTTATCTTCAGCTTCCTCGGCGCGTTCTTCCGCTTCGATGACGCGTTGTTCCAGCTCCGTTAGCTGCAAGTACAACCAAATTGAAGGGCGTATAAGTTAATGTGTAACAGAACAAGAGAGAGAGAGAGAGAGAGAGAGAGACAGATGAGAGAGAGAGAGAGAGAGAGAGAAAGAGAGAGATAGGCTCAGATTTTCAAGTTACTTAAATGGCAGAAATGATGTGCAAATAATCGAGCAGCCAAGTTTATCAGCACAAGCCACATATATTTAATGGTTCAAGTGACGTTAATTTATGAGTATTTTTCTTGTGAATATTACAGTCTCAGATTTGACCGCAGCCAAAATAAATACAGTTATAATTAAAGTTAAAGTTAAAGTTACCCAAAGACTAACAGTAAATTTTCGAAACTAATTATTGTTTGTTAGCGGCACAGAACCAATTTGAATTTGTGTTTCGATCAAAGTTAAGTTGGCAAATTATTAAAATATTTATATTTTGTATAGTCTTAAGATATGCATTCAGTAACAGTCAAAAGTTTTAAATTATTTCATCTTTGACTGTTGGTGAATGATATTTCAAAAGGATAAAAACTTTGCATTTCTAGCTGCTGGTCATCTGTCCATTAGTATTAGTTAGGTTAGGTGAAGCAAATTATCATCATTTTTTTGCTGGTAAGCATCGACTTAAAGATTTTTGGATTGCAATCACAGCTCAACTGGGTTAAGGCAACTGTTAACATTCGAATCTTACAGAACTTGCAAATGTTTAGTTTGAGAAATTTCTGTCCAACTTAGAGAAGCTTTTGCATGCATTAAGCTTAACTCGAAAGCACACCGCGCAGCGGAGACACACACCAAATGCGTTAAAAAATTCCCCGTATTTATTGTGTGGTAAGATTTGAAAAAGCTTTGACCACAGCAAGTGTGTTGAGTTGCGTTCGACAAGTGACAGGTGGCGCGACTGGTGCTCTTCCTTCACTCCCACCTTATGCAGCATCCACATCATTCACTCACTCACTCATTCACTTACTCATTCATTCACACACTCAGTCAGAATTAATCAATCAATCATAGGAAACGATGACAAACGATTTGCGGTTAGTAAGGATAATACGCCAGCTAATACAGCATGTGCTGCTTGGCAACTCAAACTTTGTATTTCGGACGAGGGCGCCAAAATGTCTACTGAAATTGGCAACACACAAACAACACTACACTTCATTATATATTATATAACACTGGCGATTTCTTGTTCCTTTTTTTTGTTTTCTTGTTATTTGTTTTTGGCTGCCATACCTTGCTGCACGCCATTGCCACAACTTGAGGCAGCCACAAAGACAAAGTGGTTGAGGGAGGCGGAGAGGCACTTGTCAAAGCAGGTTGAGGAGATTAGTTTGCTTGGGGTCAGGTCTGGTGGCTTTGACTAGGCGGAAATGCTAATCTCGCACTTTTACCTGCTCAATGGTTTGCCATTAACACAAGCCCATATCGGATATAAAGGATATGAAGGATATATTGGAGGCAGGCAACCACCTCGCACCACTTTGTGGGTGTGTTATGCAATGGAGCACCCTTGCAATGCCATCAATTAATCACAAGAGTGGCCCGCGAGGCGAAGAACCATCGATGTTCAAGTTGAAGACTTGACTCCACTTCAGCACCACCCACCCACCCAACTCAACCACCGTGTTGTGGGAGGAAGCAGCCCACGATTTGAATGCTTTGAGTGCATTAATTTGCGCTTTTTATGCCATTTAAGTGGCCATTCAGAGCGTGAGCGAGCTTTGATTGATGGCTGCCAGAAATATGAACGCCGATGAACATTAACATTAGCATACAGCAAATGGTAGAGAGAGAGAGAGAGAGAGAGAGAGAGAAAGAAAGAGAGAGAGAGAGAAAGAAAGAGAGAGAGAGAGAGAGAGAGAGAGAGAGAGAAAGAAAGAGAGAGAGAGAGAAAGAAAGAGAGAGAGAGAGAGAGAGAAAGAAAGAGAGAGAGAGAGAGAGTCAGGGGGTGCTAGAAAGGGGCTGGGTTTGACTTGAGTTGGGTTCAAGGGCTGCTTGAGAAACGTTATCGTCTCCATTAAAATGATGGCCAAGTGCGAATTTAATGGCTGTTAAAGCCAACTAATGTCCACAAGCCGCTAATGATAATAATCATCATTTTAATGGCAAGCAGTTAATGATGCATTGTGATACAAACAACAAAAGCAACACCCAGCTCAGGTTTCAACTACCCGAAGGTGTCTGAAATGATGTCAATATGATACATGTCTCAAAAATATTGAAGTCAATTAATATTGATATTGAGATTTAGGTGCTCCTAATTTCGAATTCTTTTGGCTAAACATTTAGCTTAACTGACTAACCAAATACTTTAGCTGGGTATTATAATTTATTCGTGAAATTTGCAACGCATTGAAGAAGGCGTCGCCTAGCCCGGGGATTATTGCCATTGAGCCATTTTCCAGGGTGCGAACCAGTTGCAGCAGAAAACTTGGCTTAGACTGTTTCCACACATGACGGGAGGCCATCAAGTAAATGGACAATATGCGAAACAGATGTCAATTATCGTCAATCATTGTCAATCATCTACTGTGTTTGGCCAGCCAGCCATGATATCGGCCACATAAAGCTGTTGCACTGTTTAGAGCTGCAAGCCAGTTGAGTGAATTGGGTGATGTGCGGAAAACTTAGCCAGCTTTAACTGCTCTCAAGCAGTCGTGAAGGAGGAAATCCCAAAATAGTCGATCACAAGTCAGGAAAAACAAAAGCCGCAGCAGCATCATAAGCAGACCATTTCCATTTCCGCTCAAAGCCGGTCGCATTTGGTGGCACTGAGCAATCTGAGTGCTAGATCAATACCACTGCGTCGTCCCTGCGGCCCCGTAATGTTGCTTATGGCAATGGTCCAACTAATTAGGCAGTTGCAATTCCCTTAGAGAAGTGTTTAGATTCTGAACGACAATGCTGCTCAACAGAAGAGCTCCGATTTGAATATACATAAAAAATAAATAAACACACATAAACGAACTATAAGGGATACATAGAAGGTATATGGAAGATTCAAAAGGTTGCATTAAGCTATTAAAGAGTACCCTAATAAAGCTAAACAATTGCTCCACATGCCAAAATATTGTTAAGCTGGTGGGGATGGGGTGGAGCTTGGTTGTGGGGGAGCGTGAAAAGTTGTAGCAGCCAAAAAGCTAATGGATTAGGCCAGAAAGTGCGAGCTGGTCGAAAGTTATGCGAGACTTGCGTGCGTATAGGCAGCAGCAGCAGGGAGTAGCAGGGAGTAGCAGGAGCAGCGGAAGCATGGAATCAACTATACACTGAACAACTATTTAGCGGATTCGCAATCTGCAAAGTTTGGATATGGACTAAGGACAGAAAAATTCCAAATAGAATGCGAAAGCCCTCCGATATATCAATATCAGTTAAACAGGGACTTAAAGGGATTTAAGATTTATAGTCGAAGCTTTGTGACTTGAGCTTGAAGTTTTATTTAAGTGTAGGCGCTTGAGAGCAATAAAAGTAGGGGAAGCGGGGGCAGCTGTCAAGGTGTGTCCTGACCACAAACATATACACACACACGCACACACACAGACACATAGATAGAAGGAGAGAGGGAGGGAGAGAGAGAGAGAGAGAGAGAAATTGTTGCCTGGAGCTGTTTAGTTATAGGCGCACTACTGCCAATTGGCAAGTTAATTAGAACTTTTGACCACGGCAATAGCACAACAAAAACAGCGTCAACGATGTTGGCTCTAAGCAGCTACATTTCGACTTAATTGCATGGTTGTTCTACAACTTGCAGTTGTTGTTCGTGTTGTTCATAACTTGGCCTGCGTTGAAGCTCACAGTTAACAGCCGAATAGCAATCACAAATCTCATTTGCCAGCTACGATTGCAATTTGGTAACAAGCAAATGACCTCAAACGGAGGACAGAGAGGTAATCAGACAGACAGACAAACAGGCAGACAGCTCGTTTTGCTTGATGCAGGAAATTGTACAGTCTGTGTGGCAAGTCAGACAGGTGAGCATGTGTGTAACCATCAGCTGGCCCAATAGAGATTGTCCTTCCCGCCACTACCTTGGCTTTTCTTGGTTAGTGTTTTGTGTCACTTTCATTTCAGGCCGACAAAGATACACATATGAGTATAGATCGGTTATGGCTATGTAACTTATGATATATAATATTTCATATGAGAAACAAAAAGATCCTTAATTAAATCAGTTGCTAATATTACAATTATCAGCGAGTATTTATCAAATTAAACATACCATTGAAGATTTCCAGAAGTTAATCGATATTATAGTAAAAATATACAAATATACAAAGGCTATGAAAATAAGGGAAAGTGTTGCCGTCTAGCCTTCTAGTCTGAATTGATGCGAATGGTACAATTTACATCATTTACATAAACTGAGCAGAATAAAAAGTAAGTTCTATGGGAAATTTGAATTTGAATCTTTTTGGAAAACTATAGAAAAAATACTAATATCTTTGCTTGAAAGCAAATACGATTAGTATTTGATTATTGAATACGCACTGGATATTATTTCAGTTATTGCAAATTTTTGATGGGTGTGGATTCGAGCTGGCACAACATGATAATGACAATAGAAAATCCGATACGCGGCTGAGCTGTGTATTTGTTTGTCTCTGTGTGTGTATGCATGTGTGTACTTGTGTGTGTGGGTGGGGGGAGGTGGGAGGGGGTTGTAAACATATGACATACGGATTAATTTGTCGTGATATTAAATTTCGATCCATTTCATTTATGTTTATTTATACACATACTTATACATTTTTTGCTTTCCACCCGTATTTACTTTGCATCCATTTTTTATTAGCTGCCTCCTGCTCAGGTTTTGTGCATTTGTTTTAATTGCGATAAAGTTAATTAAAAATTGTTGTAATTGAATTTTTGTGGCACCTTTGTTGCACTTGGTGTCTGATTAATTTATTGCTCATTTGCATGCTGTCAATAAAACATGTTATTTTCTAAATGAGCACCTTAATTGAAGTCAACAGCAAATACATAAATATATAATTTTATCGCATTCACTAAACTATCAGCTCGGGCAGTCGCGGATCATCATAGCCCGAGTCATCATCCACGTTCACGTCCACATCTGCGTCCACGTTCGCTTCCTCAGCAATTTCCATCTCCAGTTCCACGTGCACCTGCAGATTCTGCACCGACTCATAATCTGGCCCAAGAGTTTCGGACAAATTGAACATAGCAGCAGCATCCAATGTGGGCGGGGCAGTGGCACTGTCTGTGGCAAGAGACTCTGGCACTGTTGCTTTTGGACTGGACATTGTGATCGCCGGTGGATATATGTTTGATTTCCTGCACGTGAACAAATCCCGTAGAAGTGATATCAACATTCGGAAACCCATGGCTGCTCCGCACCCACTGATAAACTAAAATTTGGCTCAGTTGCTTTTTGCTTTTGTATGTGAGCCACATCACAGCACAACAGAAGCCTTTGTTTATACGATGGCGTTCTTGTTGCTGTTATTGTTCGTATTGCAGCTGGAATTCGATTGGCACCAAGTGGCACCAAGTGGCACAGCGTGAGTGTCAGCTGCTTTTCAAACAATTGCTTGCTAGTCACACAAATTAAATTCACTACTTTCTAATACCCTGAATCAATTAAAAATTGGCAAACGAGTTGTGCAGAAGGTTGTAAAAGGCAGCATCTCCGACCGCATAAAGTATAATTATTACTTATCACAAGCGACTCGATTTAGACATGTCCGTCTGTATGCACACGCGAATCACAGAGTTCTCATACTAGACACTTCAAATTAGGAATATAAGTTCTCGTATACCCCGCTAATTAAGTTCTGTATCAATTTTATCGATAACTGTCCGTTTCCGAATATCGATATCTATCGATTTCCGAGAGCAAAAAAGGGTAAAATTGAATGAGTGTTTACTGCTGAGTCCCGATATCGACGATTGCGATATGTAGGAGTTGATTTTACTTGCACCTGTGCAGAGTATAAGAAATTGTAGCACTTCGACTTCGACTTCGACTTGCTTATATTTGTGTATACACAGCTTTTAAAGGGAAATTTGTCAATACAATTATATTATTTTTGTTGAAATTAAGTTTGAATTTTAACGGCAACGATAAATATCGCTACGTCGATTAATATTATTGCTATGGTCACACATGTATCATGTTCTGCTTTGTGTATTCTATAAGTCAGTTGCAGTAAATACTTCACAATGTAAAGACGTGTTGGCGCGTAATAAATATAATCCACAAAAACAATATTCAACAATTTTAAACAGCTGGACATCCCTTAATTGGAGGCGAGACAGACAGACAGATAGCAAAATAAATATATAAAGTGAACGCACCATTTGAGAATTAAATTTTCCACATCCCCCTTCACCCATCAACCCACACCTTTCTTTAGACAAATTCGCATTGCCTGCCCCTATAAGCCATTAATACTATGTTGAAACGAAAGCACCTATTATGAATGTGACTGGCTGGGGCTGAAAGGCAAGGAGAAGGGCGAGGGGGTGTTTATATGTTTGTATATATAAATATATATAAGTGCATTATGCAAATGTGTTAGCCATTCAATTTGATGGGCGGGCGTATAAATGTAATTATATAATGCACTTTATGCACCATAAGCATTTCATGTGCAGCAGAGTGTGTGTGTGTGTGTGTGTGTGTTTCCACATACAATTATATATAAATTATTTGCATAAGTATTTGCATAAATATTTCTTTGCTATTCATAATGACAAGCGACTCGACTAAGCCACATTTCATTTTCATTCATTTTTAAATTTGTTGAACTATTTATGACAACAGACAGCCAACCCACTCAGCCAACCCCAAGCCAAGCCCTAGTTTCAGAGTTTTCAGTACTACAAAAGCTATGGCTAATTAACATGTACATACATCCATAACTATAATCAGAAAATATTCGAATTGAAACTATTTGGCTTCGATTAAAATTATTTGTTATTTAGACTAATTTGACAAACATTTCGTTTCTCTTTTTCATTTCTCATTTCGCATTTCGATTTTTAAATCTATCTGCATAAGCATTAATTTGTATGTTTTTTATCAGATCTTGATATAAATTGTACAGGTGCTCAATATTCAGTCAAAATATATTGTATAACAATTGTAAGGCTCTGCGATTAAAATTCTGCGTTTTATTGCTATCGATATTCGCAAAACGGTTGCAGTTATCGATCAAATAAAATAAACTACGTTTTCTTTGCATGGCTATCGATAACTGATATTCAAATATTAAGTCTATAGTTCGAACAGAGTCTAAGATCCGCGTGTTCATACATAAGGATCGGAGATGCTTCCTTCTATTGTAGTCGATTTGGTATCCGTTTTCAAAAGCTTTGCGATTTTGCGTTTTAGAAGGAGCATTTACTGCATATCAAAATTTTGGCTGACAAAATTCAATTCGGTTTAATTTCTCAGCTTAAAGCATACTAACGTACTTAGTGCATGTGTATGTGGAATATAGGCAAGTATTTAACAACTGCGACGAAGGCCAGTAGCATTTCATGTTGCCAACTTGTGATTATTATTATTTTTACTTTCTTTTTGTGTGGCGCAGCGTAAACCAGGCCAGACGTTGCGTTGCAATTGGTGTCAGCTGCACGGAGGACAACACACAAACACACACACACACACACACACACACACACACACACGCAAACGCAAACGCACAAAATAGCGACAACCAACATTATTTATGTTTAGTATTTTTTTTGACATACCTACTTGCGGTATTCCCCACAAAGTTGTGCGTGCGTGTGTGTGTGTGTGTATGTGTGTCTGTGTGTGTGTGTGAAGTGTTGTTAGCTTTGGGTCAAGTGCGGTACGAATAGCAAAAACTGCTGGCCAACACGATAAAAAAAGGGGTTAAGGTGCCTCATTAGGCTGCAGATGCATTAGCGTTAGCTCAGGTGCAACTTGTGAACTAATTGAGATGCAGCAGCAAGGAGAACCTTGATTAATAGCAGCGCATAAAACACCAAAGGCGACCTTTTCAAGTTGCTGCCACAGAAACCTGACAAATTGGTTTGAGGCGACGTCCTTCAGCGTTGCGACTATCAACTGGCAGCAGACGTCTTGCACGAGGCTGCCCCAACCAACCCAAACCACCAATGATTGGAGGTAGGCTACGCAACATTTGCAGCTGCTTTCAATCATGACGCACAGGACTCAGGTTAAAGATTACCAACGACACACAGACAACGAACAGCAGCCGATAGCAGACGACAGCCGGTGGGCGTGGCAAGTTAACAACAGCGTTGGTTTTAAGTTAGTCAAAAAGCTGCCACGCCCACTCTTATACCAGACAGAGGTGCGAAGGGGATGTATGTTGTATGTGTGTACCTACCTATGCAATCAATCGTAGATTTCTGGATTCTTTGACTCGTATGTCTGTTAATAGTAATGACACCAATATGAGATACTAAATATCTCCCTTACAAATTATGGGGGTTACTGCTCTCGGAAATTGATACATATCGATATTCGCAATATTTGGGCAGTTATCAATAAAGTGAAATATGTTTGACCTATGCAAGAACTTATTTTCCAAATTTGAAGTGTCTATGTTATAATCCATGAGATCCGCGTCTTCATACAGGTGGACACACTGACGGGTAGATCAACTCATTCGTTGATATTGATCAGGAATATATGTACTTAGTAGTGTTGAAGATGCTACCTTCTGCATTTTACATACTTGTGCTCAAAATCATTTCACCATTCAGGGCTTATATATAAATTGAGATACAGAGCCCCGGCTCGAGGAAATTCGTAGAAACTTGGACAAACATTATACCATCAGAAAAGGAACATCACTGATAATTGAGAACTACCCTCCAATTATTGAAACCTAAGAAATACTTCTTAGTAATGCCCATGGAATAACTCTGCCTTTTGGCTGATTTTTATATCGCAAACACAAAAAAATATACTGAAATTTACTTAAAATAAAGAAACTCTAAGCTAGTGTGTTGCCGCGTTTGCCAGATGCAAGTCTTAACTTATAAAAAATGAATTACAAAATAAGTTACAGTCCTTACAGCTGTTTTAATTCACAAATGATAAACTTGAAGCATTTTTATTCTCTATGTATATATATATATACATGTATATACATATATGGACAGGCTAGAGAAAATCTCTCAGAGACTTTTGTAGAACACAACTGGAGCAAAAAAGCAAATAAATTAAGCTGAATTTTATTCCAACAAAGTTTCAAGTGCTGTTCAACGAAATTTCAAACTCGAAAACCTGAGCTGGCATTCGTGCCCTCTGTAATATTATATTGAGCAAAATGTTGTTATTTATATTTTCAGAATTTTGTTAATAAATAAAATTGTATGTAAATGAATGACAGAATGAATAACTGAATGAAATAGAAGGCACTGCAGTCAGTCTATTAGCAGCTGATAGCTGATAGCGATGTGAAGCACTTGCGGCCAAAAGACTGTTAGAAATAGATGGCAAGAATAGCAATTAAAAAATACTTTTAGGCTTAGAAGCGTCATGCAAAGCACGAGGCAAAAATAGCAGACAGAGACAGAGCGAGAGGGAGAGAGTGTGTGTGTGTGAGAGAGAGAGAGAGAGAGAGAGAGCGCAGCACAACAGCTAAATGAAAAGACGCGCATGTAATAATCACAGCCAAGTGCTGCATATTTATAGGCGCAATCAAGTTAATTGCGCAACGCGAACAGACAGGGAGATGAAGCAAAACGGACACGCAGATAACTGGCATAACAGACAATAGTATGTGTGTATGTGTTAGGGTGTGTGCGTGCGAGAGAGAGGGAGTTAGCGGCCGAGACCCATAACAATAGCAAGGCAGCGACTGTTAATGGACTGTGACTTAGCAAAGGGAATCAAAGTGTGTAAAGATATTATTGAAATGTTGTGCAAATATACGTATATATTGCTGGATGTACTATATTGTATGCATATGTACATGTAAATGTAGTAAATATTTTTAATAAATATTAGTCTACATATTGTAGCAGTCAAAACTAAAATATCTTTCTAAACACGTCTGCTCACTTCACTTAATTCACAACGACTTCTTTTTGTTAGTGAACACACAATTGATATCGATTGACATCGATATTAATGTTAAATACATAGTTGCATGTTACAGTCTTAGAGCTACATCACTGGTAGCCTGCTGCAATATATAATAAAATATACAGTGGCTCACAGCTCAATGTGACCAGTGTCAAGTAAGTAATGCATTTGTCTGCCATAAACTAATTGTACATTATTTTTCAAAAGTTCCAAGGACCGATCGTAGGTACATATATTAACCACCAAAATATATGACCCCAATAAACTGGGGTTTCCACTATTTTTTGGTCAATGCTTTTTTGAAACAGATACATTATGAAAGGAATGAAATCTAATAATTTGTTAACAAACCTGAAATCGTGTATGAGAAACATTAGGCTCACAAGCCAAATTGAAGATGTGACATTCATTCGAACCAAGTTTACCGAACCAATGAATTTTGTCTAAGGGTTTTCAGCATTTAACCCCAGTTAATTTAAGAAATATTGGCGCCAACGGTAACTCATCTTATTATTCACAAAATATATTTCAAATACGGAACGTTGTTTTCTTAATTTCAGAGTACATTTTTTAAAAATATATTTTCTATTATTAAGAAAAATATAGAAAAATGCTTTTCCAATCTTTGGAAATTTTTTTTTCCGATATTTAAAAATGATTTCTTAAAGCTGTAAAAATATTTGGTGTTCAGTGAGATTTCCGTTTTATTGAGATTTTCTAAAGTGGGGCGATCCGATATCGATATCGATAGCGATCGATATTAATTGTGTGATCACCAACTAAAAGATAAAGAGATCAACCATGAATAAAGTTGTGAAAGAATATAATTTAGTTTTGACTGCTACATTTTTAAGTTAATTGTCGTCCTTTTGTTATCTTGGGTTTTATTTTGGAATTTCAAGTGCCACTTGCGATTGCCAAGCAACTTGCAGTTATGTTTTGATTGGACTGCAACTGACATTGAGTAAGTCGCTCTTGAACGTGCCCCCAGCCAGGAATTATAATTCAAGGCGCCGCCAAAGTCGGACGCTAAAAATAAAATGGAAAAATAGAGTAAGCAAGGTTTTGACTTCCTTTACGATTGGCTCCGCTTGGGATGGTTGGGTTGCCAGTGGGTTGGCTTATGTTTCAACGCAGCTTATTATAAAATTAGCTAGTGAATTAATGAGTATGAGAATGAGAATGAGACGATGGTAGACCAAAGCAAAGCTTTTCATAATCCGCGGCGTTATAGTTTTTTTTTTTTGCAGCAGACTCTTGTTATCCCCCATGCCATTTGCTGCATGGCCCGCAACGGCATTCATTCTTAGACTCAGCTGCGGCGCTCTGCGGCGAATTTCACTTATCCCTGTCGGTTCATTCACTACGGCATCGTTGTTGCACACAGTTTCATTTTCATGTTGCTGTTATTTTCTTTTGACGTGTTAAGCCTGTGCCTTGTATTTCATTTTTCAGTTTTATGCATGAGACGACGCCTAGTTCATGCCCATTCTGCAAAACTCAATCTCATTTTTTTTGTGGATATTCTTTTTTTTCTGTACTCCTATTTTGCCGTCCATTTGCGCTGTGAATTGTTTGCATAAGATAGAGCCGCGCATCTGCCCATGCTTCTGCCACTGCCCCGCCCCAAATTCTAATTTTAGTTTCAGCTCCAGTTTCAGCGTCGAACCACCTCCCCCCCAAGTCATTTGTTGGCTAGGGCCAGGACTTAACATTTGGCGCGGCTTATTTGTGCGGCTAGATTAAGTTTCAAATTGATGGCCATTTTTGGAGTCCTAAACCAAGAGTAAGAGACAGACAGAGAGAGAGAGACAGAGAGAGAGACAGAGAGAGAGAGAGAGAGAGAGAGAGAGAGAGGGAGAGAGAGAGATACCAAGAGAGATAGACATGGACAGTAAGACGGGTAAAGTGCGGGCATTGTATAATTTCTGGCTCATTGTTGTAAGCTCCTTGATGACCAAACTTAAATTTATTCATTTTTCAGCGGCGTTCAGTTCACATCTTCAATCATATTGCCGCAACTAATCAGATATAGTATTACTCAAAAAGCACAAAACACATGCAAATTTTCATATTTTAAATAATATAGTTTGAAGGCATTTGATAAGAGAATAATTTTGAATTGAATTTGGTCTATTGATTTTACGAAAGTCGACAACAGTGAGTTTAATTACTTTTATTCAAGTTTGCTGTTTTATTAATGTTATGTAAAATACAATTATTGCAAATTTCAATGCAAATTTAGAACAAATTTAACTTTAGAAAATCGGTTTCTGGTTTTTAGAAATGATTTCAATCAAGACTGTAAGGCTCTATTGTCAGTAAATTGTGAATGAAGCTGAATATTTGCCAGAAGAATCTTTAAGATTTAAAAATATTTATCTACAATGAAACGGGGAAGTCGCGATGGGAAATGCCATGTCGCGGAAACAATGGAAATGGCATACAACATTTTCAGTTGATACCTTTGCCACGCCCACGAACAATGGATTGACTTCCCTTGCGGTGCTACAACTATATTTGCAGTTGTTGTTTTTAATGTTGCTATTGCTATTGCTGCTAATGCTGCCACTTTTAGCAGAGACTTCCGGTAACCGTTTCCGGGATCTTGGCTGTTCAAGGTTCGAGCAATTTATGCATCGCTTGTGTTGTGTCGGACTACTCGACTATCCAACTAACGCTTAAGTGCCACGCAATTGCCACTTGGCTGGTCGTGTTAAATACCAAGCACATTGATGCCACAGAAACTGTCACAGAGACGCCTCATTGGGCTCACCTGCGCAAGAAAGCGCACAAAACATGACTTAAGATATTTGTCTCTCTCTCTCTCTCTCTATCTCTCTCTCTTTGTGCGTGGGTATGGGCTGAAAAACTTTCGCATAAAATTTCCATATCAGCAATTTTATTTGCAACAATTTGGCAACACTTATGTGCGGGGTAACAAATGCCCCTCTCCCGCGTACCATAGTGACGTATCAATTTCCACTTGATTGCATTTAAAACGAAGGAGGAGACCAAAAGCTGCAGAGAGTGGCAAAAGTTTTTTGCGCAAATTAAGTTTTGGGTACATATTCCCCCTTCTCACCCTCCACCTGCTACCCAACCCCCAGTTGCCACACACCATTCTACTGGCTGTCCTCTACACATAGCCATTCATCGCCGCAACAAATACAATTTTTGCGGCAAACGAAAACCCAAAATAAAGTTTAAAATTTTACGTTTTGCGCGCGTTTTTGTTTAAGTTTGCGTATGTGTGTGTGTTGAGTGCGACACTGACTGCAAAAACTTTGTGCCCTAGCCAACTTTAGCGAGGGCAAAAGTTTACAATTTTTATTTTATTTTATTTCCCTTTTTTTTTTGGTTTCTTTCGCTCGCTCGCTTGCGTCCAAGTTTAAAGGTTAATGATACCGCAAAGTAACACCAAATAAGTTAAGGACCAAAGCAACTGGCAAAGAAAGACGAAGGAAAAACGATTCTGATTGGATTTGGTACGTGCAACGTGCCACAAACAGACAGACCTAACTTTTCTCACACATGACTACGTTGTGTATATGCAACGGCAACGGCAACAGCAAATCAGAGCAATTGGAAAAGGAGCAAAAGACATTTGAGTACATTTACAAAACCGAATTAAAAGCTGGCCAAAACGTCCATTGATTTTTCTCAAATTAATAAATAAAACTTGAAAGAATCGCTTAGAATATTAGAAAATAAATTCTTAATATATGCACCAATATGTTTTCAAATTATAATGTTTTAGTTTTCAATTTTTCAGAAATATATGCCGTAATAACAGAAAATATTTTTAAAAAGTTGTAATGCAAATCATGCTTTTAGGACGGCATCCTTTCCGAAATTTAGAAAATAGTTATGAAATCTTCCATTCCAGCTGCGAAGCTCAGCAAAAAGTCACTTGACTCGCGAACGAAGGGTCTCTTATATGAATTTGATTTTTCTCGAATCAGAATATAAATGATTATGGTACACTTGCATTTTGCAACACTGTGATTATATGTATAGTGAAAAAGATTTCACATTAGAAATGTGTCAATTGCAAACACATCAACATATTGAATAATTATACATATATATAATTGCGGACACCAGAGAATTGAAGCCCAAATTCATTTCAGAAACGAACCTCAGCTACTTTATTGACTGAATGGATCTCGAAGGAGCTGCTGCAGTTGCACGATACGCGATAAGCGCTGTATGCTACTGCTCCACCATCGACAACTTCACCAATTTCTGTAAGCAGCGTCCAAACAACTGACGCAACTACCAAACTGCTGAAATGAACCAGGCTCCGGTCTTAGCATTAGCATTGACAAGCTATGTAATAATGTAATCTTAGTTTTGACCAGGTAAGAGTTGTTTTTAGGCCAGCCGAAACTGATTTGTCCTTGCTGTGGTTGCTGCTTAGCACTTACATTTGATACTCAATCGATTGAAGTGTCAAATGTCAATGCTTATATAGGTATATATATACAGTTGTGGTCAAAATAATAGTAGTGCTGCTCTGTAAAATCCAAATGCTAAATATTTTTTAATAGCTTCTTTCATAATCCGTTCGTTGTCTGTTCTTCTTCTTCTGTTTTGTGCTGTTTTGGCACATTTTGGCAATTTGGCCACGGTCAAAATAAAAGTAGTCGAAATATTCAAAACTGAACGAGTTTATAAAGAGTTTTCTGAGTAAAATATTACATTAATATCTTATTTGCTTATTTAAAAGCATTTCATAAAAATATTATTCATTTTGTGGTGATAAAATGGGGCGAGGCAAGTAATGCACTGCTGAAAATCGAAACCTCTCAAAAATCTTCGGAATTAACAAAAATTTTATTCAGCCATGGTTGGCTTGTCATCTGGAAATGATTTAAAATAATACCACAATCGAAACTTCCATGAAAAATTTCGAAAAATATATAATCAAAATATTAAATCTGTTGACCTTTTTTTTTTTTTAGAAATGCAAGGTGCGAACCATTCTGAAATGATACTATTATAAAAAAGAACTATAGTGTGACATCAAGTGCTGAGAC
Organism: Drosophila paracracens; assembly: GCA_035044025.1. Lineage (NCBI taxonomy): Eukaryota > Metazoa > Arthropoda > Insecta > Diptera > Drosophilidae > Drosophila > Drosophila paracracens. Next base: position 82,258 of record JAWNMN010000897.1, read on the forward strand.
TTATGGCAGATGTTCCAAAGATAGTAGAAGTTCAAGAATAAAACCCATACTAACGAAAAAACATGATGTATAAATTGGAATTAGCCATAGAAAAAAAGAAGGAACATTTAGAGGTCGGACAAATCCAAAACTGGTTAAATGGTGGCAGAGGTTCTAGACAGACGATAACTTAGCACATTATCTGTTTCTATATACATGTGATCCGCCATTAAGCACGGCTCATTGTCTATACTGATTTGGTGGACTTTCTCTTCAAGCTGTCGCACCAATATTTTACAAAACACATCTCGGATCGGATCGTATATGTGAAATTAATATGCCATTGATTTAGACATTCCAACTGGACACCGACTCCAAGTACACCAATAAACTCTCTACAGAATCGTCAAGACTAATATAGGCAAGGCGATGGGATGGCCGTCACAGTCTCCGATTAAGAATTTGTGGTGCGAAACTATAAAGATTATTTCTAACGTTAATCCATTTTTTAATAATTACTTATTTTCAGTATTCATTGCTTGTATTCTGATAATTTGTATTTTGATAATTTTCAAACTATAGTATTTCAAGTATTTTTTTTTTAACATTTTTCAGAACATATGTGTGCACCACTATAATAAAAAGTTGTGAATCACAACCGATTTGTCTGCAAATTTAACTATCGCAATTGTTTATAATAATATTTGAAAGAACATAATATTTATATTTTGAGGACTGGCAAAGTTATGGTGATTGGGAAACGAATATGAAATATATATGTATATATATCAGATTCTGTTGAATCATCTCAGTTAACATTTGATGCAAGAGCTCTTCATTATCTTGTAAGTTAAGTCATTAAAGTCACGAACACGAAGTACTTCGCAGCAGCCAGACAGCCGTCAACAGCAGTTAGCACTTACAGCTGCTATTTTCCACATGCCACATGCCACTTGCCATATGCTGGGGTATCTTAAGGTGGGATCAAATGTGTTTGAGATGGAGCACTATTTGCTTAGTGAACATTTAATTATTGTTTACATTTGTACTTTGGTTTATTTTGCAGCAGTTGTGTTGTCTCTCCTTTGCTGCCGGCACGCCTCCACGCCTCTACGTTCCCTAATGCAGAGGAAGCTCGTGTTTTTTTTTAATAAGACTCCAACACATAAACAACACGCACACAAACACACACACACTAAAGCCGAGGTAAGAGCAGAAGCAAAACACCAAATGTTGAGCGCAAATTTACATTTTAATTTCTTTTAATTAAAAGGGAACAAAAAAAAAAGAACAAAAAGAAAATCAACAAAGAATAAAAAAGTTGCACTATACATAGCTCCAGCAAAATAATACATCGAACTTTTTTTTTTTTTTTGCAGTTTTCTTTTTTTTTTATTGACATTAGCATTTGGCATGGCAACGGGGTGGATAAGTAATGGAAATGAGGCTGTGGCGACACTGACGACAACAGCTGTCAATACAAGCTGAAAGGATTCTATTGCTGAAACTCTTAAATGCCGCAATGGCGCACCTGCTGGCATAGAACGTTTTTCCTGGCAAGCACTTAAGTGTCCCTCGGCGCGAGCCGACTTCAACTTCAGCTTTAACTCCAATTGGAATTGGAAATTCAGAATTGGGAATTTGAATGTGGCATTAAAATTGGAATTGTCTTTGATGCGCTTTCTTTGCCGCTTTGGAGAGCTTTCATTCTTAATGTTTTTTGGTAATCAGTTGGAGCATATCAAGCCGACCCTTTTCATCTGCGCCCCAATTGTAACAAGTCGCGGTTGAAGATTTTTGCTCCAGGCTCATTTTCCAAGTTGACTTCAAGCATATCAAGCGTATTTAAGCCTATAACTGAGTTCAATTACAATTAGTTAGCTGGCTGAACTCGCTTTGAACATATATAGCCATCTGGTTCAGTTGAGGATACATTTTCATGTGCAATGTTTTTTTGTATAGATGTTAAATATTTATTCTCAGCATACAGTGTCTCAGAGCTTAATTCGAGCTGTGTCAAGTAAAAAATTTAAAGTGCTATAAAGGAAACAAACGCAAAATGTTTAAATGCCAATTTGTTTAATGTTTTTTATCACGTTTGAAAGAGGAACTTTAGTTTTAATTAAGATATTAATTAATTAATACAAATTAGCCAAAAACTGAAAACATATCCAAAATACATGTTAATGCTTATTTCGAACAGTCTTAAAAAAGTAACATATTTGGCTTATAAAAGCTTAAGTAAGGATGTTAATACTTAGTATGATGACAACTTCCCTTAACCTTATCTTTTCATGGAAGATACCAGCTTCCGGGTAGATTCTGGGCTGATTCTGCTTAACATTTAAATCTGGAGACTGGGCCGGTGGAATTACAATTCCGGACTTATGCTTCGGGTCGTTGTCCTGGTTGATCCGGAAAGTACGTCGGATTCCTACCTTCTCGGCACTTTGGAGTAAATTTTCCTTTAGTATTTTGATGTTCACATTCTTGTCCATTGTTGTTTCAATAAACACTGAATTCCCGACGCCGGCTGCCTTTATGGGTTTCGGATTCAGGTCAGTATTGGACTGTCGCCACACACAATTCCGTCCGTCTGAGTCAAAAATGTTGAATTTGGACTCATCTGCAAATATGACTGTGTTCCAGAACTCCAAATCCTTGTCCAAGTGGGTTTTGGCGAACGTCATCCTAGTCCCTTTATTTTTTGAGCTTATAAAGGGCTTCTTCCGTGGTTTCCGCATTGCACTATTTCCCCATTTCATCCTGCACCTGTTGAGTCACTTTTGGAGCCGATAGCCTGGGATTTTCCCTTATTTTCCTGATGATCCTCCGCTCTTCCTGTTCGGTGAAAATCTTGATTGGTGCCATTCTGCCCTTGTCCTCAATCCGATTTGCGTCGACGAAGCGCCGAATGATGTTATACACAGTTGAGTTGCTCAGATTGACCATTTCAGCTATTTGGCGATGTGAATATCCGATTTTGTGGTGTTCCAGGATGAGTTTCCGTTGTTCAATCGTAGTCCGTTTGCCTATAGTCCTTGTTGGCTTGTTGCACCCGAGATGCAGGATATAACTAAACTGACTACGAAGGTCTATTTATATATCAAAAATATTTAACTTGACTTAAAAAATCCGAGTTTTATGGCATCCAGATGTCTATAATGTAACTGTTTGAAATAAGCATAGTCCAAAAATTTGGGTACTTTTTTACATAACCCGACCTAGCAGGTGGAGAAACCCCAGTTTATTGGGGTCATATATTCATTTTGGTGGTTAATACATGTACGTCCCATCAATCTTTGGAATTGTTGAAAAATAATGTATTATTAGTTTATGGCAGGCAATTAAAATTGTTGCTAGACACCGCTCAAATAAAGCTCCTCATATAAATATTAAATTTGCTTACGTACTTTATAATTTTTTTGTGTTGCAAAAATGACATTTCTCGTTAAAATAGTTAGTATTCGATATTGTGTGTTTATTTATATAAACAAATACGATATTGTCTGTTTATAACTCAAACTGTTTATGCAATGTTTCAAAAAGAATATTCAAGGTTAAATTGAAAATTTTGCTTGAGGAATTAGTTTTGAAGTTTTATACTTTTTTCTTACAATTATTTTGTAAAATTCGGTTAGAATTCGCTTATTGTTTTAACATCCCACACAGTGTCACACACATGTAAACTTCTACGTACGTTTAGGATGTTTGTGTGGCTCTTTTTTTGTTGCCCTGCAATAGGTAAAAGCGTTGATCGGTGGGTGGGCAGTCGGAAGTAGAAGAGATGTGGCGAGGTAATATTTGAGAGCAACAAACATTGCACTAAGCAAGCATGAGGCTATGTGCCGCAACTTAAAGCCAAGAAATGAACCAAAGCACATCAACGATCCAGAAAACCAGAAAGCAACAAAAACCGCAAACGGACAACTTCATTAAGGAAAATGTTTGGGGAATGGGTGACTGCATGTGTGCCAGTGTGAGTGTGTGTATGTGTGTCTGTATGGATAAACTTTTCAATTTCTTTTGCAATTTTCCATTTCACTTTGTACTGGTCTGGTGCTCGTGCTGGCGCTGAAGCTGCAGCTGCAGCTGCTCTATGGCAATGTCTGCGGCAAATACACAAATGGAGTATATTTATCTTGCATTTTGCAACTGACCCATACTGCGAACTTATCACGCACACACATCCCCCACGGAAACACACACACACACACACGCATTACACATTCTGCACTGCGCACAACAGCATTACCTGACAACACTTTGTGCGAATTTAAATATTTACCTTTTTGGTCAAGGCAAACATACAAATACATATTTATATATATACAGATACATATCGTTCATTTATATTCTCACATACTCTAGGTGAGTGTATGAATAATCTTATTGATTTTTAAGATATTTTAACCGAAGTTTCGGATACCTGTAAAGCTATAAGGTTATACATTGTCTGAAAAAATAGGTTTACAAATTATGGCAATTTCTTTCTTCTTTTTTTTGTTGAAGCTCTTCGGCCTGCTATTCTATAAAATTCTGCTGCTTTTGGCCATCTCGCATTGCAGGTTAATTTTCCATATGTAAATTTGAGAAAAACAGAACCCATCAGCTGCTTTTCACGAGTGCTCAGTGTTATTTCCCAGAGCTTTTAGTTACTTTCAGTCGGCCACAGTTGTTGTTGTTTGTTCCATTTGCTTGGGTGGCTACTGCTGCTGCTACACCTGTCAGACAGTTGCTACCCGAGCTGCAGCCATTTGTCTCGCACCGTGCCACGTGGCACGTTGGCCACCCGTGTTCCCTGTTCAAACAAAACGTTGCGTAAGCGCTTGCCAATGTTTAACTGGGCCCACTTCAGTAGGGTACGCGCACTCCCAAGTTGCTGGCTTAATACTTAACCCCAACTGCTCGGCAATATTCCTACCCGCCCCTGGACCCAAGTCCTCACTAGCCGGCAAACTATCGCTTACTATCCTGCTACATGTCTGCACGTTTTTTACATTGTTTTTTTTTTTGCTGCTGCTCCCATTGCAATATTCTTACAGCTGAAAATTGCATGGCAAAAACGCAGTACGGGCTCTTTGCTTCAGTTGCCCATCTTTGGCATTGGCATCCATTTGTTTCCTGAATTGCGGCGTGTTACGTTTCATTTTCAATTTTCATGCCATTTGCTTTGGCTTTTGTTTGCTGCCTCTTACGCGACTGATTCCACAGATCTGACTAGACCAGGAGTGCTTTCAGGTCGGGTTTTTTGGTTTTGGCGCGGTTTTGTTCAAACTTGCCCCACACAGCCAACTGTAGATTAAGTAATATTTGTATAGGCAAAGAGCACGTTGAAAATATAATCATAATAAAAGTGAAATTAAATAAAATGAAATGCCGTGGAAAGGAAAGGAAAACAAAATAACAGAACAGAACAGAGCAGAACACAAAACATTTGCACTTGTTCAAAAAGTAAGCAGAACAAGAACAACAGTAACAGTTTACAATGAGTGAGTCCATTAGCTACGCACAGAACTCCGCCGGGGACTTAGGATTGGGAGGCGGGCAGTGGGGTGGGTGGCGATATGGAATATCGCGATTAAATATTTACTTTGCGCACTCATTTCTTTTATTTAGGCTGTCCACCACCGCTACCGACACCTCAACGGGCCTGCCAGGCGGCCGCTTTTGGGCGCAAGCCAGATAAACATAACCGTTTCATTTTATGAGTAACAATCATTGCTTTCGATTGCCCCGCTGATGGCCAGAGTTGGCAACTGAGAACTGGAAACTGGGAAATTGGGAAGCTGGAACCGCTTCAGTTACAGGGTCGAGTTTCAGTCGCAGCGGCCCCCTCCTCCTCAGCTTCAGGTGGTATCTTTGGCAAAAGGTGTAAAATGCCGCATTGCTTACATTTTTATGGCTTCCACTGCTGCGCCTTGTTGTCTATGTGTGTGTGTGTGTGTCTGGTGGATGTGGGTGGCGTGATAGACGTAACACTTGACATGTGTGCTGTTTGCCGGTTATTGTGTCGTTCTCATGATTGAAACTCATTTTGCTGGCCGCCTGTTTTTGTTTTCTTTATTTTTTTTCGTTGGCCAACTGCCCGCTGCGACATGCCACATGGCCGGCTGTCAAATTGATTGTGGCAGCGACTCATTGAGGCAATTGTTGCTCCCAGACATCTTTGGCTTGTCTGATGGGGCCATTAGTTGTGCTCGATGGGCCATCCCATAAGAAGGCGGCACTTCTTGAAAGCCTGCATATCAATTATGCGTTTGCTTTCCTGCCTATGTCTTCCTTGCCTTTGACTTGTCTGTTGATGTCACGTTACGTATGGTGTTTGGGCACATAATTGATTCTCGCTGGCTTAAGCGCTGGCATTACGCTTGAACGTAAGCGTAAACTCAAGAAGCTTGCGTGATACGTTCAAGATGAAATCATTTAAACGTGAAGTTAACTGAACTAACTGAACGTTAGACTTTGACTCTTTTTGACAGAAGAAAACGTATTCAAAATCAAAACCTATCGCAAGCTGTTATTGTATATTTATTGTTTCACGTAATGGAATGCAAACCGTTCCGAAACGTAAGGTGTGAAGTCCAACTTTCGTCGGGCAATGCAAAGTCTTACGTATTGAAAAATGTTATTGTTTTAGACGTTAATTGATCTCGACTTATGCCTGACATTATTAGCAGCATACAAATTTATAATCTGCTCGGCATAACGAAACAATAGCGATCCAGTGACTGACGGACCCTCGTGGTAGACCCCAACCCCAAACCGTGCCTCATTTGTAGCGACTTTAACGAAATTTCCTGCATATTAAGCGAAAACTTCCGTTTGAAATGTAAAGCGCGAAGGAAACCTAAGAAAATGTATTCAACGTATATTCAAGAGCAATGCCAAAGTCGCCTTGCGCGTGGTTCAACGCTAAATCCAGATCCTTGACTATGTCCAACACCAAAACTCAGTCGGAGTCGCTATTGCCGGCCGTGCCGGGAGTTGTTTTCCTTTTTAATTTCCGTTTTTATGAGCCAGCGCCCGCTGGCAGCAAGGTGGGTGGTTATCTGGATATACACCAGCACTTGTCTTTGTCTATTCATTGTGCGTTTTGGCAAGCAAACACCTTTTAGCTGGAGGTGAAGCAATGACAAAGCGCTGATGTTGCAAATTACAAGCCGCCAGCAGCTCAGTGCTGATGATAAGTATAAAATTATCGACACGAAAGCAAAATTTCGTAATACAAATTTTAATTAAGTATCTTTTTCGTATACCCTGTTGGTATAATGTGGCTGGGGCTACCCATTGCTAGTACACCCATTACATGGAGCATTGTATACGCTTTAGATAATATATAATATCCGATTTAAATAACATGCGGGAACCACTTAAATACAGAGGGTATCGAGTTAAACTGAGGATTATAGCATAAGTAGCACATATAACGAAATCATATAATGACGGTAAACTGAAACCGTTGAGAAAGGATTTTAAGATATATGTATACAACATTTTTTATTTAATCGATTTAGTTTATAAAGTACAGCACACATTCCAACATCTATTTGGAGTAACGCAAATAGTGAATCTGTTTGCATTTTATGCTGAGCTTGCAGCAACAGAGTAACTTTAAGTCATGCACTCGGTCTCTATCTCTTTTTCCCCATCTCACTCTCACTCTCCCTCTCTGTCTCTCTCTTTCTGGCTTTGCTGAAATACACTTGTTTTTTTGACTGGCTCAGCATCCAGTTTCTGGTGTCATCGACATCGACCCCGCGGCTTTTGTAGACCAGCGACGACAGCGCTTCATCACGCCCAGGCTCACAGACGAATAGGGAGAGAGTAGGATAGGGGGTCTATAAAATCGCGAAAATTTATGCAAATCGGTTTGCGTACCGAGCTGCGATGCCTTTTGCCTCATCCCCTTGGCATCGAATTAAAAGTAAAGTCTTCCAAATGCAAAACACATAAAACCGTAATCGAAACGACTGCGCAGCGCAGCGATTAACGGATTTAATGAGTACTAACTCGCCAATGCAATTATGAGATAGCCACACAGAGGGCGAGAAACATGAACTAAGAGGGAAAGAAACAGCATCATAGTCGCTCACTTCCAACCTGGATGCCCAAGCAGCAGGAGAATCTTAATGTCGTGCTGAAGCTGGCTGCTTTATTGTAGGCGAAGGTAATTAAATGGAATCTAATCTACGAGAAGAAGCAAATATGACAAAAGCATAAGATAGGGAGAGAAAGAGAGAGAGAGAGAAAGACAGAGAGAGAGAGAGAGAGAGAGAGAGACAGAGACAAAAAGAGAGCTTGTCATATTGATTATAAAGTTTTATCAAGTCTTAGAATTTATGTTGACTGTGTGAGTATTAGCAAACTACAATGGAAATAGTTTTGGAACTGCTTTTAATTTATTAAAACTATAATTATATCTGAAAAAATATCTATATTATCGATATCTTTAACTGCATCTGGGAAAAGGATAAGCTGCTGTGTAATTTGTAAGCGATCTTGATGAAATTTATATTATGCAGAGAGATATTCCTAAAAAACTAAATGCAAAGTATATTTCTAAAACAGTTGTTTCTTTGCCTAATGGTCAGCCTTGGGTGTGATTTCCTGTGTCCACTGTGTAACAGTAATGCAGTCCAATTAATTTAAGTGCCTGCGCCTCGCGTCTTGGCCCAAGTCATGGTGCTCTTAACCAGCCAGACAACTGTCAGGGACTTCATCCGCAAATCTTGAAGCCCGAACATTTGTCACACCTTGTCACAGGCCTGGAGAAGGCGAGTGGACGCTAGAGATAAAGGAGGGCAGAATGAGAGCGGGAGGGAGATAAAGAGCAGCCAACAGTTGAAGTTGCAGTTAATTTATACAGAGACAGGTGAACCGAGAATATCTGCAGCTGTCCAACATGCTGGCTGGAGAATAAGCCAAAGTAGCACCTGCACAATTTATGCGCAACCGTTTCAAGTCAATAAGCACATTTATCTTGCCAACGCCAATTCGGTAAAATTTATTTAATTTACTTTCACATACGCTTACTGAAAACTTACAAATGCAGACTACACGGAGAGACTGGACGGGATTTAAGAGAGAGAGAGAGGCTTAACTCGGTAGCAACAGCAGACCAACAGTAAACTATAATGATTTTGGTCTAGGAATATCTTAAGGCGTTATTTTAAATTCAATTAAATGGTTTTAGCAAGAGAAGAAAAAACATGTTGGGGAGGGGACCTCAAAAATATTTGTGGAAGTAGCGAATTTGATTTTCAGCTACAACACACACGCAACGCAGACAACGCTCCTAAGGCTGGCCAACAATGTGCAATGGCATGAAAAGCAACGATTACTAAACGACCTATTCAAAGAGGGGGTCCAAGGCTGACAACCTACTCTAACCTTGTTCTAGCGTTTATGATGATTGTGATGATGATTATTACAAACTATGCACACACTCTGCGAGAGAGCGTTACATTTATTGTTATGTTTATGCACTGTCTACCAAAATAACATAAACAGAAAAGAAAAGAAACAAACAAGAAATGCTGTGGTCGAGTGAGCTCGACTACGATAAACCCTGAACCCAGTAGTTAAATATATTCTAGTTTTATTGGCAAATTTCCCATTAAAAAGTACCAAATGTGAGAAGGTCTTCAAGTGCACTCTTTTCTTATGGCAGGCAGAGGGACTGCAGATTAACAAAAAACTAAGCCAGCGCATATTCTTATTCACAAGCCCGAACTGACCCGAAGTAACAGATGTACATACAGAATACACACAAAAACTTACTTTATGGGGTCGGAGGTGCATCCTTCTGCCTGTTACTTACATTTCCACAAAACCATTATACCCTTATTAGCCATTGTGTTTTTTTAGTGTAGGATTAAGAAATACTTTCGCAAGTTCAACATTGATTATTCTATGCTTTCAGTAATTAAAATAACTTTCAGTGAGCTAATAGTAATCGAAAAGTGTAGTTTCCAAATTCAGTTGAATTACTATTCACATTCAAAAGCCAGAGCCAAAGAGACGTTAATTATCCGCTGAGCTTTAACCATTTCTATTTCGAATTTCTGAGACAATTGATTTTGGCATTCCATGTTTTTTAGGGCAGGACAAAATTGCTGTGGAATCGGTTGCTTTATCAAATAACACAACTGAGATTCAGTATTGTAAATGGTAATGCGTAGCACAACTACCCAGCTGCCTTAGGGCCATGTGGCACAAATAACAACCGCAAAACAAATCCCATGTAACAACTACAAAATCTGGTCTAGAGAGGATGGCAGCCCTTGCCAAAACTTCTTGCCATAGCATGACCAATGCTTTTCCCTGCCTGCCTAAGTAATATTCGGATTTTTTTTTATTTATTTTGTTTTTAGATGCTTTGCGACAAAGGAGCGAAAAGGGAGGCGTGGCGGTACAGCAGCAGCAACTAGAACATAAACGCGCTGGCGCTCAACTGTTTTTGTTATCTTACGCTTCGATTATTTTGCGTTAGTCGTTGTAGAAAATTAGCTAAATTGCTTATGGCAACGCACGTAGCGGACGCCAGCAAATGCCAAGCCTGATACACAACGCCCCCCCTCCCCCCTCCTCACCCACCACTCAATCTCTCACTGCCAGACCACATTTTCAGAAACCCCCAGCACCCCCGTCCCCTCCCATTACAAAGCAACTGGCGTATTGTTTGTCGGGTTTTTTTTTTGTCTGAAACGGAAAATGCTTCTGAGGTTTCTGTTTTCGCTGCTGCTGTTTTGTAATTGTTAATCACAGAACGTTAGGTGTATTTATGTGAAGGTTATGGGGTTTCGGCAGGCAGCTGAGCTTTTAGGGTTTGTTGTCAGCACACAAAATTTACATAGCGCATTTGCTTTTTGCGGTACTGCCATTCCAAATTTTTGCCGCCTCCCCATTGGCGCCATTGTTCCGTCGTTTTTTGTGGTCCATTGACTTGGCAGTATGCAAAGGTATGAAGACTCTTCGAGGGGTTACCATTTGCAAATCTGTTCTACACCCCGCCCAGCCCCTCGTTCCATTCAGGCTGCGGACGTGCAGCCAACGCATAATTAGGAAAATTTCTAGAAAACGTTTCATTGTAGCCAGAAATTAGAATACACAACAAAAACAACAGCGGACACGGAAATGATTCCGATTTCGTTTTGTTTTCTTCTTTTTTTTGCGGGTGGGAGGGGGGAGGTGTGTTTTGTTTTGTCCTGACCAATTGACTTTTAGGCAGTCGCTTTTTGATAATACTTTAAATTATTCGGCCAACAAGCATATTGTAGCTAACCATCTTAAAAATTGCAACAAGAAAAAACTATCAAATAAAATAAGTGTATAAAAAAAACCTTAAAAAATAATACCAAAGATGACCGGCGTCGGCAAGATTGCCTGCAAAAATGCCATGAAGAATGCGTGCAAAACACCTGCAAGAATACAAGCCAGCATCTTCACCATCACCGTCGTCGCATTGATGTCCCAGGCCCAGCCCCTGCATGACGCGAGAAAGCAGTGAGCTGAATATTATATCTAAGCAAAACGAAAAAAAATTTATGAATAATAAGCAATAATAATTAATAGTACTCCGTTGCCAGTAACGGTGAGTAAGCATGTAAATATTCTAATAAAAGGATATAATGAAGCATTACACTTGACCATAGTAACGGATAAGAATGGCATCTATAAGCACGTAAGTGACATTTTATGGAAAGCCATTAGAAATTATAGAATCGAAATAAACTATATTTAAGACAAATATAACTTAGAAATAACAATATTAAGTGAAATCGAAAAAGTTGTCTATTTACTAGTTACCCCCAGTCAACATAGTGAGGACGAATTTAATTTTCAGACACCCAATTGTTCAACTATAAAAAAGTAAAATTAAACAAAGAAAACTAAAGAATTTTTAAAGTTAGCCACGTCGATTTTAATCGAATTCGACGGACAATCCCAAAATGTACAGGCTTTTATAGATTCATTGACTCTCATTGAATCTATAATAGAAAACCATGCGAGCATTGCGATACAGTTAATAAAAACTAAACTAAAGGGCACAGCTAGAAACTCAAATACTATTGCAGAAATAAATGCTAGACTAATCGAAAAATGTAAAGGAGAATCAGTAAAAGTCTTACAAGCAAAAATATAAAAAAAAATCACTAAACAAGACAGACAAACAGCAAAATAATTCTGCAAAGAAATAGAAATCGTGACACGTCAGTTGGAAAATGCTTACATTTCAGACGGCATTAGCTTGGAGCTTGCTGATAAGTATTCCGTTGACGTAGCAACTGAAGCCTTTCGATCGAACGCTTCAAACTCAGAAGTGATTATAATGAAGAGCGGAAACTGCGAATATGAACGAAGTAATTTCAAAATTTGTTGACGCTAGCAATAATGCTGTAGCCCTACCAAGCGCTGTTATGTTTTTTAAACATAGGCAGATGGTAACCAAAACAAACCGCGGTGGTCGCGGCAGAGTCCGTGGTCGTTTTCAAGCACTTGGTGGAAACCATTGGAACTATAATCGAAACAATAACAACAACCGACAAAACAACAACGCTACCAAAATCACAATAATCAAAAAGTATATTACAAATAATATTTCAGTAAATACATCTTATATAACTAACTTAAATGGAATAGGCCAAGATATAATTGAAACAATGGGAACCATAAAAGCAGCCTTAATATTTTTGAAGAAATACTTATTAAACACGATTTCCACGTGGTTAATAATGATTTTCCCATCCCATGTACAGGTATAATTGGAATTGATCTTATCAAAAAATCAAGATTGGCTAGTAATAAGACCGAAAGACTTTACGAAAGACATTGAACTACCAATGAGCAACACAATGAATTCAAACACAATAGTTATTTCATCACGTTCTGAAGTAGTGCGATCAATAAAAATCAAATCTCTTTATGTCTATGAATAAAAACCAAATATCGACAAATATAAAAGAAATTATATGCCATTTAGAAATGCCCAAAGTTTATGAAGCGCTTAATAAAAATGAAGTAAAAAGACATGTCGAGCTAATTTTCAATCGTCCGAAATTATATTTCAAAAAGGAAGAAAATTTTGTAGCTATATTAATTCAAATGACCTAATTACTCCAGGGGAAATAAATTTAGATTTATTCTTCACTAGGCTTAGTCCAGAAGCCGGTAATCATGGTTTCGAAAGAATTCAATTGTCCATTTACGAAGGATGGTAAATGAATTTAAAGAAATAGGCAATACAATTTTAAAAAATATTTTAATTGCGTTAACGCCCAAAATTACATATATAGCTGACAGGAAAACGATCGATCAACTGTTATTCAATTTTCATAATGACCCTTTAAATGGAGAACACATTGGAATAAACCAAATGACAAATAAACTGGCACAAAAATATAACTGGAAAAACATGAGCTCTGGTATTAGACAATATGTGAAGGCCTGCACGAACTGTCACTTAAATAAAACATCGACAAATACACAAGAACCACTGACAATTTCGAATACGCCAAACAAAGCATTTGAAGCGATTCAAATTGACACAATTGGTCCATTACCTAGAACAGAGTGTGGTAATGAATACGCAGTTACAATGGTATGCGAATTAACCGAATACCTTGTTACGGTTCCAATACATTCAAAACACGCTAAAGTAGTTGCCAAAGCCATTTTCGATCATCTGAATCTGATTTATGGTCCTGCAATTACTAATAACCGATATGGGTACAGAATACTACTTTTTGAGATTAACCATTAAACGTCTATACCATATCACCATCAGACTTTAGGAACGGTGGAAAAAAGCCAGGGAACTTTCAATAAATATTTACGTTCATTCATATCTATTGATAAAAACGATTGGGATGAGGGGATGAAATATTTCGCTTATTGTTTTAATACAAAAGCAAGTACAGTTCATGGTTATTGTCCATTTGAACTAGTTTTCCGTAAAATAAACCACCTACTTATCAATTTCTTGAGCAATTATGAATCAGATGAAAACAACTAAAATATAACTTACAATTAGCACAACAAAGAGCCAGAGCTTTAGTTAAGAAAGATAAAAATAAACGAAAATCTTATTATGATAAAACAGTAAATAACATAGAAGTAAATATAGGAGACTTAGTCATCATAACAAATGAATCAGGACGTAACTAGATAATAAATATAAAGGTTCCTATGAAAGCTTAGATGATACAAATAATTGTATTTTAAGAGATACAAATAAATTAATCAAAACACATACAAATAGACTAAAACTAGCACCTAAGTAGCTGAAATGATATAGTAAAAATAATTTGAAATACAAAGGGATCCATACAAAAACAAATAAATACATAATATATTAATAAAAACTTAAATGCTTAATTATTATAATGTAATACAAACCATTAGTATGTAAACTCAATTTTACTCAATACATATTTACCAGATCTTAAGATTATATATACACACAGAATCACAATATGTATTCCACGCATCATTGAATCAAAAAAAAAGATAAAAGGAAATTGAATCGAATAATCTTTATTTCATTAAGATCATTCTGTTGTAAAAGGGAGGTGTAGCATGCATACGGACTCAGAAGTTCTTATAAACAAATCACTGTCATTCAATGAAAGACACTTTAGTGAACGAAACATTAGGACACCAAATGCAAATATTTAAACAGCTGCCGCTTTCTGTCAAATGGCATTATGCTGATCTTGCGCTTTGACACTCTTCAAATGGTCAATCGCTTAAAGTAAACATGGAGTGGCTTGCGCCTGCTCGGCTTCTCTTCTCTCGTATATAAACCGAGAACAGTCAACCAATAAAAACAGTACACACCATAAAATCAGAGCAATCTGAACCAATTCAAATAAATTGCTAAGACACAGAAAGTATACTTATTGTAGAATACACATTTCAATATTTATACGCCGCAAAAGTCCAGTTGGTTAAATTTTGGTTTTACATTTGAGCGCCTTAAGATCACTATACTTGTATACCATATAAATATATTCATTGGCTGCATTAAGTTGCTTGGAATATTTTATTAAAACAAAAATAAATGACGCTGACGTAAAAGATTAGAAAAATACAACTTACAACAACTCCTTGCTAAAAGCAATCGCATAAATTTCAGTTTTTGGCTATTCAATCATTGGCACAAGATGCCTACTGGAAATGACTCACCTGTAAAAGAGAGAGAGAGAGAGAGAGATGGAGATAGAATGAACAACATTGCATAATAAAAGCAGAAAATAAATTAATGTATGCGTGTATGTGTGTGTTATAAGAAACGGTTCGCAGGTCGTATGAGTGATTTTATTGGCAAAGTAGCTGACAAGAAACATTTGATGTTGCCGTTGCTGTTATTGTTGTTGTCATTGTTGTTGTTGCTGCTATTGTTGCTGATTTTATGCGCTGCCAACCGGCCAAAGGGTATGCGATACATTTATTTGCGCACGCATAAAATACCATTTCCGAATTTACGAGTCTCTACTGTAGATGGGATTCTGTTTGGCGGTGCAGGTGCCGCTCGTTATTCTCTTGTCGGTTTTTATTGCCTATTGTGCTTTCTTAGGTGGCTTCGAATTATTTGCCGGATTTTCGGCATGTGTCCCCTAAAATTATGCCATAAAAAAGATTCCAACAAAAGTTGCGCCGTGCTGCGTTTTCTAATTAAATCAACATAAATGCTGAAAACAGCAACAGCAACTTTCACATGTGTTTACCGGAGCTCTTTTAATGTATTCTTGCCGCTGTGCTACTGGAGTGGAGCCCTCTAAGCAGGGGCAGGGGTAGGGGTGTATTGGGTGGCTCGATATGGCCTTTGTTGTTCTGCAGCAGTTGCGTAGCTGCGCTTGTTGGCCTGGCCAAATGAACAAAATTAATGATGTGGAAATTGCGCAAACCCATTGCATTTACCAGGCCCTGCTCGTTAATTTTATGTACCCAACCTGGGAGAACAACTTCTGCTGCCGTGCGTTTATTTGATTAGTTTTTACATCAGAGGCATCAAAAATCAAATTGGTAGAACCAACCAGCGAATGAAATGATTGTGAAGGATATGTACTGTGTAATCCTCGAGATGCTGACTATGTACAAAGATTCGTAACTCATTTTCTAAGAGAGGTCAACTCGTCAAAGCTCGACCATAGTATACTAAGTACCAAGTTATAGAGCAACTCCACCTCCAGTCTTCTCTGAGTGAATACATTTGTATCGAGTGGGGGAAGCGACAATTATTTCAATAGATAAACTGTTTATACTATGGCTAATGGCACCAGTGATACTCTTCTGTTGAATTGCAATTTATATAAATACATGAATTCAACCGAATGCAAATGAATATTCTTATGTTATTGTTTTTATCCACTTCGCATACTTTTTACTTGACATTTCATTAGAGAGTAGCGCACATCGCTATTGATTTTCTTACCTAACAGAAATTACAAGAATTAACCAAATCATTTCAATTGTCTGAAGAGCTGTGCATTCCCCAAGCAACCATCTGCGCCGCATTTTTGAATTTTATTTTTTTCTTTAATTAACCAAAACAGAAAAACACATTTTTAATTTAAATGCATTAATTCAAATCAGTAATAAATAAAAACACGAATTCTATTTTGCCTAATCAATTTAATGAAGTCTTAAGTTTTTCTTGCCTCAATATGCAACAAAATGTTTTGGATGGCGACGCTTGCGACATCGGATTCAACGCTATGCTGGGTAAGGGTGTATGGGGAGGGGGGAGGAAGGGAAAGGGGAAGGAGGAACGTACGCAGACTGCATACATAAATCAATTTCAATTAACGTTAATTAAATACGCATCAAGTGGGCATGACCACAGAGGCAACAACCCACAGGACGACAAGAGAGGTGAAGGGGTGGGGGTGGTTGAGCGGATCGAACGGGCAAGGCAGCCACAAAAACCAAGTAAAAACGAATTGGTTCTAAATTTGGGGTTGAATCACAAGCGGGGCAATTGCTGGCCAGTGCCACGTATTTGGTAGTAACAGGAACAGCAGCCGAGCAACAAAAAACAAATAAAGAAACCACATGGCCAAAAAAAAAATATGTGCGAGCGAAAGAATGAAAGTGAGTAAATGAGATTTGCAGTTGGCGGCTTTAGCTTTCGCATTTGTTGGGCGACGCTCGAAAGTATGCAACACAAGTTGCAAATAGCTACGTGGCAAGTAACAAACGTGCAACAAGGTGCCACTTGGTGCCACTGGTGCTGACTCTGGCTCATCTCTGCAGTGTGTGAGTGTGTATGTGTGAGTGTGTAAGTGGGAGTGTGTATGAAGGCGACTGAGGTGAGTCCAGTGATGCCTTGGGGTACGAACACTGGAATCCCCTATTCGAAACATATGCAATTTGGGCTGACGGTAGCAGTATCCTAGCATCTCAGTAGGCGGAGTGAAATCTTTCCGAAATGACTGTTAGGGTAATGCTTCTACCACCTCCGTCCCGTTAAAGCTTTGCAAATCTGCAATCACGCTTTCTGGTGCGTCGTCATTAAGTTGGCAGTACAGGTTCAGATGTTACACTCCTGATTAGAGCGAATCCGGCTATGAACACCCGACACCATAAGGGCGGGTGTCAACCCTCGCATGGCCTCCCTGCGGGCAAAGATAACCATGAGATTATGACGTAACTGTACAGCGACCAGAAATAACGACTTGGAGTTGGACCCAACAAAATGAGCATTTTAACTACCAATTATAAAACACAAACAAAGCAGTGTGAGAAGATTATGAGATCTCCAGTAGGTGGATCAGCGCCAACGCTACCAGTGGAGATCAACAAGGAGAATGTAATTAACCTGACGAAGCAGCATAGTACAGCGCTATGTGATCTCGGCCAGGAAATCTCGAAGCTGGTGGAGATGTTGGAGGATGGCAAACGGCGCTCCATCCACCAACCGATGCCTGACTCCATCGATAATATAAAAGCGCTGTATGAGCTGGTAGCCATTCAGCGCCACGACGTTGGAGCTAAGGCAGTGATTAGGCCTGAAGTCCGCATGGAGAAGGCGCGCCCAGGCGCCATACTCATCGCAGCGAAGGGCGATCCTAGTTACGTGTATATACTCCTCAAGGTTGAAGTGAGCGCGAAGCTTAGCGAGCTTGAGAGGGCGGTATCCAGGATACGGAGGACCCAAAAGGAGGAGCTGCTATTACGGCTCAATAAGCCAGGCAGGGATACCTCGGCATTCAGGAGCTTTGTGGGTGTTACGCTGGCTGAGCAAGCAAAGGTTCGATCTCTCGCTAACCGGGTGATCATCGATAGCAGATAGCGCAAAGAAAGCGGTAGCGCAAAGAAAGCGGTAGCGCAAAGAAAGCGCTGTCTTTAATTAGTGCTGTCTTTATTATATCAAGAATATTTATACTTTAAAGGGTTTAAGTGCTGCTCGCATCATATACGGTGGTCTATTTGATGCTTGCGCAACTTATGGATCATGTGTATGGTGTAAAGCAGTAACAACTGTTGCTGGTAGAAAGAAAGTGTTGGGTTGCCAGCGTGTGATGCTGTTAGGGTGTTGTTAGGGTGCCTGTGTGCCGCACTGTCTCTACGGAGGCACAGCAGGTTTTGTTAGGATTAGCCCCTGTGGACTTAGATCAGTCGTCGCACCCTGAGCTATAAGATCAAGAGGGCGTTGCTGCAGAATGAATGATTAGCGGATAGGGATGCAAGTGAAAATGGAAGGGCCACTTATAGATTTATACGGGAGGTCACATTTGCTGTTGACCGGTCAGACTTCAGGCTTTACCTGAATTTTGGATTTTTGATGACGTGTCACGGGTCTCTGAATGCATTCTTGTTCTTCTGTGATAGCCCGGAATGCCTTTGTGGCTGGATGTAAGAGATATAAGTGTGATAAGTGATCTAAGTCAAGTACTCTCCACTAGAGTTGGGGTTAACAGAGTGAGTGAGTTTGTACGAGCTGCATTTGCTATACGACGTCTCATACGTGGAGAAGTTGGGTGAATGTGGAATGAATGATGGGGGGTATGAATGTGGGTTTCTATGAATGAATTGCTGAGTGCGTTCGGGGATCAACAATTCCGGCTTTAATGAGCAAAACTAGAAGTATCTTTTGTGGTACGAGTCTTGACCGGAGGATTGATCCGGTACCACGGGGGTCTGCGTATTCAGGGGCGGTCTCCGCCGTCGGCTCTCAGCTGGCCGTTTGCGGAAGAGGAAAGAATAGGCCTCGCTCCCCACAGTGAGAAAACTATGTCCATAAAGCATGGCGTATACTGTTCCATCTGTGATTTGGTGTTTACATCAATTCGCATTCTATTTCATACAGTGATATCTTTTTGGTGGTGCCTCTAGTACGAGACTTGACTGGAGGCTTGTTTTCCGGTACCTCACGGCGTGTTTGGAATTGGAAGTCGTTTAGATAGGCGGCCCTCCAAACCAAGGTGGAAGTTGACGACCAAACAGTAGTGACTTCAAATTGGTACCTACGGAATATATGTTCCAATGGGGCGGTAATTGTGATTAAGCCATAGCGGCAGGTGCTCACGTTAAACAAATTGACTTTAAATCTCATTTTACGCATTTTTACTGGGTTCAGGGTATAAAAAGATTTTATAACGACAGAAAGACAAATTGATTGAACATGTATTATCATAATGATCTACCGTTTTTTCAGAACTTGGCTGAGAACTAGAAATGGAATGAATATGATTTATCATAATAACTTAGCTTCCAAGTAGACTTTGCTTTGTGTGTTCCGAAGAACTGAAGGGGTCTGAGAGACTGTTTGAGGGTGACGTTTATCATCGCATTGCTGCTGCTAAGTGAGGAGGTACTTATAATGTCAGTTTTTACATATTTTTTTTTTGTATATGCCTTAATTTGAATTTTCATTTTGTTTTTAATTTGTTCCCTTTTGTTATTCTGTGTTTGAGCTGCTGTTGTAATTATATTCAACTTTGCATAATTGCAAAACTCATTAGAGGCAAACTTTGGGACGGGACGAGGAGGTGAGGGATGTATGTGTGTCGTTTCTTGGCGCCCAAACGTAGGCAACGAAAAGTGTAAATTGCGTTTGGCCCCCTTCCTTTGCCGGCGTTGCTAATTGAAAGTGAAACAGTTTGTGGCGGAGATTTTGCACATAATTCAACAGATGCTGCTGGGCAGGTTTCCGGCAGCGGGCACAGCTGGAGGAACTGCTAAAATTCCAGTCCCAGAATGGAGACTATACCCAATTCAAGGTGATCGCGTCATATAGAAATAAAAAACAGCTTGTGTTTAGCGAAAATTAGGTAAGTAGAAAAAAAAACAGCCACTGTCGATCAGCAAAACAGCTGACAGAACTGAGCCATAAATGATGACAAAATGAATTTGCATTTCAATTAAGTGACCAATTGCTGTTGGCCCCCAAATATAAAACAGCGCTCACTTGGCCAACAGTCGTGGCACATTCGTGGCCCGTCCGCCAAGCAATGCGCATATTTGTCGGTTGCCCGCTGTTTGGCTTTTGTCTCAAGCGATATCGGGACGATGAGCAAACCTTGGCCGATGTCTTCGAACAGCAGCCTCCCACACATAGCAAAGTTGAGCAGCCCGACCCCGATCCCGAAATTGTGTTGGAGCAGCAGTTACAGCTGGAGCCGGAGTTGATTGCGGATACATTACGAGCAAGGGGCGCAGCAGCGTTAACAAAGCGCGGCTCACATTCACCGGCGCGTCTCGAGAAGCTTAGCATCTGTGCTGATGTGCACCCAAACAGATTGCTGCCAGAGCTGATGCGGGCAGCTTCTCCAGTCGGCTGTGCCACGGACCGTTATTCGAACGTCGCAATCAAAAATGAAATTGAAATCTATGCGGATGTGGAGCTAGGCAACGGCGCATGTTATTTGGCCTATTAATCCAACCAGTTGAAAATTGACGCCAAATTGCAACACCAATCACAAAGTTTGTTCATAGATCAAAGACAAAAAGTTCCACTTTGATATGGACTCAAATTCCAAATAAAAAGTTTATGGTCAGTTTCAGTGTACATTTAAAACAAATTAGCTTTACTGCTCACTGTCAGCAGTGTTTAGCAGTGAAATTGAAGAATTCATTCAGCGCCGCATCGCTTGTCAACGCATTTGCCATTGCAAATTGGTAATATAATATGCCAAATCACATTTCCCCCTCTATCCAATGTACTTGAACATGTACATATACATAACGAAATTCAGACCTGGTACCAGCAGCTGCTCGTTAAATGAACGCAATATGAAGTATAATTAAAATTATTATTTATGAAATGAGCGTAGCCAGGTAACTGCCTACAACTGCCCAGAGCCTAGAAAAACCGTCATTCGCACTACCTTACATTAGAGTCACTTTTAGCAGTTGTGTTGGGCTTCATTATTTTTCATACAGCTTTCATTACAAGATAAATTTACTAGATTTTGAATGTGATCTAGTAAAAATAGAACATTCTTCAAACATTTAAAAATTCAGGCCGAAAAACTTTAAGAAATCAAACAATTTTAATTTTAGAATATAATAAACAAATACATCTGATTCAGACTTACAATTTTCTAAATGGTTTAAGTAAATGCTACATAAATAATAAAATATCAACTTTAAGGGCGATTGCAAGCTAACGTATCACTGTTTTCATATTCTTTAATGTATGTACATTTTTAATAAAACTGGTAGAGAACCGATTTCCTTCTGTTTGTTTCAGTCGTTAATAGTTTCAAAAGCATTTTGGGTTGGCTGCCCACGTAAGCCAGTTTTATTTTTAAAGCCGTATAACATTTAGCAACATTTCATTAAGAATCGCGTCAGAATATTAATAAAACCATATATAAAATTTTATTTGAAGTCTACCATAGATTTTTCATAGAATGAAATTTGATTTTTTTTTTTTTAATTCCTCCTGCTTAAACCATCCACCCTCCCTTGTTAATTTAAATGCTGGCTATGCCAGTGATTTATGTATTTGTAATTTAAATTAGTGATTCAATAATATCCTAATTAATTCAACCATAATATTGAACCAAAATGAGTTTGTGTCGTAACTGGGGATTAAGAGCACTCGCAACCGTATTCATAACACTCATTTTGTATACATTTTTAATTTTCTCTCTCTCCCTTTGTGGCTATTGTCACTTAATATGGCAAAACATTTGCCGAGCACCGGTTTAAATGTCCAGTAAACACAAATTGTAAACAGTTTTTGGTTTACCGATTTCTTTTTATTGTGCGGAGGTGGTTCTGTTTATATTTCACCGGAGGAGGCTATATAAAACGCTGTCAGGCGACGGCAACAGGCAACAGTCGCGACTCGCACTTGCCACTGGCTCCCCACAGAAGCACTTTAGTGTTGCTCAGCAGCTCTTTTATTGTGAATAATCATCTTGTCTGTAAAGTCTGAAGTGGGCCACATATTCGTAGCGTTCGACATCTCTTTGTGAATGATTGATCATTGATCCATTGCAAGTGTACGCTATCCGCAGTTAAGGAGACACTTAGCATTTATGTTCGACTCAATTCTGGTAAGTTTTTCTGACTTAGTTTTATGCTCTGTTCTACTTAATTTTCTGTAGTACACAGATTTGACCTTTATTTCATTTTTAAGTTTTGATCCTTCATTTGTAATCTTATTTATACTTCTGTCCTATTCTATTTTATATTTCTATCTTATTCTATGGTCTATTTCTATTGTATTCTATTATATTTTTTTATCTCCATCCTACTCTATCTGCGTAAGTTTTTTTGACCAAGCCTTTTTTTACTCAATCTCTCTCTCTCTCTTTTTGCTTTTGTCGGTAATTTTATCTCTAATTATTCTCTAATAGTTTATCCTTAGTCTTGCCCTCTCTATGTTTTTGACGATTAGAATCATTTTCTTACTGGCTACATTTATCTGTTTCTTTCTCAATTTTCGTTCGCACTCATTTAGCATTCCTAACCTCATCCATTCTACTTCAGTTACCCCTCAAAATGTGCCTTCAGTTCTGTGGCTGCTGCTGCGATACTAACACCCAGCGCACGGGCAACAACCAAGGCCAGTGTCAGGATATAGAGATGAAGGATTTAACGCCAAGCTTGATGATCACAATCACAACACAGCCGCAAAAAAGTGGCTACCCAAATCGCAGCTCCTATTCCTCGCTCAGCGTGGCGGAACGCCAAAACATTATCAGCAGCTGGAACTGCGACGGGGAAATCGGGCATTATAATTCCGATGACCATGAGCCAACCATATATCGTGGCCAGCCATAATATTCTGAAGTCACGCACAGCACACACAGCTAATAATCATTTGGTGGAACAAAGCACTTTGAATGCACTCACCGAAATGTGTGTATGGGTGGGGGAGGTAATGTCCAGCAAAACGATAACCTGTACCCAATCTTAAGCACTTCGTCACTTGAAATTTAAACTAGAGCCAGCAAAACACATATTTATATTAATAAAAGAGGTTACCAAACAATAATCAATAATTTTCCTTTTAAATAATTTCTGTGTTCAATATTTGCTTCGCCTTCAACACATTCAAATTTGCAATTCATAAAAATATATATATATATATATATACATATACATATATATATATATATATATATATGTGTACATTTTATTGGTATATATTTATTTATTATATTTGAAGATAGGATTTTGACTTAACGATATAAATTGGTATGTTCTTGCTTATTGATTATTGCGCTTCATGCGTCTTGCTTCACGGCTGCTCACTTGACTGCCGATCACATATCGATACCCCTTTTATATCGTTAGTGACTCGATTACTTGCTATCGATAGCAGCAGGACAACGGCAACAAGTTTGCGAGATAGCTTTGACCGGTTCTTGTTTGTTTATCAACTACACCCATACCTCGCTTTACGGCCAAGACTCGTTCCATGAAATTTGGCCGCAAAGCGAAAAGCCGTATAAGGAATCAATTATTATAATACAAATTCATACAAATTCAAAGTGTCGATCCCTTTCTAAATTTGTTAAATATGTAACATGGTTTGTCATTCAAAACGCATTTAATCTTTTTAATTCATTTAAATCAAAACACATACATACATATGTACATAATAAGTACATACATTTGTAAAAAAAATAATAACAGACTCCAAGACCCAACAATAATCTATAAACAAAATTGAATCAACTTCATGTTAATTAAAATATGTGTATGTATACATACATAATTTTGTTTTATATGGCTTTAATCTGAAGATGATGAAGAAATGGTAACCTGCAGATCACTGTCGTCATTAATTTTCGCTGGTAAGGATGGGACTGGCTTAAAAAACTTGTCCAACACTGTTTCTTGTCTATTTTGTTTTTCAGTGATTTACAACAGCTAATGCCTGAGTTAATGCCTCGAGTTTAGCGCTACGTTCGTCGTCAGGATCGTTTTTAAGGGGGACGTTTATTCCTTGTTCGAAAAAGGAAAAGCTTTCGACCAATTTTTTGATGTTAGCTGTTTGGATATCAGTAACGCTTACAACCGAATGAGTTCTTAAAAAAAGAAGTTTTTTTGCCGTTATAGCGAAACATTTTAGACCGTAAATCGAAAACGTGCCTTATTTGAAGAGGGCGGTTATAGCGAAATGCCCTATAAAGAAAGGCCGTATAACGAGGTAAGGGTGTATTTCAAATCCCACATATATACAGCAAATTTCAGAACATGCCAAAACTAATAACAAAAGCAAGAAAAACATAATAAACTATGCAAGAAACAAAGATTTTAGCTATCTTCGGAAAGGAGGGTCAGTAATGTGGCCCAACTTATCTATGCAACGTATCATGAATTTAAAGTGCTTTCAAACATAAGTTACATACATTTGCACAACTATATATATTCCAAAATTTCGATTTCGATGAGTGCAAAGAATGCATGTTTAAAATAAAAGAAACAAATGTAAGTAAAAAAAAACCGGGAACAACAAAAAATATTTAGAATACGGCCAGACTATGTCTGGGCCTTAAAATAGTTTTTTCCAAGCCACCCTAGCAGGCACTCACACACACATAACACACACACAGTCACGTAAGCGCATGAGCATGCATTTTTAAAATGAAATTACGCCACGTTTAGTTAACTGGAGCAGCAGGCCGAGGAGCAGGTTGTTGGGTGTTGTTTCCAACTGGTTAAGACTATGTAATAAAAATTTGATTAGCTGCTTGCTTAACTTTAATTAAGTTGATTTCATTGCGCACAAAAGTCGGAAACAGAAACGGCAAAAAAGAAAGGACGACTCCTGGAGGAAGCCAAAGCTAATCAAATATTTAGGCAATGCGCTTGGTGGTTTGCCTTTTTGGGACGCTGCCTCAGCATATTAACATTGTGCTGGGCAAACAGGCAAACAGGCAAACAGTTTACCCAGCAACACACCAAACAGGCAGCATAATATTCATGATTATCATTACCACACACACACAGGCGCTCACCTCACATTGCATGCATTGTGATTGCATGAGTTTTACACGGGCCGCTCAACAAGCATCCTGTAGGAGTCTGCCGAATGGCATTGCCGCTAACATTTTACGCCTATGCACATCAAATATGCAAGCTGAAAGGCATACCAGAGTGGGGAGAGATTGAGTGAGCTGCCGTTTTAGTTGACCATTTACCACAAATATGCCAAGAGTTGAATTTATCGCTTTACTTTAATGACTAATTGGCTTGATTTGCCGATTTGAGCAGTCTCTCGATATTTCAGTTATTAATGTCTATCGTGATTAATCTCCTAGTTTACATAAAGTATGTATGGTGAAACATTATTTTTATCTACTGCTTCATTGTAACTTATATATTTTTTGCATTGTACCAAATGCCAAAATAATTTTAATTTTATTGAATAGAATATTTCTCGTCACAAAGTTCAATATTTGAAATATGTCGATTTTTTTTTTTTAATTTTTATTTAATTTAATACACACACACCCGCACAAGGGCACATATATCGGTCTCAGGGAGTTGGCAACATCTTGAGTGTGGCATGCCATTAAAGGACTTTGGTGGCTCGATGTTTGCCACTTAGCCAAACGCTGCGCATATTATCGATGGCCATAATGCGAGGGCCCAAACCAAAGTTTCTTGTTGTTGCTGTAGTTGTTACCGTTGCGTTGGCCATTAAAAACTTTCCGGCAATGCCATTAAAATAAAAATCGAGAGCGTGTTATATGATTTACAAAAGCAAAAACCACTGCAACGAGAAGACGATGACGATGACGGCGAAGATGAAAATGAAGCCAAAAACAATTTCGTTGCTTGGGGGCTTATCGCATTGCCATAATGTGTTTCAGGTTATCCCATTTGCTACCCCTTGGCACCTACCCCTTATGCGCTACCTACCCCATCCTCGTCTTATTTATTTTATGCGGCTTTTGTGACAAGTTAAGGCTTTTGCCACGTCTCCTCCTAGCCCAATCCACACACTTTGGCACTCTTGTTACGGCATAGGCAGTCTTGCAACTTTATGGATTTTATGAGTTTTCAATAAGTTTCGCCACCTTGCGAAGCCGAGTCCTAACTTCGAAACTTGCCTGGCAATTTAAATTTATACTTATAGTTTAAGTCTGTAATCGGATTTGATATCCTTATAACTTTATGTATTTCATATCTGCTTATATCGACTTTCAGCGAATGATTTCAAATTCCCTAAGCTATAAAATTAAGCGGACTGACTGCCATATTTAAATTTGGTGGTATTATATAATATTATATAACATTTTCAAGGAAAACATTTATAATAATTTTTAAAGAACTCGAAACTTAAAAATGATGGGGAAGAATTGCAAAAGAAATCAATAAGGATTAACTTTAATTCTATAGTTTTAACCAGTTTAATTATAACTTTTCTAAAACTTATTATATATTTAAAGGTATGTGAAAGATTCAAGTAGGTGCATTAGAAGGATCGTTTTTAAACTGCTCATTAGTAAGTATTATAAACAAATTAGAATATGTCACTAGTCGATTTTAGTTTTGCTCCCCAATCTATCTGGAAACCTTTTGTTTGGACTGACATAAAAAATAGTTTGAACAAAATAGTTGTTTAAAGTATGGAACAGTATTCGACATTTATACATTTATATACGTAGTATGTAATTGAAATGCTGGTGATTTATAATAGAGGGGAATGGATTCAAGGAGATATCACAGCGTCCTTCCAATCAGCTGTGGAGTTTGAAAATCTCTTCCTGAAGCCGAGTCACAACGGGACTTGGAGCCAAAAGTCATATAAAAATTAAAAAAAGGGGTCGCCAAAAAATAATCAGTCAATAAAAAGCACTTGTAACGATTACTTGACAGCTTGCATTAACTCAAGTACTCTCATAGTGATAATTATAAAATACATGTATACAGGATAAAAGCAGAAAGCATAATGTACCCAAATTTATCTTATAGAGCGCATCCATTAACTGATTGACTGTCAAATACATAAGCACAATCACATTCTTGATATAAGGATGTTGCAGCATCCCTACAATCTATTCAATTACCTACGCACTTAATCGCGCCTACGAGAGAGATGGGGGAGCCGAAGATACTGGGAGGGGGGATTGTGCCAATGCTCATGGCTAACTTAATGCAACTAATCGCCTACCATTAACCGCCAATGACACTTTTATGCCACTATAATAAACTTAAGCAACACAATTGACACTATATGAAGAGGGGTGCTCTCCCTCAATCTGTGTGCGTGTGTGTATAGTTGGACTGGGCGGTTAGAGGATGCGTGTGACAGGCGCTCGCCCAAGCATCACAAAAGTTTAGGCACGTTGCGGCAATGTCTTAGGCGAGCTCTCCCCCAAATGACAAGGAAGCGACTCCCAAGAGTTTGGACAAGTTATTCCGTGTTGTTTCAGCTGTACACAGACACAGACACAGACAAACAGAGATGAACAGACGACCAAAACCACTTATATTAATAATAATTCCCATTTGTAATAAAGCCAACTTAAGGCTTTTTGCGGCATTGAAAGTTGCATGCAGTCAGCATCAATTGAAATGCATAAGTAAACAACGAATATCGAATTGCCGAGTGGGTGGCACAGAGTGGTGCAACGAGGTGGGTGTTCTCTATCTCTCTCTCTCTCTCTCTCTCTCTATATATATTTCTCTCTTTTTCTCCCCCATATATAAAAAGTAAATTGATACAAATTGCGTAATAATCACGCCATTGCATTTTATATTTGTTTCATGGCAGATGACACCGATGCAAACAGCAGCAATAATGGCAAGTAAAATAAAACAACAATGGAACGTGTTTAATGCGTTAATGCCAAACAACAACAACAACAACGAAAAAACTGATACATTGCCTTTTGGAGAACTTACCAACAAAGTGCTGTGCATTAGTGTAGCGGAAATTTCGTTTGTTATTAATAGCACATGGTGACACTGAATACTGCAGCAAATGTCATTCAATATTCAATAGAGCTAAGTAAACAAATTTGTTAAGATCGAATGTTTATAGAAACTAAATTACAACAATTGAATAGCCACTTCGGGTCAGTTCGGGCTTGTGGATAGGAAAATGTGGTGGCTTAGTTTTTTTGTTTTTTGTTAATCTGCAGTCCCTCTGCCTGCCATACAAGACTTTTCAAAGGAAAATTTGGCAATAGAAGTATATAAAAATATATTTAACAACTGGGTTCTGGGTATATCGATGGATATTAATATTATTATATTATCTATCCTCCACATATTTAATTGATGATACCAGACCAAATAGATAGTTAATCTTCATTTCTAATCAATATTGAGAGCTCGTAGTCGGTTATTGTTTCCATTCATTTAAAGTATTGGGGCACGCTTCTGTCGCCCTCGATCCGCCCATTCGATGTTATTTATCATGTGGCAATGTTGTAATGCATTTCGTAATCGATACAAAGCAATCACAATGAATTGAAGGCCCAGCCCCGTGCGCCAGACACGTGACCAATCATCCCAGGGTTTGAGTATCGATGTGAATGTGAAGGCGAGTATGAGTATGGGTATCGATATGGGTTTGGGTAAGCGTATGTGTATGATAGCCCCGCCTCACTGATTGCTCGCTGTGGTTTCTTGTGGCTCAAATTAATGGAGCAGAGAAGCGGGTATCAATGTAGCAACCACGTAGCACGACCAAGTCGAGAACGAGCATAGCGGACATTGTGCGACGCAAAATGCAATCACAAAATAATTCAAAGTTAATTTTAATCCATGGATTCGCAAGCAACCAAAATGAGCAATGCCAAAGCAAAATAGACTCCGATAAAAACATGCTCCAGATTTAGGAAATATGCGCCGAAACCAAGAAGAAATTATTGTCTTTTAGAAATAATTTCAAAAATTCTGAAATACATTACTTAAAAAGTGGAAACGCTTGGCCCAAATTAATCTCTGATTAAATCTGAAATTCATAATCATTCTCATTTTTAGCGATTAATGCTACAATTTTAAAGACAGAATCTTCTAATTAATACATAATATGCATATGCATATTATTGATCAACTGCCCAAATTGACAACTGTGTTAAGTGTTAAGTTAGTGAGTACAACATGTGTAAATAGATGGGTTATTTTTATGCTCACTCGATTATATATACATTTCTAAAATAAATAAGAACTAGTAAGTGTAATTGTTTATTGTTTGGTGACTTCTTTAAATTATCTATAAATATTATTCAATGGCTCCAGGTAAGCCTGACTTGGTTTTTGTAAATACAATTTATTCGATCTGTAGACCGATTGGATAGAGATGGAGATCACACAAAATACATTGGTATCGAAATTAAAGCAAATTGACATGTTGCGAGAGCCAGTGTTTTTTCTGTGTGACAATCCGAATGAAAATAAAATGCTTATTCAAAAATTGTACTGTGTATGTATATTTGTTGTATTTGTTGCTGCTGCTGGGGCATAAATGAAGTGTCAGCTTAGCAGCGAGAGGCGCCTGTTTTTGACTGATAACAAGCGACAGACCAGACCACGTTGGCAGCCCCAAAAACTGTCTTCTCCCCATCCCCTACACTGGCAAACATTGATTTTTAACGCTGCGGCTTTTGCTGAGTGAAGCATTTTCACAAGTTGGCACTAATCAGCAGCATAAGAACCATAAGAACCATAAGTGAGAAGTGTGTGTGTGTGTTAGTGGGCGGGGGGAGGGAGGAGGTAGGGGTAGTATAAGTGCAGCGAAAGTTTGTTGTTTTTTTCGCAGCGCCAACATCTGTATTAATTTTCCAGCATTACCAGGAGAGAGGGAGAGGGAGATGAAGGGAGGGAGAGGGAGAGAGAGGGAGATGAAGGGAGGGAGAGAGAGAGAGGGAGAGATAGAGACGAAGAGAGGACGCCAAATCGAATTGAAACTTTAATGACTTTATGCGCTAGTTGCAAGTCTTTGCCAACTTGCTACTTGCAACTTGGCACTTGCAAGTTGACCAAAGCTAAGTTTGTAACTAAATGCCAGCATTTCCGTTGGCCAGACAATTAATTGTGCAACTTTTGGCACAATTGTACTTTAAACTTTCGACTTGCCGCGCCCAATGGCAATAGAAGTACCAAGGGATAATAATGTTTGTGATGACGATGCTGCTGTTTCTGCTGCAACACGTTGAACAGATTCAATTAATTAACTGTCAATACTTTAGCCAGCACGAGCGCGTGCCATGGCTCCAACCTCTGCAACCCCCTCCCCCATTTGCTGGCGTTGTTTGGGCCAGCACTTCTTCTTTCTTTCCTTGCTAAATAATTAATGAAAAGACAAATTGCTATTGGCAAGGCAACAGCAGCAGCAACTTTAACCTGAGCAGCGTTCGGTTTCTGCTTCTATTACACCCTTCAATCTATATCCCTGATTTGCTGCATCTTTCTGCAGAAGTTTTCATTTTTCATTACATACTTTTATTCGCGGCGTAGATTTTTTCTCCAGCTCATTATTCCATTGCTATTTTTATATTTTCTTACTTCTTTACAGATTGTGCTTCATGAATTGTATTACTAATTGCTTGATTGAAGCAAGCAGTAGCAGCGGCGAGTGCAGCATTGCAGTTGCTGCATCTGATTGGTCAGTAGTTGCTGAAATAACTGGACAGCACTAATTGGTGTTGTCGGTGTGAGATGATGTACATTTGAAATTTGAATCCCGCCAATGAATGTTGGCCACCGCAAAATAAACAAAATTAAACAAAGGCATATTCCTCATGAACAACTTTTTAATTTTGATATACAGTGGCCCACACCTTATTTTGCTCAGTGTCAAAGAAAATAGCCTACTTTTTTACATAATCCTACCTAGCAGGTGGGGAAACCCCAGTGTATTGGGGTCATATATTAATTTAGGTGGTTAATATATTTACCTACCATCGGTCTTTGGAATTTTTGAAAAATAATAAATAATTAGCTTATGGCAGGCAATTACTTTTTTTCTTTGACACTGAGCAAAATAAGGTGTGGGCCACTGTATTTATTGAATTTTAGAGAGTTTATTTATTGCAGCTCAAATTTGTATAATTTAAAATCAAATTTTAAAAAATCAAGAAATAAGTAAGAACGTTGCAGTCGGGATTAACCGACTGCGAAATACTTTGATGCCATAAGTAATATCAGCTCATAGCAGGTAGCAAAGAACAGGGTGGGCTTAGCGAAGATTTATTGATCTTTGAAGGAGACTTTTAGTAATCTACAGTGAAAGTTGCCATTAAAATATATTTGCCATTAAAAGACATCTGCGTTTGTGAATTTTGTGAGCGGGAGTGGGCGTTGCCGAAAAAAATATTTGAAGCATTTTTTAGTAACCTTCCTTCCAAGTTTGTTAACTGTAACTGGTCATTTTTTTCGGGATTTTTGAAACAAATGTGAGTTACATGATCTTTTCAATTTACATTAAAAGGTTATCGGCTTGGGAGGCAGAGCGGGCGTTGCCATCCAATTATTTAGCTTTCTTTTAGGGGAGTTACCAGTAATATATTTTCAATATTAGGTGCCTCCAGCTTACAAATTGTGGAAGATAGGCGCATTTCGATTTACAAGGCCGAAGTTCCGGGGGGCGGTAGATGTGGGCGTGTTCTCAAAATGTATATGCCAATCTTTGAAGGAGGTTACCAGCAAGTTACCTTACCTTCCACGTTTGGTGACTCTATCTTTAAAATTGTGGAAGAAATACCGTTTTATTAATTTTACCTTCATAAATATCGGCTTTGGCAATTATGGGTGCAGGTGTGGGTGTGGCTATATCAAGTCTTTATCGATTCTTAAAGGTGGCTACATTTGACGGCTTTAACTCAAATTTTCAGGGGCGGAGGGCCTGGGGGCGGCGGAAGTGGGTGCAGATCTTTGAGGGACATCGCCAACAACGTACCAACCAAATATGGAGACGGTAGCCTTAAAATTATGGGAGATATGTGGCTTTATCGATAGGCGATTAGAGATTTATCGATTTCCTAGCCTCTTAGTGGACCTTCGGTATCAGAGTATACAAAAAATGCCGATTAAAAAAAAATAAGACAAAATAATAGCGTTCGTCCTGAATATCAGTTGAGTTTAAATATAGTCAAGCAGAATATTTTGAGTGAATAATGTTTGGCTTATTTTTATTTTAGCCATATTCTAAGCTTGAGAGGGCGCATGTAAAGATCTCGCTAAGATCATGAGCCGATCAGTTTGCCCCATTAGGCCAATGTCAAATGCTAATATTTTCTGTACGTAACCCCCACACACCTCAACTGCCTTTTTTGTCCCTTATCTACAGACTGGATGGCTTGGATGTCGTGCGCTGATGTAACATGCAAATGCGGTAGAGTTCTCACAGTTTTGCCTTCCAACCAGAACTCAATGCATAAATCATGGCTACTAAGGAATAACTAAAAAAGTGACATAAAATAAAATAAAGGAAAAAAATAATAATAAAAGGGTTGCACAAGTGGCAGCTTTCGCTTTCACTTTCACTGTTGTACTTGTTGTTGCTGCTGGTGCAATCGATAGTCGGCATTTTTATGCCGTCAATATTGGCCTTTAGCACGTTCAGCGTGCGCCGCAAAGTATGCTAAGCTTATTTATTATTTACACGAGTGAAACGTGTATGAAACCAAAAGAGCTGCTAAAAACCTGAATACTGAACGGAACTGAGCTGCCTTCCTTGCCTCTCACTCTCTCCCTGCCATCCTCTTCCTCTCCCACTCGCTCTATATAGGCAGCTGCAGGAGAAGCCAAAGCTAAAGCAAAATCAGAGGCACCGGCACCGGCAACGACAACTCGTGTGTGTATGTGGTTGATTTGATTGCTTTATGCACCCAGTGAGTGGCCGCATGAATTTCAAATGAACCGCTTTCCCATGCCACATTGGCAAATGCCACAGCTCCAGTTGTCTGCTCCAGCCAGCTTGCTTCTTGTAGGCAACAAAAAGGTGCCAAATAATACCAAAAGGCATATGAGGGAAAAAAGGTTTAGGAAAAACGTTAAAATACGGCCGCAGCGCAGTCATTAGAGCCATGCCAGCTCTCATCCTCCCTCTACCCACACACACTCTCCTCTCTCTCTCTCTCGCTCGGTTTGTCTCTCTGCTTGGGTGGCACATCTAACGTGTTGCACACGTTTCGGCTGCCAGTCAAACAGTGTGACTTGCAATGGGAATGGAAATAAATATGAGAATGTTACTAGAGAGTGAGTGACTTAGACATTCGACACAAAGAGAGAGAGAGAGAGATAGAGATAGAGAGAGAGAGAGAGAGGGAGAAACAGAAAGAGATGGTGTGTGTGCCGGGTCAGTGTTCACACGTCTTTGTACAGGATTTTGGACAATCTACGTAACACACTGCCTCATGCGGTGCCACTAACAATAGCAACAACATAAACAAGAAACACCTCCCTCGCTGGAACTTTTTCTGTTTTGTGCGCTGTTCCCACAGTAATTTGAAATTCATGCGCTTCGGATGTGGAATAAATTCAAGATTTTGATTTGCTGTTACGTGTGGCATCTTATTTTCTGTCTTACACCTCGCTCTCTGTGTTTTTATATATGTGTGTTTATGCACAATTGAAGGTGTGGAATCGCACCTAAAGGATAATAAAAGTGAAAAGCGTGAACGCTTTTCAAGCTGTTATCCTTAAAGCTGTAGCTTTAAATTACTTGCAAATTTCGCGCAAATTTTGTTTGCCAGCGACGCAAGCGACCACTAACCATTTATGAATGTGTGTGTGTTTTGTGATTTTGTTATTATAAGAGGCAGCTCTTGAACTGCACGGGAATCTATAGTTTCTTAATAAAATGTCAAAGTTGATGCTAATTAAGGTATAATTAAATTGAAATTCCATTTGTAGGAGCAAATATTAAGATAATAGGCGACAGAATCGAGAAGCTAACCCATATGCATTTTAATCTATTAGTTTTGTAAATTGTTGCATTAAGTTGCCTCCAATTTTAAATTAAGTAATTAGTTGGATTTAAAAAACACCACACTTAATGTTTTGTGCTTTAAGTTAACTTTCTGCCAAACAAGATTTATTTTTATCATAAAATCCATAAGTCGCAGAACAACATTATCTAAGTAATATTTTCATAGCCATGTCTACTAAGATCTACCACTATCTTTTACCTAGCTCATTGTTAACTGGTAACACATACATTTTGTTTTTCGTGCAATACTTCCATCTTCCACTTCCACTTCCGCTTCAACATAGTTCGTACATTTACGACGTCTTTTTACTTACTTCTGCTATTCGAAATGTAATTTATGGCTTTTAATGCGTAGGAGCACACTAGTGATTTCAACAATTTACCTCAATGTCACGACTGATAGCAGCTCAGTGGAGTTACCATTGCTAACCATACCCCCCTCCGCCCAGCAACATCCAAAATGTTGGCACACCAGCCTGGTGAAGTTGAGTTAAGTTCCAGCTGGTATAGCTTCTTGACGATTCATTGTCGATGTCACACAGCGGCTCATATTGTAAGATTTTCAAATGATGTCGAAAAGTAGGCAAGACTAACAAGCACACACCTACAAGCACACACACATATACATACATAGAGTGTACACACAACAAGCAAATAAACATACGCGAATATTACGAGCTGCTTGACTGTTGACGTCTCTCGCTCTCTCCCCCACCCCTCTAGAATTCTCTCTGCCTCTTTCCCTCTCTCTCTCTCTTTCTGTCTCTTACTCCCTCTCTGTTTCTACTCTTCACTCTGTATATGTTCGTCCCCATCCCTCACAGCAGCTGTGCGTTTATTTTTGGCATAGCATCGCGCCTGTAAGTATGCAGCGGCAGTCGGCAGGTGGGAGGGATACATGTCAATGACTTTACAGAAAGCGGAAACTCATAAAGATAAGTGTTGACATGGCCAACTTGGCTAGGCTCCGTACGACATACCCCCTACC
Source organism: Drosophila paracracens (assembly GCA_035044025.1). NCBI lineage: Eukaryota > Metazoa > Arthropoda > Insecta > Diptera > Drosophilidae > Drosophila > Drosophila paracracens. The sequence goes on from JAWNMN010000897.1 coordinate 117,588, forward strand.
TCCCACTTCCATTTCCACTTCCCCGCCCCTCTGCTCACTAAATGGCATCTGTCGTCGCGTATTTGTGTCATTCCACTGTGCGCCTCCCACTATGCTCCTACGCATCGCACACTTTCTCTACAACCAAGCGAGAATCAGTTATTTGAGCATGGAAATTGGTTTAAAGTTAAGAATTTCGTGAGGCTTCATCAGCTAAAAGCCAAACAAAACAAGAGAACACGGTTATCTTACATATGCAGAAGATTATCTGCTATCAAATTTAGTCGCAAGTTCGAAATATTATTATGTTTCTGCACGTTTTAAACAAATTTAATTATACCCTGAACTCATTGAAAATGTGTAAAAGGGGTATAATGGTTTTGTGCAAATGTATGTAAAAGGCAGAAGGAATCATCTCCGTCCCCCTAAAGTATATAAATTCTTGATCAGGGTCAACAGGATCACGATCTAGTTAATCATCAACTGCCCAGATTTCATCAAGATTGGATAAAAACACCACAGTTATAGTCGAAAATAGATTCTCATAGTCAACTCCTTTCTATCAGCCGCCGCAAGTATGCGATGTATGTATGTATAAATATGCGAGCGCATGTATCAGAAAGAGATGGCATGATAATCGCCGCGAGCGTCAATACGTTTTTGTGTTTATTCTGCAGAGCCCCGTTACCTACGATTGTATTTATGCATGTATGTGCACGTGTTTGTAGCCAGTCAGTTCGAGTTTGTGATTAAAAATATGCGTTGGCTTAGATTGCTTGTCCACATCTATTTTGACCGATTGTTCCTAAGGCAGCTAAGTGATATAATGGTCCAATCCTGTGGGATTCGACGTCTTCATAGACACACAGATGGAACAGATCAGCTAACTTGGCTTGTAATGCTGATAAGGAATGTACAGTGAGCCGAAGCTTATTTGGATCATGGTCAAAGAAAAAACGTAATTGCCTGCCATAAGTTAATCATTCATTATTTTCCAAAAATTCCAAAGACCGATGGTAGGTACATGTATTAACCACCAATATGAATGGATGACCCAAATAAACTGAGGTTTCCCCACCTGCACCCAGGTGTCTACAATGTACCTGGTCCAAATAAGTTGCAGGCAATTATTTTTTTACACATATAAGATTTATATGTATATATAAAGGGGTACAAAAACATAAGGATTTCCTGCAACAAATTTCAATAACTCTTATTTCTTGGAATTCTTTTGTTATACTTTGATACCGAAGGTATCATAGTATTTTGGTTTTAGGTTCGTCATTTTTTTCGACACCCTTAGAGATAGGGACTTTAAACTTGGAACATATACTGGTCTGTGCCCACGTTGGAGTGCTACGTCACTAAGGGGCTAGCAAATCGGCAAAATCCATATTTGCAAATCGACAAAGCCACATATCTCTCACAATTTAAAGGCTACAATCACAAATGTGGTTGCAAAACTTAGAAGGAAGTTGCTGTATAATTTTTTCAACCACGCCCACTTCCGCCACCAAAATTTCTAAAGGCCCACATCTTCAGTAATTTAAGAGCTACAGTTACCAAACTTAGAAGGAAGGTTACTAGGTTGTATCTACCGCAATTTGAATGGCAAACTTGGACAGTATTTCTTAGCTACACCCTGTTCTTTGGTACTTATTTTCCGCTGAAATAACTGCTCGACTGCAACGTTCTCTCTGGCTTTTAACTGTTAAAGATTAAAAACTTAATGGCTTAAAAAAATGAATATGTTGGAAGAAATTCAGCTAGAAGAAATTAATAAAAATTTCAATGACAAGCGTACACATACACACACACAAACGCAGAAATTCACTTTAAATATAAATTATTTATTATTATTATTATGATTGCCAAAGTTCTGCTAATCAATTTTCTAGACAAGCACCGAAGTAGCGTGAGGCAAGCCCCAAAGGCAAATGAAAGCTTTGTGCTTTATTAAGCATAACCGAGACCACAAGGCACCAATTGTTGTATCTCTATTATTGTGCGGCCTGAGCCGGGGGCTAATAAATGTTATCGCATTTCATGCATCACTGCTAATTGTTATCGATAAATAATGCAATGTCAGGCAGCGAGATGTGTTTGTATGTGTGGGCCATGTTCTGTGCTGGATTGCTTATTGTTAGTTTGCTGTTGCATTTGTTGCTATTTGTTCTTTATCGTGGTAAGGTTTTTGGCGCAACGTGAAGTGAAAAGCGTGCAGTTAGATAAGGGGAGGGGTTTGGGGCAGGGGAATGGTAAATGGGCCGATACTACTCGCCATGTAAACATAAATCTCTTAAGACAATCAAAGGCTTATTAATGCAAACACGCAAATGGAAATGGTGAAACGGAAACGGAAATTGAATCACTTAAGCCCAAGCAGCTTTTCGATGGCTTAACACAACTTTCAGCGCAGCATCGCGTGAGTCAAACAGAACCAGAGGGTGGGGAGCGGATGGGGAAATGTAGAAAGTTGAGCTAGTGGTAAGTTCCAGGAAGCATTTGCATAGTATATGCCCCATTTAAAAACTGACAAGTAGATTGATTGATTAACGGTTTGTTGCAGTTACAGAAAGAATAATCGTGATTGTCACATCTATGTGCTCTTTAAATATGAGAACACTTCACATTCGTATGCTAAATTTGAATTAAATAAAATGCTTTCAACTTTGCTTTGCTCTTGAGCTGGAAAATAAGGTCGAAGCATTGGTACGTCAAGAACTTTGGTTGAGTTAGGGAAATAATTAATTCCATAATGCATAAAATGACACAAAGCTATTAAAACTCATTACAAAGTCATCTTAATTGAGGGTTTGCGCAGATGGCTGAAGGCCTGTTAGGCAGCATTAATTAAAACTGAACTATAAAATCCACAAATGACAAGCCAGAAAAACAGTAGAAAAAAAGGCCGGAAAAAGGCTGCCGCTGTGATTATGTAGTAAAAACAATGCAAAAGGCATAACAACGATTTATGACTTGTCCAAAGGTGGAAGTATAAATTTAATGCCCCCCAAAAGTAGGCGTACCAAGCTCACCCAAATAAAGTAAAAAAAAACATAAGAAGAAGAAGCAGAAGACGAAGCCAAATAGCAACAACAAATGGGGCGACCATAAGGAAAGTATTAAGGCAAAAAGTTTATCCCTACAAAAACTCTTGCCATTGCTTTTTTTCGGCCAAAACTTTTCAATGTTCCTGCAGTTGTTGTTGTTGCGGCTGCATGATACGGAAATTTTTTGTGGCTAGCAAAACTTTTCGTTGCCAGCACACACAGTCGGAGAGAGAGTGAGATAGAGACGGACGCACACATGTACAGCTGTTGGTGGTGTGCTTGAAACTTCGGTATTTAGCCGTAAGTGGTAATAATTACGAATCTGACTGCTTCCCCCGAACTTCTCGCAGCGGCCGGGTTAAGGTCACAATGCCCCAACAACTGTCGACTGGTTTACAGTTACGATGCGGCGAACTACACATACCCACACACACACGCACGCAGACGCACACTAGTTAATTAAGTTTAATTGGATGAAAATTATACAGAATTATAAACAATCTGCAAGGCACACAAATATAAACAGAGAGCTAGAGAGGAAGGGAGGGAGAAGAAGGAGAGCGGGGGAGCGTCAGAGTGAGATGGAGAGTATCCAGTTGAAACCACGTCAGGACCCGAGCTATCGTAACGCACTGATGTAGTTGCCTTGTACACCCTGTGTCACAAAAATATTTTTATAAAATAAAATATGAATATTTTATACTTGAAGGGAGCGAAAATCAGTCTGCTAGAGAGGAAAAGTGGTAATTCACTGAATCTTGTATTGTCGACAGCAGCAAAATTCAGTAGTTGTGACTATGACAACATAATAAAATATGGAGTGGTCGACCACACTTCGTTTTCATCACTGTACGTGAATATATTGAAGTAGTCTTGTGTATGTCAATAACTTGAGTAAATGCAGTATATGTAATGCATGCTCATTGCTACCGTTCATTTGCGATGAGATCAATTATATTTACATACATATAATGGGATTTCAATAATACAATACTCAGCCGTGGTATTTTTCTAGTGTATTTAAATGTTTGCATGAAATTACTGAATTCTTTTGGGATCAGGGCAGCCAAATAGAAAATTCTATTAGGCCAATGATGTAAGACAAGCTGTAATTATGCAGCTAACTAATTTGACTGGCGTTAGAAAATGTCTGATGCCCTAGGAGAACTGATCCCAGTTCTTTTGCCTGTTGTTGTCCCTTGCCTTTTGCCCAATGCCATTTGCCCTGTAAGCCTGTCATTGCAATAGCGTTTTTACAGGCTGCACAAAAGGTAAAACACTCCCCAGTGCACTATTGTAGAGTCGCAGCAAATGAAGATAGGGTAGTGTGGAATGGGTGGGGTTGGTTTGAATGTGGGGAGTGGCGTGCTTTAATTTGTTGATGGTTGGGAATCGCTATCTTGCTCTCACCTACGCATCGGTTGTTGTGGAGCTCCCGCACAGACCTCACACTCCACCCCGAGCGGCTTTATTGAAATATTATGCAACAAAGTTGATGATTTTTTAGCCTGACAAACGTGGTCGCTGCATGGGGACTGCGCATTAAGCAAAACTTGCCACACTCACAAAGAGAGAGAGAGAGAGAGTGACATGGCCCCAATGCCCCCATGGCCACACGGCCCATTGCTGCCATCGTATCAGGTGTTTACTAAACCGACGAGCACAACGAAAAGCAAAAAATATTATAATAGCAATTGAGAATTGCTGATGAGCTTTGCTGCATGTCTACCTGCTGCCTGACTGCCTACAACGACGACGACAGCGACAACGACAATGACAGACAGGCCCGCCAAGACACAGTTGCCCCTCCCCCGCCAACGCTATAGCCCTCTATAAATTGTGAAGTCGCTGCAAGCAACTGGCAAACTTGCCGAGGCTGAAGCTGAAGCTAAGACAGACTGAGGAGAATGAAGCTGGGCCCAAGTTGCTACAGTCTTTGCACAGACTTGTTGTCGAGGGAGCATTTTAATTATTCAACATTGTTGACAAAGTTTCAGCTGTGACTGAGTCAGTGCAAGTGCTTGTGTGAGTGAGAGAGGAAGAAATAGAGAGAAAGAGGGAGAAATAGGGAAATATGATTGGCTGACTTAGCAGTCAAAAGTTGAGGTACAAAAATTGGTCTACAACAAGCGCCTGCTGACATTGCCAAATGCCAACGGGCCCAACAAAGCAACAAAGGGGAGAGTTCTTTCTACAATCGTTAAAGTGGAAGGGGGGTGTGTGTGGGGGGGGGGGGGGTGGTTGTTGGCGGTTATTTGATGATATTCTTACTTAACTGCTAGTTGATAGTCTCACTCTCTTTGGCATTCAAAGAATTAATCATCGTACAGCCGTTTGTAAAATATCAGATACTTCAGATATTTAGAGCTTTACCTTTATACAATTAATTTAATTCAAAAATTCAAACAATCAAATGCAGCTTAATCCGATTGCACTTGTTACAAATAAAGGAAGAAAGCTCGAGTTTTGATCCAAGACTTATACCTTATACAGATCCATAAGTTAATGTACCTAATTTGACTATTGGAAAAAATTTCACAGCCTGTAATTAATGGGGGAATACATTTTCTAGCATTATACCCAGTTGCCTATTTATTTCTTACAACTTCCAAACACGTTTTTGAGAATGTTCATTGAATTTCAAAGTATTAAACGGTCCGAAAATATATCAAATGACACTTTCTGCATTGAATTTCAGTCCCATAGACCGAACAATGTATTTCCAACTGGACTTTTAAAAGACATTCCAAATCGGTGTCACTACAGGAGCTTTTCGACAGTTCAGGTGTCAGACGGTAAGAAAGTTGAAAATACGTTGAAATTGCGTTGCAATTTAGCTCAAAGTTAAGCATTCAATATTCCATTTATCGACATAGCGTAGCGTATCACTGACCACAGCCAGCCAGAAAGGCAAGCAGGCAACCAACGAGCCTTTGCCAAGTCCTTTGCCACGCGCTGCTGTCATTTAATTCTTTTACACTGACCCAAAAGCCACAAGCCCAACGGCAACTGCAACAACGTTGCATATGACGAGGATGTTGCACCAAGTGGAGCGGATGTTGAGACGATGATGCAATTTGGGGGCGTGTATAAAAAAAGGCTGGCCAAAGGACTGATGCTCTTCATGTATGGCTAGCAATTTTTTTTTGGAGGAATCGCTTCAATAATTCTGTTGGCTCACAAACAGACACAGACGCTCAGATACACACACACACACACACACAGCACATAACCGCACACCAATACAAGGGCAGCCAACATATTTCGAGTGGCTTTTGTGGCATTGGCGTCGACTGTTCAGAAAGCACACAAATGCCTGGCAAAACTGAAGTCAAAGTTAACAAAAGCAGAAACATCAGCAATGTTGGCCGAAAAATCACAATGCAATTATTCGGCAACGTGGCACAAGGCGACTGCAAACAGTCGGCCAAAAGTCAACCATAAACAGAACTGGATCTGAAACACACATACGACAAACATAAGGTCTCTTTTAAAAAAGGGTCCACAGACGGCTTGACACTTACGTTGACCACTTGCACCCAATTGATGCCGAATTTTGAATGTTCCTATAAGAGTGCTGAGTGCAGTCTGAGTGTATTAATAGATTAATTGATTTAAAGTACATGGTTGCAACTTTGTTCACTTGCCAGCATTGCATTAAAAACCAATTCCGAAGTATTTTCTTCTTAAGTTGAGCACATCTAAAGACCGATGAATTAACTATTTTGACCAAAGGCGGTTTTGAAAACGGTTTCTTATAGATAAAACCGAAATAATTTTAAATATTATAAATATAGTTGGGTGACTATTATCTGAGTAAAGTAAGTATGTTTCAAGTTCGGAAAAGGCGAATCCTGGCAGGATTCTAAATACCGTATATTGTGTAAATTTAATTATAATATCGATGATTTTTATTCATTTCTAAATGACAGATTTTGTTCTGTTTTTTTTTTTTATTTATTTATATTTCCACAAGACATTATCGCTTACATTAACAACTGTTTTCTTACCCTGAGGCCACTGAATATGGATAAAAAGGATATAGTGGTTTTGTGAAAATTTATGTAACAGGTAGAAGGAAGCATATACGGCCCCTTGAAGTATACATATTCCTGATCAGCATCAACAGGATCAACATATAGTTAATCATCAACTGCCCAAATTTGATCAAGATCGGATAGGAAACAAAGTTATAGTCGAAAATAGATTCTCATATTGATCTTACTACTATCAACAGCGCATGTGACAGAAAGCGATTTATTTATTTATAAATTTATTCATATATTTATCGATCGATATCGATATCAATGCTATGTTTAGATGTTATTTTACAGTCTTATTACTACTAGTAGTCTGTTACATACATTACAAGGGGCCTGCTATAGTATATGCATCCGATCGTCGCATTCCTGTGAGGATCAGTTCGGGATCGTGAATAAAAATATGCGCTTTATTGCATATTCATCATTTTTTTACTCTTCAGTGCCTGTGCCTGCTATACGAATTGAGTGCTCTTGCAAGCCTGCTCACATTTGGTATATTTATCAGCTGGGTTCCGGGTAAATCGTAGTCAATCGATTACAGCATTCTTACATGTTTAAAAAATATGCTTCGTGCTTATCTTGACTATTTTACTTTTCAAATAAATTTTTATTATCGTGCTCAGCTGTGCGTGATCGTGACACGATACGGTCCCCTCCCGATATTGGGCTAAGTTACTTAAAAATACATAGACACAGACACATACTAACTAACACACGCACTCATGTGTATATTTAAGCTCATGAGCCGCAACACTTACATGTCTGCGCCACTCCCTACCACCTGTCACTCTATAACCTGTCACACTTCCACCCTCCCACGCCTCATCATCATCTTCGCATCGTTTTCCAAGCACGCAGCTGCGTCGACGACGGACTCAAACAATGAGGCTTTTGTATGCGACAGAGCGTTTGCCTTTTTTTCTGCTTCTACTGCGTCAGACACTTTCACGCACACTCGCACACACACTCGCACACACCCCACACCACACATGGCTATTGTTTCGTATTGAACCCCAACCCGACATTATATATTTGTGTGGAGCTGCTGTCTTTGGCTGTTGACTGCTCTCGTCTCCTTTTGGCCGGCGTTTTCATTTGCGCCTCAAATCTTAGAATAATAGCCGCCTTGATTACACTCACGCCGCCTTATGACAAACGAAAACAACAACAATAGCAACAACAACAATGAAAATAGCTGCAACAACAATCAGTGCACAGTGGTCTTTTGAAACGAGTGCAAAATATACCATTAACTTTTCAGTTTGATTAATTTTGAGTTGAAGTTCACGATCGTATTTGAGATCGAGTGATCTAATAGTGATCAATAAAATCTAAATACAGAGTTTATCGTTAACAAGGGAAACAGTTATATATACATATATTGTCAAAGCTGATCGCCGTTCAAGTTTTTAGCAGGCTTTATGGGATTCATTTCAAACTAGATAATATAAAGTGCTTGAAGTATTCAATAAAGATGTCAACAAAAAGTTTTGTTTTCATATTTTAAATATTAATTTTTTAAATATTAATATTAATACAATTCAGAATTGTTGTCACAATTTGGACCAATGTGCGCCGCATTGTTGCCAAAAATAAAAGAAATAAAATTAAGTGGCATGTTATTCGCTATATGCTTATGTGTGGCTGTGCGTAGGTCGGAACGTGGCCAGTGGCATACGGCTTGTGTAGCCTACATCTTCTCCTTAACATCAATTGAAGTCCCCACGTGTTATGGCCCTGTTTGAGTGTTAATTGTGTGTGAACAACAACAACAACATATTGTAAATGACAGACGCTTGGACAGTAGGGTAAAAAACACACCTGTGATTTGTGCTGCTCAAGACACTTGCCCCACTGTTCCAGGCGATGAGGGAACGGCTGCCTGCTGCCTGCTACCTGTTCGGTAATTGTAAGCGTGCTGCTGCACTCCACGCATTGGTCATAATTCGAATTCAATTATGCAACAAGCGGCAACAAAGAGCAACAATGCTCGTATAAAAAGCCACAGCATCAGCAGAACCATGGAAATTGTATTAATTTCTTTTGGTTGCTTCCTGTTGCTTGCCTCGCTGCTGGTGCTTCTGCTGCTTTTGCTCCCAATGGCAAATCAATTTGCACTTTACATAAAATTCAACAAAAGGCGAGCACTCTCATTTTTTGAAAATCACAGCGCATAACCCATTAACCCCACGTTGCTCAAACTACTTGCAATGTTCTGCTGCATGGGGGAGGGTGGGTTGTTGGAAGGGGAAATGGAAATGAAGCAGGTAACAAAAGGCGATTTTCATACAATTTTCGTTCGTTCGTTCGCTGGTTCGTTGTTGTTGTTGTCAGTTGATGTTGTCGCATTTGCATAATGAATTCATATGTTTAATAAAATCCACACGTGAACACGCGAACCATCACACACACACACACACACATAAGAGGGCAAACAGAATCGGTGACTGCCAACTGGTATCTGGGAATCTGAAACGCAAGCACAAACTGAATGCAGACGCGCACAAAAGTATGCAAAACAAAGCGAATCGAAAAGCCATGCGACGAGAATTCTTTTTTTATGCTCAATAGTTTTGGTGCTGCCAAGGAGAATGATGATGCAGCCACACAAATGATAAAAGTACGCATTTCTCCCTCTCTGTGTGTATGTGTGTACTTGGGGTTTCGCTTTTGCTGTTGTTGGCCTAAATTAAAATCGTATTAGATTTGCATATTTTGTTTCGCTTGAGTGCTTAGCAGCCGCTGCTGCAAAGTGGCTTAGTTTGCTCTTATCGGTAAGCAGAAATCATTAACTCTTACCACTAAGCAGACAATACATATAGGCGACAACGCGTCGAAAACTCTATACAAGTATAGCCCAGGAGATTATTTGATGGTACACAAATTTGACAGTACGGCAGGAATGTCTAGAACACTAATTCACAAAACAAAGGCCCATATGTAATAGAAAAGGTTTTGACAAATTACAAAAAATAAGATAAAATATATAATAAGATTATAAAACAAATAAATACAGTATAAGTTCAAATTCAATAGTTAAAATTTCAAACCAACTTGAAAAATAATAAGAGATCAATAGTTGTGAATAAAGTCAAGTGAGCAGACGTGCTTGAGAAAAAAATATAATTTAGTTTTGACTGCTGCATAGTTACATAGAGAATTGTATTGATTTTATATGACAATTCTGGTCTGAGGACTTAAGGTAGGGTTCGGATGGGGCTGAGCTGAGGCCACCAGGCGGGTCGCGGGTTGCGGATAGCGAACGGCCTCGCTTCGGGGAGGTTAGCTGCGAATAATACGAGATTCCTCGTAAATAAGCAGTCCCGGACAAACTGCGGGTATGATAATGTCAATCGTACTGACAAGGCGTTTGCGTTGCCGCCTTCTTAAAAGCATAGCCTCACACAATCACCCCAACCTTCCCGCATCACTTACCTACCTCCATCCCATCCCCACACATCTCACTCCGGGCCAGACCAAGGCGTCACTCGGACCGTGCCGAGAGTCAGCTTGGCTAGGGGCCCAGATTAACAAATAGCCCAGTCTTTAACGGTGGGCTCAGGCAAATGGCGACCGCTAGTTCTAATTAGCCTTACCCGGGTAATGCAGATCTCCGCCCGGGCAGGCAGTCATTTCTCTGCAGCTCGTGGGACTAGCATGAATATAAATAATAAGAATATAAAAATTCGGCAGGATCTCCCGGCAGAGCAAGTCGCAAGACAAATGGAGGACCGAACCCTGGATAGGGTGAAGTCCTCACTCGTGGTTGACCACCCTCCATATCGTGCCACTCCAGCAGCCAGGTAGGAGAGTGCCAAGTCGGACCATCCCGAATGCTGGAGGGCAAGCGGTACAGCGGCCAAAGAAGACGGAGTTCCTGCCACCGAGGGGTCAACCCGGTGGGCTGGATAAACCGAACCGACTTAATCTCTGCCGTTCGCGGGTCAAATGGTATCTAAGATACCTCCAGCAAGGACTGACTCCACATGAGGCCCTCAGGAAGGCTAAAGAGCTGAGGGAATCTGTTGCGGCTCCTGCCCCCAAAATACCCAGCAGCACTCTGACGCCGCCGATGGACACGCCTGAAAGGATGTGCCCGGCAGCTAAGGGTGTTGCACGCAGTCCTGCGGGTGTCGCCAAAGAATGGTCAGGAAGCCCTAGATATGCCCCCGAGCACATTACGTGCAGCGGCCATGAAGCCGAGCTCCCCAGCACCCACCAAACCTCGCCCAACATATGCGGAGAAGGCTAAGAAGGTTAAAGTGGCCGTGTCTGTGGAATACCGCCAGGTATCTTTCAGCCACGGAGTCTTGTCTGTGCTAGAAGAGGCCATCGTAGACGAGGTTATTGCGTCCGGTTAGGTGGGTTGGATGGGACACTGCGGTCTCTTTCGTGGTCATTCACTTCAGGGTTGGCTTTTTGTTAATCGAATGCTCTCTCGAAGGCTCAGCGGATTGGCTGAGAACCGTAGTGTCACGGCTAGAATCATGGAAGGGCGTACCTGTCGATTGTAAGGTGGGAGACGACATACCGTCGCCCAACTGCTTCACGATTTTCTGTCCCAGAAGCGGGGAACGGTCTACCGAATCCTTGTTGGTGCTACTAAGGAACCGGAACACGATGGAGACCAACTCGTGGAAGGTGATTACTAGAAGGAATGAGCGTGGAGGAGCCCTCCTAGTCATCGGGATAGAGGAATTATCAAAAATATGATAGTTGAGAGAAAACTAGAATCACTTTGCTAAAGCAAAGTCCGCTGCATCCAACGCAGCATGCATACAGAGCATGTGTCCACGGACACAGCACTTTATCAGCTGCCGCACTTAAAGAGCCGAAGTAGCAATATGCGCCATTCTAGATATAGAACGCGGCTTTGACAACACGTCCCATGATGCGATTAGGGCTGCCCTCTTTAGGAGGAGCCTGGTCCCTACTACTAGCAAGTAGATACTCGCACTGCTAGGCCATCAGCTCATGACACCACAGTAATAGTCTTAACCACCAAAGGCTGTCCTCAAAGGGGAATATTGTCTCTGCTACTCTGGAATCTGTTAGTAGATGACTTGCCACCACGGGTATTCAATGACAGGGATATGCCGATGACATAGTCCAATTTGGGCTGAACATAACGAGTGACGAGTAAGGAGGTTGGACGCAACCTAAACCCTACAAAAACAGTCATCGTTCCCTTTATTAGGCCATACAAGTTACAGAGAATGAGGCAAATATGGCTTTCAGGAAGCCTATTAGCAACAAGCAGGGAGGTAAAATACCTCGGAGTCACATTTGACAGTGATATCGAAGTGCTCCAGAGCACTTAATGCTGGTCGTAGCATAGCCGGGGTACATCACCAAAGATAATAAGATAGCTATGCCTAATGGTAGTAAGGCCCATGCTATTACTCCGTAGCTGAGCATGGGAGCTCACGCAACTCCACTATACCATAAGGTTCCAACAGAAAGCAACGCTTCTATGGATGTCAGCAGGAGTTGGGGGCAATCACATCCTAAGCCACAGAGATGCCCAACTTCATTCATATGAACTTCCTAGGGACAGCCTAGGAACAAATTGGCAGCCGAAAACTTCGAGCGAAATTTCAAAGCTCATATGAGCAGCAAGAGGGAATAAGCCAGGGGCACAATAGACCTTATAGGTCGCAGTGCTGGTTCCTCAATCATAATAACCCTATGAAACCGCACATCATAAAATGGTACAGCGATGAATCTTTCACCAAGCAGGGCACAGGCCTTAGAGTGGTGAGCCCTCGGATATCCTACCATGAGTCCCTGGGAACGCATACCAGCTTATTTTAAGCTGAAGTATGTGCCATAGCGAGATGTGCGGAGGTCATCTTGAAACGTAAATATCGGAATACGGATATATCCATCCTATCCGACAGACAAGCAGCAATAAACGATATAAGGGCGACGAAAATAACATCAAAAGTAGTCCATGAAGTAAGATCCAAGCTTGACCAACTCGGGACACATAAGAGACTTACTCTAAGATGGGTCCAGGGCCACAGGGACATAGCGGGGAACGAAGAGTCTGATGAGCAAGCAAGAATGAGGGCAGAGAAGCCCCTAACAGGACCAGAACTGCATTGTGGCACAGGAAGGCACACAATACGGCTGCAACTCAGAAATGAAGAAAGACAGACGCGATAACGGAGCTGGCCAGAGGCACCAGGACTCCGACAAGCCAGAAAATTCTTTTAGGTGGCTATAATCAAATGCGATTTAAGCAAGTAATATCCATGGCGAAGAACAGGCTTAGGATACTCACCGGTCTATTGACAGGACATTGTAGACTAAGAAGTCGCCAAAGATTCTAGTATTCGTGCAGGAGCTGGCGCTGATGGAGGATGATGCTTTCCCAATTTATAATAATATGACAATTCTTATATATAAAAAAATTTCAAGAACTCAATGGCTGTCTTATTATTAGCGGTACATTGTTAAAATACTTCAACACAATACTGTTCAACAACATTTTCGACAAAACGAAAACGAAAACGAAAATGACCCTAGTCCCTAAAACTTCAAACTAAGTACCCCCGAAGAGGGATAGCGCCGGAATGATAAGAACATTGTTATTGTATTGCACATAAAATGGCAAAGGATATGAGAAGAAAACTCATTATGACGCTGTCATCAGGAGAGACACTGGACGAGCTAGTTTCTGTGCAGACTTAGTTGGAAACTGGGTCAAGTTGTTGCCGGGACAATGGCATTCAATTACCAATTGTGATAAATTGTACTTTTAAGCAATTTAAGCCCCAAAAAAAGTATATATATATATATACATATATACATATTGAGCAAAAGTTAAGGAAAAACAAAATGAAACGGAACGGTCCCTCATCAAAGTTCGTGTCAAGATACAAAACAAAAAAAGAAAAAGGTTGTCTCCCTGGTCAGGCCGGACAACAACCCGCATTGGATACCCTGTCTGTGCTGCCTGTGCTTGCTGCTGATTTGATTATTGTTCTTTGATTGATTATATTTGGTAGGTAAATGGCATCCAGATGTCGAGCAAACTCTACATCTTTCTAAAAAATCCAGAATCTAGAAGCAGTCCCAAAATAAATTAATGCGGTTTTCTATTGCATTTTGTTTTTTCCATTTGCAGGGCATCTAAAAGTCGAGCATACTGCCTTCCTGCTCTGGCCATAAGATATGTAAAACTACTTTATTTAGAATTACTCAATTGTATGTATATGTTTATGTATATATTGTAGCAGCCTACTAGTGATGTAGCTTGAAGACTGTAACATAACATCTGTAATCTAACATGCAACTATGCATTTAACATTAATATCGATGTCGATCAATATCAATTGTCTGATGACTAACAAAAGGAGTGGTTGTAAATAAAGTGAAGTAAGCAGAAGTGTTTACAAGATAATTTAGTTTTGACTGCTACAACCGCATATCTTCTACAATCTTAAGGAAACTTAAAACTTGCTGGTAACCTTTTCAAAGAACGGCATGTGTATTTCGGAAATCTGAAATGCGCATATCTTTCACAATTTGTAAGCTATAGACAACGCCCACTTCCCCCCCAAAATCAATAAAAGCCTATATTTCCCGCAATTTAAGAGCTATAGTTCGGAAACTTGGAAGGTGATTAATCAGATCGTCATCCAAAATTGTTCTGGCAGTGCCCAATCCCGCCCCAAAAATTCGCAAAAGACCATGTCTCACGCAATTTAAGAACTTGAACTTTCAGCCATGTTCACTCCCGCCCCCAAAATCTATCTACCGCAATTTTTAAGGCAAGCTTGGACGCTAATTCTTGGCTACACCCACCCTGTACTTTGTTACCTGTTATCAGCTGGTATTACTTATGATGTCAAAGTATTTCGCAGTCGGTTTATCCAGACTGTAACGTTCTGCCTGGTTTGCTTGGTTTTCTTTCCTTTTCCGTTTTGTTGCTTGTTGTTTTTGGTATCTTGAGTATTAATCCTAATTGAAGGGAAACCCCCTGATGGACACGCACATAGGTAAAGGGATCGGTTAAGCGGTAACCCTTTTTATACCTTGTATCCACTTAAACGGGTAAGCGGGAATATTGTTAATTTGTGCAAACGTATATAACCGGCAGAAGGAAGCATATTTGCATAGTTATTGAACTTGAGAAATGTAAAATATATAAGTTCACATTTCGTTCGATTGCCAATCTTTCACGTTTCCCTCATGCCGATCAGAGTCGATATCCGTTAGTAATAAAATACAACATTTTTTCAATGTAGCCTTTCAGTTAGCAACTGCATAACTATCTGCTTATATTTGACTTTGGAAAGCCTTTATCGCGGAAAGTTTGGCAATAAATGTAAAATGTAGATATTATAGCGCCGGGTAAATGGTATCTCTAAGTAGCGCGCTTTAGACAAGAACATTCTAAGTAGTTTTTTGTTGTGCTACTCTGGGGCTGTTGTGCTGCCCGAGATCGTTAGTTTTGCTATTTTATGACGCTTTGTTTGTGTGTTTGGTTTTTCTGCTGGTTTTTCTATTTTTACTGCTTTTGGTCTTTCTCCTGTTTTTTTTTTTGCTTATTCTGAGTAGTGGCGCTAAGGAAATCTTATGTGAAGGGTTGCGCGTGTGTGTGTTGGCAGAATTGCCAACATGTGGCGCAAGATAAATGCGTGCTGTCTCAAAATTAGCTACGTCTATCAATCCCCCCCTTCCTCACCATTCTCTTTATTCCCGTATAGACCCGCATTATACTCGAGTTCCGTTAGCTGTTTGCTTTGCTCATAGATTTAGAAGATATGCGAAATGAAAATGATTCCCGATTCTCATCAGCATCAGACTTACAAGAGAGAGAGAGGGAGATCTATCTCCCTCACTCTCTAAGCTAGGCGAAACCAAATTGTACTGGAAAAATTGATATTTTTGAAAGGATTAAATTTGGTGGTAAGCAAAAAGGATGTTTTTCGTGCAAGAACTCATATTTCCAAATAGCAGAATATAGCCAAGTATGTATGTTGAATTTATTAGTTAGTTTCTTATCCCCATTACTTAGACCGTTAATAGCAAGATGGTATGAAAAAAGGCGCATATAAACATTTAATTCTTCCCCATTGTCATTACATAAAGGTGGCCTATGAAAACATTATTTCACAACGTAGGTGTTAAAGGTGTGTGACTGTGTTGTGTGTGTGGATGTGCGTTTTCTTTGTTTGTGTATTTGCTTGAGATGTGTATTGTATAGCTGTTGTGGCCGCCACAGCTCCCAGAACAGGCGGCTAACGAGCGGCAAACATACATATGTATATACATATATACATATAAACATACAAATGGACGAGCGTAATTATATTTCGGTTTGCATAATGTTTAGACTGGCATTTTTGTTTCGGAGCCGCATAGATTAAATGATTGTGAACTGCTAATCTGAGTTTTCGGACCATTTAAGGCCAATAACCGCAGTTGTAGACACAAACATGTAAGAATGCTGCTACGGAGCAATAGTAGCTAGTCTATGATATATCCTGAACTCAGCAGCTAATATTATAGTCTTATTACCAAAGTTCCCCTTAAAAAGTTCTGCACACTCAAATATAAGCATGGATGGAAGTGCTTTTATTTCTTACGACCAGCACAGGAAGCGAAGTGTGAAAAAACAAAGGCAATTGTATCTTTTATTGCTACCGGAAATCGGGTACAGTTATCGAAAAAGTGCTGATTCTGTTTTATTTGCACTAAGCCATATAATAGGGAGCAGACATTTATTATCTTAACTTGTAGAGTCTCAACATACATATTTAGATTTTTAGAAAAGAATTGAATACAATGAATACAAAGATATATAGAGAGATACGTTTCGGCTATTGAGATATTAAAGATACCGTTGCTAATTTGGAATAGGCTGTTATTTCTATTTATTTCAAAGCATAAGCCTAGCAATTCACTCTTACTTGTTCATGTACTTCAAATTGAATTTAACTGCAGCCGATTAAAGAAAAACAATACATTGACCAATATGATTAACGGCAAGCAAATTATTTCGCAAGTCAACTTATGTGCTTGAATGCTTTGCTTATACACATTAGAGTTGGAATACATCAAAGAATTCTGCCTATTTACTGCTTGACCCGCTGCATTGTTCACACTGCTGTCAAAGACTATGGTTAGCCTTGACGCTATTTACATTAGAGCTGACACAAGTCACCAATTTGCTGGCTATTTAGCTAGTTGAGACGTATTTCGAACTCAGCTGGCTACACTGTATGCATGCTAAGCAACTTTGTAATAAAACGCAAATCAGTATTTGATAAATTTGCCGATTGGTTTTAATCGAAACACTTGAAAAGGGCAGCCCACAAAGTTCGTTGAATGTGGTACGAAAAATGCTTCAAGCTTTAGCCGCAACTCGATAACAACTTTGGACTCGTTGTTGTTTGCGTTATTGTTGCTGCTGTTGGCTTTGTTATTTAGTTCTCCGATTCGATTTAAGTTCTGCATGTCTTTCTCTCGATATCTCTCTCTCTCTCTCTCTTTCTTTGTGCCTGTCTCTGTGTTGTGCCGTTTTGCCTTTGACCTCGTCATTCGTCTATTGCCACAAAGTTTATGAGCCCATTTCGATGTAATTTCCAGGCTGTGCTTGTGACAAGCGCAAAAGCGAATCGACGCGAACTTCGATTGTCAGCAATTGGCCCAGTTTGCCGGAGACGGATAGGCGGAAATGGGATTGTGGGGCAGCGGAGCGCTGTTGGAAACAAAGAAAATATCTGCATATTTTGGCACATTATTCAAATTGCCGTTATGCACGCGCCTGGCTCATAAGTATGCCACAACAAAATTGGAATCGCATTCGCAAACAGCAAATGGCAACTGCAACGGCCGCGCCGCAGTTCGCAACCCGCAACCCGTTAAACCATTATTGCAGCCACAAATGCAATGCTGGAGTAGAGCAGCAGCTAAAAGTGTTGGCAACACCAAGGTGCACCAATACCAACGATACCAACACCACACATCGACTCATGGCACGACTGCAATCCTGTGGCAATGCGACACTTTACAATAGAAACAATTTAGAGTGATCTAAACGCAGAGTGAGCTAGACGACCAGATACCCTAAAACATGTGCATTTAATACTAAGCATAATAAGGTAAGTCCACCTCTTTCCGAAATCTTTCTAACACTTGCTTACAAGACTTCAAAGATTTAATTAACACTTTCTATGCTCATGTAATGAAAATCAAAGTAAGAGCGCTTATAATGATTTTTCTCGATATTAGAATTAATGAAAATATAAAAAAATTGCTTTAATATACATGTATAATCATTCTCCTATTTAAGAATAAATGAGAGAATGGAGAATGTAAAATCCTGTATTTTCATGTGTGCCTAGCCACTTTCAGTCCCTACAATAAAGGGTATAAGCGGGAGGAGGAGAGTTGCACCACATACCACAAAGTGTGCAACTGTTTCGTTTAGTTTCGCATCGTTTCACGCTGCAGCACGTGGAGTTCATTATCGCTAATAAAATGCAAGCGCCCCAAAAAGTCTTTCCGACACGTATACGTAACGATACATATACGTATACGTAATGTGCATATATGCGTCCATTAACTCAAACGGTTACGCTGGCTGCGTTGCTAGGCTGGTCAGCAGCAATCTTGCAGCTCCCTCCCACCTATTACTTATTAGGCATACTTCGCTAGGGGCGCTTTACAAATTTAAATTGTTTGCATGCCGCTGCGCCACAAAAAAAAACTCATAAAAAAGTAAAAAGTAAAGTAAAAAAAAATATTTCTTTTTTGCATATTATTTATGGGTCGCCTCCGCACTTATATATGTTCAACACGTAAAAAGCGTTGCATATAAATGTATATATATATATGCTCTTCTTTTTTTTGGGTACGGTGCACGTCTTGCTGCAACAGCCATGCCATACGCTGTACCGCCGGACTAGGCTCAAGATTTATGACTATGGCGGATAGACAGACAGATAGCAGAGAGCCCAGACAGACTCAAAAAGACGAATAATGGACGGCGAGTAGTAGATGCAGATGAGAGATAGAGAGCGGAGTATTCCATTTTTGTATTGCCGCAATGGCATTGCCCCCAACGATAAGCTGGAAGCATATTTTAAATATGTAGTAAGGTCCAAGAATACTTTCCAATGTCGCCAACTGTGTTAGAGACATTGCTTATTGCGTGTGATTGGCTTCGACGGGTATTATTTTTGAATACACCCCTAAGGGTTGCCAACTGTGTGGTACTATTAAGGGATCTAGCTCTTATAATGCGGTTGATTTCGATTTATAAGTGGTCGAGCTAATAAAAAATTAAATATAGTTCATATTCCAGCTTTACATCTGATACAAACTACATTTCCGGACATTCATTATTGTCTTCAATCAATTCTTTTATGCATATCTATGAAAATGATTTTCAAGATTTTCAGTTTTCTGCTGATTTTTGAACCTACAAAGCGGAATTTTTAAGTTTTTTGACATCAAACGACAATACTGAAGACTGGATATTGTATCAATTTGACATGAGCTTAAACATTTTAAGCTCTTAACAGCAACACTGCCAGTATTAAGAAATTTATTAGAGGGAATGCCTCATATCTTACCTTTCGCAACATGTCATCCAGCGAGTCCACATCGAGTCCGGCATAGTTGTTGTTGAACTGACTGGAGCAATTAGACGAGGTGCTTGTGTAGCGCTTGCGTCGTCCTAAGGCTGGCGAGTTGACCAGCGAGCTGGGCCCACTGGAGCTCACATAGCCCAGCTGGGCGGCAGCCATTAGGGGGTAGAGCGTATGATGTGCAGCCAAATGTGGCACATGACCCATGGTCAGATGGTGATGCGACGAGGCAGACGACGAACTGCAGCAGACAGCCAGGCAAGCGCCGGGGGGTGGCGAGGCGCCCGATATTGTTTGTTGTTGATGACGCATCGAGGCGAGTGGCGAGGGTGGCGCTGTGTGGTGCAGCTGCAACGAGTGATGATGATGGTGCAACGCATGCGAATGCGAGCCATGATGCTGATGGTGATGTTGCACATAGGCTTTGGCGGGCGAACTGTTGCCCGACGAGCTGTTCGAGGTGCCCGCTGTCTCCGTTAAGATTGCATTTGAGCTGGAGGAGCCGGAGGCGGAGGCGGAGCAGGTGCCGGATCCGTTGCCAGTTGCAGCAGCAGCAGCCGCAGCGGACGTGGCACATAGTTCCTTGCTTTGTATGGCGCCGCTTGTTGTGCTACTGAGCTCGCCATTTGACGCTTGGGCGCTCAACTCCACGCTCTGGCGCTGCAAATGCCGCGGATGGCTGTGATGCGGATGAGGATGCGAATGATGCATCTCCGTCGGCGATGCATCGACCAGCATCAGCGTCGTACCCGCAACATCCATGTGGGGCTCCAGTTTGAAATCGTGTGTATGCGTGTGATTTAATTTTCTGACAAATACTGTCTGTCTCTCTCTATATATATATTTATATATATATCTCTCTGGTTACACTGGCTGCCTTTTAGGCGATTCCATCAGTGATTAGGGCGACATTTTGGTCTTGTTTTTGTTTCTTTTTTTGCCACTTATTGAACACTCAACGCCTTAAATAATGCAATGCTAAATTTGAATACAAAATTGTGTGTGTGTGTGTGTGTGCGGGCATGACAAATAATATGTTGCATTCGGTTGCCCTCTCTGTCTCCCTCTATCGCCCTCACTCGCCATATGTGCGTTTGTCTGTCTGTCTGGTTGTAAATTTATGTTGCCGTTCCGTTTGTTTGCTTTTTAATTGCATGCTGCATGCCACAGCAGTTGCTGCATACTTTTAGGCGTCACCCACATGATTAATGGTTACCCGGGGAACTCAGCTGCAGAACGAAAGAGTATAAGGCTGGGGAGGAAGGGGATTGGGGTTTAAGGTTGGGTTTTGTTGTTAACCACAAATGCGCTGCAGTAACTGAAACTGAAAACTGATTGTTGTCATTTGCAATTTGCTATTTGATGGGCGAAAATCGAAACGACAAGCGCCATAAAGCAGAAAACAAATATAATAAATATACACAAGAACACACATATATACATTATATACAATATATAAAAGTAATCGAAACATGCATGAGAACATGGCAACAAGATAACCTATTCAGCTAACTTGTCTTGATTATTAAGTGGAGAAGTTTGCACATTTAAGAACTGAAACTAACTGAAGACCTATAAATGTGGTCTGCATTGTTTGCGTAAAAGGATATCTAAGATATATAATATATAATAGATATATATAACAGCTTAGTTTGTGACTTTCTACGTATTGCGTGAATTTTTTATGACTACACATTTCTCTACATTTCGCTTTCTTTTTGAAATAGTTAAAGAAAGTTATAAAGTTCTTAAGTCGCTCATTAACCTCAATCGAAAATCCAAAAACTGTATTTATAAAGTGCCAGTTTTGCTGGCGTTATCCCATTTAGATCGATTCTAGGCAAACGGGAAAAATTAATAGGCTGAACATATTTTTCTGTTCCTAGGCATATAAAATCAAACAAGCTTAATGATATCTATATCAGAATTTCATAGGTTAGCGACAAAAATTGATGTTAATTGATTGAAAAATATTTTTCACGTAGGAATGGACAAATTTCTAATCAATCATGCTGGCTGTGAATTGAATATGACATATTAGTGCTGTTACATTGTATTTGAAACGTGACAAATAGATATCTCGACTTCATATGACAGCTATATGATATAGGGGTCTGATCCGGTCTACTTTGACGTACAAGTTTCAACGCTAGCTTTAAAGCTGAACGAGCTCAACTTATTTTAAACACAATTGTTGTAAAGACTGAGGACAGAGGCACATAGCTAATATAGCATAATGATAAAATTGTAATACCCTCTACCAGACATAAAAAAGTTTAGCATACTTTGCAGCGACATTGTGACTGAATATGCAAATAAAAACATGCAACATGAGTTGTTGTTATTTACCATACTGGCATACGCTTGACTTGCATGACCAGAGATAGATAGAGAAGGGGAAAGTGCGTGCAATTTACAACAAACAGCAATCAATTTTGAAGCACAAATAACTCAATTTTCAGCATTATCCACTGACTGGTGGCACTGATGCTGCGGCTGCTTCAGCTGCCTGCTATCAATAAATTAGCAGTGGGCTGAAGTCAAGTGAAGAACAGCTGTCTGACTGGAACTGGAAACAGTTGTTGTTGTTTTTATAAGTTTGAATATGGAATATGGTATTTGGATAAAACGTTGGGCCCTGCTGCTGCCAATTAGTATGCGCTTATGTGATGTGCCTGATTTAATATGCCCGGATGTGCGGCGCTTGGTAGGGGTGCACTGGAAGGATGGGTTGTGAATGGCATCTAGTGTATCGAGATCTAATTTCAAGTTGCAGCAAAGCAAGAGTCGAGTAATTCGACACAGGAGCAGCGCCAGCAACAGCAGCAGGATCAGAAGCAAGAGCAGGAGCAGCAGCAGTAGACAGTGGAGGGCACCAAAGTGCCAGGCGACATGTTTGCCAGGCAGCCGGACATGTTGTCCCATGCCCCATCTGTGGCAGTTGTTGTTGTTGTTTTTGTTGCTGTCGCTGTGAGTGAGAGTTGATGTTTTGTATCGTCCATTTAACAATGTACGATGATGATACACACACACATACGGACAGTGTACTAGTGGGGGCAGTGTCATGACCCATGCACAGAAAAAAAAGATTAAATTAATGTAAATCAAACTGGATTTTCTTCCTAGGTACATTTCAACATCATTTACATTGACTGAAATAACAAATTACAATTCTTCTAAAGTAATAAAACAATTTGTACAATAATACAAACCTAAAATACAAGCAGCAAGGAAAGAGCATGAAAATTAAAACTACTAAGTCAAGTTGAACAAACTTTCTTTTTGCTGTGTGTAGGAAAAAGTGCATATTTAGCGTGTGTGTGTGTGTGAGTGGCAGACATTGGCCAGCAGTTGCTGTCCCTGTTGCTGCAAGGACAAGCCGTTTTGGAATCTATATGGTCAGGCCATAATTCACTAGAGATAATATA
Source organism: Drosophila paracracens (assembly GCA_035044025.1). Lineage (NCBI taxonomy): Eukaryota > Metazoa > Arthropoda > Insecta > Diptera > Drosophilidae > Drosophila > Drosophila paracracens. The sequence continues at coordinate 140,699 of JAWNMN010000897.1, forward strand.
CATATGTCTGACTGGCTGTCTGCCTGGCTGCTTAAAGCAGGAGCCTTATATACACTACGAAGAGACAGTGGCGTTATGCAATTTCCTTGCGTGCACGCACAACAAGAACAACAAAAACAACAACAACAAGAACAGGAACAAACGCATTTTAATGACAAGCTGCCTGACTTGAAACTTTAACCAGAAGGCTCTTAAAGTCGTGCAGCGCATGCAATGCAATATCTTCTGTAAATGTCAAACTATTTTCTCTTCGTATATGGATTTGGAATTTGCAGGCAACTTGAATTTATTGTAGCACAGCTATTGCTATTGGCCATACCAAAAAAGTATGCTACACTTTCTTGATATTTTGTCTGCATTTTAAATGCTCATCAAATATTTATGGCGAGTTTACAGACACACACACACCTTTATAATACATACGCATTTTTTTGGCAGTGGAATTCATCAAAAATGCTCGTGTATTTGCTTGACTGCGCCAAAAATTATGCAACAAAACTGAAAACCAAAATATAACATCTTCAGCCAACCGAAGATTGTATGCTCTCCAATGCTGGCAAAATATATAAGCCAACAAGTAAGTTTAATAGCCTGACCAAAATAAAATCAACTTCCAAAATTTAAATTAAGTTTGTGACAAAAAAAGCAGCTGATTCCAATAGTACTTTCACCAAAGCCACATGTCAAAAACATAATAAAATTGCATAGAGAAAATATTTGATTGGATCACACTGATGTATTTCTCAAAGTGTTTCACATTTCACGTTCAAATTATAATATCTTACTCAAGGGCAGTCGGCGAGCAAAATAAAGAGAACCACAAAAAACAACAATAACACCAAAGAAAAATGAGAAACAAACACAATTCGATCCCCAGAAAAAAAAAACAAACTGCAGGCAGCTTATTCACGTTATATATTTGGATTATATTATATTATATCTGTTGGGCACATAATACAGGCAAGCTCGAAAATGGCGCCAGTGCGTCTGCTATTGTGTTGGCCTTGGCAACAGCTAAACTGACACTCCCGCACAAACCCCCCTCCCACCAATGTTTTCCCCTGGAGTCAACACATTATGAATACTATTATAGTCAGCTTAGAAGTACTCAACAATTGCCACACTCAAAACAAAAACACATTTAATTGATATTCGTAAATATCTAAATTAAAAATATAGTTGAGCTTTCTACCTTAGCGGAAAGCAATACAAAAAAAAAAACCACAGACACACACTTGAAAAAAATAAAGTAAATAGAAATTGTTGTTGCCTTTCACTTTTCCGCGCAAATCACACAATGTCGTAGCTGCACTTTTTGACTTTTTTTCCAGATTGTTTCCTTTGGTCTAAATTCGACAAAGTTGCGTAGAAATTGTCAAGCTGAAGCGCGAACCGCACTGAAAAATGACGAGCGAGGCCGTGTGAAAGCTCGCGTTACGCGTTACACAGCCAAACACAAACTGATTGCCTTGTGCCGTGCCATGGTTGTGATTTACCGACAACCGACTACCAACAACCGACAAGCGTCCCAGTCAGTGCCGGAGTCAGTAGCACAACAAGGAAACGACACACGAGCTAAACGAAACACACACACACACACACAGGCACACACACTCACACACACACACACATGCGCACACGCCACAGCTGTACTTACTGCGTGTGTGACTGTGTGTGTGTGTGTGTTGAAAGAGTATCGCACATAGCGTGGTGAGCGAAATTTCCCTGAATTTCAACCACTTGGCTGAGCTAAGTGAAATACTGGGTGTTGTTGCGATATTAAATGGGAAAAACAGCTGGCTTCATTTCAAGGTATTACAAAAATATTAATCAATGCTGTATTTGGATAAAAAGAAAGTTACATGAGAAATTAATAACTATAGTTTACATTTACATAGAGCCATATAAGCTGTAAATGCATTTAGTACAATTTAAACGTCCGTCACTGGTTGAAATAATTAATATTGACTATTAAAACTACAACTGAGTTTTTAGGTCAAGAAAGAGCGGCAATCTTAGGCACGTCGAAGATGTTCTGCTGGCATTTCAATATTAGTTCAGATTTCGACATTTTATTATTATTTTTTTCTTGTATGTTTTATATTTGTTTTAATATTTAATTTTTTCCCCCGTCACTTCTGTCTACGACTATTTAGATCCCAGATGTTAACAATAAATTAATTATTATTAAAGCTTGAGGGCTTGAAGATAAACTACTTTAATATTTTTATTGTTTACATAAATATTTTTGAGAGTACAAAATCTTACTTCAGACTATGTACTATATATACAACAATAAAGAGAAAGAACAGCTTTTAGGTATATGAAGCCTGCATATTGTAGTTTAGCTGCTCATATAAATATTTCATATTTAAATAAAAATAAAAATCCACCGACTAACATAGAAACCAGCTTTATAATATAATGTAGTAGTAAGTGAATCATTTTTGCCAACACGATGTGAACATAGTTAGACTCGAAACTAATGAATTTGGTTTGGTTATATTATTAAAAAAATTAGGTTATGTACTAAGTACTGACTGCAGCAAAACCTTATCTAGAAAAAAAAACGCAACTCTTAGGTCAACTGAATTGTTTTATTAATTATGGATTTATATTGTTGCTTTAATTAATTGGATATTATTTCTCCGATATTATGCTGCTAGAGCATGTAAACATAAATTGGCTGAATACGGGGCGAAAAAGAAACTGGGAACTGCCGAAGATAACGCCATTTTAAGCCAAATTTCCCGCTATTTTTTGGGATATACGGAGCCAGAGGACATTTTGGCTTTTGGTGTGGTGAACAAATGTTGAGTTGGTGTTGCAGCTGCCCCTTTTTACATCTTGTCATGTATATGTGCGTGTAGTATTATTTCGTGCGCTGATTGTGTGTGTGTGTGTATTAGAGTCAAACTTAGCCCAAAAGAGGCAACGTGCGACGTAAACATTTGTTGGGCCGCCCGCGAATTTTAATGACTTTAGCTAGCAGTTGAACGACCTGTTTGCTGCCAAAATATGTTTGCATTTGAGTTTAAAATGATGACGATGCTGGAACATGGCGCATAATGAGCAATGTGGCAATGTGGCACTGTGGAAGTAGCGTGCTCCCTGCTGCTGACTCAAGGCGGATGACAACATGTCATGTCAGCTGTGTGGGGCTGGCAGCTAAGCGACAAATGCTATTGATTTTTGTTCTGACCTTTGGCCCCAATAACGATGTTGTTATTGGACGGTCAATTGGCGAGGCACAGCGACAATGTTGGACTTAAGCCTTGTCAACAACGGATCAGCATCACGAACAGCATCGAGCAGGGACCATTTTAATTGTAGATCCACCAGATTGCCGCACATTGCCCAAATCCACACCTGCTTCACACTCACACACGCACACACAGCTGTCAGCAGCGTGGCATGTTGTGCATCCGAGTGCCGCACATGTCACACGGCCTGGTTGGTGGTCGCCAATTCTCAAATTGAATGCAAAAATTTTTTTTTTTAGGATTAGTGTCTGGCAACGCCGCTTGACGCCAACTTGTTGAGCAATTAAGCGAACGGTCAAACCGCCAGGCAGCCAAACAACTAACTCCGTGAAATGAGTATACATAAACATAAAGTAAAACACGCATGTGTGTGTGTGTGTGTGTGTGTGTGTGTGTGTGTGTATTGTATGAATCTTGTGGGACATTGTCAGGCGCTAAAGTTGAACAATACGTTCAGGCAAATATTTACGCTGTTCAAAATGTAATTTAATATTTGATTATTTTCAGATTTAATAAATAATATAGAACATTTCATTTTGTTGCCAAAGGCTTGTTACTGACACACAGATGTATGCACGTAATTATGAAGTCCCTTAGGCTCTATTTTGACATAGTTTTAAGGGCATGAAGTTGCTGCCAGTTTTCAGATAGCGATATGTCTTTGCCGCGAAGAATTTAACATATTTATAATCAATGTATTAAAGAGCTCTTAAGAGTTAAAGCAGAAAAGACAAATGGGACATAGACATAAATTGTTCACATATTATGCACATATTAAGCAAAATGGATAACAAGAGTCACTTGTAGTGCAGATCGATCTATAACAATAGTTATGTATCTGTAACAAAGTAAATAACAGTTGCATCAATTCTTCAATATTATAGTAATTTGCTTAACATAATCTCAAAAATCAAATAAAATTACATCTTTTCATACTCTGATACCGAAGGTGCAAGAGGACATTGTCTTTGTGTAATGTTCGCTATGCCGTCTGTCAGTTCGTATGATCACAAATTTATCCGACATTCTTAAAGATAGTTAAAGTTCATAGGTTAAGGTGCTACATTCACTAAGAGAATAGTAAGCCGATAATTGCAAATCGATAAAATTGTTCACGATGTCCTTCAGGAATCGTCAGCTGACTAATTTCGCTAGCCCTCCCGTCGCAAATAAATTTGTGTACCGTTATATCTTTAATATATGTATGTATATTAGTAATATGTATATCAAAAAGCGTAAAAATTGCTCGGACATCATTTGTTATTATATGATATTGAAAAATATATATACATATATATCTCTAAACACTTTAACATTTTTAGTTAACTCATTTTTTAAAATCAAGGTTAAGGTGCGAAACTCGATTAAAGGTTAATAAAATTAATGTAATATGTAGAATTTACATGACAGTACAAAATTAACGTGTTCTGCCTTCAGATTTGGTTATAAATATAAAAAAATAAGAAAAAAAAAGTTAAACTGGACATCGATTCGACAAATTTGTAGAATTTAGATAGTAGGATTTTGGACCACCCACACTTTGGTGGCCACTCTTAAAGTTTAAGATCCTTAACCCAAACTACTCAGGACAGGCCCGGGCACATGTATTGCAGCAGTACCCTGCTGAAATATTGAATGGTCCGATTGATGCTCCATATACAGTGGCGGACACCTTATTTGAAGCAAGGTCAAAGAAAAAAAGTAATTGCCTGCCATAAGCTAATCATTCATTATTTTTCAAAAATTCCAAAGACCGATGGTAGATAACTATATTAACCACCAAAATTTATATATGACCCCAATAAACTGGGGTTTCCCCACCTGCTAGATAGAATTATAAAAATGTTGCCTACTTATAGGTGCAGTTTTCATTTGGATCAGTCTAAATAAAATATAATATTTGGCGTATAAAACTTAAATACGAATGTTAATACTTAGTATTATATCCTTTAGCCTTAACTACTTCCCTTAATCTATTATTCATCGAAGATACCAGCTTCCTGGTAGTTTCTGGGCTGATTTTGCTCCACTCTTCCCGCAGAGCATTTTTGAGGTCTTCTTTGCTGGATATGCTGTGCTTCCGGATGTTATTTTCCAGCACAGCCCACAAATTCTCAATGACATTTAAATCTGGAGACTGGGCCGGTGGAATTATCATGTGGGGGCAGTTCCTCATGAGCCAGGACTGCACTATCTTGGCCTTATGCTTGGGATCGTTGTCGTGGTTGAATCGGAAAGTACGTCGGATTCCTACCTTCTAGGCTTTCTGGAGTAAATTTTCTTTTAGTATGTTGAAGTACACATTCGTGTCCATTGTTGTTCCAAAAATCACAAAATTCCCGAATCCGGCTGACGAGATACATACACATGAAATGTCACTTCCTCCACCATGCTTGACTGTTGCCTTTACGTGTTTGGGATTCAGCTCAGTATTGGGCTGTCGCCACTCATAACTCCGTCCGTCCGAGTCAAATATGGTGAATTTTGACTCATCTGCAAATATAACAGTGTTCCAGAACTCCAAATCCTTGTCCAAGTGGTTTTGGTGAACGTCATCCAAGTCCCTTTATTTTTCACGCTTATAAATTGCTTTTTCCGTGGAACTCGGGCATTAAAGTCATGTGTCCGCAGAAACCTGAGCACAGTTTCCACACAGCACTTTTTCCCCATTTCATCCTGCACCTGTGGAGCCACTTTTGGAGCCGATAGCTTGGGAGATCCCCTTATTATCCCGGTGATCCTTTGCTCCTCCTCTTCGGTGAAAGTCTTGTTTGGTGCCATTCTGGCCTTGCCCTTAATCCGATTGGCGTCGACAAAGCGCCAAATGATGATATTCATAGTTGAGTTGCTCAGATTGACCATTTCAGCTATTTCGCGATATGAATATCTGCTTTTGTGGTGTTCCAGGATGAGTTTCCGTTGCGCAATGGTAGTCCGTTTGTCCATAGTCCTTGTTGGCTTATTGCACCCGAGATGCAGGATGAAACTAAACTGACTACGAAGGATTGGTCTATTTATACCGAAAATACTCAACTTTAGGTAAAAAATCCGGGTTTTATGGCACCAAGGTGTCCATAATGTACCTGCTCCAAAAAAAAATTTCCCAAAAAAAAGGGTACTTTTTTACATAATCCTACCTAGCAGGTGGGGAAACCCCAGTGTATTGGGGTCATTTATTAATTTTGGTGGTTAATATATGTACCTACGATCGGTCTTTGGAATTTTTGAAAAATAATGAATGAGTAGCTTATGGCAGGCAATTACTTTTTTTCTTTGACCTTGCTTCAAATAAGGTGTCCGCCACTGTAGTTCACCAAGACTTCGTCCAACGGGTTTATATAACCCTCCGATCTCATACTGGCTGAAATTTTTGTGATCACTGAATGCATACAGTTGATGAGTGAAGGACTGGCACAGTGTCGAGTAGGCAAAAATCGCTCAGGCTTCTTTCAAATCATGCCTGTAGTAATTTAACCGTTTGGACCATTGATATTACATTTTACCTCATCAGAAAATAGCACATATTCATACTCCTGAGTCCAGGACATGTGTTCTTTTACAACATTTAATGTGGCTTTATTTATCCAGCAAAGACCCTAAGACTGCAGATTTTTTAATGTGCGATCATTTTTTGCTGTTGATTTTTAGCATTGTTTGTTTTCGTTTAATTTTAACATGTTATCTGTTGCTAATGATAATCGAATTTAGGGAAGTGTATTTATGTCTATATCTATATCCCTATCTGAATCAATATCGCTTGTTGGCAATATTGTTTCGTCCAGCTTTTGCCGCCTGACGCGTCGGAGCTAGTTGTTATAGCCAGTGGAGCACAAGCAACTTTTTAATCTCGTTGCCATAACATATACATACATAGACATGCTCGTGCCTAGAGTAACATTGAAACTACCTAAACACTAACCGCAATCCATATACGCCCCTCCGCCTGCGTCCCTCACTCCTTCCTACCCCTCTTAAGGACAGCGGAAGTGTGTGGTCTTAAGTATTATTGGTGTTTGCTGTTTGCCTTTTGTGGTTGTTGCTGTCGAGCTTATTGTTGTTGCTTTTGGGTTTGCCGCTTCACATAGTTTTTCATAAATTTGAGACGACTATGTACTCTGCTGGTCGCGAAGTAGTCTTACTCCGTCGCCTCTCCATCCAGCTATCACTTTAAGACTCGCGGTAGCTTTGTCTTCTCAGCTGATCCTGGCAATAGCGCAAATTGCAGCTAACATACGGCCCTTGGCCATGAGTATGAAATACCGTTTCCGTATATGTGTGTTCAAATGACTCGTAGTGCATGTGTGTGTGTTTGAGTCTGTGTATGTGTACATATGTGTGTGACTCGTGTATATTTCGCAGTCACACGACACAACGTAAACGGCTTAAATACGCAGCCAAAAGCCGCTTAACACTCAACTTTTGTGCGGTGGTTTGTGCGGAGTACGGAGTATGATATTATGTTATGGGGGAAAGTGGAGAAATTGGGGGACAAGTTGCAAGCCATTCGCACTTTAATTGCAGGCGCTAGGAGCAAGTTTCCACAGCAACCGTTCATAAGCATGTTTTATGCTTCGACAATACCGCAGAGCACAGTAAAAGCAACGTATTCATTTGTGGCCAACTGCTAAACTAAAGAGCCGTTTCCCTTTGGCTTCAGTCGGTCACAATTACAAGCGACCGCAGCCTCGTTCGCCCTTTTTAAATTTATTACTTTTATTTTTATATTTATTTCAGTTTCGGCGTTTTTGTTCACGCAGCGCCACGAGCCTAAAAGCTTACCGTAAAAGCGAAATCAGACTATTCGGGCAAAGAATGAGCTCGAAACCAGTCAAGATAATAATCCAGTTAGAAGGAAAAAGAATATAGTCGTTTATCATAACCCAAGCCATTTATCGATACGTAAAGAAAATCAAACCAAACCCCGTCAAGATCTTACAAACTGCATGCTTCCTAGCGACGCCACATTGAGTCGAAAACAAAATATTATTTAATCATTGAGCGATTACTAAAAGTGCTAGTTGAGATAAGAGAATTTAATTGATATGAAACTGACAAGATTTACTAACGACCCATTTAATTAACTTTCGATATTCTACATTGTATTTATGAAATACTTAAATATTATTATAATTATTTTGTATTTGAACTAACCAAATTCAATCTCAGTCGCAACATTTTCATTGCCCTTGTGACAGCATTTTGGTTGGTTGATCAGAACAAATTCCGCCAGCTTGCTCCACTTACTTACGTACATAAGTACAAACACACACACACACACACACACACGTAGACACTCGCTTAAGTCATGAATGGCTAACAAACTATGCTGGACGGATGAGAGAAGCATGATAAAAAAAAAAGCACAATAGTCAGAAAAAAAAGAAAACAGCGACAATTTTGTCTTTAAATATTTATTTAAATCTTATATCCTGCTTCTGCAAGGGGTGTCTACATTCAAATACATTGTTCAAATGAATTGGTATAAATGGTTCGAGTTGGCAAGCCGAAACTGGTATTAAAGTTGCTCTTTAGGATTAGAAAAGTGTTCAAACTCGTTTTGAAAAATATTATGTTTTACTTATTTGTTTTAAGGCTTTTTTCGAATATTCGTTGGTGTGTTAAAAACCTACAGTCATAAAAAAAAATATATATATGAAAATATATACACACACAGCTAGTAACTAATATTCTGATATTCATAATTTTTATGCAGACGCTTTAAGTCTTAATACATTATGAATAAATCTATACAAAATAATTATAAATTGGGCGCAGGGTATTACAGTATTACATTTATACTTTCTTTCTTTATATTCCACTTTTGTTTTTATTCTTATGATATCTTCGTTGTCCTCGTTATTCCTCATTGTTTTGTTTGTTTTTATATTTATTGCGGTTGTATGCCAGATTCTTACCGCTTTTGCTGGATTACATTTCGCTTAGGCATGATCCAAATAAAACCATTCATAGCCTGCGTTTTTAAAGAATTGAGAGTAATGCCACTCTTTTGCAGCTAGGGTCGCTGCCTTTTGGAAGTTGAAACAAAAGAATTATAAACTGGAAAAGGACCAGCTCTCTTGTTTAGTTTCGTTTCGAGGATGCCAGCTGAGCGGTTGGCTTTAATCCTGCCAGCAATGAGCGCATACTTTATTCGCGAGCAGCGATGCAGCATGTAGGTGGAGGCAGCGGGATGTGGGATGGGGGATGGGTGAGCCTAGGGCATCGCTATATGCTGTATGAGGCATTGTCACGCATAATTAAAATTAAATGCGCTTTTGGGAATAATTCAAATGAATAAACGAGCGTAGCCAATATGTGTGAGCTGCATACACAAAATGAGTTGTCCTTGTCTTGCAAAGATGGTGCCATAACCCTCTACACCCTTTTCCATTCCCCCAGCACGCACACATACTATGCCCAAGTAGAAAGCAGACACACTCGCACACAGAGCTGGCCACGCGAATCTGTCCTGTCTCTGTCCAAAAGCAGCGGCCTTAGACACAAAACTTTAGAACTTTTTGGCATTGTTGTGAGCGTGGGCATGGAAATGGGCGAGTCCAAAGAGCGAGCGAACTGGCATAGACATCGCTTCATTTATTATGCGACTGATGTCCATTAATTTTGCAGGCCACAGTCGCTTGGCAGTTAGTTTGCCTCCAATGTTTGTCGCTTGCCTAGCAAGTTGCCAGACAGGCGACGCTGAAAAGTAGGCAGCACATGTTGCTCTCAGTTTATGGCTGTATGTATGTGTGTGTAAGTGTGTCTGGTTGTGTGTGTGTGCACACATTTAAAAGTTGTCATAAACAAAAACCCGTCATATCACACACACACACACAACTGTCATACTCGAGTGGACATGAGAATATGCCAAGAGCAGACAGAAAGAAAAGAGGCAGAGAAGAGAGCAGCGCCTAACTCATTGACGCCCAAAAGAATGCACCGCACACTAGTAATTAATTATACGCAACTGCCATATGGACCCCCCTCCACCCCCCTGCTCCACCTTCCACCCTTCCCATCCATCACACACATCTCGCTTTCAATCGTCCCCATTACAGTCGAGCCTCGCCCAATTGCTTAAATACAAATTTTGCGTTTGGGTCGCTACGCATTGACAGCATTGATGCGCAATTTATGCTCAGACACGACGTAGTCCAAAATTTTTAATTAAGGCTGCAAAAGTGTCTTCAAGTAATTTTCAAACCCCCTTATATACACACATACAACCATTTTCGTTTCTCGAGGGGACTGCGTTAAAAGCAAATTTGTGGGCACACTATAAAATTGAGCTGAAATTTAAAGACAGTTTTCAGTGTCTTTCAATTGTGTTTTTTCTTTGTTATAAATTTAGATTAGACATTTTTAGCACAGGCCAAAAAATAAATAATATTCTTTGCAAAAGCTGTTTCACCAATTTAGTTTTATCCATCCTTCAAAATTAAAGTGTTTCACGCATCACCACCATCTCAAGTAACATGTCACACCAGTGATTTTTGTTCATATAATTATAATATAATGTCATGGATAATGAATATACTTATATATATGTATATATATGTATGTGTAAGCTTCATTAAGGAAAATCACATTTGTGGTATTCTGAAAGAACTGTACTCTTATTGAAGTAAGAGTAAAACCTATAATAACTTATATTATATACAATGGACTAAGCACAGCTGTTAGAAAAGCATTGATTATATTATGTCGACAGCTCTGTATCGACAAATCAATACATTACAACTGTTTTGAAATAATAGAGCACATGAGACAGAGCCTTCCGGCTCAGCTGCAAATGCAGCACAACATTTTCAATTTCCCATTGCATAGTGCGCATAAGCAAGGGCAACGCCTCCTGCAATGCAAACTGAAACAATGACTGCGAGTGTCTGACTGTGTGTGTGTGTGTTTATTTGTGTGGAAATCAGCGCATTGTACGCCTTATAGGCGCCTATCTGTCTCTCTGGCGGATGCGGCATTGTTGCACACAGGCGTTGCCCATTTGAAAAGCAAAGCGCAGCAGTCAACGACCAAACGCAGCCAACAACCAAACGAGAGTTCTGTCAGATGCGACTGTTGCACCGGGCTACGTGTGCCCATTACATTTGATGATAGGCTATACCCCATGAGCTGTTAGCAATGGGTATATGCACGCGGGCATCAGCAGGCTAGCACTCTATATACATATATTTTTATATATGTATATTTAAAAATAAAACTAACTACATCATGATTCTTAGATAAACGTAAAATTTATATAATAATCGCCTCATATATGAAATGTACCTGAATGATTTTTAGTCTTAACATATTTCATGGAGCGAGGGAAGAGTAACTAAAATGAATTGACAGCTGATCTGCTCAGAAGATGAATCCTCTTCGACCTAATTGAAACCATGTCCCGCTGAAAAACATCATAGCTTTTACTCAGTTGCTGTTAAACTTGCTTTTCTTCCTTTGAAGCTGTTAAACGGCATTTAAGAACGCATTTCCCCCGCTGCTTTCCTTAGCTGCTCTATGCGTTTTTCCGTATGCAGTTTTTCTTTCTTTGTTTTTTCTGGCACAGAGAATCTTAAAGTCGATCAATCATCTTCTTCTTTGTTTCTATCATGCATTTCGAGTGTATCCGGATGAACGCAAACTTTTGTCAACATTCGGCATTTTCGGTGGGCTTTGGCGGACCAATTGGGGAAATTGAAATGGGCGTGCAATGCCTCTAAGCGCGGCTTTCAACGCGTTAACGCGCTGAGCACACACACTCACACACACACACACACGCACGCACGCACATCACTTACGGCTTATGGCACTAATGTGGCCACTTTTGCTGCTGACGGTTGTGTCCAATGTGCAATCATCAACAACTGTGCCGTTGGCTTTTGCGGATTTATGAGATCCATTTATGGCCATGGCGGTCCCATAAAATACAGCCGACAAACGAGAGAGGCGGAAATAGGAGGTGGAGGGATAGACAGAGCGAGCGAAGGGAACGGGAAGTTCGCTTTAGAAGTTATAAGACGAAACCATTGGCAATTGACAAACCAAATTTCATAACAATGTGCGCACACGAATTGAAGAACAACCAATGCCGCTTGAGTGGGCCAAAACGTCGCTTGGCAAAGCCCAGCCACTTCTTAAAACCGTTGCCTTAACACTAGAAAGCCGTTGAAAGACAAACCCACATAAGAGCACTTCAACTCTTAACAAGCTTCTGAACTTCTGTGCAAATTTGGCAGAACAATAGAGAACAAATCGGAGTGTGTACAGTGTGTAAACTGACTTCTTGAATATGTAAAGGAATCAAATTGATCATTAATACTCTCAAGTTGGAAGCAGAAAAAATATTTACATTCTAATAATAATAATAATAATAATAATAATAAATTTAAATTTGGCAACAGTTCAGCATCGATTATTTAATATTTGAAAAGATTGAAATAAAAGGTAAAACGGTTATTTGAAAACTTTTGAATTTCAATCCACTGAAGAAAAATACTAAATTTTTATACAGTTTTGGTGAAACCAAATATACAAATTTCACATTATTCATATTAGTACTTCAACAATTACGTTTTTAGCTAAAAACCCAAAAAAAGAAAGAGATAAAAGCGATCACGAATAAACACGAAAACTATGTAGTAGAATCAAACTGTAACCGATCGCATTTTGCTTAGTGTTAAAACTGAAATTTGGCATCGTAGCAGCCGTAAACACTGTGCTGTATACGACATACACGATATTGTGTACCCAGCTCCGTAAAACTTTATTCATTTGGTATTCTTTTCGGCACATTTTTTTGCCTGGTTGGCCAGTTGTTTGGCTAGGGTTTGAGTTTGAGTTTTGAGCTTGTTGTTCGCTGACTGCTTGGTAATAAACTTGAATTTTATTGTCGGACAAGAATGTTGCAATATGCAATATAATTTCCCGCCTTGCACATTGTTGCCAAAAAACATTCGGAACCCCAGCCGATTCTGTGGTTTTAGCTTAACGCCTCTTTTGATTGCTGTTTTGGGTCCTCCCTACCTTCCTACCTATCTTCCTACTTGCCTACCTTCCTCCCTCCCTCCACATCTTCATCTGCTGCTTCTTCTTTTTCTTCCTTTGCGAGTACATTTTGCTTTGACATTATAAATAGTGTGCGACAAGAGCAATTTAGGTAAACTGAAAAACTGACATTTACAGTCACTCCAAAAATATATCTATGGTGATTTTCTACGTTTTCCAAAGAACTTCGACAAAGGAAAAAAAAAAATTAAAAGCAAAATAAATTCCAAATAATAATAATAATGTCAGGGCAGCATGCTGATAGCCAATTTGGCAGTTTGCTGGATCTAATTTAAAATTTATGATGACAAAAATATGCTGCACTTCAACGACTGGCTACTGCTATTGCAGAAAAAACTGGCAAGGCAAAAAGCAGCACCAAATATTTGAAAGCGACAAAAGGCAAAAGCATAAAACAAACATAAAATATTCATTGCATACTTTTAGTCATTCGAGTTGCTATATTTCTCATTTCATTTCCGCTATGCGTTTCCTTATCCTGTTTGAATCCGTTCACTTTGAATACCCTTTAACACCAAGGCTTCAATGCAACTGATTCGAGCTCAGCATTATTTTAATGTAGGAAATAAGTGAAATTGGAAGGAGTCAAACATTAGCTCAAAACATTTTTAAAACAAGTTAGAATACTTGTGAAAGCTACACTAGGAGATAGATGATAGCAGTTGGTTCAATATGAAAAGTGGATATATAATATACCCACTGGAACGCTCTATCAGTACATTGACTGATGACGTTTATTACTATAGGAAATCAGTTTGTATAAATATTCGCAAAACGGGAGCAGATATCGATAGAATGGAAGAAACTGCTCTGTGGTATACGAGAACTCATATTTCAAATTTGAAGTTTCTATCTCTATAATATTTTAAATATACATATACTTTTTACAGTGAGTATAAGATTTCCTCGATCCTAGACAATTTCTGTATACACTCGATTCGCTAAGGAAACTACTGTTTTATCGGTCTCGACTATCGCAATTTTACAGTATAAGGCAATTTTTGTAAAAGATTTCATATTTTGAATCCCATCTCTAGTATCTTAAACCTGTACAGACAGGGCAACTACTATTCGAACAGCACTTGTTTCTTGTTTGTGTTCTGCTCTGATATGTACTAAGTAGTTATTCATACATTTTTTTGGCGGCTGCTTTCGCCAAAAATTTGCTGTCAATTAAATATTGAAAAGTGCAGCAAAAGTATAATTTTAAAAGAGTCTTCGTGTGCCGTAAAATCTCTCTGCTTTTTGGGATAAGCGAATTTTCCGTTTTCAGTATTCAGATTCTTTTTTGTTCATATTTCTTTCATTAAAAACATCATACGAGAATGCACAAAGTAAACGAACAAAGTAAACGCATTCAAGTCTGCTCTCGCACTAACATGGCTAAAATCAACAAATGCCTGCAAAATTTTCCATTGCATAGTAATAGGCGTAGATACACACACACACACACACACACACACACACACACTTTGAATAGTTTGCGACGGCTAGTATAATGAAAAGAACAACGCAGTGCGCTATACATGAATAAGTTTTGAAGAGGTCATTTCGGGTTATTCGTAGGTTTCTTATACGGGGCATATAAAAAAAAACCAGCCATACAAATGTCTGAAGAGTCAAGTCAAGTTGAAAATAAAACTAAGAACACAGAGCTGTGATTTCATTCTTTACTTGGTTTAGTTGTGCTAAAAAAATTAAATAATTACAGCTAACAGCTTCAGAAGCATTTGTCTAGACGCCTGTATTTAAAATTAGGAAAAGGAAAACCAGAAGTTAAAGAATGCCATATTAGAGTGAGCTCAACTACGATATAACCCGGACCTATCTATTAATATGTTAAATATAATATTAAACATATTCTAGTTTTATTGCAAAACTTGCCTTTAAAAATGTTGCACACTCCAATATAAGTGTGAGTGGAAGTGTTCCCATTTCGTGTAGCCGTCACAGGTACTGAAGAAAAAACTAAGGCAGCGCACATACAAAGGCCGAATTACCTGTCACTTTTAGCAAAACTCCAACATTTTGATTGGGTTAAATTTGTAAACAAATATATAAAAAGAAAGGTGTTTCAATCGATTTCGATCATTGGTATTATCTAAATAGATACCATTTTATTCATGTAATAGGGTTAAATTAAACCTGATTTTGTCTTATACACAAAAATAACCTATTTGTCTTCCGTGGTTTTCGTTTAAAATTAAAATTTTGTTTACAAATATATTTTTAAAAATAGATTTGAAGTTGATTTAATAAAATTAATGACAAGAAAAAATATAGAAAGAAATGTGAAAAAATCCGGTCATTTTGTCCACATATGTATATTTGCATTCATTGATATTTATATTGAGACGCACATTTAACAAATTATGATATGATAATAACGCAACTCGACAAGATGTGAGGCGATCAGGACATACTATATATACAGAAATGGGCAATTGGCTGATGTGGAGCGCTCAACTCATGCATAATTCATGGAACGAAAATCATTGAAGTGTAATTAATTTATGTCATGACTCATGACTACATGCGATGTACAATGTGCCATGTGTGTGGAGAAATGAAAGCAATATTCACTCACTCATACACATACACATACACACTCACACACATCCACACATTTGCAGCAGCTCACTTTAGTGTCACATATTAATAATTCATATAGTTTTTGCATTAATGCGCCGGTAGATGGCGCTGCCAATAAGCCTAATGACTACGCTTTGGAGCATCATCGCTTCGATGTCTCGCTCTGGCATTTTGGCGAAATGTCTAATGACTTAATTAGCCTAATCATAAAAGGACAACAGACAGTTGCACTATTTCCGCTACAAATGAGCAAGAGGGGGGCTCTGTCTCCTCCTGTGGCTAGTAGATTACTTTTTGGCCTGATAATTGTAAGGGGCCGTCATAAAAATGTTTTAGCCATGGGCCCCATAAATCATAATTAAGCACAAGATGTGCATTAGTTTCTCTCTGTATGTGTGCGTGCGTGCGTGTGAGTGTGTGTGTGTGTAATTAATGTGTCTGTGCGTCACTTTGTCACTGTTGTTTTATTTGTTACTTATCGTCCTGCTCTTTATTCTCACTTATTAACTCATTTGCGTTAATCAACATGTCCCCCAGCCCCGTCTCACACACAATAAAAAACAGCAACTGTGAACTGTGAACCGGTTCAACTTTATTTCTTTATCTCCCACAATTTTAAGGCCATAGTCACAAAATGTAGTTTGTAGGCTGTTCGCCTTCAAATTGTGGAATATGCCACGCCCACTTCCTCCGCCACCAGGCGGCTATATCTTCCCCAGCTTTTAAGATGGACTCACGAAATTTTGAAAGTATTAGTCTAATAACTCCACGCCGCCTTTTAGAACCAATAAAAAATCGGTATGGCCACGACCACACCTGCGCCCATAATCGCCAAAGCGAGAAGTGTAAATCGATAAAACCATATATAGTCCACATTCATAAAGATAGAGTTACCACACATGGATGGTAACTTGCTGGTAACCTCCTTCATAGATGAACATATACATTTTCAGACCACGCCCACATCCGCCGCCATCAGGAACTTTGGCCCTAGAAATCTGAAATGCGCATATCTTCCACAATTTGTAAGCTAGTGTCACGAAATTTTGAAAGTATTATGCTAATAACTCAAATAAGAGATCGATAAAAAAGTAGACGGCTACACCGACTGCAACGTTCTCTCTTATTAGTATTTGGCTTAGAGTTTCCGCTTAAAATGTTCCCTTTTTTAGTCGTTTTAGTTCAATCTTACCTTTTCGCGCAGCATATCCCGAATGCGACCCGCTTGATTTTTGGAGCGATGTAGCTCCAATTGCAACTCCAAACAGCGCTCCTGCCAGTTGATCTGCACCAGAGCAAAATGAAAAAGAGGAAAATGATAAATCAGCCACTTTTATTGGACGAAGAACCACGTTGAACCCACCTCTGGCAATGCCTGTCCATAGTTGTTTACCTGGTGTACGTCCAGATGCTCGGTCAGAGTGGAAAAGTGCGGCCAGGGCGCATCCGGAGCATCCAAAGCGGTTAGCATAGGATTCAGCGGGGGCGGCGCTTGAGGGGCGAGAACCGAAGCGGTAACAGGAGCGGAAGCGGAAGCAGCTGTGGTATTTGCCTGCAGCTCCTTGGCAGACGGCTTTGCTGGTATGGGCGGGGGGCGTGGCTGGCGTCGCGGCATGAGGCGTGGACTATTTGGTGTCGAGGCGACAACCAACCGTGCCTCGTGCAGCTGAGCGGCACGCGTCAGCGGCATCTGGCCGCTAAACGAGGTGGCTCGCTTCGACAGCAGCGGCGAGGCGTGCAGCGATTGTGAGCCAGATCTGGACCCAGAACCAGAACCGCTGCACGACAGACGTCCAGGCAGCGAAGGCGGCTGCTGCTCCTGTTGGAATTGAAATTGCTGTAGTTGTTGCTGATGCTGCTGCTGATAATAATGTGTGGAATGCTGTGGAAAGGTGTGCATGTAACTGGAGCCATCTTGCGGCCGCAGAAAGTAGTTGTGCGTGTGTGTGTAGTGGAGCGTCTGTGTGCCGACCACGCCCACCGCTTGGGAGGGCGTGGCACGGCCGGATGTCGCCGCCGAGGCGCTCGCCGACGGCGATGGTGATGATGAAGCAGAACGACGACACTGTTCTGCTGCAGCTGCCGCTTGCTGACTCTGCAGCTGCAACTGATGATGTTGCAGCTGCTGCTGCTGTTGTTGTTGTAAATTGGTAAGAGTATCAAAAATTTGCGATAAGCGACCCAAAGGCACTTCGTCAGACATTTAGGCGAGCGGCGGCAGCTGTAAGATACCAATAAATACAGAAGGATAAATCAATTGTTTTTAATCGAAGAGAATTAATATTAAAAATAGAAAAATAAAATTATTCTATTAAATTTTATTTAATTCTATTTAGATTCGTACTAACTGCGGATTGAATGAAATATGCAATTCAGTGAATCAGTAAAAAGATCAAGCACAAATACAAGTTCATATACAAATTTTAATTGTAGTTTATTTATATTTTATATAATCAATTCAAAATCGAAAACAGTCTTTTATCATTCATAAATCAATTACAAAGAGCAAAATATCACATGAGAGTGAAGAATAAATCGACCCTGTCTGGACTGCAGCCAACTGAAACATTTTCGTTGCTCGGAAATTTATAAATGAGTTTACGTTAGGCTAAGAAAAGAACTGTGGCATCTAATAAGAGGATGGCTACACACAAGTTGATAAGTAAATAGATGATCTCTTATGTCACATAAAATAAGCATAGGTTGCACACAGATGATGAAAATTATACTGTCAGACAAATTCTCGATGTATGAATTAATAGTGCTGTGGCAGGTAGTATGCCAAGATTTAAGATTCAAGTGAAAGATACAAGTGAATATTAAGTCCATCAAAATTGCAATAACCCAGTGACACAGTTGGGGTGATATGCCAGCTGAGACACTTGGGATGTTTGTTTCAATGGCGTCCAGAGTTTTGGCTCAAGTGATTTCCCGTATTCCCAATAAACATAATGCAATAAACAACTATAAGCTAATAAAATCGCTGTGTAAGTTTGAATATCGCTATTTGTTCAGTAAGAACATGTGTCGCTCTAAGATGCTGATAGCTCATGCAGCGGTCTCAAACATAGGCACTTGCACACTTGCATAGGCTTGTATGGGGTCACGCTACTCTTAGAGATGAAAGAGAACATACATTGCGGTCGCCTTACAACCGGCTACACTAGATAAGAACTACATATGTATTTAGGCTTCAGAATTTTGAATAAAATAAAGGCTCTCGCCAGAGCTTGCTGTTCGTTTCTAAATGTCGTTTAATCGTGTTGACTAAGTACTATACGTGTTTCACACACTATTGGTAGACTCTATTATTACATAATCTTTAGAAGTGTTCCAGATTACACTATCATGAAGCTTCCATACAAACATGTAGATGACAGCAATTATCTATCAATTATCATATATTAATAAAATAAAATAAAATAGATTTTAAAATTAAAAACTGAGAGCTGAGTTTACTACAACTATCCATCAGCACACTAACAAAACTATACAATTTTTTTTTTTAATCTTCTTTTGACTTACCATCAATTATATTCAAAGTGCAGGGCCAACTATAGCAAATTGAAAGTGCCATGAAACTTGTGTTTGTCGACTGACAAAAAAACTTGACAAACGACAGAGACACAGAGAGAAACATAGAGAGAGAGAGAGAGAGAGAGAGACAGAGAGAGAGAGATAGAGAGAGAGAGAAAAAGTGAGCGAGAGATAGGAGGGAAGGGTTTGATGTTGAGGTGAAGAACTCTATTTCAATCGTCAAACGAAGAAAGACTTTGGTCTTTCATCCTTTGTGCCGTTTTTGCCCAAGCCCTGGAAATGTCAGAAAATTGTCTGGACCAAAAAACCGACGCAACACAGACAACTACAAACGACAGACAGTTAATGGCTGTTGGCCTTTGGCCGATTGCTTTTGGAGCACATTGAGGTTACAACAACAACAACAATAGCAAGCCAATGCATTTGTCGACATTTCTTTGCAGTGAATTTTTGTGGCTTGCTACAGCTTTGGCTGCTGATGTTGTCGAAGGGTGTTGCAACAGAAACCCCATCGGACGAGCAGAGTGCACCACAACTCTTGGGACATTCATGAGTATTATATTCAAATTTTGTGCTGATTACGAAGACGACATAAGAGGCGACAAGGCTAACAAGGACGGCAACTGGCAGTTGCCCATGAAATTGGAATTGAAGTTGAGGGTTGTTAGTTCTAGTAATAGGCCGCCTCCTCAAATATTTCTGCGTATGTGATTTTCTCTCTCTTTCCCTCTCTATTGTGCTTTCTCTCTCTTCCTTTCTGTATTCTACTGCAATTCATTTCACAAATTTTGATTAAAATCAAGTTGATTGCAATTCAAATTTCGTTCTTGATTTGACAAAATGTACACTTGGGGCGTCATTTTCAAGTTCTGCTCTGCTCTGCTCAACTGCACTTTACAGCTAATTGTTTCTAATTGAAGTCCTGAGAGGCTCCTTGAGTACAGCTGGCAAGCAATTATCGGCATTATGCTCAACTAGAGTCCCCGAGCTGACGTCCGCTCCTTTGACGGATGACAACTAAATGTGGCTGTATTTGTCTTAAGCGATGCAATTGGAAAGTTTTTAAATGTTTGTATGTATTTTAAAATTAAAATTTAACCACACAGAAATTGAGTTTACAGAGCAATATTAAAATATAGTTTAGCTAATTAAAAATATGCAGCTTATTTTGGGACAAAAGATATCACTATATCACATTAGAAAAATTAAGTAACTCTAAGTAAAAACTGATTTTGGTTGACAAAAATTTCCTCAAGTGAACTCTCCCTGAGCTTCGGACATGGTCTGTCTTAGTCATGGTCTTGGAAAAGGGTCAAATCATGGTTCGCCGGACCAAGATGAAATGCGACACATGCCGATACTCAGCCTGGCTGGGGACCCGTAAATAGCCCAGTCGCTCACGAAGCATTTCAGATACATGGCAACCTCCTATATTAGTAAGCCTTACCTGCATATTGTGGATCTCTGTGCAGGCGTAACTCGTTGGATTCTATGGATCTAAAATAAATAAGCCTAGGCCGAGGAGGAGGACAATAACACGGTGGTGCTGGCGATGTTCTAAGATGTCGTTACGACTTCTATAAATTAACCTCCACCGTTGGCTGGTGGGGAGTCGATAATACGACTTGGTCCAAGAACCTTGAGTGGTCGGAGCCATGATTTGCGCACTACGAAGCAAAAATTATAAGCTTATAAGAGCTAATCTGAAGGTAAAATAAGAACCTGCATTATATGGGAAAAAAAATCAGAGTATCTTCCTCCTTCATCATTTTAACAACGGCGACAAAACCGCAGTAAGCTTGGATCTACAACCAGCCCCAGTGCGGCTTCTCTCTGCATACATGGCACATGATAGCTTTGGACCACCACCGGACGAAAACATAAAAACTCTTGTCTCGGAATGCAAAAATCTGCCTATTACCCAAAATTGTATGGAATCTGAAGACATAGAAGTTTAAAATGGCCAATAAACAGTTTCAAGCCGTTTAGGTCCCCAATTACAAAATGCGGGCACAACAGCAATAAACTGGCTAAGTATCATTTTTGAGAAAGTACTTAAGACTGGCCAAATCTAACCTGGTAAGACTTCTTTAGACCCATCCGTCTATCTTCCCTCATGCCTAAGCGACTCATAAGTCTATACCTATAGAACCCATAGAACCCTTATCTCTGGGTCCCTACAGAAACTGCTCTGGCAGATCTACAGAATCTGCACTCCATTCCCTCAATATTATCGAATCATCTTTATACTCTAAGGAGCCTTTTATTACTTTATACCAGGGGTAACAACAAGAGCTCTGCTGGACCTGGAGGTTGACGCCAGTTTGGTGGGACTGATCAATCATTTGTTCATTTGCAGGATTGTGAAGTCACTCTCTCTAGGTACGTCGGCAGAGGAACGCCCTAAGTGTGCAATCTGTTACCCCTCCTATGAAAAATAACAGATAATAGACTACTGCGGGACAGTGAAGGGGCCGGCTGCCAGATTGTCGCGTATGCGGATGACGTTGCGGTTATCTTCTGCGTAGAGTATCATCAAAAGTCCCCAAAAATTGTCCGATGGCTATACTCGTATAAATCCATCATTAGACCAATCCCTTTATATAGGGTTATACGAGGTCTGACCAATAAGTAATGAGACTGATTTTTTAGCCGCGCTTGTGGTAACACTGCGAACCTGAAACTTCGGTCGGTTAATCTCCCATCCCTCCTCTATCGATACATGTGCTCGCGACTTTCGTACGTTCGATAGTTCTCCAGCTGTGTTGTGTTTTCGACAACGTGTTTGTAAGGCGTGTCACGAATATGGAACGACGTAATATTGAACAGCGGTACGCGATTAAATTTTGCGTTAAACTCGGCGATTCTGTTACGGAAACGTACGGTAAATTGGTCAAAGTGTTCGGTGATGAAGCCCTGAGTCGTGCTCAGGTGTTTCGATGGCATAAAGATTTTAAAAATGGTCGTGAGAGCGTCGGGGATGAACCGCGAAGTGGGAGGCCGGTTGAAGCTCGAACTGACAACAATGTTCAGCGTGTGCGCACTCTCGTGCATCAAGATCGGCGGCTAACCATTCGAATGTTGGCTGATGAACTTAATTTGAAACGAGAAACCGTCAGAAAAATTTTAACTGATGATTTGTCCATGAAAAAGCTGTGTGCAAAGATGGTACCGAAGAACCTTTCGGCGGAGCAAAAACACGAGCGAATGTCCATTTCACAGGATTGTCTGGAACAGGTTGAAGCTGATCCATTTCTTCTCGATCTTGTAATTACTGGTGATGAAAGTTAGTATTTTCAGTACGATCCCGAAACAAAACGGCAAAGTCAACAGTGGCTGCCTCCTGGTGCAGCCAGACCGAAGAAGGCGAGAATGAGCAAATCAAAAGTGAAAACGATGATGATTTGCTTCTTTGACAGCAAAGGAATCGTGCACAAAGAGTTTGTACCACCTGGGCAGACCGTCAACCAACATTTCTACCTGAAAGTACTCGATCGGCTGCGAAAACGAGTCATTAGAGTCCGTCCAGAGATTGCCAAAACGTGGATCCTTCATCATGACAATGCTCCATGCCATCGTGCCTTCAGTGTGTCGCAGTTTTTGACCTCTAAAAACATCGCAGTGTTGCTGCAAGCGCCCTATTCGCCGGATATGTCACCCTGTGACTTCTTCTTGTTCCCACAAACAAAATTGGCCGTGAAAGGAACGCATTTTGAGTCCATAACTGACATCCAGACCGCCGTGACGAGGGTACTAAAGGACATTCCAGTCGAAGCCTTCCAGAAATGTTACGAAAGCTGGAAGAAACGTTGGAACCAGTGTGTAGTTGCGGGAGGGGAGTACTTTGAAGGGGATCACATCAATGTACCTTAATTTTTAAATATACGTATTTTATGGACTTAGTCTCATTACTTATTGGTCAGACCTCGTAGTATGGAGGCCTTGCCTAAGGAAGCAAACCATTCAGAAACAGCATTTCGGGGCTCTTTACACCACACAGACACTAGACGCCATCCTAGATATTCCATGTCCGGAAAAACAAGGCGCAAAACATGCAACACTTTCGGCCATAAGACTGAGAGAATCTATAGTCTGGGAGACTCAGATGAAAGTCCATGACAGAGATCAAATCCATTAGCGCGGTATCGACAAATTCGATACCTGCATCAAGCTGTTGCAAATCTCTGCATGAGATGGCTAAGCAGCTTGTTATCAGCCTAATTTGGGTGTCTAGGCACCAGAATATTGACGGTAACTGTAAAAGCTGCTAGCTAGGAAAGGTACTCTATTGCCCCTCCTCACAGGAACGTAAATGAATGTCTCTGTCTACCTGTCAATTTTAGGTTTGCAAAAAATAATTATTCTAATGCATTTATTATATTTGAATTGTGACTTTTCAAAATAGTTTATTAAAATTACAATTTACTTAAAATAAAATTTCGGAAATTTTACCAAAAACAAAATGACAGTGACAATGACAAAGCACAGTGTGCATCGGTTAACTATTTCTAGGTCTGACATATGTACGAGGTCTGACCAATAAGTAATGAGACTAAGTCCATAAAATACGTATATTTAAAAATTAAGGTACATTGATGTGATCCCCTTCAAAGTACTCCCCTCCCGCAACTACACACTGGTTCCAACGTTTCTTCCAGCTTTCGTAACATTTCTGGAAGGCTTCGACTGGAATGTCCTTTAGTACCCTCGTCACGGCGGTCTGGATGTCAGTTATGGACTCAAAATGCGTTCCTTTCACGGCCAATTTTGTTTGGGGGAACAAGAAGAAGTCACAGGGTGACATATCCGGCGAATAGGGCGCTTGCAGCAACACTGCGATGTTTTTAGAGGTCAAAAACTGCGACAAACTGAAGGCACGATGGCATGGTTCTTCGGTACCATCTTTGCACACAGCTTTTTCATGGACAAATCATCAGTTAAAATTTTTCTGACGGTTTCTCGTTTCAAATTAAGTTCATCAGCCAACATTCGAATGGTTAGCCGCCGATCTTGATGCACGAGAGTGCGCACACGCTGAACATTGTTGTCAGTTCGAGCTTCAACCGGCCTCCCACTTCGCGGTTCATCCCCGACGCTCTCACACCTGAGCACGACTCAGGGCTTCATCACCGAACACTTTGACCAATTTACCGTACGTTTCCGTAAGAGAATCGCCGAGTTTAACGCAAAATTTAATCGCGTACCGCAGTTCAATATTACGTCGTTCCATATTCGTGACACGCCTTACAAACACGTTGTCGAAAACACAACACAGCTGGAGAACTATCGAACGTACGAAAGTCGCGAGCACATGTATCGATAGAGGAGGGATGGGAGATTAACCGACCGAAGTTTCAGGTTCGCAGTGTTACCACAAGCGCGGCTACAAAATCAGTCTCATTACTTATTGGTCAGACCTCGTATGACAATAATGGTTAAAGAAACAGAAAAAGAGAGAGCAATTGTTAAAAATCTGTTGAAAAATACTGTTTCCAATTGAAGTTTGACAATGCAACAAGAATGGCAACAATGCTCAACAGCCGTAGGTTGACATCAGCTTATCATTTAGTGAACAAGTTGAATGAACTCATTAGCCCTGACATCACTCTAAAGCATTCAAATCATAAGCTGCTTAGCAATATGCAACCGATAAAATACAGTTACTATGTACGAGTATTGTGCAGTAACTATGTTTGTGACTCGGCTTAATATGAAGTTACACACGAATTTATACTGAAAGAGACAAGAAGTGGACTGGATAAGCGCAGTTCATATTGCGACTTCACTGTCTTCTGTCTAGTCTCTTTGGCTTGCTTAGATTTACGGTTTGCAACAACTCGCTAATGCGCACACACACACACACACATGCACATGTTTATATGGAAACCCAAGTAAGTATAAGAATGTCTGCGTCGGTGTCGGCAACGACGCAAGAAAACTCACTCAAATAGTTAGCAAACTTGTTTAGTTGCAATGAAGTGCGGCATGTTGCATGTTGTTGCAGCATGAAGACCAAAAGCAAGAGCCAAAAGCAAATTTTAGACCCCAAACCACCACACCTCCGCTTCAGAGCTTTGGCAAATATTAGACAATGTATTTATGCATTGTCAGATACATGTGTCTGCAACGGCGATGCCTCGCATCTCGTGCAACAGGTACACAACAGCCAAAACTCTTGCCTTTGAGTTGAGAGCCGCTATGAAACCAGTCTACCTTATAACCTTCTTTTGCCATAATCAAAGTTGCTAGCCAAATAGAAACTTCATGGCATTATATAGTTAATCAACTCATGAAATTTGACAACATATTGAATTATGAAATACAATTAATAAAAATGCAATTCTGATAATGTTGATGGAAATTAACAACAATTGTTTTTTACATAAAGCAATGCGCATGTAAATGATAGACAACACAAGCAAACACACAAACACACACCCACCAGACCCTTATCACTCGTTGCAAATGAAGTGTGTTTGGCTAGCTGGCCATAATAGTATATGATGCCCATATTGCAAGTTACAAACTGCAAGCTGTAAAATTAATACAACATCAGATGTCGTACACACACACACACATACTAAAAGCAATTGCCAGCATACACTGAAAAACAATATGCATTGCCAGAGCTATGTTTAATTCGTTTGTGCTTTTTAGGAAAGAAACCAAGCTTGGATGTTATAAATTGTCTCACATACTTTTTTAAATGTATTGTTTTGCTTTTTGTTTTCAAGATTTGCATGCTCACATACAGAACTTTAGTTGTTTTGTCAAATTGAATATACCTTTCAGACAAAAATCAAGTTGGAATAGCACAACAAATATATATGCAAGTCATTGGTTTTTTTTTCAATGTATGTATATGTATTTTAAATACATACATTATCTGTGCGCGCACCCTGTTTGCCCCATGACAATACTTCACCCTGTTTTGTGGCACTTCAAAAATTTAATAAACGTTGCAGTATCGTTCGCATGCCAATAATTTTACAACGCGGCACTTCCAACTTGCCCCCAAGTACGCAAGCTGCCACACCTCGCTTACCCTCTTTCCCACTCTCTCGCAATCTGTCGCCCTTCTGACTGTCTCTCTATCACTTTATCACTTTGTGCCTCTTTCACCCACACTCTTGTAATACGTCGTCAATTTGAAAAACATTGTCAATGCATATTTGGTCTGCATGCGAGTATGTGTGTGTGTGTGTGTGTCTCTGTGTGTGTATGTGAGACAACTACTAAGCGTCATATTAACAACATTGTAACATGCACAAAGCAAAGAGCGAGAGGAGCACGAACGGAGCAATGTTGGCAAACCCTCTCTACCCTCTCCAGTGCGCTGCTCACCAGCGCAGTCATTGCATCTCCTCCCCATCCCCCTTTCCCGCATGCTCATTATGCGCTTTTATTTTTTGTTCTTCCCCATTTTGGTTATTTATTCGTTTTCTCTTCTTTTTAGGTTTTTTGTTAACCAACTATTTTTCAGTCAATTCCAGCGAATAATTTATAATAAATGCGCGAGCACATATGATGTCGCGCATTTTAATTGGTAACTCCGCGTCCCCTAACAATGCTGCCCCCTTGCCTCATGCAACAGAGCCACATGCAGCAAAGGCAAAACTGAAGAAGAGGAGGAGGAGCAGCAGCTAGTCGGTTGGGAGGCAGAAGGTGGGGCGGATGGGAGTCCTTACTGTCTGCGCTGCGGTTTAGCTGTAAAATGATTGCTCTTGCTGTTGTTGTTATTCTTGTTGCAGTTGCCGATGTTGCTTATTGTTAGTCGTTTGTACGTACTTCTGGGCCAGAAGACATCAAGGTGGTATTGGCTATGCACGGTAGAGACTGCCAGTGGTTGAAGGTTTGTCCCTCTGTGACCCACGTGACAGATAGAAGCCTGAATGCAGTCACTCAGCTCATCGAAACGCAGCCCAAAGGCACGGCCAGTCTTGAAAAAGCGATCCAGCTAAATTGCTCCAAAATTATGCCTTTCAATGTTTTTATATTTTGATACCGAAGGTATCATGCTTTAGCTGGTCATGTGTTTCCTCCGTAAACCGATAGACTACTTGTTATTGAATTTCCCACACTAACTAATCCTTATTATTATGATCGGTGTAATGTTTGTAGTTCAATTATCAAATAGGGAAATGGATTCCTCTGCGTTGATGAGCCAAAATTAAATTTGTGGTCCCAGTTTCTTGCGTTGTTCTATTCTATTCTTTTCGTGAACCTATTCGAGCACTCTGCAATGATTACAATAGACTTTATCATGTAGTTTTTGGTTTTGGTTTCTCAACTAATCCTTACTAACAATCTTCTTTACTTTTTTTCCAATCTATGCAACAAATGTTTTCTATGTCGAAATTAGACCACATTAAGTATATAAATTAGCAGAAGCAATGACAGAATTAAGTTAATAGGAAATGAATAAACATAAAAGATACTCGTACACATGAAACTCATCATAAACTAGATCCATTTCAACTTACTAGTTCGTTGAAGACATGTCAAAAGAAAAGTAGAGCCAGTTAAGCATACCAAAACTTAAATACCAAACTGAACTAACGCACAAAATGAAAACTTCAACGCACATATTAAAAGCTAGCATTCCATTAAAACTTTAATAAATGAGTAGATTTTTAGCTAGAACACTAGAAAATCTTAAATGTGCAGTCAACTCAAGTGTGGCGAGCTTATAGGAAAAACATATCAAGTTTCAGCGGCTCTGAAAAAAAAAAAAAACCGGTTTTGCTGTTGTTGTTAACAAAATCTTGGCCACCCGCTCAAAAAGCGTCGCCTCTAATGAGAAGACAACCGCAGCAACAACGACAAAGTGCCAGCAAAATAGCAAAAATAAGCAGCTAATTAAGAGACATGTCTCTGGCCAGAGCCAGACCCCTGACCAAATCCGAATCCACATCCAAAGCGAAATCCACCCCAGCCCAACCCAATCCAACCCAATCCAACGCAGAGAATTAAACAAGCAACGACCTTCGCTTGGACCAGTTTGCAGTTTGCGGCTTAAAGTCAACACAAGTTGGCAAAGCCCCAAAACACATACATATGTACATACATATACACACACATAAATAAGGTACATAGACACATATATTAGAAAAACGACTGCCGAAGCTGAAATACCCTAGCAGACATATGACAAATGTGTTATTCAAAAATGGAAAACAAAATCTATGCTTATCCGAACTTAATGTTGCTCTGTAATATGTTTGTATATATTATATGTTAACTGGAAAGCTGTATCATTACAGTTGTGTCTTTTTTTGCAGTCGAAAATCGATTTGTATCGGCATTCGGAGTCAGTTATCAATCAAATTAAATAAACTTCATCTACATTTGATCTAGATAAGTTATACATAACGGGTATAATTACAATGTTTTTTTTTATTCTGATCGGAAATCGATTTGTATCGATTTTAGGAAAGAATAAAATAAACTTGATGAGTCTATGGTATGCGAGAACTTTATCCCAATATAATAGTCTTTAGCTCTTATTGTATCTAAGATCGGTTTAATCAAACAGCCAAACAGACAGAAGCATAAGACTATATCGAATCAGCATTTGACGCTGATCTAGAATATATTTTATGGGGTCTGCCTGTTACATACTTTTGCGCAACATCATTACTCTTGCATTAAAGAATTCAGGGTATAATAAAAGCTATCTGCATATACGAACTAGTCCATATTCGGATCAAGAAAATGCAGATATGTATATGCTACTGGGGGCATAGGATTCTACAGGAACAGGAACAGAACCATTCCCTCGCTAGAACTGTTAGCGGTCTGCTGAAGTCTAGTTGACCCAATTTATGATAACCGTGTCTATGCCCGCATCGAATTGAAGTTGGAATTGGAGTGGGGAGCCCGAGTGGTAGATTGCACGAGTTTGCACGGCCTGTTATTTGACAATTTGGTTTTACAGCTGCTGCGCTGGTATTATAATATTTATGATTCGCATTCGCATTCGCTTTAATTAAATTGTAAGGCCCGCGCACCGAGAATGCGACTGTGCGGCCGTGCCACACATTTGACTTTACGACTTGCATTTAATTAAAGTCAATTAAACTTGTGGCAAGACAAAGACAAAAACAGCTAGCGGAAGAACGAAAGAGCGAGGGAGAGAGTGAAAGAGGAGGAGAGAGAGGAGTAGGTGAGTTCAAGGCACCGCGCTTAACCAGGCCAACGATTGCAGTTGACAGGCCAAAAGTAAAGCTTATACAATTTCTCGCAGCAATTGCATTACTATTACATACTCAAAATTGTAGAAATGTTTACAACTTTTTAACCAAATTTTCTTCGCATTTAAAAAATAATTATATGCAATTATTATGTGTATTATAATTTCGACAAGCACGTTTTTAAATTTTATTTATATGTTGTAACGAACCTTTTGATTAGCTAGGCTAACGCTCAATCGAGCTGTGGGTTCGAGCAACAAATTTATAATTGATCGCGATGCGATAATTAACAACCCGTTGTTTTTATATATATTGTATGAATGGTTTATTTAAATCACTGATTAAATGTAGAATTGCACTTATTGTCTGCCCTTATATTTTGTGACAATTCACTGAGGCCTTAGTTTGGTTTCGAAAAGTGTTCCTGTTCGAAAGAGTCGGTTCCAGGCACATTGTGCACCAGCTACACAAGTCTGCGGCTTCGCGCTGCTCGACAGGTTATTATACGGCACTCCGGTTATCCAACAGGATTTGCACGTATACCGTCTAAACGCAGGCTTGGTCACGCTCGCTCAACTTGTGACTATGCAGGCCTCGCCTATTACTACGACTCAAACGTGGCAAGGATTCACTTCTTTCACCCACTTTCAGAACCTCAATGTCCTGTACTGATATTAGTCTTGGCAGCGTCGAGTCCTTCGACGCTCCTTGGCTGTGTATCGTCCTGTTTGATACACCTTCACTTATGTTGTACACTTGTTGTTTAATTTTCTGCCGCACTCGCGCAGGTTTTGTTCATAGCTTCCGCTTATGAATTCTGATTTTTGGACCGCTTGACTGAGTTTCCCTTCTCGTGTGGGTTCTGGCTGCCTTTTCCGTGTGCTGCGACGCCCTTTTTATAGGCCTGCGTCGCAGCTTTTGTTGAGACTGTACCAAAGATCACGTGATCGTCTCGGTGGCGTAATCTTAGATAATTTTCCACTGTCATTTGCTGGCGCCAGCCCATGTCTGCCGTTAGTGTGAGTATGGATGGCGATATTGCACTCGTCATACTCCTCACACCATAACGGCACATGTCTTGGTGGACATGTGTGTCAGACACGCTCATATGGCTGACAACCTGCGTACGAAAAAGAGAGGGCGAAAGAGAGCAAATTCGCCGCAACTGCAATCAGGGCCGAATTTCGGTCTGATGTACAGTTACTGTGAGGGCGCTTATCGCACACATAAATATATAAACCTATATATTTATTTGCCATCGCTATATGGCTCCTCACAATGTCTTGATTTTTACGGCTGGCTGCGAATTGATAAGCCACAGATTTCGGGCGATTCAAAATATGACAGCTATATGATATAGTAGTCAAAAAAGTGATGCAGATCAAGAATATATCTATATTTATATATAGACAAGTGTGATAAACAAAAAAGAGAAAAGCGCAGCTCACTTCACTTAGCATTCTTACTCGAGCAAGTATTTACTGTTGTGCACATGCATGACAATAATAATAGTTCTGGTTTAATCGGCCATTTGCTGTTCCCGCCCACTACTTAACTTCAATTTATTTATAAACGGCCCACAACGAACTTTGGACAATAACTGATATGCATACATGCATTCTGTGTGTGTGTGTGAGTGTTCTGTCACAAAGTGAAATTATCTTTATGCAAATGTAACACCAATATTAATATATGGAGCCTGCCTTTCCCTGTAAAAAGGGGTTGGCTATAACATGCCCCGTACTAAACTTAATTCATTCCTTTACTCGCTAGTGCTCTTGTATTTTGAATTATAATATTATTTGTAAATAAATGTATTATTTTGAATATTATTATATATGTATATAAATTCATTAATATATTGTTTGGTCTGAATGGGTTTGAGCATTTATTATATACTTTTTCATTTTCTGTTTGCCATTCAATGTATCAAATTAATATATCAAATTAGTCATAGACCCATTTCACAATTTGAGTTATGGATGGTGATGGCATATATATAAATATATATAAAATGCTATTTGGGACATGCCAAATTTGATGAATCTATTATATTTTTGAGATGCAGGCAGGTGATATTTATGGGTAAGTTATAGTTGTGTTTTATATTTTTTGCAATTTTATTTATCAAGTATTGCTCAAAAATGCTTCATGGCCCATGAATTCTCTATCTAATCTGTACAGTTTGTTTCTTTATAATACTATATTATGTTATATTAAAACTGCAACAGCACGCAGACGGCCAGAAGCTATGATGATATCAATGTACATAAATGCAAATTTATGTTTGTGTGTTTGTGTGTCTGTGCTCAGTAGTCTGAGTCTCGGTCAACAACTCACAGATTGAAGCTTTATCGGTAATAAACAAAACGGGCTTATGCATGCGTAAGAATAAAGTACAAGCAAACCATGCTACTAACTAAGATCAAGAAAAATTTATACAATAACAACAATAACAATAACAACAGCAACAACAACAACAGAAGCAGCAACTGTGACAACTGCGCAAAGCGCCAACAGCAACAAAAGAAACTGAGCAAACTGAAAAAGTCAATGGACTGCAAAAACAACAGCAAACAGCAAACATACCAACTGGCTGCAGCAGTTGCAGTCGGAGCAGCAGCAGTCAAAACGTCAACGTCAAATGCTCATTTACAAAAAAAAAAAAAAAATAAAAAAACAACAGTCGCACATTACGAGCAATGACTGCGCTGTTCCCCCACTCGCTCAATTGGCGCTCTCTCACTCACTCTCTCGCGCTCTCTGCTGCTGCTCTCTGCGTTTAGTAGTTCAGTTACATCAAAAAGCGCTGCTGCGCCGCTGTTAGCACTTAACAGACCTCTGTTGTTGTTGCTTTACAGCAAACAATGCAGGCAACTTACAAACTATTATTCCTCCTACTTTTTGTTACTGTTGTATTTTGTTTATTTTTGCATAATGCAAACTAAATGGGCGTGTGGCAAAAGATAGGCGGTAGGTGTTGGTGTGGCTGTGGGATATATGTGCTTCTGCTGCGGCAGCGAAAGGCGCATAAAAAGCAAGGTTAAGTTTGTTTGTTTACGTTAAGTGGACTGCGTTGTTATTTCATTTCATTATTTTCGCAACTCTCCTTTTGTCCGCTACATAAACACATACACACATAATACATACATTTACATACGTGCATATACGCTTGATCCTTACAAGTCGGAGATTTTTATTTATATTATATAAATTTATTTTATAATACCCTATGTATGTGTTATACAGCATAAATGATTTCTCAGCTATTTTGTTCTGATTGGCAGATGTTTATCATATACATAATTTTTGTTTATAAAAATACGCTAACCACACAAGAAAAACACGCAAAATACAATAGAAACAAGCGACAAAAACGATTTGTTCTATAAATTCTTTTCCTGACACGAACTGTATTTTCACACAGCACACAATTGTTAGATCTTAAAATAATCGAGATTGAATTGTTGGGGATTGATGATACGAAAAGAAAAGAGTTTGAAAAGAAATGGCTTTAAATTATATTTAAAGTCTCTATATGATTCACATGCTGATATAATTTTATGAGTGGTTCCACGAATTATTAAATTATATTAAATAAACTTAATTTTAATAAAAAGCATGGAACATGCATGCAAAACAAGAGAGAACGTTGATTCCATATGTAATACTAGCTGATAACAGGTCGCAAAGAACAGGATGGGGGTGTAGCCAAGAAATACCGATCTTTGGTGGTAAATATATGTACCTACCATCGATTTTTTGAATTTTTGAAAAATATTGAATAATTATATTGCGCATGATATAGTTAGAAGCATCTGTCTTTAAAATTGTGGCGTTTATTGCTATAGGGAATCGAAATGTATCGATATTCAAGAAAAGGAGGCAATTATCGATCAAATAAAGCAAACTTGATCTGCGACGACTATACGAGAACATATGTATATTATAGGTATAGCTCTTATAGTATCAGAGATCTGGGTGTTCAGGTAGGCAGACGGACGGACGGACGGACAGACAGGCGTGGCTATATCGCCTCGGTTGTTGATCCTGCCCGTTACATACATTTGCATCCATAATACCCATTTTCCCTATTTTTAATGAGTATAAAAACATAAATAAGAAATATTCAAATACAACTCAATTTCAATTTACTGCAAATCAAAGTAAATCTAAGAACATGAATATATATACATATATACATAAAGTAATAATTACAAAATGATTAGCATGTCCCATATATTGTATCTCATTTTATACCCCACAGCATAAAAAGCGATGTGCAGATTTTTTAAGAACTGCCATTCAGCTGACTAAGGAAAAATGTGGAGCAATCATAATTCTTGGCTTTTACCGTGGAACACAACAACAAGGACAAACGGGGAAATGCTCATTAAATGTAAGAAATGACAACAGAAAAATAGGAAAGAAGAAGAATGCGACAATTGTGTTCACTGCTTGATGGAGGAGGGTGGGGTTGGAGGAAGGGGGTGTGGGTTAAAATAAAGAAATACAAGGCCGAAGTGTAGGAAATGTCAGCGTTGACAAGAAAATGCACTCGCTTTGCCAAAACGATACACGCTTGACACACTACACATACACACACACACACTTTAAGGCGATCGAGTACATAAAAGTGAATGTCAACGACGTCACTATAACCTCGAAGGAGTCCATAAAATATCTTGGAGACATACTCGACAAAAGGCTCAGCTTCAGACCCCACGTAGAGTACGTCAGCCGGAAAACGTCTAGACTACTGGATGCATTGTCGCGAATGCTACCAAATATTGGAGGACCCAAGCCAGGTAGGCGCCTTCCAATATCAAGAGTTGTGGCGTGGGTCCTGCTGTACGCGGCGCCAATATGGGCGTCAACAAAGTTCATACAGAGTGAACGCTCCGCGAGTGATCTCGGGCCTCCGCACCGTCTCGGATGAGGAAGCAGTAGTCCTGGCCGGAATGATCCGACTCGACATTCTGGATCACCCAAATGGGGATCCCAAACATTGAAAAATGGATCCAGCAGAAAACAGGTGATTTGGATTACCATCTAACCCAATTTCTTTCAGGTCAGGACGAGTCATAGCTTGTCGTATGAGGTGACTGATATGACACGGGGATGACACTACTCGGATAAGTATCTCTTGTAGGCCAAAAGTTCTTGATCGTCATTAATATGGCAATGACCAAGTCGATTCTTTTCCTAGTGTAAGCAACTCGTGACTTCCGGCAGTAGGCCAGGCATCCCCCGGATAACCGTTAAGCATCCGCTTGGCGGTCAATCAACACGAGAAGGAGATTGAGGCAGAGTCCAGTGATGCCTTGGGATAAGAGCACTGGAACCCCTATTCGGAACTGACTCAATTTGGGCTGACGGTAGCAGTACAGTATTCTAGCATTTCAGTAAGCGGAGTGAAATCTTGCCAAAATGACTGCTATGGTAATGCTTCTACCGCCTCCGTCCCGTTAAAACTTGGCAAATCTCCAAGCAAGCTTTCGGGTTCGTCGTTAAGTTGGTAGTGCAGGTTCCGATATTAGATGTTGGATTTGGGACCCAACAAAATGAGCATTTTAAATACCAACTATAATACACAAACAAAGGAGAGTGGCGACGCGTCCGCAAAGAGCGGGAAGATTATGAGATCTCCAGTAGGTGGAGCAGGGACAACGCTACCAGCGGAGATCAACAAGGAGAATGTGGTTAACCTGACGAAGCAGCATGGTACAGCGCTATGTGATCTCCGCCAGGAGATTAGAAATCCGTGTTTTATGGCACCCAGATGTACCTGTTTTAAATACGCATTGACCAAAAATAGGGTCCTTTTTTACATAACCCCTAGCAGGTGGGGAAACCGCAGCTTATTGAAGTCATATATTTTGGTGGTTTTTGAAAAATAATGTACGAGTATAATTAATTTATGCCAGGCAATTACATTATTTGCTTGACATTGGTCGCATTGAGCTGTGGTGTTTCAGCACTTTTTGTTGTAGTTTTCTCTTTGCTAATGCCGAACAACTTAATTTGATTTGTCTGTTGTTCATTCTAGTATCCTTGTAATCAAGGATCTTAGCTATCTCCTCATATTAATATAATATTGCTGCTATGTTATGTTAAATAAATTTGTAGACTTTATTGTACATTGTTAACACTTTTTTTCACAGCAAAGAAGCTGCTTCCCATTTTCCTTTTCCGCCATACTTTTTCTCAGCTAGACACTCTTGATCGTCTACGAATTCCTGGCAACAAAATGGAAGGCGCCTCGTAGACTGTGAAGCTGGCCATTCATCCTTTAAAACGATTTTCATGTCAACTGGAGCTTAAGCATTTTTTATGACTACATACTCATTGATAAGGCCATTAACAACACGCTCCTCGCATTCACTTAGATGGAATAAATCTACATTTTCGCTGGCATTAATTTGCTCTACACACATACTTTTCAACTCGCTGAGCAACTTATCGCATGATCTGTTCTGCTGCAACACTAACTCTACGTATAAACTCAGTGCCATTCTTTGTAACTTTCATATCTGTAGAGTCAAGTATAGTTCTGCCTAAAATCGCACCGACACTCATATCGTCGTCTGCAATTATGTGAAATTCTATCTTTATCGGAATGCCATCAATTTCTACCGGAATAAAAACACTTCCAAATGTACGAAAGAGAGAGGGCGAAAGAGAGCGAATTCGCCGCAACTGCAATCAGGGCCGGATCTCGGCCTGATATACAGTTACTGTGAGGGGCGCATATAGCATAATTGTATATTTCATATGCATTTATTTGTTGAGGCTTATATGGCTCCTCACACTCCCCCCTTTCTTCGGCAGTGGAAGACTTCCACTATTCAGCGGTGATGGTTTGGCTGTGGATAGATAAGTTTAAATGCCGACATTAGTTTCCCCCCCTCTCAGTGTAGATATGTATGTTTAATTCATATATATTTCTCCTTTTATATGTGTGTTATGTATTGTGCTACGGTTTTTTTCTTTTTTTAGTTTCTCTCCCCTTCGATATTCTTATAGTGCTCGTACACCCGAGACCCACTCCTCGTCGACGTCTTGATCCAGTATCGGCGTCCCCTGTTCCAGATTATCCTCGAGGTACGTCGAGTTGGGTCTGGGTGGTGTTCCACGTCCTCCCTGACTCCTGCAGGCCATGCCGTCGGGTGTAGCTCTCGCCAGCCTACCTCCGACTCCGGCGTCGACTGCTGCCGTTGGAGCGTTGGGCGTGGTGTTCCGCGTGTCATCCCGGGGTACGAGGCCTGACGTGCTAAATTGGACCTGGGCGTCGGTTGCTGGTGGGGCACCTGGTTGGGCGGCTCGCCTTCGGGCAGCTGCCAAGTGGTGGCCACCTGTTTGGGCGGTTCATCTTCGGCCAGCTGCCGAGTGGAGGGCACCTGTTTGGGCAGCTCATCTTCGGCCAGTTGCCAAGTGGGGGGCGGTGGTGGCGGCGTCTCTACCCGTCCCGCGCTCGGCCTCGGTAATGGCTCCTGAGTGGGCCGGTAGTTGGGCGGTTCGACTTTGTCCAACTGCCAAGTGGGGGGCACCTCCACATCTTCGTCCCAAACACACACATCACGGTAACTGTGTGGATTCGCCGTCCATTGGCGTGGGTTTGCTTATACTCCGCAGTTGCCTTTGTTATTCGTGGCTTCTTCGGCTCAGGCTGCGGCTCTTCTGTGTCCTCCTCGTCGGAGGAGATGACGATGATCTCGTCGGCGGGCAGGCGGGTTGAATCCGAACTGGCCCCTTCGGACCCGTCGTCCACGTCGGAGGAGGTGACGCTAGCCTCATCATCGGACAGGTGCGCTGAATCCGAGTTGGCCCCTTCGGACCCGTCGTCCACGTCGGAGGAGGTGACGCTAGCCTCATCATCGGACAGGTGCGCTGAATCCGAGTTGGCCCCTTCGGACCCGTCGTCCACGTCGGAGGAGTTGTCGATAATCTCATCATCGAGCAGGTGGGGTGGAACATAACAGGGCGTGTAGAGACGGTCGTACTTATCCTCGTCTTCCGACCCGAGGTCGGAATCATCAAAGGGTGTGTAGGGACGATCGTACTTCTCCTTGTGCGCCGAGTCGAGGTCGGAATCATCAACGGGTGCGTACGGACGATCGTACTTCTCCTTGTGCGCCGAGTCGAGGTCGGAATCATCAACGGGTGCGTACGGACGATCGTACTTCTCCTTGTGCGCCGAGTCGAGGTCGGAATCATCAACGGGTGCGTACGGACGATCGTACTTATCCTCGTCTTCCGACCCGAGGTCGGAATCATCAAAGGGTGTGTAGGGACGATCGTACTTCTCCTTGTGCGCCGAGTCGAGGTCGGAATCATCAACGGGTGCGTACGGACGATCGTACTTCTCCTTGTGCGCCGAGTCGAGGTCGGAATCATCAACGGGTGCGTACGGACGATCGTACTTCTCCTTGTGCGCCGAGTCGAGGTCGGAATCATCAACGGGTGCGTACGGACGATCGAAACCCTCCTGGTATTCCTGTAGGGAAGCTATATCCCAGGCATTCTCCTTCGTCCACTCCCGATTGGCTGCGGTGAGGTCGCTCTGGTAGCGTTGTGGCGAGTCATCTCTTTCCACCGTGGGACTCCTGTGCTCTAGCACTTCTCCCTCGCCCTCGACGTCCATCTCCTCGTCCTGTTGAGCGGGGCCCGGCAGCTGCGGTGGGATGCGTATCACCCGCACCAGCTGTCGCTTGCGCGTTATGCGCACCACACGAACCACACGGCCACGTTGTCGCAGTGGTCGTGTCTTAGAGAGCGTGCGTGTGGCTGGACCCGCTTTCCCTCCGTGCCGGATTCCCGCGCCGCTGAGTTTGGTACCGCGATGGTGTACCGTCCGGCGTTGGCTATTGGAGGCTGTTTGGCTGCTCACTTTTGGCTTCATGTTGACTTCACTTTCACGATTTTTGCTCTGTTAAGCTGTCGTGATTTGCAGGCTTAGTATATACCCTTTGTGTGGATGTGTGCGCTTGAATCCCTTATCTCTCTCTCTGCGCACATACACACACACACACACATGTACGGAAAACGCTTGTCTTCGATCTTCTGGCGCTACTGAGTTGGTTGAGCCCCCAAATTGTAGATTTTATTGTTATGTGTTTGTTTAATATATTATAAGTTAGGATTTTGGCTTAACGACATACAGTGGTTTGTTTTTGCTTATTGATTATTGCGCTTCATGCGTCTTGCTTCACAGCTGCTTGGAACTCAACTCTGTTGACTTCCGATCAGATATCGATACCTGTCTTATATCGGCACTGACTCGATTACCCGCTCTCGGTTGCATCGGGACAACTGCAACAAGGTTGCCAGATAGCTTTGACCGCTTCTTGTTTGTTTATATACTATTTCAAATCACTCATATATACATATGAATATACATATGTATGTATTTAATGGGTTTGGAGATGTTGGCTTTTGCCTGTTACAATACTTTGCCCAACTTCATTATAACCATTTTTAATAGGTTTAAGGTATTAAAAATTGTGTTCGACCGGCTTTCATTAATTTTTTTTGCTAAGTCGTTTTGGAGGGCTTCAATTTTTATCGCGTAATAAATATGTCTAGCTGACCCAAGCCATTTTTATGCTATTGACGGTATATATACATCGCATTAGCCAAATTAAATTATTATTATTTTAAAAGTCTTGTTTCCGATTTTTAATTTATTTGTGTACATATAGTGGCTCACAGCTCAATGCGACCAGTGTCAAGCAAATAATGTAATTGCCTGCCATAAATTAATTATACATTATTTTTCAAAAACCACCAAAATATATGACTTCAATAAGCTGCGGTTACCCCACCTGGCGGAGATTAGAAATCCGTGTTTTATGGCACCCAGATGTACCTGTTTTAAATACGCATTGACCAAAAATAGGGTCCTTTTTTACATAACCCCTAGCAGGTGGGGAAACCGCAGCTTATTGAAGTCATATATTTTGGTGGTTTTTGAAAAATAATGTATAATTAATTTATGGCAGGCAATTACATTATTTGCTTGACACTGGTCGCATTGAGCTGTGAGCCACTATATGTACACAAATAAATTAAAAATCGGAAACAAGACTTTTAAAATAATAATAATTTAATTTGGCTAACGCGATGTATATATACCGTCAATAGCATAAAAATGGCTTGGGTCAGCTAGACATATTTATTACGCGATAAAAATTAAAGCCCTCCAAAACGACTTAGCAAAAAAAATTAATGAAAGCCGGTCGAACACAATTTTTAATACCTTAAACCTATTGAAAATGGTTATAATGAAGTTGGGCAAAGTATTGTAACAGGCAAAAGCCAACATCTCCAAGCCCATTAAATACATACATATGTATATTCATATGTATATATGAGTGATTTGAAATAGTATATAAACAAACAAGAAGCGGTCAAAGCTATCTGGCAACCTTGTTGCAGTTGTCCTGATGCAACCGAGAGCGGGTAATCGAGTCAGTGCCGATATAAGACAGGTATCGATATATCGGCAGTCAACAGAGTTGAGTTCCAAGCAGCTGTGAAGCAAGACGCATGAAGCGCAATAATCAATAAGCAAAAACAAACCACTGTATGTCGTTAAGCCAAAATCCTAACTTATAATATATTAAACAAACACATAACAATAAAATCTACAATTTGGGGGCTCAACCAACTCAGTAGCGCCAGAAGATCGAAGACAAGCGTTTTCCGTACATGTGTGTGTGTGTGTGTATGTGCGCAGAGAGAGAGATAAGGGATTCAAGCGCACACATCCACACAAAGGGTATATACTAAGCCTGCAAATCACGACAGCTTAACAGAGCAAAAATCGTGAAAGTGAAGTCAACATGAAGCCAAAAGTGAGCAGCCAAACAGCCTCCAATAGCCAACGCCGGACGGTACAGCATCGCGGTACCAAACTCAGCGGCGCGGGAATCCGGCACGGAGGGAAAGCGGGTCCAGCCACACGCACGCTCTCTAAGACACGACCACTGCGACAACGTGGCCGTGTGGTTCGTGTGGTGCGCATAACGCGCAAGCGACAGCTGGTGCGGGTGATACGCATCCCACCGCAGCTGCCGGGCCCCGCTCAACAGGACGAGGAGATGGACGTCGAGGGCGAGGGAGAAGTGCTAGAGCACAGGAGTCCCACGGTGGAAAGAGATGACTCGCCACAACGCTACCAGAGCGACCTCACCGCAGCCAATCGGGAGTGGACGAAGGAGAATGCCTGGGATATAGCTTCCCTACAGGAATACCAGGAGGGTTTCGATCGTCCGTACGCACCCGTTGATGATTCCGACCTCGACTCGGCGCACAAGGAGAAGTACGATCGTCCGTACGCACCCGTTGATGATTCCGACCTCGACTCGGCGCACAAGGAGAAGTACGATCGTCCGTACGCACCCGTTGATGATTCCGACCTCGACTCGGCGCACAAGGAGAAGTACGATCGTCCGTACGCACCCGTTGATGATTCCGACCTCGACTCGGCGCACAAGGAGAAGTACGATCGTCCCTACAAACCCTTTGATGATTCCGACCTCGGGTCGGAAGACGAGGATAAGTACGACCGTCTCTACACGCCCTGTTATGTTCCACCCCACCTGCTCGATGATGAGATTATCGACAACTCCTCCGACGTGGACGACGGGTCCGAAGGGGCCAACTCGGATTCAGCGCACCTGTCCGATGATGAGGCTAGCGTCACCTCCTCCGACGTGGACGACGGGTCCGAAGGGGCCAACTCGGATTCAGCGCACCTGTCCGATGATAAGGCTAGCGTCACCTCCTCCGACGTGGACGACGGGTCCGAAGGGGCCAGTTCGGATTCAACCCGCCTGCCCGCCGACGAGATCATCGTCATCTCCTCCGACGAGGAGGACACAGAAGAGCCGCAGCCTGAGCCGAAGAAGCCACGAATAACAAAGGCAACTGCGGAGTATAAGCAAACCCACGCCAATGGACGGCGAATCCACACAGTTACCGTGGTGTGTGTTTGGGACGAAGATGTGGAGGTGCCCCCCACTTGGCAGCTGGACAAAGTCGAACCGCCCAACTACCGGCCCACTCAGGAGCCATTACCGAGGCCGAGCGCGGGACGGGTAGAGACGCCGCCACCACCGCCCCCCACTTGGCAACTGGCCGAAGATGAGATGCCCAAACAGGTGCCCTCCACTCGGCAACTGCCCGAAGATGAGCTGCCCTCCACTCGGCAGCTGCCCGAAGGCGAGCCGCCCAAACAGGTGCCCTCCACTCGGCAGCTGGCCGAAGATGAACCGCCCAAACAGGTGGCCACCACTTGGCAGCTGCCCGAAGGCGAGCCGCCCAACCAGGTGCCCCACCAGCAACCGACGCCCAGGTCCAATTTAGCACGTCAGGCCTCGTACCCCGGGATGACACGCGGAACACCACGCCCAACGCTCCAACGGCAGCAGTCGACGCCGGAGCCGGAGGTAGGCTGGCGAGAGCTACACCCGACGGCATGGCCTGCAGGCGTCAGGGAGGACGTGGAGCACCACCCAGACCCAACTCGACGTACCTCGAGGATAATCTGGAACAGGGGACGCCGATACCGGATCAAGACGTCGACGAGGAGTGGGTCTCGGGTGTACGAGCACTATAAGAATATCGAAGGGGAGAGAAACTAAAAAAAGAAAAAAAACGTAGCACAATACATAACACACATATAAAAGGAGAAATATATATGAATTAAACATACATATCTACACTGAGAGGGGGGGAAACTAATGTCGGCATTTAAACTTATCTATCCACAGCCAAACCATCACCGCTGAATAGTGGAAGTCTTCCACTGCCGAAGAAAGGGGGGAGTGTGAGGAGCCATATAAGCCTCAACAAATAAATGCATATGAAATATACAATTATGCTATATGCGCCCCCCACAGTAACTGTATATCAGGCCGAGATCCGGCCCTGATTGCAGTTGCGGCGAATTCGCTCTCTTTCGCCCTCTCTCTTTCGTACATTTGGAAGTGTTTTTATTCCGGTAGAAATTGATGGCATTCCGATGAAGATAGAATTTCACATAATTGCAGACGACGATATGAGTGTCGGTGCGATTTTAGGCAGAACTATACTTGACTCTACAGATATGAAAGTTACAAAGAATGGCACTGAGTTTATACGTAGAGTTAGTGTTGCAGCAGAACAGATCATGCGATAAGTTGCTCAGCGAGTTGAAAAGTATGTGTGTAGAGCAAATTAATGCCAGCGAAAATGTAGATTTATTCCATCTAAGTGAATGCGAGGAGCGTGTTGTTAATGGCCTTATCAATGAGTATGTAGTCATAAAAAATGCTTAAGCTCCAGTTGACATGAAAATCGTTTTAAAGGATGAATGGCCAGCTTCACAGTCTACGAGGCGCCTTCCATTTTGTTGCCAGGAATTCGTAGACGATCAAGAGTGTCTAGCTGAGAAAAAGTATGGCGGAAAAGGAAAATGGGAAGCAGCTTCTTTGCTGTGAAAAAAAGTGTTAACAATGTACAATAAAGTCTACAAATTTATTTAACATAACATAGCAGCAATATTATATTAATATGAGGAGATAGCTAAGATCCTTGATTACAAGGATACTAGAATGAACAACAGACAAATCAAATTAAGTTGTTCGGCATTAGCAAAGAGAAAACTACAACAAAAAGTGCTGAAACACCACA
The DNA here is from genome assembly GCA_035044025.1 of Drosophila paracracens. Classification (NCBI taxonomy): domain Eukaryota; kingdom Metazoa; phylum Arthropoda; class Insecta; order Diptera; family Drosophilidae; genus Drosophila; species Drosophila paracracens. Next base: position 184,023 of record JAWNMN010000897.1, read on the forward strand.
GGCAAAAAAAGTGAAGAGAAAACTACAACAAGCAATGCTAAAACACCATAAGCTAAAAAAAATTATCACACAGGCAAAAATCTGCAATCTTACAAATTGGCCTGAATAAAAATGCCACGGCATCTAAAATTCTATTTGATTCAAGGTTGCAAATATCTAAACACGGTGCTTAACAAATTTTATCAGGTAGTAATCGATTGGTTTGGAAGACAATGAGGTAAAGCCTGTATTAACGGAGGCACACCACATAGCCAGATCAAATTTTGCAAACGAGCACATGTCCTGGACCCAGGAGTGGCAAAATGCGTTATTTTCTGATGAGATGGTCCAAACGAATAAAATGATTTTTGACACGATTTAAAGCAGTCTGAGAGGCTTTGGCAGTCCTTCACTCATGATCTGGGTGTATAATTGTAAAATATCAGGCCGTATGAGCCCAGAGGGCTGTGAACTTAATGGAGCACCAACCAGACCCAAATGCCTTATTCCAACAGGATAGCGCTCCAATACATGTGCCGCAGGCCTGTCGTGGGTGGATTTAAGATTTTAAGCTTATTGAGTGGCCAGCAAGATCACCCGACCTGAGTCCCATAGAGAACGAATGGAAACACCAGTTTCATTGAGTTTAAGTGGGTAATCGACAGTTTGAGACAGTTGAGCAGCTACGACGGCACTAACTCAAAAACTGTGGAAGATATGGGATTCGCTTTCGCTTGTTCTTCGCAACGGATGTGTTTTCTTATAGCGCATCGTAATCTTTTATTTTATTTCGTTCTAATTCGAATTATCTATTTATTTTTGTGACCGTGTGCAATTTTGTGACATTGTGTTATACCGGTTTTATGTAAAACACATTAGTTGAACATTAATATTGGTTAAACAATTAAATAGTGTTCAAAGTGCAACAACAAACAGCAGCTCAAATTCAAACTCTTGTGCAGTGTACTTGTGTCCGTTTACAATTTGTTTTTGTACAGTCTTGCTTGTCTCTCTGTGATTTAAATCGCATCTCTCTCCCGCGCTCTCATTAACATTGTTGGTGGTTGAGGTTGTTGTTTACTTCTATCTAGTTTTCTATTCCGTTGCGTTTCTCATTTTTCGGTCGTCGCGCCCGCTACCTTTTTTTTTGCTTAACATCGTTTTTGTACGTAAGTACATAACATCATTTGTATTATTTTAACCCTTGTGTGTTTTAAAGGTATATTTTGTGTCTTTTTATTCTGCAGTTGTTTTTTGACTTTATTAATTAAATTATTTACTTTTTTAATATGTCGAGTGTCTGTTACAATAAAAATTACCAGGTCCGTGCAAACATTCGGATTGTCTTTGATTGCTGCTGGCTGTGTGATAATGTATCACACGAAAAATGTGCTGGCCTAAGCGGCCGTATTATTGATCTGATTGAGTCCAAATCATGCCTTAAGTGGACTTGCGAAAAGTGCAGGGATGTTGAGAGGGACATGATGGGATTTATTAGGCAGACCAAAAATAGCTTTGGAGATCTTTTCGGTAGGTTTAAAACACTTTTCGATGGATTCTCAGCTATGGAGAATGATTTCAAAGGTATGAAACTTTTGAATGAATCTCCAAAGCGTAAAAGGCCAATTTTAGGCTGTCTATTGGCCTAAATTGGGCCGTCCGTTCACAATTGCCCACAATGTCCGTGCCTAACTTAGAATTAATTAATCTGCCTTCTCCATCTCTACAAATATCATATAGTTCGTGAGCGATGTAGGTCGACCAAACCTTTGTGGTTTACGCGGGACCTGATCAGGTTAAAGAATAAAAAGTCAAGAATGTATAAGAAATTCAAGGAAACTGGCTCTTCCTTGGATTACTCGCTTTACTTGATTGCACGATCCAAGTTCTTGGCTATGAATAACAAATGTTATAAGGATTACCTAAGAAGCTGTAGTTTACAGTTTCAGCGGGATTCTAAACGTTCTTATGATTTTGTTGATGCTAAGCGAGGCTCAACAATACTTCCTGCTACCGTATTTTTTGAAAACAAGACTGCAGACCCTGATCTGACCATTGCCGATTATTTTGCCGAATTTTTTCAAACTGCTTATAGTTTTCATAATCATTAATTAGTTTTGTACTATCTTTACCTGGTTAGTGGCTCTAATTGCATTTTTGGACCTTTGATAACGGAGAGATCATTACTTAATGAACTAAATGTCATTAAGCCGGTATTTTTATGATGGTCTTTTATCTCTAAAACTGTGTCTGTTGTCTACCGACTCGTTTTCTGGACAGAGGCTGAAGCCTGACTTAGATAGGTTTGAAGCCTGTTGTCTTATTAATTTTTTAAATCTTAATTGTGATAAATCAAAATGTATGTCTTTTTATAGGCGATTGCCCTATTTAAATACTTATTTTCTTCATGGCAAGCCACTAAAATGCATTGAATGTGTTGATGATTTGGGAATAGTTTTAGATCCCAATCTTTAGTTCGACAAGCATATTTTTTTCTCTGCTAATCGAGACTTCGGAGTCCTGGGTTTCACTAAGCGCTGGTCAAAAGAATTTGACGATCCCTACATTAATAAAACTCTTTATATCTCACTTGTGGACCTATTCTGGAATATGGATCTTGTATATGGTCACCCAATTACAAGGTTCATCAGGATAGAATAGAATCCGTACAAAAACAATTTATATTACTTGCCCTTAGGGATCTTCATTGGAATACTAATATTTGCTTACCTCCTTAACGTAGTAGACTTTTATAAATAAAATAATAGAACAATGCTTTGTGTTATTTTTTTACATAAGCTTATAAACGGTGAGTTTAATTCTTCGGAGTTAATCAGCCAACTTAATTTTACAGTTCTGATCAGAAATACAAGGAATTTTTTGCCTCTTTTTTTTCAAACTTGAAATTCGAATTTCGCTATTCATAGCCCATTTAGAATCTTATGTACAAATAATAGTATGCTTTTCCTGCTATTAAGTTGTGCTTCCTTCATTTCATCTATTAAAACAGGTGTCTTATCTAATCTATCTATCAATTCGCGAACTTCGTAACCGCGCGTTATGCAGCGCACCCCTCGGTTGGTTGGGTGGGAGGTGGGTTGCAGTTTTGCCTTCAATGTCCAATATATACATAGCCATTTAAAATTGGTAAGGTCGGGGGCCTGGGGGAGGCGGAGGTGGGCGTCACATATCCTAATCTTTAGGGACATCTCCAACAACCTACCAATCAAATTTTGGGACTGTAGCCTTAAAATTGTGGGAGATATTTGGCTTCATCGATTTGCGATTATCGATTTTATCGATTTCCTAGCCACCTAGTGGACGTAGCACTCCAATTTTTACACTTAGTCTTACGCGGGCACAGACCAGTATATGTTCCTAGTTTCAAGTCTGTATATCTAATGGTCTCGAACAAAGTTGCGTTTATACAAACGGACACAAACACACACAATGTCGGACATTGCACAAAACCAATATACCATGATACCTGCGGTATCAAAGTCTAAAAAATCAAGTGCCTTCAATCGAATTTCACCGAGTGTATATGCATAAATGCGTGCAAGGAACTAATTCGAAAAGAAATTGTTTTTTTTTTTTGGCGCTTTGCATTTTACATTTAGCCAATAATCACAACACTTAACGGATGCCATAACAAACCTTTAACACACAGCACTCAACACATACTCCAACATACATCTACACACACCCACATACACACACAGAGAATCTGTAGGTGAGTAGCTGCTTAACTTTCTTGAAGCCATAAATTCACCATTTGTGGAGCTGCTGCAAGTGATGTTTTTAGTAGCCGAGGGTGTGGCGGAGAGGGGTGGGAGGGGATATTGACGTGGCATGCTGCAAGGCAACACAATTTGAATGCTGTGTGCTCGTTATATGCCCAGTCATTTAATCAATTATGCAAAAAACGACGTCGACAGCGACAGCGAACGATGTATCCGTAAAATGGTTTGGCCACGACTACAGATGCCACAGTACTTCTTTATGCAGCTACTATATCCAAACAATTCCCGCCCTTTCCAACCACCTACCATACCACACCCCATCATGTTCATCCCTTGACTAGCTGTTTGGCTGTTAGCTTTGGTTTGTTTCTTGCGTGCTTTTGGAGCACACAACGTTGAGCCAGAGGCACGTTGCACGTTTACCTTTTCTTGTATAAATAATTAATTAAATGTACTACAGTTTTGGCCCCTCACGATGCAGCTACCAGGAACAACCGAAGTCTAAGTGGGGAGAGGGCGGGGGGTTGCTTTCAATCGCAGTTAGATGCTCACAGACCGTTCGTTGAGCAGGTTAGGAAACCACTTCGTTTAGCTGAATTGCAATTTGAATGGCGATGCATGAATGCCTGAATGAATGTGAATGTCTGAATGAATGCGAATGGTGAAGTGAATTTCGAGTTTCTCATTCACACTAGAACCGTTGGTGTTAAGCAGTAAATAAATCCATAAAAATCCAAAGTACAAACTGTCAATGTTCAAATATGCGAGGCAATCAATCAGTTCAACCATCCGTAAGCCCATCAACTAGTTGCAGTTTAAACGGTACGAAAGTGGCTCGTGAGTGACTTCACGTCATGATCCGTTTGAAATACAAGATTGTCATGACAGAATCTTACGTGAAATAATTTCTATAAAGAACACAAAATATGATTAAGATCAAAAGTAGTTTCCCAAATGAACTGTAAAAGTTAAAAGAATCAGTGAAGCTTTGATTCAAGATCAGTTTCGAAGGAACTAACTCCGATTTTCCATTTTTTCCTTTCAATAGCTATGAATAATTTTGCTAGCTTAGGATGCAGTTTTAAGCCACAGAATACACATAAAATTTGCGATTTCAACTCACTGAAACAGATGTTTTTTTGCTTTATTATTTTAAGTCCGATTCAAAGCTTAGTTGCTTTTGAAGCAGTTCGCCTGAAAATTAACTGAACTAGTTCGCAAAGAGGTTATTTTTAATTTAAGGAGTTCACGAAGTCGGAATCGTTTTGCATTTAGTTAGCCCCATTAGTTTCGGCCTAGAAGAGCACATAGCTGCACTTGACACCAATACGCAACTAGAATTTGTATGCATTGCATGTCATTGCGTGGTTTCATTGTGCGGCCTGCACCACTTGCCCCACTTGTCCCAATTGCCAGGGGGCCACTTTCCACTTACCAAGCCGTGCATAGTGCCAGCTCTTCAATTGGCGCTCTTAAAGCTGGCCGCGTGTCCAAAATTGGGCAAGTTGGGCAACATCACGTAGAGCCGCCCAAGCCAGCGGCTCAATTGGATGAGGAATGCATTAAATACGGTTGGGGGAAGGGGTGGGAAGGAGTCAAGTTATTTGCTACAGAGCAAGAAAAAAAAAGTGTTACGCAATGTAGGTGATGAACAATATTTAAGCAAGTGAGCATTTTACAACGTACAACTAGCTCTAAACTTGAGAGAGATAATGGTTTTCTTGACTTTTTGGAGGTGGGCGTGGCCCATCTTGGAAGGAGGTTCATAGTAAAAAAGGTTTACCAAAAATCCAACTTTTAAATTTGCTAACTCTAGATTCCAAACTCAAAATCCGGAGAAGTTATAGCCATATCCTTCGGTGTCAGATTATGAGAAACCGTAAATATATTTTTGTTTTCTTTGCATTGCACAAAACAGCTTTCGGTTGATTTTTTTTTGTTGCAGTGTATTGCAGTGGGCTTCAAATCTTTGCGCAAGATTCGCTTTTGTGGGGAGGTACGACGCTAACGCCTTTGCCATGTCGACGTCGACGACAGCGTCAGTCTTGCCCAAAATAATCGACGGCAATTGCATATGGCAGGCAATAAGCTTGGTCAAGTCAAAAAAAAAAACAACAACAAACGTGGCGTGTGGACAGCAATAGGTGGCCAGCAGAGACAACAACTCGACTAGAGTCGACTCCACACCATGCCACAGCAAAAGCGAGGACGGGTAGGGTGTTGGATTGTGGGTGAACACAGGTTGTGGTGTTTTTGCACAACATTGCCTCAACGAAAAGTGCACTTGACATGTTTTTATTAAAGTTTCCGCCACAAAGGGTATACAAAAATTGTGCAAATTGTGAAACAAACATACATAATAAATAATACATAATAAATATAAATATATACATATATGTATATACTATTTTAATCAATAAACTTAACAAATTTAGGCAGAATATTACACAAAGGGTATTTAATATGCCGCACGCTAAAGTTCACGATTTTCTCTTGACTTTCTGCTATTCTTGACTATTATTTTTCTTTGCCAGCTGGCTTGTCGACGCTCTGATCCAAAAAATTTCTCTACAACCGAAAATAAAATTTTTCCCCGCATGTATGCGTGTGTGTGTGTGTGTTCTTTTTTTTTTGTGTACTCCACGGAGGTGAGAATCTCCTGGAGATCCAGGGGCCCGTGCCACCTGCATGCACGATTCAAAGACAACGTCAATCCATGCGTACTAAACTCAACCCAACACACACACCCCCAGACCCGACGGTATTACTGCCTAACTAGGCACTCTCCGTCACTCGCCGCTCAGTTTCGCATAATCTCAGATCCTTCTGTATGCTTATTATGAGCTGGCGGACATCTCTCCAGTGTGACGGAGACTCCATCATGTGCTCTACGAAGCTCTCCAAGAGTGCACTCAGCCTATAAGGTGCCGAGAGCTTCTTTTCCAGTCCTATTTTTATTGGACACAGCCGTTGCCCATATATGTGCCGCGTACAGAAGGCGGAGGCTACCATTCTCGCCATCAATTGGCGCATCCCTGACTTAGGACTCCCAGCATGCGCGAGAGGGCACCTTGCATTTTGGCTACTCTCTGGCTAACATACTTTATGTGTGGCCGGAAGTTGAGTCTATTGAAATACCTGACGCCCAGGTATTTTATAGACTCCTTGGATTTGACAACATCGGTGTTGACTTTCACTTGTATGTACTCTGTTACATTGCGGCTTGTAATGAGTACGGCCTCCGTCTTATGGCCTGTAAGTTCCATCTTGCCACAATTCTTATTGCCGTTTTTGCTGCGGCCTCTACGTCCTTGCACTCCTTGGCCACCACGACTAGAGCCAGGTCGTCAGCGAAGCCAATAAGGCTGCAGCCCTGTGGCAGTTGTAGCCTAAGCACCTTATCGTATATTAAGTTCCACAGCAGTGGGCCTAGAACAGAGCCCTGTGGCACTCCTGCTGTGACCTCGTAGCTCCTTGGCCCGTCTTTCGTATCGTACTCCGACACCCGGTCGGATAGGTAGTTAGATACAATTCTTGACATGTACGATGGTATTCCAATTCCATCCAGGGCTCTCCTGATGCGCGACTAGTTCGCCGAGTTGAACGCGTTGCGTATGTCCAGGGTTGTTACGGCGCAATACTCCTTGTCGCCCCATCTCCGTCTAGCTCCCTCAATTGCCTTGGCTGCAATATCTACGACCGCCTAGATTGCATCTACTGTAGAGCTGGCTTTCCGAAAGCCATATTGGCAGGCTGAAAGCGCTTTTTTCTCCTATTATGACCAGAAGTCTGTTGCATATTAGCTTCTCCAGGACCTTTTCCGCTATATCTAGGAGGCAGATAGGCCTATATCGTCTTTCGTGTATCGGCTTGTCCCTTTTTGGCAGGAGGATTAGCCACTGCCGTTTCTATTGCTTTGGCAATATTCCGTCCTGTAGGCACTTTGAGCAGGTTACCGCAAATACTTCGGGTATCGTGCGGACCGCCAGCTTCAATGCCTTGTTGGGGATACCGTCAGATCCCGAGGACTTTTTGTAGCCCATTCCTCTGACTGCCACCAAGACTTCTTCCGTTGAGACTTCCTGAACAAGCTCAGTTCCTAGGGTTGGATTTATTTCCTGTAGCCGTGGGTGTTGGGGGAACAGTTGGCTTAAGCCGTAGGACTAGTCACCCGAACAGTCTCCTGGCTTCGGTTCCCCAAGGGTTCACATTAGCCTCCTCGCAGATTGCCCGAAAGCAGCTGGCCTTGCTTCTTTTGATGCTGTGTTTCAACTGCCCTCTTGGCTCTTCTGAGGCCCCTGGCACGTTGGGAGCGCCTTCTGGCCAGTAGGCACGCTTTCCTTAGGTGGTTTATGTCCTCATTCCACCAATAGCAGGGTGTTGCTCGTTTGCTTGTCTTTCTCCTGGGCATGGACTAATCGCATGCGTCCGTAACGCAACGCATTAGGCTTATTGCCACGTTGTCGACAGATTGCCCGGTGGCTGGGAACACTTGGGCCCACATGTTTGGGGTGGCGGCTGTCTTTGTGGTCTTTCATTGATCACGAAGTATATCGCTTGGTGGTTTATATCGATCGATGCGAACTCTTCTAACAGACAGGCTCCTCTGGTATTCGTGACTCGAATCTCGTGCAATTACTATGGGGGATCTGCCGCGAGCATCCTCCGAAATTTGTTCTACCAACTGTTGGCATCGCCTGTGTGTATGTGTGTATATGTTGTGTGCGTGCAACAGTTCGTCGAATTTCTATTTGATGCATGCATTTTACACTGCCTGCTGATGCCAAGCTAAAACCTTAAAAAAATCCATCTCATCTGAAACACTCTAGATTTGAAACCGTTCTAGAACTGAGCAACTAACGAATGCAGTCTGCAATCACAGCTGTATATTTCAAAAGACTTAAATATATTTTTTCAAGAGACACCTATTTCAGTGAATACGCTTTATGCGTTCCGAATTCAATTTCAAATATTAATTTTTTAAAACCTTTGTGCAAACTTGTGGACTTTTTTTTAAGAATCTCTAATCAAGCTAAGCCGGCGCATATTCTCCCAGATCATATTGTCTTTATTTTCCCTTAGTAAAGTCATTTTCACTCCACACTCTTTAGATTTAGTTAAGAGTAGACAAAAATTATTATGCAAATAGAAATTAATAAACTATTACATTTACTTAAAATTACTTTAAAAAAAATAATAATAGTTTTGTAGACGAAGTTCCAGTTCAGCTGAGCTTCAAACAAAATTCTATCAATTTTAATAAAATAAATAAAATTCCGCTAATCAACAAAGCTTTACTTGACCCAAAGTAGAAACCAATTAGTCTCAACAAATTTTTCCGTTGCAGCGCAAATGGAATCAAAGCTTAATGGAAAATGCTAAATGAAAATGTCGGGAATAAAAATTTTCCAATGCTGAGAGAAAAATGGAAGGTCAAAGGTCTGTAGGTGAATGTTGCTCACAAACAAACAAACACATACAAAACAAAGACACGGTTAGTTTCCCAGTAATTGAGGGAAATGCACAAAGCATATTGTGGCTGGCAGGTGCCGGCTACCAGATACTCTTCAAAGTATTAATATTAGGGCCAAACGTTTTAACACGATTTTCAAATGTTGAAAAAACAAAGTTTTAAAAAAACAAAAGAAAAAGTTACAACTTACTCTTAAGAATACCAATATTGTAAATATCAAATTTATTTTGAATTTGTAGAAAATACAATTACAAATTTAAAAGTGTGTATTGTATTATTATTTTCGTAAAAATAACGAATTTAAAATATATGCACATATAACAAAAGTAATATCTATGCAAAATTTGAATATGCACAATTTGCTGATGGCCTACAGTGTAAATAATAATGAGGGAGTTCAAGCATAAGTCGATATGCTATAAGTACAAAAAAAAAACTTGTCACTTAAGCGATGTGCACAGTTAATTGAACAATGAGTAAGAGTATCGATTTCATTTAACCACGTAAAGAAAATATATTCATATATAAGAGAGAGAGAGAGACAATAATGAAAAAAGCGAGAGCAAGGGCATAGAGCAGTAGAAACCTAGTTGATAGTATCATGCTACTCAAGACAAAAGATAAATGTAAATTCTGAATTTACAGTTTTCATTATTCATATTTCAATTCGAGCTCCAAAATTGTCGAAATTAAAAATTTGTTGATCCGATCTCTGAAGTCAAGAACAAAACAACGAACAAGTCTTATGAGACTTCATAATAAATATTTAATCCCTAGATCGAACACCAGGCAAAAAAATAGATCCACTCCGTTTTCAACTGAATCATAGAATAAGTAATAAATCAATCTTAAAAGTCGATCAAATTAAAATAGAGAAAAAAATACTTGAATCCGTTTTAAAAAATAATTCAAGCCTAGCTCCAAAAACATTCCCCATAATAGAGAAATGCGAAACATTTCGAGTGCAACGTAAATATCTCAATTTGTAAACTAGGACAATCAAGCCAAGCAAAATGAGATAGGGTACAGGGAAATGAGTAAAAAAAACAGAGAACTCACCGAAAGAAACCAAGCCAAACAGAACCGAACCGAACCAGAGGAAACCGCAACCAAAACCAAAACAAAGACAAAGGACATGGTTCCTAGAATGTAGCACCAAATTAACATAAATTCCATTTTGCAAGTCAAGATCAAGCGTGTGTGGGGGAAGGAAGGGGAGGGGGGTTAAGATTGTGGTTTTGGGGGATGTATGGTTGGTTGCCAAAGTAACGGTAGAAGAAATGAAAACACGTCAGTGATTTACTAGGATGATGCCCTGCATGACACACAACTGTTGCAAAAAAGAAGAGAATTTCTTTCTATTTTTTTTTCGAATTTTTGGAGTCATAATTAAAAAAGGTCCCCGGAATAGGTAGTTAGTAGCTTAGTAAAGCAACCAAATATCATATTATTTAGTACATCTAATGCTCCTCAAAGTTACATTCTAAAACGATTTTAAAAACAGAAAATAAAAAAAATGTGCATCAGATATACAAATTGAACAATGCATTCAAATTAGGTTTCTATTTCAATTTCGTGCTGCTGAATTTTAACCATGTTTATACCCACACATGTGTAGACCCATTTAGCACATCGCTATTGATACAGGGTGTAGAAAACGAAACATGTTGCAAAAAGTTCAACGACGCGAACGGAACAGCCCCCGCAAAGAGTGAGAGAAAGGACTTTGTTGGCAGTGGAGTACGGTGGGGGGTGGGTCAGTTTGGGGGTGGTAGAGCTTGTCTATATCCATGTCCATGTTTATGTCTATGTCTATGTCTATGTCTATGCCTGTGTCTATGTCTATGTCTATGTCTATGTCTATGTATATGTCTATGTATGTGTCTATGTGTATGTCTATGTCTAAGTCTACGTCTATGCACTGCTATTACCAACTACTCGGCACTTATATTTTTATATTCCCGCAAGAAAAATCAATGGAGTTGTTTGGTATATTGTTTGTGGGTATGTGTTTCGAAACAGGACGGAGAGTTAGGCGGCGAGGGGTGGTGTTGCATAAAGGGCTGAAGGCCTCTTCTCTTGATTTGTCTTTCACTAGTATTGTGGATTTTTACTGCTTCTTTCTTTATAGGCAGTTGCTTTTCGTCGCAAAGGAGGGGGAGGGGCAAATGAGCGACGACATCGACGACAAATGCTTCACGCTGTGTATTCGTATCCCTTTACCTCCCCCACATACATATGCTGTGCTAATGCTGTTGACTCGGTTGACATACTTATTGATGGCACTGTGCACTATGAGAGATGCCCCAACAGTGGCGATGCAAAATGAGAGGATATTGAAACGAAATGCAAGACGAGGAAAAATAACAGCAGGCATCAAACCATCAAACTCCACAATATCTTTGCACAATATTGAAATGTAGCTTAATTCAATAAAAATTTTAAATTTTCTTAAGCTTACAATTCCAAAAATTAGTAGCGGTATTTTATCAAAATACGTGAAATTTGTTATATATCGACAGACCTTCTTCTTCGGTCTTCCCATCGATCACATCACCGTTAGGGCATCGAAAAAGATCTGACCCGCGAAAAAGAATTACTCACCTCTCACTCTCTTTCTCTAGCTCTATACGCAGCAACGACGACTTCAGTAGAGAGGCCAAGTCATTGAATGGCCCACTACATTGCCGGCGCACACAAAATAAGCTGTAGAAAATGTACTAAACGGCCGCATGGGAATTTCTGTGCATTTATCAAACGGCGACGCACCGCGGCCGGCGTCGCAGTCAGCGCACGTGAGACACGTGAGAGCGCCAAACTGCGCAGGCAAAAAAAAAAAATATATATATATATATATTATTTGAAACACTTTTTGCTGCGCTTGTTGTTGTTATTATTATTGCGGTAAACGTAGTTGAAAGGCGTCTCTCTTTCTCTCTCTCTCTCTCTCTTTCTCACTCTTTGGCTCTCCCGTTCCTACAGCGCACACAAGAAACGGTAAATTTTGCTTTTCCGTTAGTTTTGGCGTTTGTTTTATTTTAACTGGCTTTAAATTAATTTCAGAACTACGATTACGACGCTTGTCAACTGGCAAACAGCTGCCTATGTCGCTTCCTACATATGTAAGTGGTGTTGTTGTTGTTGTGCTGATGCAGCACTTGTTGTTGTTGTTGTCGTTGTTAGAGACGCGCGCAGTTAATTTCGTTAGCTTTATTTCACAAGGCACGGCACAATAACAAAAAAGGAAAAACACCCACAAAAGAAATATAAACTATATATATTTACATTCTATATATTTATATTCATATGAACAGAGTATTAACAAAAATTTGAATAAACAGTCAAAACGACAACGACGAAGACAATGAGCGACGCGACCGCGACACGGACCCAACTTGACGGCTGGTGAAAAACTGCTCTTTCCCAATAAGAAAGAGAGTGTATAACATGTCGCGGCAGCGTAGCCTGGGTACGTCGACGTCGCAGCTGTCACGCGCGCTGCTCTTGTTGCTGTTGTTGTTGTTAGTTGCGCGTTGTATGCTTTTGTTGTCGTTGTATGTTTTTTTTTTGTTTTTTGCACAAAACAAGCTATGCGAGAGAGCGAGAGCATCGTCGCTCTCAAGTTTGCTCAACAGTTGTTTGTGTTTACAGCGCACTGTTAAGCAGCACAGCTGTAGCAGCCTCCAATAACATAAGACAAATAAATACAAACAGTTAAAATGTTATGCTGCTATTCCGTTAGGTAAATTTTGAAGCTCAACGAATTGATAATAGCATGCAGAATTTCAAATATATAAAAAAAACAGTATGCGTATATGTAAATATAAATCGGTGTCCGCTTTGCTTTTTTTACCTACGAACTATAAAGATGGCACAACAATTTTTGTATATTTGTTTCACCATTGAGGACAATATTCAAAAAAGTTTTTAGCTCACTTACGTGACAGCATCGGCCGCTTTTGCGAGATCCTTTCAGATATGAGGAGAAAACGTTTGTGTTTCGTTTAAGCCCTTCCATCGCTGTTGAAATCACCGACTGACCCCTCTTCATTGCTTCGCAACAGTCAGATCCCTGGCCATCAAATTGCTTCTTGAAGCGGTCGACTTAATGACAGCTTCTTGGGCTGCAGCGCGTATGGACTGAATCAATGTGCCAAACCCTTGACATTTTAAGTAAAAAAATACATAATAATAAAATAAATATGTATACGGAATGTTTCTGAAATCTTGTTAAAATTAAAGTAACTAATTTTCCTGTATCAAAACCTTGAGTAGCCTGCTGAGAGAAATCCGAGAGGGGCAAAGTCTATTAGAAAGACAAGTAAATAGATAACAAAAAAAATACGTATTATATAGTTGGTTGACAATGAGAAAGATAACGATTCCCACTGCGCTCCCGTAAGCTGATTAATGGGACTTCAAACCAAGTCATACACTATTTATGAATTTTCTTTATCTCTCTTTGGAGACAAATTCAGATCCTTTTACTTCTCTCTGGTGAGAGAGGAAGATAATGAAAAGAGATCCAGATCTAAAATGCTAATCTAAGATACTTGGAGAAAAAGACAGGGGGAGATAAAGACAGGGACAGAGAAGACATATCATTCTCTTTTATTAAAAAAGAAGGATAGAGTTAGAGTGAGTCTTTCAAAATTCGTGCTCTATAGAATATGTAGACATTATTCCTAAAGTTTATACTCAACAATCAAAACGGAAAAAGATAGAGAGCGAGAGAGAGCAAGAAAGAAATAATACTGTTAATATAACTATAAGTTTTAGAATAATTAAAGAAAGAAACAAAACGAGAAAGAGAGAGAGAGAGAGAGAGAGAGCAAGAAAGGTGAAGACAGCTCTAACTGTTCGTAGAACTTTATGTATTGGTCGCCTCGCTTGGTCAGTCTTGGTTGCCTCCCCGACAAGGACTTGGCTGCCACGAACTCCGGTGCCCTTTGGCAATGTCGTCTGGCATGACAACAATTAACGGCATTCCAATGTGTCTGCCCTCTAACAGACTGACGGGAAATTTCAAAAATTGCGCTTCCCAAAAATTCATAGGAATGCACCCATTCAGATGTACATAATGTACATATGTGTGTAGGCAGGCAGGTGCCCGTTTGCATATGTGTGCGTTCCTTTTGTCAGCAGGCCCCAATATATTTGAGCAGGTTTGCCGCCTCGCTTTCCTCAACTGTCGCTTTGGTCAAATGTCTGCTCAACAGTTGTTGCTACGGCCGTGCCACGTCCCCAGCGCAAGCCGCCCACTCAAAAACCTGCAACGGAACCTTCTCAGGGTCTCATGTTTGTGATTGCATCAAGAAAATATCCCCTGGCCCCTTGCAATCAGTTTAATTGTTTTATATCTAATGCAATCAATTTTCAAGCATTGTCAATCACATCCAACTCCTCATTGTGAGACTTTGAGCCTTGAAAAGTCTCATACATAATAAAAATAAAATAAAGCTAACTACATACGATTAATTATATTACACATATTGCTCTAATAAAGACATTGAGAGGAATCCTAGTTTTATTAGAGGAATCTTAGTATTTTAATCGTTTTTGGTGGTGTACTGCTTAAATATACCTTTTAGATTTTCAAAATTAAATTGTTCCTTAGTTCATTTTAAATTACAAAAAAAAAAAAACAGGCTTATATATAAATGGAAAATGTATTTTTTAATTTTTCAAAATTAAATTTTATTTTTAATGTTTTTTGTATTTTTTATATATGTGGAGATAGTCAAAAACAAAACAAAATTTTGTTTTAATATATTTTGGTTTTCCTTTTTTTTTATATTTGTGGACCGTAAGATAGTCAAAAACCAAATCTAAGCTTACAGGAAAAGACCCTTCTATGTATTACTCCAAAAGAAAATCGAATGTTAAGCAGATAACATCACAAACAGCGTCTTAAGTGATAATAAAACAAAAAAGCTCTACTAGCCCAACTATAAAATCACTCTTGTTATTGATAAAGTTGATAAGTGAAGCTGTCAATGCTTCTAAAATCATTTGAGCTTATTCGAATGATAATGTTTTGAGGAAATGCTTATATCGTTATTCAAAAGCTCATAGGGCCATTTACTCAACTCCCGGTCAACGTTAACAAGCACTTTAACTATTTATTCAAATATCTAAATATATACTTAAACTTCTGATGACTTTTTTTACAAACTCAAATCGTAACACGGTCTATTCACAAATTTAAGCATTTTGTTAGCTCTAGCATTAATGTATCTGGGAAAATTACGGACGAAAATAGATGCTTGAAGCGTGCATCGGACTCTGACTCTGATATGGCAAATAGAGTGGCATCTAGTGATACATTTCGAGTGAAGCCAAACAACAATCTCACTCACAGACACACAGTCGAAGCACATGCAGAGAATTCGGTCGCATCGCTTTCATGACTTAACACTAAAGTACCTGATGCATCAGCATCCATCAGAGCACCCTCGGATCATCAACGAGGACACTTCAGCTACAACAACAATAACGACAACAACAAAATCAAGCAAAAGCCATTGCAATTACAATAATGCATGAAACACAACAACAACATAGTCATCTAAAGTTGAAGTGGCCAAGTGTCGGTGACATGGCCAACATTCACATGCCATGGCAACTATAAATGAAGCGAACATCCTCCACATTGACTGACCAGACTCGTCAGCCAGCAACCCTGCAGAGGAGGCCTGGAGGGGCTGCCGTCCAGAGTTGCCACATACAGTGCAGGTGGCTCCAGCAATGAAGTGGTTCATGGAACATGACGTTTCGGTTAATGATTACACGTGCCCACGCTAAGAAGAGTGATGTCTCTGCTGGACAGAGTGAGAGTATGCACGACTGGAAAATGTCCATTCCCAACATAACAAATTTATTGTTTTTTCCGTATTCGCCGACCGAAATCGATCTTCACATAAAACAAGAAAAAACTGTATTAACTTAATATTTGTACCTATGAGCTTTAAAAAAATATTATTTGAATGTGCACACTTACATGATCAAGAATCTATATTTTAAAATTCAGATTCCTTAATTTTAGAGGCACCTTTACTATTGCCCCAGAAATAAACATATTTTTATGAACCACAAGCCTGACACCAGAATACTTCTATTGTTTTGTTGCTTTTCTGCTAGTTTCCATGGATTCAGCAGTAACTGACTTATATAGTTCAACCTTTTTAAGAGAAAGTCAAGCTAACCCATATAGTAGCATTTTGTGACTTTAGTTTTAATTTAGCAAGATGCCAAATTATTAAGACAGGGTCGTAAGCGACATACTGCCACATTCTGCCAAATGCAGCCAGCTCTACTCCATACTGGCACACACACACACACACATACTTACAGGCTTTGTTGCAACTGTAGACAGTGACAACGACAAGGAGTAGGGTATCCAAGGATGTCGACGACGACAAAGTCAATAAATTTTGTGGCACTGGATTGGCCAACGAGCTGCACTGAGCTCCACTTATTTAGCCGGAATATCCACTCGCTGAGCCACTACACACAACACCTGCGCACCGCCCACTTCCCTACCGCCACACACACACACACATTTTGATGCACGGTGCAGCTACCTGTGTGCCCTATCCCACCACATAGCTCGCCATGTCCCTCATTGTCCCAGGTGTCTATTTTAGTTGCTTTTAACTTTGCTACAACTTGGCCATAACGTCTTACAAGCTTTTAAGGATAATGTGCCTTGTGCTGTGCCCTGGCTGGCATGGATAAGTTGCTCAAGATGTGGTCAGTCCGCTAAGGTTATCCCAGACATTACTCTATATACAGTTGCTGTGATTTTGTGACCCATTCAGCTCTTTCAACAACAACACTAAGTACTCAAAATAGTATATTTTTTCCTATTAGAAGCAATCCAAGCGAGGTCCAATTTTAGCAATCTATGCAAAATGCTATTCAAATAGATTCATTTTTTTTAATATAATTTTTTAGGTTGTTTGTGATGTAACAGTAATTATTTACAATATATACAGAAGTCGCTGGTGCTTCAAGGTGAAGGTCACATTCAATAGTTAATGTTAAATTGGCGAAGGGTGAAAACTATTTATTATGTGCTGATATGATAATATGACCATATTTGGACCTAGGCTAAAACCTCATTAATGTGTCGATGAGAAAGGGAGATGGTATATTGTAAGCCTAACGGGGCAATTCCAGAATTTGTCCGTTCATTTGCGTCTACCTAGACGTCGAGTGTCACCTCTTGTTAGTTGCTTTTACACGGCGAGCTTGTGCGAATCGAAAGGAATTGGAGCAGAGTGTATATACCTGCAGATGTATTTCTTTTATTGTAAAATAACAATTATTTCTTTGGAAAAAACTACTAATCTATGTACTGAAGTCAGTGCACTCAAAACAATCAAAACACAGAAATTCAGAACTTTAGGGACATTCACGACGACAACAGGCAGCAAAAGGTAAGCAGCACCTTAGTATTAAATGTGATCACGCAGTGCGCATCAGCAAGGACTGGTGCGTAAAGGATGTAGGAACAACAACACCAACAGGATGTGTCACTTAAATTGGCTTACAGCTCAAGAGTGGTTGGTTTTAGGAGTGGCAGGCATGGACGTGGTGGGCGTGGTGGGGGAAGCAGAAAGGTGTTGCTGTTGCGCAACTGAACTATAAGCCATTAGAATAAGACGTGCGGACTGATAAACATGAAACAGGTAATGCTTCGGTCATTTGAAAAATTTGTAGCGCTGACATTTTATTCAATTATTCCTGAGTTTCTTAAAGGAACGTAATTGAAACTACTTTAAGATTAGAGTTTTCTCCATTTAGTCAAAAGCACAAAAAAAAAGTCTCTCATACATTTTACAAACTAAGCCGAAACATATCATCTAAACTAAATAACTAAGACCAATGAACTAGAGTCAGGATATTTACTTTTATATTTAAACAGTAGCCCAAAGTACCTTTTTTGTTTCAAAAATTCTGGGCTAGGTTTTTTTAGCTAAGATATCACAATTTTGAGAGTGCTAAAAACAGATGTACACAATGCGATTTCAAGGAGGGCATGCCGAGAACATATGACAGATTATTCCAAGCATTTATGTAAAGGGGGGTATCGGTGTTCCCGTTGTTCCTGTAGTCCCTGTGTGACCTGTGTGTGTGCGTGTGAGGGACTTGGGTGCGAATGTTTTACACACACACATTCACACATTCATGTTGCCAATGCGTGCTACGTGCTACTTACTGTCGCTGTACTCATTAGAAATGAAAACCCCGGCGAATGTAACACCTGTGCCAAGGCGTTGACAACAACAATAACAGCAACATGGAGGAAATCAGCCATTCAAGATGGAATTGTGGATGGCAAACGATGTATTGTTGTGACATTAGAGTAACTTTCGCACTGTGGAACCACACAGCTACTATCTATACTATCTCATCCAATAATATGAATTAACATATAATTAGAAGAATCGCTATTGCCTTGTAGATCGAAGCTAATCTGTTTACATATTAATGTCAGTCCGCAACTCAAAAATAATATCGTTTTTGTACATATTAAACAAATTTAATTTTCTGTTCATTTAGTTTTCTGTTTCACAACTGGCTGTGAATTAAATATATCACATTTGTATAGTTATATTGTAACATAAAAGTGCACTCACTTTTAGTAATTATATACATATATAATAAATAAAAATAAATAAGAATTCTTAACTGGAAAAAAGTTGATTTGGTCATACTGTGCGTTGTGGACATAAATGCCAGCTCGAATTGGGCAATGGAACGTGAGATATGTACCTCTGAGTGTTGCATGGTGCATATGGGGCACATAACCGGAACCGGTGCAAACTTAGGGCTGCGGTGCCACCCGAAATGAGTCAGGGTCTTAATCGAACATAAATAAACGCTGAGATTTGAAATGACAGACCCGCGCATTGGGCATGACAACATAAATGTGTTAAGTGCCACCTGACAAAACTGACAAACGGTTGACAACTTTCGTATGTGTATTACAAACAAGCTCGTCCATCGCTGGGTGCAACAGGAACATTTTGTTGTTTTTCATTTCATATGATTCATAAAATGTACATACAGCCGCGTCTGGAATGATGATAGTAATAGACCAATTGTAGGTAACGGGGCTCTGCAGAATACATACAAAAACATATTGACGCTCGTGTCGATTATAATGCCATCTATTTCTCACACATGCACTCACATATTTATACATACATTATGGAAAGAAGCTCAACATGAGAATCTACTTTCGACCATAGCTTGGGTGTTTCTTAATTAGATTCTGCCTTCAAAATTGTTATTGCTATCGGAAATCCAAATGTATCTATATTCGAGAAACGGAGGCGGATATCGATAAAAAATAAAGCAAAATTAATCTGCTACGGTTATACGAGAACCAATATTCCAAATTTAAAGTCTTTAGCTCTTATAGTCTCTGAGACCCCCGTGTTCATACTGGAAGACGGACGGACGGACAGACGGACATGGCTATATCAATTCGGCTGTTGATCACGATCAAGAAATACTTTATGGTGTCGGTTATGCTTCCTTCTGCCTGCTACATGCACGCAAATATGGAATGAAACTTAAGAGCGAAATCAACAGTAAATCTATTAACAAGAAGCAAAGAAAATTAACATGCTTAATAAAGGTATTTCAATCGGTGAAAATTAAATTTATTGTTTTTTTTATTAACTGGTTTTAAAAAGCAAAGACAGATGAATCTGTTCCAGTAAGACCAATGACAAATTACCATTTAAAAAATAGACTTGAATTTTAAAAAATTCCGATTCTATTGACGCTAAGGAAGAAATTCACCGTTGTAATTGATCTTCCAAATTGTTACTTGTAATGCAGTTTTCAATGTTATGAAATTTTGAGGACTCTGTCAACGATATGTCGAAGAATGTTTCGGCGCATTTTTAAAAGAGATGATCCTTAAATTTGGTGCAAATTACTTAGCCAAGGCCTATGCTTTTGGCGGACTCTCTGCCAACTAATTACACGCCACGGGAAATTTGATTTAATGCCAAAGCGTGCGTGTGTGCGTTTCATATAGACACGGTAATTTTTCAGGCAATTGCGCCTGAAAATGACGGGTAGGCTGGGTGGCAACAACCACCTAGCATCACACACATTCACTCGCACCTACGCATACATGATAAATTTCACCTGAAAGTAAAATATTATTCAAAAATCAGTTACGGCCCGCCTTGGAAATGTCGACGCCTTTGCGTTGTGAAAATTTATTAGACCAGGCAGTTGAAAGGGCAACACATGCATTAATTCCCATCCACCCTCACCTTCAAGCACTTAAGAAATGGAAACCCTTTCTCATTCCATTGGCTTTAGAACACTGCATTAAGAAAATCACTGGAAACTCAGCTCAACAACAGCAGCTGCTGGTCGAATTGAATTGAATTTATGGCTGCTCTGGTACCAATGAGGTGGATGTGCGTCGCGTGGGCGTGTCATTAGCACCATTGAAGAGGGCCCAAAAGAAAAGAAGAAACGGTAAATGCTTTATTGCATGTGTTTGCCGTGAGTTATGTTTGGGCTCCAACACGAGACTTACATTATGCGAACGTCGTGCTTGAGAAATTAGCGTCAACCTCCCTCCACACACGCACACACACACACATTTCGCCCTTCATAGCATCCCCACATATTTATTTAGCAACTGAAGCGTACAGTGTTGCAGCCTGGCATGCTCTTAAGCCATCTGAATTTTGCCAGAGTGCAGCTTAGTAAGCGCCTTTATTATTCAGCTAAATAATTATTTTTATTAACAATTGATTTCGTCTACTAAATGCTGTGAAAAGCTTATCATAAAGATGTGCAAATTATAATATTTAGCTTACAGAATAAACTCTATATTCAATCTTCTTTACATACTACGAAAAAAATAAATAAAATCATTCTGACTAATAAATGAATTAAATTTATTTTTTATTGATTCATTTTTCAAAGCTGTATATTGCTTAGGAAAAAGCACATGGTTTACAACAACAATATACTAAAATGTTATTTTAATTTGGGCATCAGCTCCAAATTTGTAAATTTAAAATAGTAAAAAAATACATTATAAGCCAAAAAGCACTTTGGTTATTTTATTTAAAATTTTCCAATTTTCATCATAACATACTTTTTTGATAACCATTAGAATCAAATAACTATTTCGTTTATTGCTTGATTCATTCGTTCATTTGTTAAATTTTCGAATACCAAGTGAAAACCTATGAAAAAATAGATAGATAGAAATAGAATAGATCAATTTTATTTTCTAATATGCATTTTCTATCGAAAAAAATTAAATATATTGCAAAATCAATTTCCAATTCGAATATGCTAAAATTTTAATATATTTTGAACATAATACACAAATTAAAAGGATATGAAATGGGTTTATTATAACGTTATTTTAATTTGGCCATCGGACCCAAATTTATGAAAACCCTTGAAAATAAAATTCTGATTTTAAAAGCAATTTTTTTTCATTTATGAATAGAATTACATATAAAAAGAAAAAAACGTAATTAAACAGTTTGCTAAGTTATTTATTGAGAATTTCATGCAATTCAATTTTGGAATACCAAGCAGAGTATTAAAACTTCGAGAAGCCAAATGAGCTCAATGATTTTTTTGCGTTTAAATAAGCTGCTCACAGCACAGATCAAAGCAACGCACAGAATGCAACAGTAAAGCCATTGTCTTGGCGCGGCCAACGTAGGATGTTTTCCATTTTCATTTTATGTTGGCTGACTTTAATGAAATTAGATTGATTTTTATGCTGACGTGCGGCAATTGGCAGTTTCAACTGCGCAGCAATCTTCACTGCCTGTCGGACTTCACATTTTTACGGCTACTTATTCATCAAGTTGAGCGACTGACTATATAATTTAATTTTTGTATGAAGTAAAAATAAATTTTTGATAGATGCGTTTGCGCTGGGGCAGCTGCTACGCTTTCATTTTACGACTCAACGGCACTGGGAAGGCACCCAGACTAAACAACGGGCTGGAGCTGAATCCGGAGCCGAAACCGAAGCCGGAGTCTTGCCAGAGTATGTTGATTTTTTGATTTTCGTTGTTTTTGAGTACACTTGAATATTTAAGATATGTTTGCGGTTGGGGCGTTGAAATGTATGAAACAGCTGGCGTTGTAGAGCGCTCCCAAAAATCATCCACAGTTAACACTTGACAAAATTATAAAACTTTATTAACCTCTTACACTGACAGCATTGCCAGCGGCCATAAATTGCCACAGCATTGCCAAAGACAAAGAACATGTGCCGTATACACACACACACAAATTTATGGGCGCCTTACATACATGTATGTATATGAGTTGTGTAGGATGGAGAGACGGAGGCGGTTGCACTGCAGCCAATTGGTACGCGCCAGCCACTTGTAAATTATGGCCACAGTCGCCACCGACAATGACGATGACTTTAACTTTTGGGGGTACGAGCTGCAGCGGATCAGGTCCCCAGAAATGAGGACTCAATATGGGTGGAGGGGGTGGCACAGTGCAATTGAAGCGACATTTTTGCGGCACAATCGCTTGTGGCTTTAAAATATATTTGCCATGTGCGCATTTTGCAACAAATGTATTTGAGTTTGGGATTGCGAATGCGTATCGTTCCCAAAATACGGATTCAGCAACTATGAAAAATGCAAACAATATTTCGATGGATGTAAAGAGCTGTCTATAAGCTGCAATAGAAACCAGAGTTTTCACAGTCTGTACTTAAGCATATCTCAAAACCTAACCAGAGAAATACTAACTTAACTTTTTATTATGGCATCATAAAATACAATGTTTTACAGGAGAGGAATTGGAAAAAACAAAGACTTAAAATGAAATCGATCGATACAGCTGCTAGAGTTCTTCGCCAATTAAACCAATTATCGATGTGAGAATGCCATAAAAATATCGATAAGTTTTCTGAGTTATCGTTAAGCTACACCAGTTTACGCATTGGGTATTGTAACTACAGTGTTGTCTGCCAGTTAAACTCACTTTCGCTTGGTTCCCCATACACACGCACACACACACACACACACACACACATAGACATGCGTTGCTGTGCGAAATTTGTGCCATAAATTTGCACATTACACGAAAAGTTAACACAAATTACGGTTGTAAGTGAGCAAAAATTACAATTCTGCAGCACAGGCTCGAGCACAAAGTGGGTTGATGGGAGTGTGTGGCAGGCTCAGACAGAGACAGCATTGCACTGCGAATGGTAGAAGGAGATAGTCAAAGAAAATAATATAAAGGAGTAATTTGAAGGAAACGCCCGCTGTGTATTGAATGGCCATACATTTGGTTGAATTTAAGCTGGTGAGAGATATGTGAAACTTGCAGGAAAATACCTTTGGTTGGCTCCCCTAAGTCGATAAGCGACGACTAATATGCTTATGTGCAGTTATCGATAGTATAGGTAGTTGCTCATATGACTGACTTATATGTTTATTAGGCATATAAGAATTAATTGGCTTCGATTCTTCAGAAGTTGATTAAAAATAACATTGATTGGCTATTTCAAATCGATTGACGACAGCTTTCAGCTAGAATGCATAAGTGCAATTATCGATAACAAGAAATAGAATCTAGGCATATTTGCTTAGGTTCATTGTATGTTGTATAGGTCGAGCTTCTATATTGAATTTTAACAACTGGATTTCGTACGTTTTTCTAATTTCTTCAGAATAGTTGTCCACTTTTCTCTAATTGTATACACTGTTAGACAGGTTCATTATAATTCAACCTTTTTAGAAATACTCACAAATCGAATTGAAAGTTGCTTATTCAATGCATGTAATAGCTCTTTTTCGTGGCTAAAATGAGCACTGTGCATTTTTCGCCATGTCATTTGTGAATCTCTCGTGGTGAATACTGGAGTAAACGCATTTCGTATATAGTGGTCACTTTGTGGTAGCCAAATTTATTTAGCTTGATTGCAAATCGCTTTCGGTGCCGATTTGCCGGCATGCATTGGTAGCCAAAATGCAGTTTATGCACGAGTGTTCACAATCAAATAGATGGCTGCAATTGGTTGCAAGAGAAACATTATAAAGTTTTAAATAATATTCAAATATATGTACTTGAAAAATTGTCACATTCATCTGACTCTTTTCTAGCTTTGGGTTATAGCACATGTTATACATATATACACAATATCGTCATGTCTGACTGTTCGTCTGTTGATTTATAATGATGACTTTTTCCTTTTGGTAAATTAAATCTTAAATTTCAAAATGAAGTATGCAGAATCTGATCTTAGATAGAGATTGGGTATACTGCTAATATTCTTATTTATGTTCTGTGGCTGAGCTGGGTCTTACTATTTATAAGCATTTTATATGCGCCTCCGCAGAGCTCACATTAGCCTAAAAAACAAATAAGAATGCTGTAGTCGAGTGAGCTCGACAACGATATACCCCGAACAAAGCTGTTAAATATATGATAGTTTTATTGGAAAACTTCTCCTTAAAAATGTTTGCACCCAAATGTGAGTAGGTCTGCGAGTACACTTATTTCGTATAGCAAGCATAGGCACTGAATATTACCAAAGAAACGAATGCATTGCATGTTTTTATGCACAAGTCCGAACTGATCCTAATTGGCGTATACATACATACATTTGTACAGGAAATGAAAGGTAACGGAGCTCTGTAGAATACACACAAGCATACTGACGCTCGCGTCGAATATTAATGCAAACAGATAGTGCTTGCAACTGCTAATAGAAATGAGATCAATGTGAGATCTTAAGTAAATTTGGGCAGTTTATTAATAATATGCATGTGCATGATATGTATTTGTTAGAAGCCTCTACCTTAAAAATTGTGACATTTGTTGCTGTCGGAAATCGTATCGATATTAAAGAAACGGAGGCAGTTGTCGATAAAATAGAGCAAACTTGTTCTGCTACGGGTATACGAGAAGCTTTATTCCAAATTTGAATCCCTAGCTCTTATAGTCTCTGAGATCCGCGAGGTCATGTAGACGGACGGACGGGCTGACAGACGGACATGGCTATATCGACTCGGTTGTTGATCCTGATCAAGAATGCATCTAATTTATGGTGTCGGAGATGCTTCCTTTTGCCTGTTACGTACAATCACATAAAACCCCCTTTAGACATTTTCAATTGGTTCATGGTATGAAAACTGACAAAACCATTGCGGCGACTTTATGAAATATTTACTTGCTTTTGATTGTGTCGCTGATGGTTTTTTGTTGTTGTTTCGTCTGTTTATGTGCATAAATTTTATTACACATGTGCTTTTGTTTATGCGACGCAACGACAGCTACAACAAAAGTTAATGCAAAATAAAATTTTATTTTTTATTTATCACATGTTTTTACTATACCCTGTCCGGCTTGATGGTCATAAGCGTTGAGTCTTTGCATTATTCCGTGTGCAAAACACATTCATATCGCTTATACGAAAAATCAAGTCGCGGGCTCGACTCCCGCTGCAGCCATGTTTGGTAGTTTAGTTTTCATCTTATTCTTTTTCTATTAATCTCTCTCTCTCTCTCTCTCTCTCTCTCTGTTTTATCATTCTTTCTTTCAGATCTACGGTATCACAACGGGCCAAAAACTGGCCTATGTGTGCCGACCTTGGTCGGCAACCGTTAAACTAACCTAACCTACCATACCCTGTAGCCATTAAAAATACGTAAAAAATGGTGTCCTTACCAGCTCAGGAAAGTTCGTCAGGCAGTCGCCAATCTTAATTTGCAAATAAAAAATTTCGAATAGCATACGCAGATACGGTAAAGTATGCATCGAATTAAAACTCAAACAAATGCTGTTGTTTTCTTTTGAATGCAATGTGTGCAAAATTAGCGCGATTTTTGTCAAGATTATGTAAACACAAAGGTACAAGGTATCTTCAAGTAGAGCTCTCTTATTTAGAACATATGTATATGCTTTGCCCTGGGGCACAGGCTGAAACAAAACCAAACAAAAAATTAGACCAAAATCAAAGGGAAATACAATAAAAAATATAAAATATTTGAAATACCATGAAAGACGGAGGAAAGCGCACAATAAAACTGCCACACACATGAAACACGCACACACACACATGCACACACCCTCAAGCTGGCATAAACCACAGACATGGTGCCACGCCCACGAGGCAATGCGCATTCATATATCACCAATATGCTAAATCAGCATATTTGCGAGTTTATTTACAAGGACATTTATAAAAATTTACGGCCCTGCCGTAAATTGCCGCAGCCGGGCAGGTCTTGAGATTTATGCCTCGCCGATTATATCAAAAGGAATACACAAGTACACATACACAGACACAGACACTCCTGCGTACACATATTCGTTTATCGTTCGCCAGCGATTTCTCACATAATTCAAAAGTGATGGCTGCAAAAAACTTGAGACGGGTCAAGCCACGGGGTGTAACGGAAGGGTTAAGGGTTGTTGCTGCTGCTAATGCTTAGGCTAAAACTGAAGATGTGACCCAATTTAAGTAGGGTTAGGCAGCCATAACATATCTTAAGTAGCTTGTCAGGGATAAGCCTCCGTGTTGTGATTATTAAAGTTATAAATTATGTAAAAATTATTAAAATAATAATATATAAAATAATAAAATAATATATTATATTATATATTTACATGTACAACCCAAAGCATTTGTCTAACAGTATCATTTTCACTATCTGTAAGAAACATGTTCTTAAAATATATGATGTGAAATGTAATTAAATGTGTAGTCATCGCATTATTAAGGCCTTACTTTTTATTTTGTAACCTTTCACTGGCGATAAATGGAACCGAATTCTATGAAACTAAAAATGTTTCTGAAAATATATAATGTTATGGCCATTTCACATTGTTTTTAAATAATTGTACCAAATTTGTTAAGTAACATATTTTATTTGTTGTTTTGACTTTGTCACTGAAACTTGATATATATTTGTATTTTTGCTATACATATGTAAGTCCAAGATAACCGGATCGGACCACTATACAGGAAAAAATAGTTCTAAAGATGAATTTTAATTTTATTTTGTATGCCTACGCCTATCTCAATCAATCATACCCTTGTTCACCGGAGGTAATCTGCGGACATTTAAATTTTTGACTGAGTTTATTCGAAATCAGAGTATGATGATTAGCAGCAACAATCTGCATTATTTATTAACTTTGTCTGATTCTTAAGTTCATCTAACTCTAATGGAGCGCTGCTTAGTTTTTCAGTTAACTTTGAAGCGACCTTTTGATAAAGTTAATGCCTGGCACTTGCCACTTACCCGTTAGCCAGTCATCATTGATTACTGTCATGTTCCGCCAGCGTAGTCGTCCTTGTTGTCAGCTTGAATCACATTTGTGCTGCGATGCGAGATCTGCCAGCGAGTGTTGTTGCAGCTGTGGCGTTGCACAGCGTGTTATACAGTTGTGGCGCCCTGTGGCGTTACACAAATATCATTGACGCTAATCCTTTTCTACATCATCAAACAATTTCATCAAATAAATCTAAAGTGATTTGTTTTTGTCACACAGTTTTCAACTGCTGCTCGTCATTCGTGGCGCTGACTTGTACGACCGGCAAGTGTTGCCAACATGTCTGCAACATTTCCAAACTACAACTCCAACTCCAATTTCAGCTCCACGCTTCGTCTGTTTTTAAACGCTGTAGCATTTTATTTATTTTTCCTGACTACTTTCCCTGTCAATTTGTTTTTCTTTTTGGGGCTTTTGCGCTGACTGCTGCTCGCTGATTGACTGCTTTTGCAGCAGCCAGAAGACGTCCAAATTTTACCCAATGTGCCACACGTACCCACATCCTGCCCAACAGCAACCTAGAGCCCGGCATCCTGGCAGCTGCATGTTTACTTTGCTACATTTCTCATTTAATGCATTGGCAATGACGTTGACTCGCCGGCTCTGGCGGTGATTGAATAGTTTGTTTTAGGATCCACTGTGCGAGTGGTGGGAACCGAATAAAGTCCTTAACATCCGCATTTCAACCGCACAGCTGCTGCTGCTGTTGCTGCCCTTGTCGTTTAAGGACACGCTCTAAATTAACCTTAAGTAAAGTTAAACAACAACTTCGAATAATCAAGCCAATACAACATAACTAGAGGATAGGATGGTTATAGTAATTTGTACAACATGAAAATGTGTCTTGGATTACAAAATCTGTATTTCCTTTCCGATCTCAATAAAAGTTATAAAGTCGATCAATATTATGTCTGGGTATATTATACGTTATTACAATTTTATTGTCTGCTTAGTGCTACTAGGCAATAGGCTGTATCTTTTCAATTGGGTTTTCATTGCTATCGAAAAATGATTTTGATCGATATTCGCAAAACGGGAACTGTTATCGATAAGCTCAAATATTCTTAGTCCTTGATCTGCATACGGCCACGGCTTAATCGAATTATACTTTATAGGGTTGGAGCCGCATTATATCATTATATCCTTTTACCCATTTTTATTGGGTTCAGGATATAAAAACATTTGATGCAAGGTTTGACAAATACGAAAACAAAGAGAGCATAACTAAGTTAATTTGATCAAAGAGCTCAAGTAATAGTCTATCTCCTTTTGTGCATCTGAAATAATTTGATTGATATTTACTAAATGATACTGTAGCGAACCTTTTTAGTTCGTTTAGTTTTAGCTAGGCTAAAACTCAGCCGAGCTATGGGTGCGAGCAACAAATTTATATTTGGTTGCACTGCGACAATTAATAACACATAAACTTCATATATATACAGTGTCTCACACCTTATTTCAAGCAGTGTCAAAGAAAATAGGCTACTTTTTTTCATAATCCTACCTAGCAGGTGGGGAAACCCCAGTGTATTGGGGTCATATCTTAATTTAGGTGGTTAATATATTTACCTACCATCGGTCTTTGGAATTTTTGAAAAATAATAAATAATTAGCTTATGGCAGGCAATTACTTTTTTCTTTGACACTGCTTGAAATAAGGTGTGAGACACTGTATATCAACTAATGGTTTTATTCGGCTTAGTTCTATTATGGTATTATGGTTCCATGTACCACCTAGGTGGCGATCAGACCTTCTCTGACTGACTTCGCTCCTAGATTTCGCACTGACTGCGGTGAGTCTCTGACCTACTCTTTCCCGACAGCGAGTTTCTCACTTTTTGACTGACTCTCTGCCTCTGACTGACTGACTTCCGAATCTGCGACGAACTTTTTATAGATCTGGTCGCCTCGGTGGCGTGATCTTTGGTAGTTCTCCACTACCTTATTGCGATCGCTGCATTCGATGCCATTAGGTCAGCGGTCGCCTCAAATTGCGATCGCTGCATTCGATGGCATTAGGTCAGCGGTCTCCTATTGTGATCGCTGCCCTCAGCGGTTGCCTCACATTGCGATCGCTGCACTTGATGGAATTAGAGTATCGGTCGTTCTGCAAACGGCCGCATATTATATTTCAGAATTTGCCTGAGGTGAAGTTATTTGTGAGGGGCGCATATGGCAATAAATGTATATTTATTTGTCAAAGCTATATGGTTCCTCACAATACTTACAGCTTTTATAATTTTTGTTAAGCAAATTGAGAAATTAGGATACCAACATACTTACATTATTCAAAAAAAAAGTTCTTAAAACAAAAACATAATATATAAACTGTCCGTTGGTTACATTGCGCGATCTTATTATTTGTTTGTTGTATGTTTGTATATTTATCAATATTTGCGCAAATAGTGTTTCTGCTAAATAACAAACATAACATAACAAATGCTGTATTCGAGTGAGCTCGCTACAATATACTCCGAACACTGCTATTAAATATAGCCGGAACTGATCCTAATTGGAATTAGCGTATACATACATATATACACAATTACGCTTGCGTCGATTAACTAGTCATCCCTTTCTCACACATGCACGCGCAAGTTTATGCATACAGAAAATGCTTGCGGTCGCTGATAGAAATCATAATCATGATAGCATCATCGTGCTAACATGGTCATATGGTATTCCATTTTGAGGCACAGCGGCAAAATCTTGGGTTAACCACATTTAAGTTCTGCAGAACAAGGTGCTAAGGGACATCTCTGGTGCTCCACCCTATGTGAGCAATATGACGCTGCTTAAGGACTTCGGCGTACCGACAGTCATGAGTCAAATAAACCGCCATACAAGTCGCTACAATGATCGGTTGCATAACCATGTTAACCCATTGGCTTGCTCACTAGGGTCAAACACAACCCGCAGACGCCTCCATACCAGCGACCTCTGGACAGTTGGGCGTTAATAGTATCGTTAATGTGCAACAAATGTTATATTTAATGTTATATTTGATGTTATGTAATATTGTAATATGTTAAAACCAATTATTTGTTTATGTTATTTAATTTAAATTCCCTGTTATTATGAATACATTCTACAAAACAATATTTTATAACCTTTCAACAGGTTGAGCAATATTAAATTAAATTGCTAAAAACTGTAGCAGTCAAAACTAAATTACATATCGTTGAAACTCGTCTGCTCACCTTACTTTATTCACAACGACTTCTCTCTTTCTCAAGCTGATGATCACACCATTGATATCGATTGATTATTACGTACAGAGTTGCAGTCTTAGTATTACGTCACTCTTATAAAAATATTCTCTCTTTTCTAAAATTGGTTTGTTATAGTCAATTCACGCTTAAGCCAAATTCCAAAATATTTGTGCATGTTGAAAATGAATTTATTTATTATTCGCATACTTGCACTTGACAGTTTCAATTTGCTGGGCATCAAGCGGCAACTAGGGATTGCAACGTTAACAGTCCCAGCATCTCTGATATAGATTTTGTGCTTCGTAAACGAATATAGAAAAAAATTGTTGTTAATTTCATGCTCCTTGTGTATTTTTCAGCGCAAACACAGTGGACTGAGACGTCAAATATAAAGGGAGGGTGGGGTTGTGTGGGTACGGTGATGGGCGTGACTGCTTATTAATAATGGCTACTTGTGTAAGCTATATTAAAGCCAACTCTCGAATTGATCATGCTGTGCCCTAAAGTGCGCTGCAGTTTTTTTTGGCGTGCACAATTGTGCTTGCAACAAAAGTCGCCAAACGGCCGCAGGGCTCCGGCGAATAAACCAATATACACGCAATAAATAAACATATAAACCGTTGCTGGGCGCTTTGTGCATTGTTCATGTTTTTGTTTTGCTGTTGTTTGTTGATATTCCAGTTGCTGCGGCTGTTTGTTGCATATTCATAAACTCTAAAAAGTAAGCAACATTTGTGTGGCGCACGCCTTGCATTTATATTTTCCAGCGTTCACACACACTCACATGCAACTAAGAACATATAAATAAACAAACAAATGCCGCATGCAACCAACAAAACATGAGTGGAATTTGCTGTGGAGTTAACCGTAATGTTTTCGTTGCACTAACAGAACATTCAACGCATCCTCCTTGCCAGTCTCCCTTAGGTGGCCGCTGGCGTTTTGCTAAAAACTTTCGCAGCCACAACATGTGGCAAACTTAGAGACGGCTCTGCAACAAACCCAAATCCGTTGTAAACTTGGCAGTTTTCGTGCATTCAAATTTTGATGGCCATTTGGCAGCCTTAATATTATTATATAACATATTATTGTTCTTGCCGCCTATGCCACGAAAACTGCATTTCAATGTTGCAGTCGCAATTGCCGCTGGAGTCGTTGCAGTCACGCTTATTGCAGCTTAAGCTCAAGACGTGCGTGTCCCAAAAACCAGACAGCACAAATTCCCATTAGTTCTTCGCCATTTGACTGCCGTTGCCACCTAACAAGTATGGAGGAGCGGGTGGTAATCTATTCCACCCCTTCAATCCCATTGCCAGCAAGCAGAACAAACAAAACACTTGCAACATTTCCCAACCATCGACAGCTTTCTGGGATACATTTGAGGCGAACATATGTCCGACTTCGACTTTGGCTATTCATATTTTCACAACTATCTCTGTGTGTGTGTGTGTGGGTTGCTGTGTGGGTGGGTGTGTATGCTGGCAAATCTGCCTGTGTACGTGTTTGCGTAACAAAACTAACATTTAACAATAACATTTCGTACGCAACGTTGTCGAAGCCGAAGCTGAAAGGATAAACATTTGGCGCCAGTTAGGCGTTTACTACACTGACTAGCCATATTAACTTAATCATGCCTTATGTCACTGCAGAGACCGTTTATTTTCGTAAATACCTATTTATACTAAAATGTACAAAAAAAATTGTTAGGTGTTGTTTAATAAATTTCAATTGTTGTAATCGATAAAAGACAATATAAATTAGAACACAATTATTTTCTCAATGGCAAAACAAAAGTAGCAAAAAGTATACAGCTTTCTGAGACTCCGATTCAGAAACATCAAATTAAGAATTAATAAGAGTCACATTAACAAGAGTCACATCAACACATTTTCAATATTCTTATTATCCTTCACAAGTTTTGAACACAGTGTAGCTATGCAAGCT
The DNA here is from genome assembly GCA_035044025.1 of Drosophila paracracens. NCBI lineage: Eukaryota > Metazoa > Arthropoda > Insecta > Diptera > Drosophilidae > Drosophila > Drosophila paracracens. Next base: position 216,701 of record JAWNMN010000897.1, read on the forward strand.
GCTTTGAATTCTGACTAAAGATTTAATCAATTAGTTCTTCTGCATATGTTGCACATATATCGTAGTGATTACAGGGTATCACATCATCGACAAAAGCACTCATGCTTCTTTTTGATATAAATATTGTTAGAGCGTTAGCTCTAGCTCAAGCTCTTGCTCAAGATATGGTATTAATCGAATATCATGTTTTTCTAATAATGAGAATTACAACTAAATTAGATATCGAGGCAATAAAATACATGGATAGCTAAAAATAAATGTGACTAATGTCATTTTTATTTGTTAAGCTTAAGAAAGGGTTTCACATCATTTAGCGTAAACATACACACATTAAAGCTATTTAAGCTATATAAAAAGAAAATAGTTTCCATTCACATACATAGTTGTTACTATGTGAGATGTGACTTTTTAAACTGTATTTAATCATCGGTCTGGTTTACAATTGTTTTTACGTTCTTCTGATTTGCTCTATGGGTGGGTTTTTATTATCATATTTTCATTCCATGTATTCCATTCTGCATTCCATTTGGAGCACTCACAACACTTTCCCATTCTCTCTAATTCGCTCTCTCTGCCTTTTTCTCTCTCTCTCTGTGCTGTCAGCAAGCCTTCCTCTAGCCATAAGCTCTTTTTACTCTGGCGTTTTCTTTGGAACTCTGCGCTACTTCAAATGCATTTTCTATTTCATATTTCAATGCCTGTGGCTGTGGCAGCCTGTGAATAAAGTTTAGCGCAACATTTTGATGCGTTTTGATATCTGTCTGCGTAACTTGTGTATAACTGTGTATGTATGTGCGTGTGTGTGTATGGGTATGCCTCTTGGGGTGTTAGTGTGTTTTTTCGTAAGCGTTATATGATTTTTATTGGCTTAGAATAGTGCAAAGCGTCTCTGCCAAGCTGATTGCATATTTGCCAATTTACAAGTAAGACTAGAGTACAAATAAGCAAGACAAACATAAAGAGATAAAGAGAGATGACGAATAAAAAGAGAAAGAGAGAGAGAGAGATAGAGGGAGTGAGAGATCTGAATAAAGCCATTTGTTGCAAAGGTATTTGTGTTCAAATGCGAAGAACATATAGTTCAGCAGAATAAAAGAGGGTAAGACGCGTGTCTATTTTCACTTAACACCTCTCAAAACCACTATTTAATACGAAGTACAATCAAGCAACTTTGACGCTGTTATTTATGTTTACATATACAGTGAGGGACAGCTCAAATCGACCAGTGTCAAAGAAAAAAAAGGAATTGCATGCCATAAACTAATTATTTATTATTTTTCAAAAATTCCAAAGACCGATGGTAGGTACATGTATATATGAATATATGACCCTAATAAACTGAGGTTTCCCCCCCTGCTAAGTAGAGTTATGTAAAAAAGTAGACTATTTTTAGATGACAGCTTATTTGGACAAGGTACATTGTGGACACCGGTATAGATAGACCAATCCTTCGTAGTCAGTTTAGTTATATCCTGCAACAAGCCAACAAGGACTATGGACAAACGGACTACCATTGATCTACGGAAACTCATCCTGAAACACTTCAAAATCGGATATTCACATCGCCAAATACCTGAAATGGTCAATCTGAGCAACTCAATTGTGTATAACAGCATTCGGCGCTTCGTCGACGCAAATCGGTTAGAGAGCAAGGGCAGAATGGCACCAAACAAGATTTTCACCGAAGAGGAGGAGCGGAGGATCAACAGGAAAATAAGGGAAAATCTCAGGCTACCGGCTCCAAAAGTGACTCAACAGGTGGTGGATGAAATGGGGAAAAAGTGCTGTGTGGAAACTGGAGATGCAGGATATAACTGAACTGCCTACGAAGGATTGGAATATTTATACCGAAAATACTAAACTTAAGGTAACAAATCCGGGTTTTATGGCACCCAGGTGTCCACAATGTACCTGGTCAAAAAAAGTTGTCACCTAAAAATAGGGTACTTTTTTACATAATCCTACCTAGAAGGTGGGGAAACCTCAGTTTATTAGGGTCATATATGCATATAGGTGGTTAATACATGTACCTAACATCGGTCTTTGGAATTTTTGAAAAATAATGAATAATTAGCTTATAACAGGCAATTACTTTTTGTCTTTGGCACTAGTCCAATTAAGCTGTCCGCCACTGTATATATGTATATTTATATTTACATATATATATATATATGTAATTAAATTATGGTCAATGCATAACTGTGTTGCCTGCCATACGTCTGTTGATTTGCGATTGTGCCGACAATTCCCAAATGTTAAAGTCATTAATTTGGAAAAGTCTTTTTCTGGTCTGCGTTAATTAAATTTCGTTAATGTGATTCGCTTAAGAAGTTCAATCGGATGGGTTTTAAAAATTAAAGTGAATTGTCAAGAAACAGCCTTAAGTATATGTATGAATTTTGAATTTGAAAGCTGTTCAAATGTTTCACAAAAGTCTCCAAATTGGAAGTCATGCATACTAATGTTATCGCCTAGTATATTTTTAAAGCATTTTAGAGAAAGCTGGTCGAAAAGTAGTAAGCTGATAGGTCGCAGATGATTCAATTGAATTACTTGTATTACCTGAAAATCTTAATATGTATAGCATTGCTGGATAAATGTTTCGGCATCAGTGTTATCGTCACAGCTCTCATTAATTTGATAATCGGCAGTTATTCAGTTAATAATTTGTAGAATGTATTATTTAATAGTGGAACGTATAATTAAATTATTTACTATCGTATTCGCTTATATAATATAACATGAAACTCATCTTTCTCTAACAAATTGAGCAGTCGCTCCCCTAATGTAAACTTGATTTGTAAAAGTTTCATTAAAATTACCAAAATATTTTATGTGCAACTCAAACTCAAACGCAAACGAGAAGTGGTCAACACAGAAAATACAGCAGCCAAGGACGACGAACGTAACTCAAAGGTCGGCAGCTGCCCAAATAATGCCCAAGAGCTTTCAAACAGGCGACAGAGATAGGGGAAACTTCAGAGAGAGAGAGAGCGAAAAAGAGAGAGAGAGCGAAAAAGAGAGAGAGGGAGAGAGATGGAGAGACCATCATAAAAAGCATATTGTTTTGGGACCCAAATGTAACAGCAGTTTGCCTTCCACGCTATTGTCCAGGGTTCAAAAACTGCTGCTGGTGCTGTCGCTGCTGCTGCTTGTCAATAATGTCAACAATGTTGTTTGTTAGTTCAAAAATTAAAAACTGTCTTCTTTCTCCCTGCAATCCACCTTCACTCGCAGTCCCCTCACCACTACTCCATTTGGCCAGCGGGTTCCGCGTCTTGTTGGATCAGCTGATGCCGTTGTTAAAGCCACAAAAAAGACATCAATTGAAAAACAAAAGATTGAAAAAACTCTAGTAATCTACTATAATTTTTTGATATACTTCATTCATTAACGAACAACTTTATTTAATTAAATTTGTTAATAAGTTACAAACTTCCATTAAATTATAAGCAAAGAAAAACAATGTTTTAAAACAAGACGCAACCCTGCAGTTGATTTGGCGATGTATAAATATTATTTATTTGTATGTTATATAATCCGTAGACTTCTTTATTCATTCAATTTAAAGTGTAATGCATAAAAATGATTTTATTTTTTCAAAATGCAAATTTCATGGCTCAAGATCCGAGTTATTGTTGTTGCGTGTGGACTGCTGCAATGAAATGTTTGTTAATTTTATTGTTTTTCTCATTTTGCGCCTTACAAACGATTTACAATATCTTTGCTGTCCAATACCAGTAAAACTAAATAAGTATCTACAATACTTATTGAATATTTGTAAAATATCCTCTTGATGGTATGCTATAAATTTGAAGAAGAACAATAAATTTGAGGCTGCTCAGGCAACACAATTAAGTTTGTCGTCGTCTTGGATTTCGAGACTCGCATAAAATGTTTATGACGCGTCTAATTAGAAAGCCAAACTTTGCTAAAGTCGGTCGCCAAGCCATAAAAAATGCGAACTCAACGAAATGTTCGCGCGACATATTGAATTAAATATTCAATCATAAGAACAAAAGGCAAAAGTTGCAACGCAGCTGCAAATCAACCCATCCACCCAAATCCACCCCCAATCAGCGCCGACTTATTTTGCTGCTTCAAGTATCATTTTATGACGCTTTCGAGCAGCGACTCACAGTGGGACCTGTGTTACCAACCAAGTTAAGTCTAGCTTATGCTTTTCAGAAAGGTAAATTCATTGTCCTTAGTATCATATAAAATATCAGACATTGAAAATTATACCATCAGAAAAATGTATAGTTAACGAAATTATAATGGTTTGGGATGTAGTCATATAGTCATATTTTTAGATCAGTAGGCAAATTTAGATGTGATCTTCTTAGGCGAGACCAACATAAAGTATAATGCACATAAAATCTAGAATCTATATAACTGGTAACCACCGTATTTATGATTTTTGCGAGACGTTTGAGGTAAATGCGTCACGGTGCGACATCGTCAGCTGAACTTAATAGACAATTTTGAGTATGTCATAAACATTTACCGTTGGACGTGAGCCGATGCACAAGACGATCAAAAGCTCAAGTACTATCCAAGTCCATGCCAATCGCTTGACTCTGCGTCAGTCTGCACATAAGTTAAGCATAAATAAACATATTTACATAAGTAAATATTTACAGAAACGTTTGTGTTTGTTTATAAAATATATAAAATAAATATATTATTCTACATTTGATTTTTTATTTTTCTAATATTATTATTTATTTTTTTAGAATAATTTCCTTTTTTAATCACTAAATGTGATTTTAAATCGATTGCATATACGAACAAGTAAGAATGTTGTAGTCGAGTGAGCTCGACTACGATATACCCTGAACCCAGTCGTTAAATATATTCTAGTTTTATTGGCAAATTTCCCTCTAAAAAGGCTCGCACCCAAATGTAAGAAGGTCTCCAACTGAACTCTTTTATTATGGCAGGTCCAGGGACTACAGACTAAAAAAAAAACTAAGGCAATGCGTATTCTTATTCACAAGCCCGAACTGGCTGGCTACAAATAAGTGTACATTCAGGCATACAATATATGTATGTATGTATGTACACACAACTGCAGCTAACGGGGCTGTGGAGATACACACAAACACATTTACGCTTGCGTCGATTATCTAGCCATCCCATTCTTACACATGCAAGTGCATATTTATGCATACAGAAAATGCTTGCGGCTGCTGACAGAAGTGAGATCAATATGGGAATATATTTTCGACCATTACTTGGGTGTTGACTATTCGATCTTGATGAAATTAGAGCAGTTGATCAATAATATGCATATGCATATTATGTTATGTTAATTAGAAGATTCGTTCTTTAAAATTGCGCCTGGTATTCGACAACCTATATTTCAAATTTGAAGTCTCTAGCTCTTATAGTCTCTGAGATCTGCGTGTTCATACAGACAGACGGACGGACGGACATGTATATATCGACTTGGTTGTTGATCCTGATCAACAATACATACCATACACCTTATGGGGTTGGGGATGCTTTCTTCTGCCTGTTACATGCATTTGAACAAAACCATTATACCCTTTTTACCCTTTTGGGTTCAGGATTTACAAAAGTGCAATATTGTTTTAAGAAGTATGCTTTTGATATTATTCATAGAAAACTATCTGGTAGCAAAAATTTTTCTTAATATTTTTGTTAATCAGTTTATACCTTTTAAATTGTTGGTGTTCTGCCAAAAACTAGTTGAAAGGATTCGCTGACTGATTTGAACAAGCCAATTACTTTGAAGCTGCCTTGCCAATAAGCCATAATTTAGAATTGGCCATACGCCCTGCTAGTATGTATTTGTGTGCATTAGGGGCAGTCCCTGCAACGCATTCGCAGGTTAGTGAACCGGAAATCTGTAGGGCAAGGACGACGGCGGGGACAACTCTCAATGCTTAACATCCTGTGCATATGCATGGCATGTAAATATTATTTTATGGCATACAATTAGGCTCAGGACGGAAATGCTAGCAGCCGCACGGCGCTGTTTGAGCCATGTACGTGAGCCAAGCTCGCTGCCAGTTTCCATTGCCCCTCTGCCAGTTCCAGCCAACTTTCTCCGGCCTCCAGTAACCCGGTACTAAGCGGTCTTGTTAGCTCCTGCTGTTGCAGTTGTTATTAGTTATATCAGAGGCAATTAACCAAGATAATTTGTAATCTTATTAGGCACACTCACACTCACAAAATGGAGCAAATGTCTATCAAATGTTACTGGAAGCTATTTGCAAGCATGACTCACAACTGCTCACCTTGTGTTGGCGATAATTACATGCATTAAGATTATGGTCTAATATTGGGTTTTCTGGTGATTGCGAGTGTGTATGTGCATGCACATGTGCCTTATGCATTTGCAATTCAATTTTGGCAAAAGAAACGAGTACATAACCCTCGTAACCCTATGGCACTGCCTGCGGCAACAAACTGTTTTATTTGATAGCTTAACATTATTAATTTGCAATCAATTGACAAACAGGACAAACAGCACATTTTGAATGGGCTTACGTTAATATATATGTTGCTTACCATTGACATGCAATAACATGCTCACCACCACACACACACGCATACACATCTTTGCCCAGCCGATTTATCAGCTTTGGACATATTTTATATTTGCACAACACTCAATTTTATTTAGACCCTATTGTAAATCGTGACCTGACAAGTGATTGCTTAGTTCGATTCTAATAGAAACTGACATCCAAACTCGACACTCACTCATCGAAAAAAGTTGCATATTCAAAGATGCAACTTTGCTGCCATGATTTCTGTGTCAGCTATGTGGTCAAGGCCGAACGGGAGTATTTCTTAAGAATGCATGCGTGCCACTGCATTTATTCACAATTTATTCAAACCACTTGAATTAAATTCCCATTTAATTCAACTTTTTCTGAGTTATAAATATTCCTCAAAAGTAAATATCAAATGTAAATATGTGTTTGCTTAGCATTTTCAAACTCCACAGCCAGAAAGGCATTTAAATTACAAAAAGAGGTACCCATGGAATAAACAAGTGAAGAAAAAATACTTAAGTAATTGTAATACAACTATAACCCTATAGTTTTGATAAATATTACCACCAGGACATTTTAATGAAGACCAAATTCTACAATTATATAGATTTTATTAAGAAGAGCAAAAAGATAAGTCGAAAGATGAATAGAAAATAAAGACGCAATTGTGAAAAAGGTTGCAACGTACATACTTGACAATACAAACTCATCTCTCGGTTTAAAAGATACAAAATACATCAATGTATGTAGGCATGTATGTATGTATACATGTATGTATGTAGGTCATATATGCAAGGATGTATGCTTCTCAACGAGCCGGAAGCCTACTCGAGAGCCCTACTTATTAGCAGACGTATCTCATATGCGAAGTCTTCTGCAGAGCCGTCCATACATACATACACGTTCATACCACATGTATTTCTGTGTGTACATTTACTTAAAATGTCGCACTGAAAAGAGATGTCGTCTTTTTACCGTTGGCTGGCAACGCCATGCCGAAACCACTGAGCCCCTGAGCAGGCAATCATTTGGTCCATAAAGCACACGATGCGCCCAAATGTCATGTGCCAAACGGATTTCATGTTACAGCACATCAAGTGGAGGGCGCAGCGAGAGGGAGGGGCGGCTAGCGCTCATATAAAAGTTAAATGGCAGAAAAGGAAGCGTTGACGTCGCGACAGGAAATCAGTTGAGGCATAGTACACAAAAACTGAACACACACACACACACACACGCACACTCCATTCCCACCCCCTTCCACCTCGCACTCATTTCTCTGTCGATGGCATGGTTTCGGTAATCGTACTTAGGTATGTGTGTGTAATATTAAAAATACTATGCATTGAACTTTAACCTTTTGACACACAAGCACAAATATACACAACCACCCAATAGCAAATACTTGATGAAAGTGTCATAAAGTATATGAAAACTATTGCTGGCCACAAAATTGAAAAGAGCGGCTCGCAAATCCCAATGCCAAAATGCCCTTCAGCGAATGTCACTTAGTCAGCAAATTAAATTTTAAATGCTTTGTGCTGACTGTACAGTGTACACCAAATATCAGCAACTGTATCACAATTTTTGGCATTGGGCAATGGTTCAACTTTACCAAGCAGCAGCAACGTAAAACGTATTTACTTTATTCACATTTTTCTCCGTCTGCCCAATTAAACTTCAATTGCCACGTGTTGTTTTAATACCTCGAGTGAGCTGATACAGCTAACAGGGGTATACTCTTTGGTTGCAACAGTGACTGATATATGTACATATATATGAAATCTGAAATCAATGTTTGAAAAGCTGAAATGATGTGATAAGTACCTGATAATTTATTCACATTACGTGTTTCTATTTTTCATTAAATGGAAATGCATTTAAAATGGGTTGAAATTAACCTGGTATACAGAAAAACATAAACCAATCTATTTTTTAACTTAAAATATAAGTTTCACAAGAAAAAATTCAGTTAAAATGAGTCTCTGATCTTGATATAAGAAAAAACATTAAAAAAATGAACGAAATAAGCTTAAAATAAATATGTGATGCTAAAAATAGTTGTTAACAAATATTTATGAATAAACAACTACAATTGTTGAAACAAACATACTCGTATTTGCTATATGCTTAAAATATGTGCGTTTTCTATAATATATTTTATCTATCATTGAAGAGATAATGGCATTGAAAAATGAAAACCATTTAATACTTAAAAAAGAGATTTCGTTTCAATTATAATGGAATAATAAAAAAAATCTCAAAATTAAAAGGGTATTCAAAGGTTTGTCACATTCATGTCTTAGACTGCAGCGTAGGGTGCTTGGGGCGTAGTTTTTTAATTAAGCTGCTTCCATGTATGGATATGCAATGGCGAATGGATGAATTGAGTTGGGCCCCAGTTCAGAAGCCAGCGAATTGGGCACTAAATCGATGCCTTTAATCAAGCAGCCACTTTAATGACACTTTATGAGACCCATCCATGGGCTATAGGATGTAGGATACGGGGATGCGACATGGAAGGATGAAACGGGGCAAATCCTTATCCCAATAAATTAATCGAAGTTGGTCAGCGGCCGAGAAAATGAAAACAACAAACGAAAAGAGGGACGAAAAAATACTTTGAAAAATGCCACAAGTCAATTTAAGTAAGGTTCCCTTAGCCTCCGCACCCGGCAGCGATAACAAGTTAACCCTTTGTCAGCTTTGGGGGTTGCGGAGTGGTCTTTTTTTTGCGATTGTTGTTGGTGTTGTAGTTCTTTTTGGTGTGCTTCAATTGCCAAGAAATTTATGTGTTGGCGCTCAGCGTGAACTTGAAGCGTATAAATCCACATGAAACGGATATTAAAAAGCATCAAGCAACCCCAAACTAACCCAAAGCCACCCCAGCTGTTGTTGGGCCCATTACCAATGCCTGCATATAGACATATTATATAGTTGATTGACTTCGATCGGTTTGGCATTGTTGGCTTAAATTATTAACTTATAAATTGACAGGCGGCAAATGAATTTATTATTCTTACGTTGACTCTACCTCTCTCAACCTCATTCTCTCTCTTTTGGAAAGTCTAAGCAGAAGTATCCAAAGCAAATACTGACAGGCAAAACTGACGTTGGCAGCAAATTAGATATATGGTTTCGAGTTCGGTTTCTACTAGACATAAGTATTGTACATTTTGAGAAAGGTATTAGAAGTGAGCTTGACAGAGCTCTAGAATTATTACTTGAAGTTAATTGGATTTGTATCGTCATAGTTCAAAAGCTCTTGAAGTTACTTATCCACATTGCTATGCGAGTATTGAACTGTTTGTCAACTCAGTTTGATTATTCACAACGTTTTCCACTAAAACGGCAAATTTAAAAGTCAGCGGTGCTACATTAGTGCATAAGTGTAAAAATAAGTTTTAGGTTTTATGAAAGCACTTGCTTGTAATTTAAAATTCACAAATATGATGAGCGCATCCTTAGTTAAGTCTGATAGAAATAGCAAAGGGCGACACTTATAAATATTCATGCAAAAACTCTAACGCAATGTTCTAATTTCAACTCAATTCATGTTGGCATCATGTTGCTCACGAGCACAGATACAATCGTATCGTGGTTGCACTTACCTTGGGGCCCCTCAATTCATATGATAGTTTTCAAATAATTTAACATGTTTCCATGCCAATAAATTGAATTGACAATATAGGCATTGAAAAGCGTGCACATGCGTATCTGTATATGCATGTATCTGAAACTTTGACAGACACAAGGGCAACACATCCATGTACTCGTGATTGCGTCTGAGATGATAGCGTGTCGACATGTTTAAGAACGGCATAAGCACGAATCAAAAGTTTTATCTCATTTTGGAGAGAAGAAAGATGAATATTTCTTATTAGATGAAGATATTAAGTTAAGCGCTAGGTGAAATTATATGGAAGTGACTTATTGCCCGTAGGAGCTGCTGCGGCAAGCTAATATATATATTATTACAATGAGTTTTAAAATATAAAATATATTTATTTAAAGATATACATATGTGCCTTTCGCAAAACAAACAGTATTTTTTATATAATTTAGAAAATGTATTAAATTTTCACGGCGTATTTTCATATGTGTACACAGAACAATTATATTAACTTCTTGTTACTTAGTTCTTAAACATTATTATTTTAAAATTTTACATATAAAAACATTTTAAATAGATTATAAGTTCAATTCCATTGAGCTACGTGGCCCAGCAGCAAATTTCTATCAAGTCATTCGAGGGAGCAAGTTTAATAACTATTTTGTAATGAAAAGAAAGAAGTTTTCCTAAAAATAAATATTATTGAGAAATATGTATCTGAATAAATGCGTTTCTAATTTTAAGTAATTCGTATTCGTATATAATATTTATAAGTTATTTTTAAAAACCAGAAACTTGTATAATTTTCATGGTGATTTGCAATAGATAAGATGATTTTCGAAATTTGAATTAAGTTTCAACACGCTGTCATCTCTAACGCGTTCTTCCATATTCAAGCAGTTGCCAAAAACGCTGCCTTCTTCCTGCTTTCTGGCAGCACATTGCCCGAGGGTTCCGACTCTCTGGCCATGGCATATTTGATTTTGCAATTTGCATTTGATAAGCAAGAAGCAAACTGAGCTGAGTCGAGTCGAGTCGAGTGGAGGCGGAGCCTTGGCAGCCTTTTGTTTTGTTTTAATTCCATTGAGCTGGGCGTGCTGCTATCTAATATTATCCATCTAGAAGTTGCCATCATTCTCTATCTGAATGCTCAGTCGCCTGTTTGTTTGCCGACAATTTTATTAGGTATGTGTGTTTCAATTCTCATATACTCGTCATCAGTTTTGTTGCCTCAGTAACTTTTCCCCGGGCCATTGTCAAATTACGTATGAACATTAGCACACTCTCTTGTGTGTGTATGCATGTGCGTGTGTGTTTCCTTTGGCCAAGTTATGCAGGTTTGAATTGACTGAAATTAAAAATTCCCAAGGGCACCGTTTGACAATTGCGTGCATAGTATAGGTATTCCCTTGAGTCACAACTTTTGGGCAGCCCCAACATAAGGTCGAATTTACCTGTAGGTACCCAATAATGAAAGAACATCATTTTTTCATTTACTTTATTATACCAATTGTATATTTTGCTTGTTTGTTGTATATCAACTAATCTTAATATATGTATATTCGTAAATTTTAATTATTAATGACAGTTTCTCTTACTAATTTACTTTTTTCATGATATATGGAAAGCAAAAGATATTTCGAATATTATGTTTGAAAAGTTGTAGTATCCAAGTGGGCATATTTTTGATACTGCACCAGGGCATAATTAGTTCACATGCATGGAATTATAAAAACTAAAAAACACGATTTCGAAATTTCTTACATGCTGCTAAGCAAAAGTTCTGTATCTGCTTTTGATTCCTGAGCCCAACACAATGGAAAATTAATTTTGAAAGTACTTATTGTCCTCTCGTCTTACAATTTATAATGCATATAGATGGCATTCAAATGTGAAAAATACAAAATCCGAGCTACGCTACAAAACAATCATTTTTTCTATCTTTTTTTTCAATTGTGTAAAAGTTTTTTAATTTATCATGAAAGAAAGAATATTATTCTTAAACTGTTTAGGCTATATGGCTTTTATATTCAAAAAAAAAAAGTTGATAATCGATAAAGATCGACTGTTGATGCTGATTAAGAACCCCTTGTGGAGTTGGAGATGTTGACCTTCTTACATACACATACCTTTTTACACATCTTTAATAGATGAGAAAATCGAGGAAGTCTTTTTGAGCTTTAAAGAAATCAAAGTCATCTATGAAGTGTAAATTGCGAGACGATTTCATAGGATCAAATAAGAATGCAGGTTATTTGAATACATCACATACATCGTATGTGAGAGAACAGCAATGGCGAGAGGTTTATTTTTTGATTATACATACATACATACTTACAACTGACACTGTTTGGTTCGTTCAGTGGCATTTCAAGTGTGGATTGCACTTAAAACAAAACGATTTGTGTATTATTTCTCTCACGACATCTGACTCGCCTACTCCTACTAGGTAAAGCTATATTTTTTATTATCTAGAGTGTAACTTGAGAAGGCACTAAAAGAACCACTCATGTGCCCTTCATAAGACAACTAATAATATTTTTGCTAGCTGCATTATCCGATGCAATTCGTTATTTTGACAAAAATTCGATGTATATAATGCGGCACTAACCCATGGGAATAATAGCTATAGTTTCAACTGATTTCTATTATTATTGTTATTTTAACTCTAATTTGAACACGCAAACAATAGATTATCTAACACTGTACTACAATTCGTACTTAGAACAACTCAAAATATGTAGCACAATATTAGATAATCTTAACTAGCAACGACTATGAACAGCTAACAAAATTCAGTATCGCCCATAGTAAACATCTTAGTAGATATTTATTTCAGGTAAATTTAATTTCATTTAAAAAAAATAAAATAAAATAAAAATAAATATTGAATAATAGTTAGCATAAAAAAGATTACTACAAATAATATTGCTTATTTTAGGATACATGAAACTAAAGCATAAATATAATTATTAATACTAGAAGCACTCTGTTCAAAAAGAAACACAACTATCACAAACCTCTCCTAAAAACTGAATAAACTATCATAAACTTTTCGGGCAAGAACTATGCAAAACAATTCAAAAAATAAAATCGAATAACATTTCTCAATTGATTTTCAGATTTGTTCAATTTGTTTATAAATATGTATTTGTAAAACGTTAGCTGTTTGTTTATCAAGAAGTTCAAGGAGATGTAAGATCTATTTGAATGTAGACTTTGTAAACGTGGCGAAAGGTATGATTTAAAGCTTTTATTGTTTTATTGTTTTTGATTTTTGTCTAGCTGAATATTGCAGCATTTGTTAACACTTACGCGGTTTGAGAGTTTGAGAGTAAGCACAATCATTTTGTTTGTATGCTATGTATGTTTATGTTTTATGTTTATGTATATTATCTTTGAGCTCAGACATTAAGTCAAAAGTTGCTAAGTAAAAGTATGCAAGTAAATTATACATTTTACACACCGAATACTCATGCATAAGAACATAAAAATTTGTGTACATATCTGTATATATTTGTAATAAAGCATATAATTAGTGTATAAATAAATATATCTATAATTACATAAGTATATCTGTATATTCATGGTTTGCATATATGCATACATTTAAATACTATATGTATATGTTTAATAATTTTAGTGTTCATAGTGTGCAAGTAATAATAAATAATAATTCTAGTTTTATACTCATACAGCACATATATGATACGACAAATGACTATTTGCTTAACCTTGCAACCTACGAAACATTTTATTGTTAGATAATTCCCAACTCGAAACTAATTCAAAACCTATTACTCATCAGATGTGGTTCGGCATGATACAAGTCTATAAATACATTTATATAGTATATGTATATACAAATAAATCTCTAGAGTTCATTGAGTACTTGTTAATCATACCAAGTTGAAAATAAAGTTAACTGTGTGACACAATACAATTCTGCCAACCTTAGGACATATTGTAAATGGACCAAAAACTATTAAAATAAAAATAAATATCAAAACAGAGAACGAAAGATTGCGAAATTTTTAGCTATTCAAACAGTTTTGTTTTTATCAAAATAGGTAAGGTATTGGTAAATTGATGTTACTTAACAGAGACTTGGTGACTTGGGCATTTGACAATGTTGCCATATCATAAACAATTACAGCTATGCAAAATTATGTTAATGGTATGCCTATTTAATTTTGCCAGAACTCTAAAGATATATACTATATATACTGATGTCTGCAACAATCCTTGCTATATCTAAATATGTGCTATACTTCCCCTTAAGCCCTCATGATCCTAGCTGTTTATTCTTGTATGTATCACAAAATCAACCAATAGTATTCACTGCAGAATAGCTCTGATTCAACCCTTTCGCAGATTTGCAAGCAAGCAATCAGAATATTGCTTATTGCAATAGATACTATCGTGTATTTATTATTCCAGTAGATCTAACAACTTATCCCTTTTGCATAAGCATTCCAATAGAATATAAATACAAATCAGAGGACAACTCCCAGTTACAGGCTTACAGGGCATACTGCATCCAAATGTCCATCAATTCTTTAGTTCCAGGAGTACTAAGCAAATAGATTGCACGTCTATCAAGCTTTTAACATTACAACAACCAGCTATGAGACTAACAACTGCGGATAACAGACTACCACAAAATAATATAAAATTATGTGCTCCGTTTCGCTATCTCATTCTTGCGCTCTCGCTCTCATTTGAGCTGACTTATGTTTTACACCTATGCTCTGTCTCGTATCATATTTGCTTTTGCTATTTTAATTTGAGTGTGCATGTGTGGATTTTATGCATCATCATGTTTAAATGTTGTAAAGCATTATTCATAGACATATATATATATATATGTACATATATAATATATATATATATGTACATATATAATATATATATATATGTACATATATAATAAATATATATATGTACATATATAATATATATATATATATGTACATATATAATATATATATATATATATAATGTACAAGAATGTATAAAGAGATAAGGTTAGGTTTGGGTACAGGTACATGTACACGGAGCATGAGAATGGAGGAGGAATTCGTGGCGCTACCAACCGCTACTGCTGCTTTACGGGCTACGTCCGATTTGCAACCAAGCGAGCAACAACTGCAAAGACGGCTGTAGCAGACCTAGTTTTCAGATATCTGTATTGATATTGATTCGGGTCAGAAACTCGCCTTGCGAATCGGCCACAGCGCGTATTATTTCCAGCAATAGTTCGCGTGACAAGCCGGCTATTTTGGGCAGCCTGGCCACTTTAGCGAAATCTTTCACTATCAATTTCAATGCATAATCTTTGATGTCATATATTTTTGTTATGTCGGACGCCTCCAGCGTCTGCAGCACATTCTCCGACGTAATGTTATGCTCCAATGAGTATTTGCAGAAGGCGTGCAACCGATTGTTGGACAAACCATAAAAACAGGGTGCCTGGAACAGGTATAGTGCATCCTGTGGCGGCATCTTTGTCTCCCCATAATATGTATAGCGTAGCAGCGAATGAAAGGCCTCCAGTGAGGGTGAGATTTCGCCAATTTGTATCTGTGTGATTGGATTATATTAATTAATTATAATAATAGCCGATAGCAATTAACGGTGCTTACATTAACGGTATTATCCGGTGGCATGAACGAGCGGAACATGCCCTGGAAATAGGTACAACGTGACGATAACACAGATTTGTGAGCTGGTATCACATGATCCTCCAGTATTAGACTTATATCGCAAAAGTCCTTGCCCGTTGTCTCCAAGAACATGGACAAATCGTGCTCCAGAGTAGTACCTACAGCAGCAATATATTTTTGTGGATGTGAATATAAATATTTGTTTAACATTGTGTTTCTTTTATTTTTCTTTGTTCTTTGCATGTTGGGGAAAATTGCCACAGATCTCTATTTGAGAATTTGTTATGAAATCAACAAATACGCTTCGTTTGTTGAGTTAATTCTAATTTGGTTTCGATTTGCATAGATATTGAATACATTTCAATTCATACTCACCGATATTCGATTCATAAGTAGTGTCTATCACCAGTTTGCTCGGATGCAAACGCTTACGTATTATCTCGACCAGCAGTGGCTTGTCTAGGTCACTGAACTCATTGGACATGACCACTTCGGTGAAGTTCTCCTCCTTGATGATGAACTGCATGCAATGATCCTTAATGATTTTAATGCTGACGTAAATTGGCACAAAAAGAAGTAAGAAATGTAAATTGGAAAGTGGAAAATGGAAAATGCAAATGCGACACAACTCACTTGTTTTTGTCAGCATTGTAAAGAGCCTCGAGTACATTTATTTTGTTGATCTTATAATCCAGATACTGGATGCAGCCGTGCGCCAGGCGCGGCATAGTGAACAGACCAGCCAATTGATAGATGTCCGTGATGAGAATGATGATGTTCTTGCTGTATGAGTCCTTCAGGTCAATGCGATCCGTATAGATATAGTTAAGTATTATTTCAAATGCCTCAGGTGAGGCATGCGCCAGTCGCACCTCCAGCATCGGCACACGATCCCCACCGACGCCCGTATTCAAGGCCAGTGTATCCACTTGCCCAACGCCATAGAGCTTCTCCATCTGCTGTTGACGCGCCTCGCGCGCCGCCAAAATCTTGTTGCGCAAATATTTGGAGCGAGCGGCTACGAAGGCAATGTGCGAAAGAATGCGTATCTCCTCGGCGCCCACCACAAACTGAATATCACAGAATTGCTTCTCGTGATAGAACTTGCCAAAGTCGTCGCGCAGCGTGCACTTAGGATAGCTGGAGAACTGAAAGCGATACGTATCTCCGCGCCGTACGCTATTATCGACGGTGCCGCCAAAGATATACATCGCGTCGCCAATGACGGCGGATGCATGGAACACGCGACCCGACGGCATATCCGAGTTCTGCTCCGCCTGAATGACGGACCACACCTGTGAGTCAAGATCGTAACAGTGTAAATCATTTGGCAGCGTCGAGTCAGCTGAACCTCCAAAAATATACAGGAAGCGATCGTGATGGACCATGGTGTGGCCATAGCGACGCGATGGTGGAGCCGATGTAGCGCCACGCAGCACGGGCTCATTGGAAATGCGACGCCATGTGCGCGTCTTAAAGTGAAACTCAAACAGCGAATTTGTTATCTGGAGACCACTCTGGCCCGAGAACACATACATTGCGTCGCGTGCAACGGCAACGGGAAAATTGCAACAGGTGGGCGGACGATCGCCCTGCTGTTCCACCTCCTCCCATTGATGATTCTCGCCCGTTAAATTCAGCGTCCACATATCGTTAAGCCGAGCATTGCCATCATAGCCGGCGTAAATCCACATTTTGTTGTCGTAAACCGCAGCGCCATGCGCCGAACGCGGCACTGGTTGCCTGCATAAGGAGTGAAAATTGATGTTGCTGTTTGTGCTTAGTTAATGGGGTCCTTTGCTATGCTTACCTGCCCGAGAATTTCCACTCCACCCACATGGCGCTGAGAAACTTGTACTCAAACAAATCATTCTTGTTGGTCAGATTCGAGTTGGAGTGTATGTCGCCCGTATAGCCTCCAAAGATAAACATCGAGCTGCCCGCCACAACAGCTGAATGATGATAGCGAGGCGCCGGTGGCGTTCCAGTTGCACATGCCCGTCCCCATGACTTGTCCTTGACACCAAACCGTATCAGATCGTTGAGCATGTTCTTGCCATTGTCGCCGCCAAACACGAACATGGCATCCTTGTAGGCAACCACTGTGTGCTTACTGCGTCTGTTCGATTGCAATTAAAAATGTAAGAAAGTATAAGCGATTGATTTGTGCTGGGACAATTCATTACGCTGAATCTTATATTCACTGATGCTCGTAGATCTTTCCAAATTATGCTTATGCAACAAATACGATATACATAGTCGGATGTTGATTAGGCGTGAACATGTGTCGCATGGAAGAACACGAAGGCTATATGATTATCTGATGGCTATATTCCTTCAACATTGAAGGACTAATTTAGCCAGAAAAAAAAGAAAACCTTAAAAGACTATCTTGACAAAAAAAATTCAACGGGAAGATTTGTGTGTATATCGACTCAGCCACTGATGCTAATATTATTACTACTAAATTCAGATAAATGTGCTAGCCAAAATCTATTCTAAAACACTGGCTAAGGGCAAAAGTTTTGAAATGTTTTTTTTTTTTTTTTTTCAATTAAATAATTCTGATGTGTTAAGTTGATCAGTGATCAATAACAATTAACTAGAAGTAGATTTGCACGTACTTGGCGCCAACAAACTCAGCACATTCGAGCATGCGTGTCCACTGATGTGTTGCCGTATAGGAATTGAAGTCGACGTTGAGGGCATTGCAGCTGTAGCTGTAGCTGCCTGGTGAGTTGTCCTTGCAATTGAAGTTGCTGCTGTTGCAGCTGCCGTTGCCATTGCTATTGGCATCATGGGCCGTAATGCCACTGGATGCCATCACAGCCGAGGCAGAGGCAGTGCTGCAGCTGCTGTTGCTGCCGCCGCGTGTACTGCGCGTTGAGCTCGATGTGGACATGCTCAGATTGTTGCGTATATACTGCACGTCAACGCAGCCAGGTGTCGATGCACTTTTGCGTCCTTTTACCCTCTTGCCCGACTTCAAATCTCGCTGAAGAAATGCGTCTGCCTGATGATGCTGCTGCTGCTGTGAGGTGCTGGCTACGCATGCAGGGCAATAAACGGTTGCTGGTGTACTGCTCCCACTGCAACTCGCACTTGGACTTCTGCTTCCGCTCGTTCTGCCACTGCCACTGCCACACACAGCACTTAGGCCACTGTATATCGAGCTGGAGCCCAGGCCACAACTGGCGCGGCTAAATGCTCCAGCACTTTTGGTGCTTCGACCGCTGCCGCTGCCACTCCCACTGCCACTGCCACTCCCGCCGCCCACGCCTCCGGTTGGTATATCTTCCGCAGAACCATTCGTGTCCCCACCAAGTATGGACTTTAGCATTAAAGCATTACAGGTGTAAAATCTCCTTCGTTGGCTTATCTTGATCGAAAATAAGTTGCAGGGCTGTGTGCCTTGCTTAACTATTTCGCTGTTTGCCGTTTTCGAGTCTCTTTTCACTACCCCTGCAGGTCAAGAACTAGTGGTGGCACCTGCCAAAACATTTGCAGCTTTATCGATATTTCTGCTGGCATAACAACAATAAAAATATATCGGCAAGTCAAGTTCCAGCAGCCTTGCCACATATATTTAAGGGTGAGTAATATTTTAAAAACTAAATATAAAGAATTTGTTTGCATAATGTAAATATTTAATCAGTTAATACAATCGAATGTTATTAAGCCGAAAGTATTTGTTTGTATATAAAGTACAAAATATGTAAATTTACATTCATTTGTAAGATTTATGCTTATGCATATGTATATCAAATATTTTGTTTTGGTAAATTTTTGGGAATTGTAGATACGCAGCGAAACAAGTTGATGTTTGGAAAGGCATTTGAAATAGTTTGGAACTTTACTTCATGACATAGCAACTAATTTGTAATCGAACTATCGCGGAGTTGTCTTGTGATTTCGATAATTATGGGCTACCCTGTTTGGTAGATAAAACGCGGCAAAAGGCTACAAACAAAACATGGATAAGTCAACAAAAGAAAATAAATCAAAATAAGAAACTAAAAATTTAAGTAAATGTATAGTCCTGAAGCAGCTTCGCTAAACAAGCAATGGCAAGCAGCTCGCGGGTCACAATATTGCCGCAGTCAAAAGAAGCGCTGCTGAAATCCTACAATGCGCGCCTCAAAGACGATGTGCGCAGCATGTTGGAGAACTTTGAAGGTAACAAAACAAAAACAAATAATGATAATTAAAGTGGACTTAGAAGAATGCGCAAAGGCTACTCACAGCACTGGCACGCTGACGACGCTTTCGTATCAAGCGATAGAGCAGTTCCATGCCCTTATCGAGGCCTCTGTCGTAGGTGGCGCTGATGCCGTGCACCTTCCAGCGCTGGTGGAGCTCATGCAAACGCAGTCGATTGGCCAGATCGACCGGTGTGACGGCATGCGGCAGATCCTGCTTGTTGGCGAGTACTAGTAAAACGCTGTCCCTTAGCTCCTTCACACGCATCATTGAGTGCAGCTCGATCATGGCCTCAAGGAACCGTTCCTGATCGGAGGAATCAACTACAAATATTACTGCAGCTGCATTATAATAATAATAGCGCCACAAGGAGCGCACACGATTCTGGCCACCAATGTCCCAGACGGTCATACGCAGGCGCTTATACTCCATCATTTCAACATTGAATCCAACCGTCGGTATGCTTGTTAAAGCAGCGTCCAACTTAAGCTGGAAGAGTGCTGTCGTCTTGCCTGCTCCATCCAATCCAATCATCAGCACGCGGACATTCTCCCTATCAGCGAACCGATCGAACAAGTATGAAAATGATGTGCCCATCTTGTTGCACACAATTATTATATCCGTATAGAAGTAATGAATGACCAATATCCACAGCCGATCTAACTCCAACTGTGGCCGACCACAATGCAATTAAGCCGTATTCAACCAAAGCCTCTCTTTAAGCCTAAAGCCATTTGTTTATGAAGAGCGTAACCATTTAGAAGTGACTCTCTTGCGCTACTCTCACTCTAATGCAAAACTGAATCGGTTTGCTTATGCATTTGTTTTCAGAGATACTGAAGCTAGCTCGGCGCGAGAGTCATAGTCAAATTTCTAAGATAACACAGTGCGAGCAGGATGCCCTTGAAATGCAAGTGCGATCGGCAAATATGGGTAAGCATGCATGAAACATGAGTCTATATATACATATATATACAAGTACGCATTTGGTATTCTATACACATATTCTTAAGCTGAGGCTTGTCCGTCAGATTGTCTGTCTTATTTCTATTGAAAGTAGTTTCTGAATTCAAAGGAAACATAAATGTATGCATATTTATATATTCGCCATTATAGTATGAAAGTTACTTATGGATCGGTCGAAACACTTCATGTTAAACACGGCATCGAAACATCGTTAAAATCTGAGTGTCTTGTATGAATAAAGATTTTGTTCTTCGAGATGTTGTGGAAAAACTCACTAGTTACGAGGTTTACTCAACGCCTAATTGTCATTGGCTAAAAACTCGAAAATTATTTGTGACGAAAATCAGAAATCAGAAAGCTTATAAATATTTATTTTCTTAAATGTCTGGAAGGGTATTTAATTTTCATCACTACTACTAATAGGCCTTTTGCTTACTCTTTAAGCCATAATATGACACGAGTCTCGTCATTTTTTTCTATCCTGAACTCACGATAAAGTATTTATATTATTGATCAGCATCAAATGACGACCAGGCCATCTAGCCATGTCAGTGTGTCCATACGAACAATCGAATTTGGAGTACAAATTCTCGTATACCACACGTAGATCAAGTTTATTTTATTTGATCGATATATTTTCCCAATTGCATCCCTATTCATTTTAAATTACACAAAAAAAAAAACAAAAAAAGATATCCTGCTATTTCTGTTCGGATTTGAGAATAAAGAGATGCGCTGCCCTTGAATTTAACAGCTGAGTTCAGAGTATCGCGTAGTCGAGCTCTATCGACTACAGCATTCTTACGGGTTTCTTTGCTTTATTTCCTTATCGAGCTATTGTTTATTTATAATTATTAAATGTAAACTTTTTATTGAGCGTTCAAATGGGTGTAAACCAATCTTTTGTTTGCTGTTGGTTCATTTTATTATATTTCGATGTAAAAAAATTTAAGTCATCAAATAAATAATCAACAATCAAGACAGTGCGAAAACGGATTATTAAATTTCATATCTTTGTCTCTTTCATCTTGCTAAATAATATTGGCTGATATATACGTTCAATATAGTTTAAGAATTTGTGTATTGATTACCACAAATGTGATAAATGTATATTCAATGCAACAATATTAACCTTTTGTCAATGTCTTTCAGTGCGAGCTGGTGAATCGTTGATGAAGCTGGTGGCAGATCTCAAGCAATACCTTATACTCAATGACTTTCATTCTGTGAATGAGGCAATCACAAACAACTCACAACTATTTCGGGCCACACAGATTGAGTGTGATAAGAAGTTGATGAAGCTGCGCGATGAGATGGCTATGGATCTGTACGATCTGGAGGAGGAATACTACACGAGCATATTTAAATAGCTATATATGATAGAGAATAGTAAGCTGCAGACATGTGTATGTGTGCTTATATGTGGAGTAAAAATGCATGCGTTTTATAAGAATCATATAACATCTATTTAGGAAAAACACTGCTGGTGCTGGGGATCCTTTTGATTGTCTTGATCACCATGCGATATGGAGGACAACGATGCCGATGTATTCTCCGCTGTGTACAGCTCATCGTTAACGTTATCCACAATGTCGCCGGTGTAGAAGAGTATGGCCTTGGGTACGATTTGGGTGCGCAGTAAATAGCCCACCTCAAAGTCGGCGCCAAGCACAATTTTTGTCTTCTCATCTGCCATAGAGAGATCCATTGCTTGCGGCGGTGCAAAAAATCGAAAGAACGACTCACGTGGCATCACCTTTGGCATGTTGCGTACTCCCTTCCGCAGTCGCTTTTGCTTGATTGTCTGCAATGTGAGATTGGAGCCATCGCGCCAGTGTATGTGACAGCCCTTGCAGCGCACAATCTCCGGACCCTCGAACATAAACGGATAATCCTTGTGCGCCTCGTGGCGCAAAATGTATTTCTTGGTCAGCAGCAGCGACGACGTGTGCAGATACTTGTTGGGCCGGAACTGAAAGTTTACGGTGTAGCTGTCCGACTCGTATCTGATGCGCACATCCATCAGACACTCCAGCAATGGTTCGTCATGCTCCTGTACCAGATCCGAGATTAGCGCCACATTGCGAAATACCGTTAACCAGAAACGTGGCACACCTTCCGCATCGGCGGGCAAATGCTGCAGCTGTTCGGTCAGTTGCTTAAACTCCTCAGTCGACTTAATCTCTTCGAGCAGCTCATCAGGCTCCTCATGCCAGTAGCGCTCCATTACCGGCGGTTCCATATGACCAGTGACAATGTCCCGACGAGCATCGAACAACGTACAGCTCTGCCCATAGAAACGCTTCTCCAACTCATAGACTTCACGAAAGAACTGCTCCGAGATCTTAATCTGCTGCAATTGATTGTGCTTTAATGCCAGCACCCGATTGTGCACCGTCGTCGGCAAACCCTCCACCATATGCTGCAGAAAGGCCCGGCGGCTATTTGACGGCATCTCCGACGGGTTCAATTGCGTACTGTCGGAGATTTTTCCGGGACTTCGACTCCGACTCCTATTACAATTGCGATTTTGAGCTTGTGAATTTGCCGCATTCATCTCCTCCTTAACAGTGACAATGGTTGCATTTGAGCCCAAATCCAAACTGGAGCCAATGTTCAACATCTTAAAATCTGTTAATTTTGAAGCTGAATTTGAAACTTGGAAACTTTACAAATTTGTTATATCTTCCATTTTTTCGTTTTTCAGTTAAAGCAAAGTGAAACTTGTTTTATAGTACAACTGTAACATATCGCATAAACCTTCAAATTTGAAGATAGACAAAGTCAATAGCGACGAAAACCGAAAAACTTTCTAAGGTACGCCGAAGATTACGTACCCTTTTCGACCGTAGGCAAATTGCCGATTGTTCCCATGGCAAATGTGAGAACCAAACTATAACGCATATTGAGTAATTGGGTAAACAAAATTATTTTATATATATATTTTAATACAATGTGTCTTATATTCAGTGCAGATATAATGAACGACTCTGCAATCTGCTTAATTATCGTTGTTATGTACAATACTTATTAACATTATTTGTCACAGGTGAGTGACGATACATCCATCTATGTGTAACATAGTAAATAATTCACTTCCGGTTAGCTTTCCCAGGAAAAATACTCTTTGCCTGCCTTGGTACTTGGAGTTAGCGTTATCGCATTCCCAGTCAGCTGCACTATATTACTAGTAATCCTGGGATTTAGATTCAGACCGTTGCGATAAGACATTCGTTGTCTTTGGCTGTATAAATCAAGTAAAATAAAATGCGTTACGACTTCGATTTTTATTATTTATTTATAACAAAGCCAATACGTTTTTGTAATCTTATCCCACATTGGCTATGATAGAGAAACCTGCGCCGCACACACCGTGGGTACTCAAGTGGACGGCGACAAATTTTATTTATAAATATTTAGATAACTGGTTGGATGGTTCGGTCCACAAATAAAAGTATGTTGATGTTACACTCACAAACAGGAATTCAACTCTACAATCTATATGTATGATAACCAGCTATATGTATGAGAAATGCTCCAATCGAGAGAACACTTAATTTAAGTCTTTGCCTATGTATATGTCGCATACTTGGAATAAATGCAAATGCCTTGTATATATGTATTTATAATATACTCATGTATGATGTGAGTGCATAATTATATATGAAAATGTTGCAAAAGATTTGAAATTGTCAAAAGATTTAAGATTGAGCTTAATCGACTCGGCTTTTGATATTCCTGAAGAATATATGAACTGTAGTCGGAAATGCTCACTTCTGCCTGTTACAATATTTGCTCAACTTTATTTAAGCCGTTTTTAAGGGGATTCGGGCATAGAGAAAAAAGCAAATGTTATATTTACTACTCTGTGTGTTCCGGGTGTCGTAAATAGCTCATATATATATTTATTTTTTTTGTATATAATTGCTTATCTGCTTTTATTTAATACACTATTAGAAAATAAACAACAAAAAAAAAACATTTATCACATTTGTAATCAAATGATATAGTTGGTATGTACTATATATGTGTGACTTAGAATATAAAATCTTCATCGCTGACATTCTCCATGTTGCTTAGACTACGCTCGTAGCGCTTAATGCGCTGATACCACTGCGGATCCTGGTCGGCAATTGCCTGGGGCCGACCATTACTGTGCCTATACAGATATTCGGCATGTCCTTGGCCACTGATGCCATTAACTGTACAGGCCACAAATTGATTGTATACCTTGGACTCCCAATCGCCGCCCACATACCGTACGGCACTGTGCTCAACGCGTATTTGCACCAGATATGTCTGCTCGGCGGTGTCCACTATGAAGTTCTGATGCTGTGGCGGTGTACCCTTCTCCCCATACGAGTACAACTCGAAATTGCTGGCCGTAATCGGCTGATAGACGCCGTCGGGTGTGCAAACGTAGCCCATCTTGAGCGAGGATAAAAAGAACGAGGGCTGGCTAAGATTGCCGACAACCATGCTGCAGCCATCGTCCAGCAGCAATGCAAAATACACATAGCGATTAATAGTGCTCAGACAGCGCTCGGTGCCAAAACTGTGATCCCGAAAACCGCGCAATTCCAACGGCAGATGTCGTCCGTCCAGTACAATGCTGCCATCCAACTGGCCATGCTGCTCGTAATGCGTACGCTTCTCAACAATGTGGCCAACGCTCTTGAGCATGCCATAGAATCCTTCGTTCCATGCCTCGCGTGCTATCGAGTCGGCAATCAGCGTGGAACTCAGATCCCGATTGTAATTGAAATGATCCTGGGTGCTGATGAATCTCAGATCCAGCAGCACCGGCAGCAGTTCGGGCTCTGCTGCCGTGGATTCCTTACGTAGCTGTCCATCAAATTTGAGTTGCCAGTGGCGCATGGATGCCAACGGATAGAAATGAAAGCCGGCACCACGAAATTCGCTGCTTTCATCGCTGCCATCGTTGGTGAAGTGAACCATGTCCGGCAGTTTGGGCAGACTGTACAGACCGCTATCGGGAAGATATAGATAAAAGGCTGCTTTCAGCACTCCCCGCCTACGACGCTCCAGCGTAACCATCAGCTTCTGACCAGCAGCATTGGCGGCCATTAAGCTGATCACATCATAGCTTTTCGGATCATTAGTCAACGGCTGGGGACGATCCAACGTGGCCAGATGAGTTGCTGAGCTGAGCAGCTTCTCGTTACGCTTGTAGATGCGATAGCGCAGCTGGCGCAGCACACGCAGCGCAATCACATATTTCAGCTTGTAGAAGATGCCCTTGCATGGATATTTGCCAAATATCAGCGGCGACTTACGGCTGAGCAGCAGCAGCGCCAGGCTAAGCAAAGCAACTATAAAGCTCAGGCCAAGAGAGATTGCCGTTAGAATTACCATGTTGCTAGCACTTGATGGCCGGTAACGAGACTGAGCGATTTCCAGCACAGCGTTGACAACAATTTCAAAAGCAGCTGCGATAAACAGCTCATGTTCCCAATTCTCTTACACACCAACCACACCGCACCACCCCCCGACCCACCCCTCTCTCTCTCCCTCTCTCTCACACACACACACACACACCTATCGCACCGCACACACTCGCACACAAGCCACTGAATCGGGGGCACTCGAGGACAACGTTAACTTATCTACATAGAGTGTTATCGGTCCCCTTATGTATTGTCCATCGATTGCTCCCTGTAGTAATGTTTCCAGTTGCCATAAATCAGTTGGGATTGCTTACATTTCTGATTGTTTCTTCTTTGATGTGTCATTAAGCCAAATCAGTTTATCGCTATGAACCGGAACCGGACAATACGCACTTGCCATATTCCCCAATGAGTTTTTGGTATTATGTACGACACAGGAACTCCGCCCTTGTCACTTTTAGTTACTAATTAAATACAATGAGGACTGAAGATATTAAAAAAAAAATAATATTGACTGTACAAAAATTATACAATCATCCACCAGTGATGCAAAAATTATGCTGAATTCTCGGTATTCGAAAACCTTACGCAGCTAATTATCACAAAAATACTTAAATTAGCAACACAGATCTGATTTACATTAGCCCATCGAACTTTTTCTTTCATAAAAACATAAAATATCAGGTAACTGCTCCTTTTTTTTATATCATAAATATCTTCTTTTTAAAGTATACAATAAAAAAATGTTACATAAGAAACAACCTTCAAGGAATTTCAATTTAATGGCATATTTTCAATTCTTGCTGGCATATTTTAAGCGATTATTTCCAAGTTTTTCGTGCACATCAATATTCTGTCTCATTCATTTTGGCGTAACTTATAAAAGTTATTAACTTATTATAATTTCGTCATGTCGCTTTGAAGGAGATATTCTTGATCAGCATCACTTGACGAATAGATAGTGCCATGTTCCTTTGTCATTCTATACGTGTATGTGAGCATAACGCCATCAGTTTTAAAACTACCTTGATGAAATTTGACGTATATTTTTGTCTCAAAATACGTCGGAGGCAACTGGAACAGAGCACTGTATCATGTAGGTGCTAAGGAAATATTCGTTCCAAAGATTTGATATCTAAAAAAAAATCAAGATATCCAATCACTTTGTTTTGTGTTTCTTTTATTTTTCTAATTGAAAGATATTATTTTGAAGTGGCAAACCTTGCCAATGAACAACAGTGATAACATCGAATTGTAGGTCTTGATTGGCTCAAACTAACTGTTTAGAGGAGGGCGCCTTTTTCACGCTCACATATTTGCGAATTGGGTTATTTTGTGTTGTGGTGTGATTTATTTTAATTTCTTGTTTATACAATATTTACTCTATTTGCATATTAATATATGCTTATATATGTTTATGTTTAGTTTACATTAGTGCGTGTTTTGTATTTAGTTTGACAGTTTTAATGTTTAATGTATTTAGCTTTATTGTATGTTGCGCGTGTCTCCTTTGCCTATGCGCGACCGACGAGCGATAAAACGAGAGTGAATTAGATGAACTTGCATGTTTATGTTTATGTACCTAATCACACCAACCGAGGGTGACATCGTTGCTACAATTCTGCAAGCCGATGACTATTTCGTACACGTGCAGGGCTTTGCCAAGCTTCAAACCGAAGAGATCAATGATGTCGGCACGTGAGAGTACCATTAATGCACCGCCATCAATTTCCTGCTCCATGAAGATGTCTGCGTGCTGTGGATAATGCTGCTCAACAAAGTCATAAACCTCTTTGACGCTCCACGTAGAGATGTCCTTCTCTATGCCGCTCATGGCCATGTCTGTTGCAATCAGCTGATTATTCTCGCCATTCTCATTGTCCTCAGTTGAGCTTAGCGAAGCAGAAGAAGGAGAAGCAGAAGCAGAAGCAGGGGCATCTGCAGAAGCCTCCGACGCCAGTAGAGCAGGAGCTGGCGCAATGTTGAACTCTGGTGATTGCGCGCTTTCATCGCTGGCTTTATTTTGTTCGTTCTGGATTGGATTCATTGGCCGCTTATTCTCATTGATTGGCAACCAATTTTTCTTGATTGTCGCTGCGCTCTCTGAGAGGTTGGATACAATTTTGGTCGACTTGGTGGCAGGAATGTAATCTTCGTCGTCGTCGCCACTCTTAGTCAGCACTCGCTTGTTTGGCAATGGTGGTTTCTTGACAATGCTAGTTGCAGCAGGATCGGAAGGGACCCGCTTCTTGCGACCTGCTTTGGATTTACGGGGCGCAAGCTGTGTCTCAAATCTGGCAGCAGTGTCCTCCGATTCCCTCGGATTATAGGAGTGATCGCAGCTATTACATTTCCATTGCATGTCATCCATCTTGGCTGGCATCACGCGCGGCCAATGGCAATCCAAATGGTAGACATTTACGCAGGCACAGCACATGACCAGCTGCTCCTCAGTTGCTGTGTCCGCACTCTTGGTATTGCAAACTCGACAGCGTCGGCATGCATCACACTTGTATCTCTTGCGTGCATTCGTCAGAATTCCAAACTTCATTGGCAAACATTCAAAGTGCCCTGTGAATCATGACCACCAATAAATTAAAAATGAGTCGGATGTATATTAGTGAAAAGTCAGCCAGCTTACATTTCAGACCGCACGTCTTGCAGGCTAGAAAGTTGTTTCGATAGCCAGAGCCACGCCTTGGCTCGCACTTGCCGCACGTCATGCACGTATCGATGTAACGCCGCTGCTCCAAGCTTGGCACTGGCACATCATCATCAATTGGTTCCTCTGTAACGATTGAATTCGCCATTTCTGGTTGCGCATCTTGCGGTGGCTGCGGCGATTGTTGCTTCGGCTGCTGGCTGCCATTATTATTTTGTGAGGGTGACGGTGGCTGTTGCTGAGTTTGTGCCGTCGTTGGAGCCGTTAATGAGCTGCGAGGTCCGCGCGATATGTAATTGTCGGACGGATCGTAAACTTGTTTCGGTTTCTGTTTGAAATCAAATGTCAGAGCAATGTGAACACAAGGTAAGCATTACTTGCCTTGACGCGACCCGTGGTGCGCACACTGCCTGTCGTTGTGGTGCCGCCGTTGCTGACATTGTTTGCATCGTTGCTATTGCTGGTGCTGCTGATGCTCAGTACAGTGGTATTCGTCGTTTTGATATTGTTGCTGGTGTTGTTCGCATCATCAGCATTGTTTGCAGCAACATCATCCATATCGCCATCATTGATGCGCTCTATATCGGGGTGCTTAAATGTTTTTTCAGGCATTAAACTAAATAAAAATGTCGAATGCAATGCGCGTTTGTCGATGTCTGCGTACAATCCGATAAGTTATCGATACCAGCACATTCGCGTGCAATTTGTAGTCATGCGTTAGGGCTGGAGAATAATCGAGTATTTATATACGCTTTAATATATATGTACACTTATATATCCAATATTTATGTTCGAGCAGCATTTACATTTTTGCACCCGCTATTTACTTAATATACTTAATAAACAAAATCTACAAACATCAGCAGATCGATTAAAATGTCACGCCTAAAAATATCCAGTATCCCAAAATAAACCAATAATAATTACTGCTAAATCGGCAATAATCCCATTTTATTTTATACATATTCATGAAAGTAAGTAACGGTGACTACATCAATGACAATTGGATTTCAAACAAAACCTTTATATATATATCGGAAAGGACATCAATTAAATGAAAATCTAATAATTATTTTTGCCCATTTAGTTATATTGAATTTGTTGCCTCTCAGCCATATGATTATTTTGGATTACTTTCATGTTCGTTGTCTTTTTATGCGTATTTAACAATTTGTAGCGGAAAACATTAAAAATTAATCAATTCAATAATTATAAATGTACAATAACTTAACTAACAATTAATTTATTTTCAACTAGATATATATAGACTTGATGTGCGATTTGTGGGCACAGAGAGCTTAGATACTGCCCTCCAGAGTTGGAAAACAAACACGAAGTTTTTAGCTTCAATCGATCTTGATGCGTCGTCCATACTTCCAGAACAAATGTATCAGATCCCGATGTGCCAGAGCCCAGGCAAGCAAACATAGAATGCCAGTGGCCAGACCAACGCCTATATGCGTCCCAAACACCGCATGTCGATACTAAAGAAACAGACATTATATTAATCAGTGATGGTAACTAATACGAATCCACTTACGCAGTAGCAGATCAGGCCGGCAATCAGCAGGGTGCTACCAAATAGCTTGCCGGGCCAAAGTCCTTGGAGTGGATTCAGTCCGAGCGGCTGATACTGGCGGTGGATGTACCAAGTGCTATACATAATGCGACCCATCATATTGATGCAGTTGGCAAAGATGAAGCCGACGGGTCCAAAGGTGCCCGTCAGAATGTACGACAAGACAAGGAAACTTATTGAGAATATGGCCATCAGGTAGTTGTACTTGTCAATGTCGCGGCTGGTGTTCGTCGCAAACATGTAGCCCTCGCTGATCCCGTTCACAGATAGCAGATAGATGGCCAGGCAGTGCCACTGCAGCAGACGCTGCGGCAGACCGCCGGCAACGAAATCCTCGCCGCCATACAACAGCAGCAGAGTGTGCGAATAGCTCTGGCCAAAGGTGAACGCCAGCAGGCCAATGGAGCTGACGCCCAGCAGTAGATTGTTCAGCACGCTACTGGCCTGACGCACCCGCTCCGGCGGCTGCTTGGTCAGGCGTGTGTCGCGTGCAATGGTCTGCGTGAAATAGAAATAGGAGCTGTCCTCGATCGGCCGGAATATGAAGCGTGCCGCCATGCTGCCCAGATTGTTGACCACATCGTAGGTGGCTTGCTCGCCAAAGCTGAGCACCGGCGACACAGACATCACATACTTCTCGCCCTCGGTGAGTATCTGCTTGAGCACACCCTGCTTGACAAAGCTTAATGTCAGCGTTTGCAGCTCTCTGTTGAAATACGCGCCATCGCCGGAGCAGCTTAAAACACCCGGTAGCAATTCCGATAGCTTTGTGATAGGAAAATCATCCATATGCTCGAATAGAGAGCGCTCCCAAGAGCTCGCTTCCTGTATTACCTTAGTCTTGCTGACTGTCTGCTGCTGGTACAGTTTGTAGCGATTAAACCGCTTAATGTAGTAAAGAAAGAAACCGTATTGACCCAAAACAATAGTTACAGCGCTTGACAGTTGAGCGATGGCAAAGGCGTTAATAGCCACACTACGATCGCCAATGACTATCCACAGAAAGATGGCCGACCGCACAAGGATGTGTAGCGTGTTAAGCACAATTTTGAGCTTGACAAAGCAAAAGACTTGCGCCACGAACACCGCCGACTCGGCCACAAGCTCCAGGACACAGGACAGCGCCACCGCATAGCAGGCAAACTCATATTGTGCGCTATATGGTGCATCCACAGCTGACAGCCATTGAAGCCAGATATACAAACACGGAGCGCACAGACCGGCGCAAATAGGCACCCTGAATGGTAGGAAGAGAGTGGGAGCAATTAGAAGATAGATGGAAAGCACTATACGATCGTTATCGGTCTGCCTGTCTATCATCTGACTTACGTAAGCCACATCTGATTGATCAACTGCGCCCAAGAGCACTTGTCGCGCTGCTGAGAATTGGCGCTCAGCGCTGCCCGGTTGATTGCCTCGCGCGACAAGAAGAGCAGCGTGCTCTCGAGCAGCAGCAGGCGCACATTCATAATGCCAAGCACTTCGCGACCTACATTGCGCACAATGTACGCATTGATGCCGAACGTTAGGATGCGGCACAGTATCTGCAATATAAAGAACAAATGACAAATGTGCAAATGACAAATGGCAAATGACGAATGACAAATCGAAAACACGTCTGCAATTCTGACTCATGCATGTGTGTTTGGCAGGGTTTTTGTCCTCACCTGAAAGATGATACTGAAACCAGCGCCCCACAGGCTGCTCTCTAGCACATTACGCGCCATCGCAAGTTGTTTTTACTTAGTGGACATCAACTGCTAAATCATAGCGTTGATGAGCAAAGCAAATCAAATCAAGTGCCAACAAAATAACAACAAAAATCCATCCAGGTGCTCGGAAATCGATAGCATAATATCCCTAAATATAATAATCGATAAGTAAGCAGCTGATTTAATATGCAGCTATAGCAGTTGGCAGCACCAAATTCCTTCGCTATAGGTGGCATCATCTGCGCATTTAATTTAAATTCAGGTTAAAACAGTAACAAATAATGGGAATATAAAAGCAAGGCTTGTTTTACCAATTATTAAATTAGTAATATATTTTGAATATCACTTATTAATTTATCGAAATGTTGGAATACATGAAGTAACCAAAAAACTTAATTAAAAACAAAAAAACTTATTTAATAGCAAATTGAATTTCTGTTACTTGTATAACAAATATTATAAAATAAATATTAACATAATAAAAGTATGTATAATATTATAATATATATATATTATTAAAAAATAATGTAATCTGTAATATGTTCCATAAATTGTGTGGCTAATACCCACTGTCGCACAGCGTCCTTGTCATTCAAATAATTTATTTTCACCGCAAATCAATTAAAAGCATGTCCTTTGTGCTAATCGGCCGCCACTCAATGAAGTTGTCTTGTATTTTCTTGTTTTTTTTTTGTTTTTATTTTTTGCACAACGTTAAACTGGTTACAATAACTTTCGTTGGGATTGCGTCGCCGAAGAAGTTGTTCACTCTGAGGCCGCACAAGACAGTCAGTCAGCTTTTCAACTTGGCCAGAGTCGGTCGCTTGTCGCGCTGCAATCTCTGCACAGCCTGAGACGTGATTCGCGGTTAAGCGTTGCTTGCTATTGCAATTCGTTTTTGTTTGGTTATTTTTCTGTTTTGTTATTTTTTTATTACTATTTATTTTTTGTTTTGGAAAGGTGCGCGCGTGTGCCGTGCGCTCTCGTTTTTGGGAAAAATACGAGTGAGTGTTCTGCAAGACGAAGCGTGAAGTGCAGCACGCTGTTGTTGTTGTTGCTGCTGTTTTTGTTTTGTTGTTGTTGTTTGTCATGTGTTTTGTGGCAAAAGCATGCGGAAAATCTGGTCTGATCTGACGGCTACAAAAAAAGCAATTGCGCAATGCGATAAAAACAAAAAACATACATAAAGATATCGTTTGTATCAGTAGCTGAGTATCGGTTACAATTCTTCGCTCGTGTGACTCTTTTCAAACAACATAACTGACTGCTGAGTGACCAAACCGTTTGCAAACTGGTTGCACACACTGCCCTAAAGCACCACCCCTACTTGTGGTCTTATTATTGTTTTTTTTTTTTTTGTTACCTGCATCAGCGCAGAAAACACGGTCATGTTCATTGCATGCAGTTGCTGCTGACGCTTAAGCTGCCTCTCAGTAAAAATAGACGCCGCCAAAAACACAAACAGCCACTACTAGAAGCATTGAAGAAGAAGAAAACGCTGCTTCAGGATGTCGGACATTTACTACTGCAGTAATAGCCAGGTGAGTTGTTTATTAACAACTAAATCGATTTTGATCTCAATTAACTGGCGCGCCATTTGTGTATAGCTGTATAAACAGTTTGCATATCAAAAGCTGGCAAAGGCTACAAATTCAAATCAACTAATTATTTTCAATTATGATTAATTTAAGCCAAAATAATTATTTTCGAATTGTATGAAAAAATTTTGTGTGCAATTAAAACACAATTTTCAGAAAATTAAAATGTTCATAAATTAGATTCACTCCTTAGGATGAAAGTGTTGCATATTTCGAGATATTACTGCAGCTGGAAAGTTGAGGCTGACAGGTGTTGTACAAATTAATCTTGTTTATTTATTTCGAATGCTTTTGTTTTTGTTGGTCAGTGATTATGTAAAATAAGCGATGCAAAAGACGCAACTCGGTCATTTTTGTACAAGTTAAGCGGCTTGGGAAAATTTGTTGCGACGCTGATAATTAATCACCCAAAAGTAAAAGTGCTACAAAAACAAAGAAAGCTACTGGTTGTTCGATTATATAATCGGTCTGTCACATTGTGCCTATCGATAAGGCGTCGATTATGCTGGCAAAGTAACGGGACTACAAGTCACAATAGTTTTGCACAAGTCACAATAGATATGTGCGTGTTGAAACAATACAAGCCGCACACAAATACACACAAGGTGCTGGCCACTGTGAAAATTATGGAAATGTGGCACGCCCCGCAGAAATTTGATGGTCAGCAAACTTGTAGTCGGCAGTCCACATCCACCAGCCAGTGAAAGTTCGTCCCGTTATAAGCTAATTTGGCTTAGTAACTTATTTTTCTTGGTAACGTTTTTGGTGTTGTTGTTTTGTTGTTGTTGTTTTTTTTTGCTGCGACAGCTATTTTTGTTATTGTTGTTGCTTTGGGCGCATGGCCGCTCAACATTTTGCCGCCTATTTTATTGCTGTGCCCCGCTGCTGTTTTGTATCAAAAGAAATCAAAAGTTTTGCTGAATGCGTTGCCGAAGTCTTTTTTCGTTTCTTGTTGTTATTGTTATTTTAATTTGCAACTAATTTAGTAGAAAATGTTTATTTTTGTTGTTATTCTGTTGTTTTTTTGTTTTGCATTGACTGCAAGCTTAATGTCATGTCTGAATTTGTTTTGGGAAATTAAGTTTGGGAGACTTTTGTCTTTTGTTTTCTTGGAGCCAGCGGTGAGAATATTTCAATGCAAAATATGTCTCTGTTTACAGCAACAACAACAATGCAGTCAGCAGCAGCAACTGAATCAACCACCGACCAAATTTTTGTTGTTGTTTCTTAATGTTTGTTTTTTGTTTCCTGCCAGTTATTGTAATATTTTGTGTGTTGTTGCAGGGCTTGCAATATTGTTGTTGTATTGGGCAATTTACAATTTATGATCGTATCCATAGTTTGTGTTTATAAATATGCATGCTGTATGAGTTTGCGTGTTTGTGTGTATGTGTGTGTGTGTGTGTGTGTGGCAAACAAACATTCCAATGAGTCTAGTCTAGACTGCATAGTCGACTCGCACAGCCAAAAGTGATTGCTGCGACAACATTAACAACAAAAACGACAAACTCGTTTGGCTTCAAAAAATAAAACGCAACAACTTTCAGTTGTCGGTTGGTCTGCGGCAACTTAAAGCTGCGCTTATCTTGCTTTTTTTTGCCATAATTGTTGCTGTTTTGGTTTTAGTTTGGTTTTTTCTTTGCACAATCGCCAAAAGTGAAGCCAGCGGCTACGCTGACGCCATAGCCTCAATATAGGACCAACTCCTGATTTCGACTTTTCTTTTGTTTATATTTATAAGCATTTATGCATTTGAAATGCACAACGTGCAATTTCAGTTAATTTTTTTTTTTTTTAATTTTACAGTCGTCAAAAATTGTAAAGATTTGAAAATACAAATTATCAATGTTTTATAACTACAACTTTTAAACAAGAAAATTTATTTTGCGTGGATTTCTTTTGTAAAGATTTTTAAATACATTGAATTCCTTTTGGTTTTTGGAATAAAGCTTTACATATGCATATATTTTGGGCAATCAATCAATCAGTCGATCCCATTCCACAAAATGCCACAGTCATTCAAATCGAATGCTGTCAAGATAGTGAGAGTAAATGAGAGTAAAGCACTTAAATGCTTCGATATGTATTTACGTATGTGTGTGGGTTACATGTTCAAAAGTTTAAATCAACATTTCACACCAGAAAATTATAGCACGGCTTGTGGTAGCCGCTATAGCAACTGCGGAGTTTTCTACTCAAATTTTGTAGCCATGTGCTGCAACAGGTTCAACAGCAAATAAAACAACAACAACAATAGCAGCAGCAGCCATAATAAAATGTTGCCATTTGCCAAATGCCACTCTGCAGGCAAACAATAACAACTACAAAAGTCGCTGCAACAGCTGAGACTAGAAAAAAAATGGATAATAGTCAGTGTTGTATACTTATCGAAGCCATGCTCTGTTTTGTTTGGTTTTTTCTTCTTATTTTCATTTAATTTGGTATTGTGCTTTTCAGCTTAAGCTCACATATACATATGTATGCATGTATGTATGTGTGGTGTGTGTCTATGCATTTATATATACAAAATGTATATGTGTTGTGAGTGCAGAAGTCGAGCGTCAGCTTGAGTGACCTTTCATTATGGGCTACCAGCATCGAGATCTGGCCACCCGCTAAACGACCACTAATGGCAACGCGATGTGCACACACACACACACACACACACAGTTGCGTGAACTTTCTCTGTTTATAAGAAGAGGAAGAGGAAAAGAAAGAGAAAGATAATAGCACAGCAGCCGCGGCTTGAGAGACTTGAGTCGACGTTTTGTGGGCTAACATTTTTCTTATTCTAAGAATGTCATTGAAATAAATTAGAAGCAAAAGGCAACACGCTTCCAACCAACCAAACAGCAACAACAATAATGATCATAGCCTACAACAATATAAAAACAACAACAATCACATGCAATTCAAAACTCTTAACGTGTCGTCGACAGCACTTCGGATTCGGCCTCGAGCGCTGCTGCTGCGACTGCTGGCAAAGAAAGTAGCACAATTCATTGGCAGTGCCTGGTTTGTTTGTTCACCGCCGTCGTCGTCATCATCATCATCATCATCATCATCATCATCATCATCATCATCAACATCATCATCATTGCTGCTGTCGTCTTGTAGTTGTTAGCTTCAAGCATTTTATGAGCATTTAGAAGCAGCGACGCCGAAGAGCTGCCGACTGACAACTCCGATTTATTGTATTTAAATATGTGTATGTGTGTGCATGCACGTGTGGGTGTATTGAGAATGTCTTTAATTGAATTTCCTTTCGATTGTGAATATTTTGTAAAGTATTCGTGTCTGCTGAGTGCGCCCTTTACTTTCCAATTGACCGTGCTATTATTATTGTGGCCGCCCTATTGCCAAATCGTTTTGTTTTTTTGGCTTTTTCTTTTTTGGGCCGCCGCTACGCCCAGACTTTTACGCGCAGCCGTCATGCGTCGTGCAATTTGCTTAGCCTTGAACTGCGGCTGCGCCGACGTGTTGCGTTGGCGTCGCTGACCAATTTATTGCCTTATTCATTGTTGTGACTGCGTTTTACCTGCTTTGTTTTATTTATTTTTTTGGCTTTTCCTGCCGCCTACATAAATGTATTTATGTACATATGTATTTAGTTGCAAAAACTAATGTTATTGGGCAATGCAAATTTGCTAGCCGCTGTTAGAATGCATTTTGAGGTCTTGACAGCGATCATATTTGGCCATATGTGTAACAGCCATATGTGTAACAAATGTCCAGAATATGTGCTTGCATATGTAAATTCATATAATCAAATGTATCAATTATCGAGCCCAACTTGGAGTGTTTCAACCAACCAATTACAAAACATCGATATCAATGATATCCATGGAATTTCGATTGAAACTTGATCTCTGTACGCATTGAGCTGCGCAGTTTGTTATCGCATTGATTGCATATTGATACATTTAAATCGTGTATATGAGTGTATATGCATTCAATGACTGAAGCGCAGCAGAACGTTTCGCAAAATTTTCGCGGGCATAATGAAGTTTTGCAAAAATATATACTCTTGATCACGATCAAAAAACGACTCGATATAGCCATGTCCGGCCGTCCTTTTGTCTTTAAGCTCTAATGACTTTAAATGTAAGTAAGGAAAAATTTACTTCCTTTGATCGATAACTTTCTCAGTTATGCGAATACCGATACAAATCGATTTATGTTAGCAATGAAAGCAACAATTTTAAATATATATCTCTCTATAGCACAACATTGATTTACTGCAAAAATTTCATTAAGTGCGGTTGAGAAACACGAACGGAAGGCGTATTTTCATATGTATATGCCTTATTCCAAACCAGCAATATCAAGCATTTATACATACATATATGTACATACAGGAACGAATATACCTAAAAAGCGTTCAATTATGGATAGGTAAGGACTGGGGCTCAGCATATTTCTTAGTCGAGCTCTCGACTAGCGCATTCGCTTTTCATTAATAAAGTGAGTAATATTAAAAATAAGGTGTCAACAGAATATTGTCTGAATCCATACGTGAAGGCTTACTTTTAAGGTAGAAACACAAAATAATTATATATATATTTTTTCTCTTAAGTAAAACATGTGAGCTTATGTAGATGATGATTTCAATACTTAAAGCATAACATACAACTTCAATGACCTCCATACATATGTACTCTTATATTTATATACATGGAGATCAGTTGATTATGCGATCATGGTTTTGTTTTCGTTTCTAGCCTTGTTCCCATACCATTGACTATATAGGTGTGTATCCACCCACTAATCTATTTCATTCCCAGAGCCCAAGACACATCACATTCTGAATAAACAATTTGCTTGACCAGACCAGAAAAACAGAACAATCGACCAGACAGAGCAGCGAGAGCGAGGAGAAGAGATAAGAAAGGTATCGCGACGTCGGCATTTCAATTATTTGAATTCGTAGACGTATTTCACTCAGTATTGGACATGTTCACCTTTTGCAAAACTTTCTACTTCATTTGAATGCAAAACAAAACCCATGGGGCGTTTAGAGCCAAGTCAAATCGCGGAGACGAGGCCAAGTCTTTGTGCTGGAAGTGCCCAATTGTTAATTTGTTCATTTGTGTAGATGAGCAGCTTGTTGCATTGCATTTTGATTTGATATCTGTAAATATGTAAATACACTCAGAAAAAAGATTTTGTCGTTCATGAAATACACGAAAAACGTTCACACATCATTTTATATAATTTTTGGGGACAGCTGCATCCAAAATAATACAAGGCATGCATTTGTTTTAGATAAATTAATCAAGAATAATTTAAATAAATTTTCAAAATTGAGAAGATTTTATGTCCATAAAAAATGTATATATTTGAATGTAGAAATTCCAAATAAATGTTTTATACCTTTTCCTTTTCCTTTCAGCGTACCCAATATAAATATTGTATATAAATAAAAATTAAAAAAAAAATTTTAATTTTTAAATATAAAATATTTTTGAATGCACAATTTTTGTTATATTTATGAGTGTAGGTGGCACTTGGCCATGCCCTTTTGCTCGTTTCGTATGAGTCAGCTGACTATTTTGAGCTCTTAACACACCCATAAAACGCCAAATAAGGCAATAACAAATTCCATTTGGCGCTTGGAAAAATCAGTATCGAGTTTGCTGATGCCACAGACACGTCATTGTTGACTGGAAAAGGCGCCAATCACGCGTTGTCGTCGTCAGGCACGTATTGGAGGCGTGGCAGCCAAAAAGATCATCACCAACAAAATGTTGCACTGTTGCTCTGTTGCGCCGTTGCACTCTTGCGCCGTTCGGCGTTCGTCGCTTTCGCCAATGGGGTCGGCAATGTTGGCTGTATTTTGTGGCCGTTATTAATTCGTCACGACTGAGTGGCAGCTGCTGTTGTCGTTGCTGCTGGAGCTCCAAACGACGTCCGCTGCAGCTGTTTGCTTTAAGGGAAATTAGTGAAAAGCTGTGATTGTCTCGCAGTTGTCGCTGAGCATCGGCACGTGGCCTCCTAACTCCGAACGTTTTCCGATTTATACCCTTTCCAAAATGTATGCCTCCAGCTTGGGCACACTCTAACACACTGCTAACGAAAGCTTATTTGTTAAATCAAAACAAAAGCGAGATGCTTATTTTTCTTAATTTTTTCCTGTTGTTTTTTTTTTGTTTTCAAAGAAATTTTGCTTTTTCAGATTGCTTAGTTAGTCATCAATATAAATTAGTTTGTTCATCGGCGTATTCATGTCGTCTTACGCTTCATTTGTGCCAATTAATTTTACTTGTTTTGGTTGCTAGCTTATGACCGAAGCCACATGTTCCATGTTTGTGCAACTCGTATCCGCTTATTGTATTATTAATTGGATATCATATAATATGACATTAACCGTAGCCACATTCATTCACATGTACCTGGCTAAATACCCCATTGACTTCCGCATTTGACCAAAGATCGCCAGATCTTGAAAGTCCCGTTGCTTTTGCTCTAAATGCCATTGTTATCGACATTATCATTGTTAATATTTAATATAATTGATAATGCATTAGTAGATATTCCAGATTTATGTTATACTTATCTATTTTGCACATCTTTTCGTTAGATTAAAAGCTGGATCTCCAAAAGCCGCCTTTCTCTCAAATTTCGCAATTTCCGCAATACAAATTACCAAAACAAATTACAAATTAATTGTCAAAAATATACATATGTATATGTATGTGTATGCTTAAATAATTCACATTTTAAAAGGATCGCAGCGCCAAACTGTGCTAGCGAAGTCTTCCAGTTGTCGTCGAGCAATCCTTCGGCAGCATCGTCAGTGGCATTGAGTTGTAACAGTCTTGTCGGGAATAATGTGTAGGGACAGTCGTTCAGCCGTTAATAAAGATAATCAAGATATTGTTTTTGAGCAACATCTACATCATCTAAGAGTCGACTTTATTTA
This sequence comes from Drosophila paracracens, assembly GCA_035044025.1. Classification (NCBI taxonomy): domain Eukaryota; kingdom Metazoa; phylum Arthropoda; class Insecta; order Diptera; family Drosophilidae; genus Drosophila; species Drosophila paracracens. The sequence goes on from JAWNMN010000897.1 coordinate 257,554, forward strand.
AAACTTTGAACATATTGATTAGCTATATATTTTTTCGCATCTTTTTGGAGTTCTGACAGATTTAATTTATTGTTAAAATTAACATGTCTACTTTTACACTCAACATACATATACAAATCCAAATACTATTACAAATACATATCTCTTGATTATTTCATTATATATCTCAGAGTACGAAACAGAAATTAATTTGTGTGCCATTTATCCGGCACGTGGAAATTTAATTCACACAAAAGAAAACAGGGAATTGGCGAAAGATATTTAGTATATGTATGTGAAACTGTCTGTTTCTCTTGATGAATTCCATTAGATACCATTAAATTTGTTTTCTTTTTTGCAATGGGAAATTTGTAAGCAATTTTTCTAAAGTATTTTTTGTAAGGGCATTCAAAATGCGATTTTTCAAATTTAAGAAATTATTTCCAAATGCAATTGCAACTTTCGTTTGTGGCATGGAGGTCAGGTAACTGGCAGACTGGTAGCGGGCGCAGCAGGTGGGGGTCAAAGGGGCCGCTGTGAAAGTGCAGCGTTCGACAGAGTTCAAAAGACTTAGGCCACGAACTCGTTTGCCATTGACAAGTGACATTTCCAATCGTTTGTTTGCCATTGCAATATTTGTCGCTATTGTTGCAGTTGTTGATGCTGTTGTTGGTGCTGCTGCTTCAGCAGCGAAAGCTATTTTTTTTTGGTGTCAATTGCAGTTAAAATTTTCAAAGCCAAGGCGAACAAAAATGCGGCAACGTCGCCAGCGAAATGAAAGTGTTTGGTTTTTGTTGTTGTTGTCCCCAAAACAGGTTATATCAAACATTGCAACAGTAGGCAGCATTAAATACTTGCCACGATTTACAAAAATACATGCAATTGTTGCAAATTTATTTAAATTTAAATTATGTATTTATTTAATTTTAAAATATATTTGATTCATGTATGTATATTTACTGCTAATGTTATAACATGCATGGCAACGATATGAAGCCAACATTCCACTGTGCTTCGGCAACATGTTGCGCCCCAAACATGTTTATAAGCTGTCTTCATGCTGGCGTGTGTTTGATCTGTGTGTGGGGATTTTAATGAATTTTCCTAATTAGCCATGTGAAAGAAAAGCGAAAACGCCACATGGCATAAGTTGTTGCTGTATATACAGCTTTTGTTATTGTTGCTGCTGCTTTTGGTGTCGCCGAAGCATTGTTGATACAAAATGTTGATGGCAACAGAAAAAGACAAAGTAAAAGCTGCTGAATCAAAAATAAAAGTTCAGCAGCACCACCGACAAAATATGTAAATGTGTGTCTGTGTGCATATGTATGCTTATATGCTTATGCACATCTGTATGTAAATAAAAAGATGAGCAAGGGAAACGCAGTCGCAACTTTCTTTTGACGCCGACGTCACTGCCGACGTCGACGTGTCGCTTGGGGCGCTGATTACTTGACATTGGCTCCGCTCTTGGGCCGTCATTGCTGGCGATGGTATTTTTTTTGTTTGTTTTTTGATTTGTTGCTGTTGTTGCAACATTTTTTTGGCATACCAACTGCCAACTGACTACTGCCAAAAAGCCAAAGCAAGAATAACAAAAGTGATGAGAAATACAAACACAGAACTGTTAACTGGAGCAGTTTGTTGGGCTTGAGTCATGACCTTCAGACCCGTTGCCCCGTTTAGTGATTTTAATTGTTTGTGACCACGCCACAATTAGCACCTGTTGGGCGCGCATGTTGCTCCTATTACCATATCTGTAAAATATGAAATAGTTTGCTTGTGTTTTGATTTTTTTTATTTGTTTGCTTGATATGAATTTGAACAACTTTTCGATTTTGCAGATGAAAAAATCTCGCGAAGCTGAGAGAAGTGCACCAGTGGCTACAACTGTAACAAATCCAACAGCAACAGCAGCAACAATAACAACAACAGCAACAGCAGCAATTGACAAAAAGAATAACAATAACAATTGCAGTAATCGCAAAAGCAGCATCAGCAGCAGCAAAGACAAAAACAAAGAGATGCAAACGAATGGAGGAGGCAAAAGCAATTGGAAGGTAAGTGATTATCGTACGAAAATCTAATAAAATAATAAACACACACACACATGGTTACCAACGAATTGTCAGCGTGTGTGTGCTTTTGTTTGTGCAATAATTAGAGAAGAAATAAAGCTGCAGATGAAAGGAGGAGATGTCTATATATCGATATATACATATGTATGTATATATATATGTATAATATTTCATATAATATGAAATATTTTCACGTGCCCGCACTTCTGGCTCCCAGCGACCGAGTTGAGTGAGTGAAAATGTGGCTCTGCAAATTGCAGCATACGCATTTGCAAATATGCAAATCAGTCGCACTAATCAGTTAACCTAAAACACACACACACACACACACACACATACGACATGGTCAATAAACGCAAATGCTGATTATGAAATGAGGAAACCATTTACGCGCTCTCTTTTTACCCGCACTGTTTAATTACGTCTTGTGCTTTTTGCTGCTCATTTATTTGCATTATTGTTATACATGTGTACATATGTATGTGTGTCTGTTTGAACGTTCGTTGACGCTTAGCAGCGTCGGGCGGTGCCAGCATCATCACACGGAGAAAAGTAGGCCGCGTCGCGACCTGCTTACTGCCCGACTCGCCCCGCACCGCCCCCATTCCTCCACACATTTTCTTGGTAGTTGCTTTAATTAATTTTCTAAAGTGTGTTTATGTGCGCATAAAATATGTGTATATACATATATACATATATATATATTTCTCTTGTGTGTTTTGGGTTTTGCAATCGCAACATTTAGCTCGACCGCATGCATTTACATGTAGTTCGTTATTTAAGATTAGTAGCCAATTGCGGCGCAGTCTGCTTCAATCAACGCGCCATGCTCTTTGATCCTGCCACAACACAGCTGTGTTTGATCTTATTTGCAAATAAGAGAGAAACTTCAGCAGGCAACTGAACTTTGAATCTTCCGAACGAAAGATTTTTAAGTGGTGCGAAATGGTTCCATTTGGTTTAGCTACTTAAGTGCCTTATGGATTTTTTTCCGCTTATCGCGAGCAGTCAATTTGGTTCCGTAATTAATTTATTAATCATATAAAATGAAATTTAAAGCGCCGCTTCCTTGGTTGCATTTTGTGGTCATCATGCTGCATGCAAACGTTGCGTTTACATTTGCATGTACAGCATCGCCAAAATCAAATTGCAAATTGTAAAAAAAGTGCATTACTAAGGCACTTGGCGTGATGGAACGGTTGGTGGTTACAATGGTTGATTTTACGGCATGATTTGGCGCAAAATCAAAGCGTCGAAACTTTTAAGGCGCTTTTGTGGTCATTGACCACTGGGCCGTGGCCGAAAAAAAACTCCGTTTCGGCTTTGTCATTAATTAGTTAAGTTGCTTCTCGTACAGGGCCTCGTCCAAAGCAATCCCAATGGTAATGGCAATGGAAATGGCAATGGCAATGTTAATGTCAATGGCAATGGCGTCTTGTCAGCGACAGCAGTATCCCAGCCACCTAAGGTATTCCACAACACACGCTGTACGCGGCACCACAAGCCCCATCATACGCACAGCAATGGAGGCGGTGGTGGGGGGGTGGGAATAGCTGCGACAGCAGCTGCCACAACTGTTGCAGATCAGCATGATCGAGATCAGCAGCAGCAGCACCACCACCATCATCATCAGGCCCAACAACAGCACCCCCTGCACATGCATAGCCACAGTCATAATCATGCCCATCATGGACTGCGTCGCAAATCCGAATCTGTGCTTTCCACGGACTCGGACATACGCTTCACACGGCGCAAGCTGGGCGATAGCCAGAAATGTGGATGCGCTGTGATAGCCGGCTTCCTAATCGCTCTGCTCGTCGCCGGCGCCTTTGTCTACATAGGCTGTAAGTACACAATTAACCGTTTCAGATACCCGATTTGACCTTGAAGTGTATCAAACATTTTAGATACGTACTTTCGACCGGAGCCGTTGCCGGATCGCGTATTCCGCGGCAAGTTCATGGTGCTCAACGACAAGTGGAGCATGGAACTGGCCAATCAAAACTCACTGCGCTTCCAGCACAAGGCGCGTGACTATCGGGAGCGCATCAATTTAACTCTAAGACGCTCAGACTTAAGGGAGGCCTACGAGGGCAGCGAGATTCTGGCACTAGATGGGTAAGTCAGCAAGTACAGTGGTTAGAATAATGGGGCACACAAAAAAAAAAAAAACCTCATCAGGTGGACTAAAATGTATAATCAACCAATTCGCTTATATTATAATTGACGAGCGATTACTGAACCAGGAAGAGGGTTACATTGAGTGTATCCGATGTGCTACAAACTTCTCTTCCACTCTCGTAATCTCCAACAGCAGCGAGGACAACAACAATATTGTTGTGCATTTTAACATGATATTCGATCCGTATGCGGGCCTAGTGAGCAGTGGCGAATTGTTGGCGCTCTTCCACGAGGAGCTGAGTGATGCACAGAGTAGGCACTTCGCCAACATGACCGTGGATTTGGCGAGTGTGACGATTAAGGAAACCACAGGTCTCATCGAGGAGCCCATCATGTCCAGCTCGCCACTCGGTGGCCACGATGAGACGACGGAACCAGCGAGTACAACGCCACGTCCGCTGCCAAGACGCTGCCAGCCGCTGCAGCTAAGCTACTGCCGCAATGTGGGCTATAATGTGACCACGTATCCGAATCTGCTCGGGCATGCCACCTACGAACAGGTGGCCGAGGATGTGATCGTCTTTCGTGAGCTCGTCGACGGCGAATGCTTTCGCGAGGCGTATGACTTTGTGTGCCGCTTGTTACAGCCGCCGTGTAAGACGCACGGCATCGGCCGCGAGCCGACACCGGGCGCCATTTGTCGCGAGTACTGTGAGGCATTCATGGCCGGTTGTGGGGGTCGGCTACCTGCCCGCTTCCGACAACACTTCGACTGCGAACGCTTCCCGGAATCGACGGGCACCCAGTCATGCCAGCAGAAGCCCCACTGCGTCGGCGACATGCAGACCAATGTGCAGAGTCCGCGACTCTGTGACGGTTATGCCGACTGTCCCGATCTATCCGATGAGCGCAGCTGCGCCTTTTGCGCCCCCAACGCCATCTACTGTGGACGCGGTCGGGCTTGTGTGCCGCGCAAGGCGCGCTGCGATGGCAAGGCCGATTGTCCCGATGGTGCCGATGAAAAGGATTGCCGTAAGTATAATCGTCATCAATTGTTTGTTTTTCTGCCGCTATTCACAATATTCACAATAATACCGTTTACAGTGTCAATTGCTCCATTGGCCGCCGATCTGTTGCAGCCAGAGCCATGGGTACCGTATTTGCCGCGCTTCCATGCCGTTGGCTATGCCGTCTTCTCCGAGAAAGGCGTCGTTGGCAAACTGTGCGCCGAGGGTCTCGAGGGTGATACCAAGCTAGTGGTACGCCAGACCGTCTCTGAGTCCCTTTGCAAATCGCTGGGCTATGAGTAAGTGCATCCATTTCGAGCTCCTGTAGGTTTTGAACAAAAATGTAACTGTAAATCTATAGCGGTTATATTCAAATGCAAATCATCGTTGAAAATTTGCCTTATACATTCACTATTCTCCTAAAATGATGTAATTTTTAATTATTTAAAGTATGATCTTGTGATCTCAATATTGAATTCGAAATTCGAAACTTGTTAACATTCATATTTATTGTTTTGAATATATATTTTTGAATGATTTAATTGCACGCTCTTATCTAAAATGACTTTCGATATTTGATTTTAATATTTTTTATTTTAATTGGTATTTTTATATTATTTTATTCATTAATTTTAACTGTCGTAAGCTTTTTGGATTTTGCCACATGTTCTATGCTGTTGCAAGTTGCCAACACTGTAAAATTGTCTTTTAAGATTAGAATTTATTATAATTTGTCGATGTTTATCGACAGCATGTTGAGAGCTGTAAAAAATGAATGATATAAGAATTTTATGGATATTTTGTAATTACTCTTTCTGTGCCGCAGATCTGTGGACATTTTTGATGTGCAAAACGATACGGAAAAGCTGTCGGATTATGTACGGGTCTTAGATCCGCATGCGCCCGAAATCAGTTTCATACGCACCCACTGCCCCAAGAGGCAGGTGCTCTACGTAGGCTGTGGCGAACTGCGCTGCGGTCTCCAGTCGGCGCTGCCCAACGCCAAGCAGCATCTGTCGCTGCCGAAGATGTCGTCGCCGGGTGATTGGCCCTGGCTGGTGGCACTGTTCCGCGAGGATATACACGTTTGCGATGGCACGCTAATATCGCCGGACTGGGTGCTGACCACGGAGAGCTGCTTCCAGGGCCAGCCGCGGGCTACCTGGATGGCCATTGTGGGCGCAGTGCGTTTATCGTCCAAAGCGCCATGGACACAACGACGCCGCATCATTGGAATGATCAAAAGTCCAGTTGAGGGCTCTACAGCGGCTCTGGTGCGCCTGGAGACGCCAGTTAGCTTCTCGGATCATGTGCGTCCCATTTGTCTGCCAGACGCACTGCAGCGCCAACAGCCGCCTATGCAACGACGCGCCTATGTGCCAGTCGCTGAGCGATGGGAAGCGCCGCCCAGCATGCATGTGCAGCGCCAACGTCTGGCGCAAGAGACGCAACAGTTCTTCCTCATACCGTCACAACAGGTGCAGATGGAGGGTTCGGGTGCCGGTGCCGAGGATCATGAGGAGACCGCCGGTTATGATTATCTGCGGGTCGAGGCAGCCGCAGCTCAAATGCCGCATGCCGAGGCACTGCAGCAGGCACCAATCGCTGGCCAGGATCAGCAGCTGCAGCGAAATGCCTATCCGTTGCCCGAGAGTGCCCCACAGCTCAACCACTACGAAGCATTCTCGTCCGCCTCCCCCTTACTGGCGGCGAAAACAACAAAAGCACCGAGCACGCCGGAACAAATCTGGACAAACTGCAACACTCTCGGCTGGTCCCGTCAACGCGATCATCTGCAGCGCGTCCAGCTCAAAATTGGCGATATGGCGCCCTGCGAAAACATCTCCATAACGACGGTCAACTCGATGTGCATGGAGGCCACCTACCAGAAATATGATTGCACGGTGAGTAATGTTTCTGATGATTCTACTCGAGATCAGACTATTACATCAGACTCTTAATAGTAGTTCCGATATGATGAGTCGGTCGATGAGCTCTTGTTTGACAAATTTGGTTGTTTTCCAATTTATACTAATCCTCCTAACCAGTGATATGGCAGCTATAAGTTACATATACATATACATTTATATTATATATATTTCTATATGAAAGGTTTTTTATGGTACTAATTTTCCTTATTTGACAGTTTTAGTTAGAATGTGAAATAACGGGAAACTGGTTAAAAAAAAAAAAACGTTGGTGAACTTCTTGAACACGATACGATATTGCTGCGATACATCCTAAAAGCAAAAATATTGTGAAATTGCACCTTTCTTGGTCAAAGATTGTCAATCAGGTCAAGCTCTTATAATATATACAAATTAATTTTACTATATTTGTTAATATGAAGTTCTTGTATGAGTTTCAGAATTGTAACAATGCATTCATCGATTAAGTATTGTTGCTTATTTGCTAGGAAGTGTGGTTCAAACCTAAAATACAGGAAAAAAGGTCTATATACAATTTGGTGGTGGTCAGGTCAAGTGAGCAACCCAAGTGATCCGTGTTGTTAGATGCGTATGGAGCGCGGTGCTGTTGCCAGCAAGGCTGCATGCGTGGCAGCGGATGGAACTGTTCGCCGAGACTTGTTATACAGCTGGAGACGCATACGTTTGGGCTGAAATTGTGTGTGTGACTGCGCCTGATCCTCTTGCTGATGTTTTTGTTGTTGTTGTTGTTGCACAGAGCAATGCTGACGACGCGTTGAAGCAGCAGCAGTACCAGCAGCAGCTGATTGCTTGCCCGGCAATGTGCCGATAAAACAATTCTGGCGATACACCGGCACAGCCGTACACTCCGATTCGGATTTGGATTGATGAGTCCTGTCGTGGATTTCGTCATCTGCCGATCGTCGTCGCTTGATTGGCTGGACGAAGGCGCGACGCAGCTGCTGCCAGTCAAGGCGCAGATAGAACAATAGCGCGGGGCATGGAAACAACAACAGAAAATATTCCAATAGCTGCTGCTCAAACACGTAGCCCTGACCATTGGTCAGGACCAGGCCATCGCGTTGTATCTCGGCGATGTGGAAGCGGGCGCAGGCTGTAAGCAAATATTTCCTTCAATTGCCTATAGACATTTCAATTTTGGCTCACACATACATACATACATATGTATATATGTATGCATGCATGTACATACCTTTGGTGATAATCTGCTCGTAACTGCTGCCAGCCTCACAGATGATGAAACCCACTTCGCCCTGAAAACTGATCTTTAGGCAGCTCTTTATGTCCAACATGATGAAATGTGATCGCTTCGCTTAACTGACTCTTTATAGTCTAATGCTTTGTTCCGTTATCGATCGATGGTCGCGGTGCGTTCTCTTCCAATTTTGACGCTCAAATGAATGCAAGTTGGCGCGCGCTGCGTTTTTTATGCGTACATGAGACAGAGAGAGAGAGAGAGAGCGACAAAAAGAGAGGTGGAGGGAGCGATGTCAGAGGGTTACCAGAGCCAGTTGATCCGGGCAGCACTGCAGCTGCCATTGCCTTTGTAGGTAACGGGGATGTTTCTAGCCTTTACTTATCTGTGCACGTGAATGTACGTTTGGCGCGCTCGTATTATGCTCAGAGAGCAACAATATGAGAGCGCCTGTTGCCTTTCTCTTGTGGTTATTGTTGTTTGACGATATGGCGTTACTCATCTATGGAACGCTGGCGGACGCTGCATGTCGCTGCATGTCGCGTTTGAGACGTGACGTCACGATTGATTAAAACAGGGTGTTGCGTGCGTTGGATCACACACTAAAGTCAGACAGAATACCAACAAAAAAAAAAAGAAAAGAAAAACATATGTAAATCTCAATTGAATTTTGAGTGTCAAGTAATTTGTTGCTCTTTATGTTTTTGTCCACTTGCAGCAAGAGGAATATTCTGGGGCGCCCGTGCAATGCCTGATTCCGGGCACCAACCAATGGGCCCTAATCGGAGTTTCGTCCTGGCGCATCGCCTGCGGGCCGACGGGCGTCGAACGGCCGCGAATGTACGACAGGATTGCATCGAATGCCGATTGGATACGGGAAACGGTGAATGCGGCCTAGCAGAAACTCAGAAGAAAAAAACACTCACACGTACAAAAAAGAGAACAAGAAAAAAAACCAACTAACGTGTATTATGTAAAAAGCAAGAAGAACAAACCCTAATCATAACTAACTGAAAGTTTTAATCTAATATTTTAATGTATTATCATCTGTTTTTTCCCCCGTACTGTTTTGTGTAATATTTATTAACTAATTTAATTGTATGTTAAGCGAAAAACCACACACATGTGCATATATGTATGTGTATGTATGTATATGTATTTAGTACGTAGTAGTTGCTGTAACTGTAATTCTGTTTATATTTGTTGAGAACGATTGTTTTGTTCATGCAAATATTCTTTAGTTGAATAAAAATGAGTAAAATACAGGCGAGTGAAGTAGAAGTTGCCCCAAGTATTAAGTGGACACGTGCATCACCTGCCACTTTCCATCGTCATGCTGGCGATACTGCAAGCGATCCGCAATCTGATTCACGCCCACCTTTAGAAAATCCCAGCGCAGTGTCGGAAACTTGAAGGCGGTGCTGTGGGCGGTAAACGGAGAATATGTATACTTTTGTGATGAACAGCGATTGATAGGTGGACATACAATGTGGGTGGACGCTGCAACGGCCTCTCGCTTTCAAGATGATCCTTGAGGAATCGATCGTGTTTGGCCTTGAGCTGGTCATAGTTCACCGGTTTGCCGCAGGGGAAGATAATGTCACGTATTTGGGCAGGCAGCAGCTCCTTGGCCCACCACGCATCCAGCTCGGACTCGGGCAGCTCCACGGCTCTGGCACCAATAAGACGCACCTGCCAGGTAAGCGGATTTGGTCCTTGCGCTGGCAGCAGTGCCTCGGGGAATAGGAAGGTAATGGCACATTTGGCATTCGCTTTCAGGTTCTGGTAGTTGCGTGTGAATCGCTGGGTGACGTAGATCACACAGTCATCATCGCTGAGTCCTCGATAAAGCACGGTGCGGTTGAGAACACCGAACTCCTCATCGATGGTGGCCAAGTTCATGTATTGCAGCACATCGGGTTGGGCGACGGCTTGCAGAAGCTGCTTGAGGAATGCCACCGGTTTGTTGGGATAATCGACTATGTGCGCCACAGTCGATATGTCCATTTTTTTTTTTAATTTTGTATGACACTGTTAAAGTTGTGAATACGAATTAAATTAAAATTAAAATTTGATTTCGAATTTTAGTTTAGTGCGCACAAGTTGGCAGGCCGGCAAGCTGTCGTACTATCGCATACTCATATCGATAGTTCGATATGTCGGTAGCCGTATGTGCCTGGTACGTAAATGAAACTACATCAAATTGTTACTGTTTATAAATACATACATCCCATTCATTCATTAGTTTGTCAAAGAAATCGCTGCATGGCACACGCTTAAGCATTGAGGCTTGCTTGTGGTGCCTGTGGCTGTGTCTGTGTCTGTGTCCGTGCCTGTGTCAGCGCCAGCGTCTCCCATAAATTCGCTTCGAAACACGCGCATACATAAGCAAACACACACGAATTCACACACACTCAATATGTCTATACTGGATATGAAGTCCGGTCCGCCGGACTATTGGGCGGAAATTGGCAATTTTTTTTTGCCACTGAAGTATCTGATAACCAACGATCGCTTCGATGCGCTCCTACAAAATATTGACTTGCATTACCTGATAAATGCTGTCTTCTGGATATTTGTCGCCCTCTCCTGCGGCTTCTGTGCCTTCCAGCGCGTCTTCCAGGTAAGCTCCCCAACGAGTGAGTGAACAAACAATCGTGTGTAGCACTAAACAGCAGTGAATCGCGAACAACGACGACAGCACGTCGGATCATATGTGGTTCAGTGCTGTGGCCTTAATTTTACGACGTTTATAAATAGTCGGTAGCGACGACGATGACGCCGACAGCGACGACGACGGCAACAGAGACTTTATGATAAGACGAGCTGCGACCGATGACCAATTAAAATTAGAGGAAACCGAATTGTATGAAGTATGACATCCCCTTGGAAACTATGACCATCTACTCACATCTATGTGAATTGAATTCTGATTAAAAAAAAAAAAAAAGATTGTTCTGTTTGACTTTGTTTCTGTGTGAGCTCTGTCCGATCTCTGCTGTGGCAGCTATCTGAATATAGCGATACGAACTGACTGTAGTAAACATTCCGAGAGACCGACAGACGGATGATATTGGCGGATCACGAATATATGTATGTATTTACTTTAGTCGTCTCCTTGAATGCGTTACAAACTTTATCACAAAATTAGAATACTCTATGGAAGCGTTTAAAAAAAACAAATGTGCAAACCACACCGGAGCAAAGCTGAAGTGCACCTATATACATATGTACATGGCTATATAATATATATATATATAAATATAAATATATAAATATACATATTTGTTTCATATACCATTTATGTACTAATTGCATTTTATTTATATTTTCGCTACAGTTTTTTTTTAAATCATCGAACATCAGGTATTTTAAGCGCAAACAGTTCGCTCGATTAATCTGGAATATTGCGTTTTATGGGGCAGCTTGTCTGTTTTTGCACTTCTACAATGAGTTCATGATATTGCCGCAGCTGATGAAGAATCAGGGACGCTATTCGCTCTTCTACAGCTCAGACAATCTCATCTTCTATCGCTCGCATCATTATGAGAAGTTTCAGTTCTATTCGATATTCATCATAACGTTCTATTTGCATGGAGCAATGCTCGATTTCAAGGAGGCGGACATTCTGGAGGCCGCATCCAAGGGACTCTACCTGCTCGCCCTCATCGCCATCGACGTGTACAGGCATGTCCATCCAGCCATCCATCCATTCATTCAGCTACATAGTATTAATTAAGCTTTCACTACCTGCAGATATGAAAACTACTTCGTTGGCCTGAATCTCACACTGGGGCTGTACAGCATACTCGCGGAGTGTCTGTCGCTGCTGGCGCTGCAGAACTCCAATCGCAATCGCTTGATCTACCAAATGTTTATGGGAATGCGGATCGCGGCATGGCTGCATGTGTTCATCAATCTGCTGCCTTTTAATTATTTTATACCCACGCTGTTTGCCAAGAACTTTAAGCTACCGCTTAATGTGGCCATTTGGCTGTGGTACGGCCTGTCCATTTGGAATTCACCGGTTTTGCAGTACTTCTACCATCAAATCTATCATACCACGCCCTCCGACTGCTCCGGTGAGGGCTCAGCAGCCAAGTGAGCAAGCAATCATCACCCCCTCCCTGACTCAATCAACACTGCAATTTTAAATGTGTTCATTGCAGATGCATATTGATGAAGGATACCAGCGAATATCGCCACTATAAGGCGCTCAAGAGGGCGTATACTGAAGTGAAGCTGGCACACGAGAAGGCCACATCCAATCCGATTCCAGCCACTGAGTCCGCCTCGGCCAAAACCTATCAGGCTATCAAGTGTAAGTAAGATCAAGAAGATATTCGTAAATATTCAAATCTGATTTGAAATATGCAAATTTTATTTGGCTGCATTGCAGGCGTTATGATGCTGAAGCGCAAATTGAAGCGTATTCGCGAGGGTCGCGGCGCCGAGCCGGAGGATGATAACGAAGAGCTCTGCGCCGATTCCTAAATTTGCTTGCTAATGTACTGCGCAAAACCAAAAACTTTCGATTTTTTCTGCTTATAAAAGACAAAACCCTAGGCGAGGCGCTTATAGCGCTGATTTCTTTGGCTACCTCCCAAGTCTTGAACATGCGTATGTATCTACACCTGTACATTACAATGCAACATCACAATAACATCACACAATCACAAACAAACGCACATCCACACCCACTCACAGGCTCTCTAATATCTTAGTCAGTTTTCAAATATCAAATGAGTTCTAAAGCAATACTTATTTATGTACTTATGAATTTATGTACAACGAATTGTTTTTTCGCTGTATTGAATTACTTGTAGTTTGAGCTGAATAAAACGCATAACAAATTGAAAACAATGTTATTTAAACAAAAAAAGTAAAAAAGTAACAAGGAGGGATACGAAACATAATTCATTTAACACGTATTTTTTTACAAAAGATTTCCGGTCATCTTCCACGGTTGTGAGTAGAATATTGAAACTCTGGTTATTGTTGTTGTTTTTAAATATTCTTGCTTTATTGATATTTGAAAAGAATTTCTATTTGAATTTTTTTTCTTATATGCCATTTGATTTTTGTTTTGTTTCCATTCACTTTTCCATTAATTGTTATAAATAAGTAGTTGTTGTTTGTTATCTTATCGAAGTTATTTTTTTTTTAGTTCTGTTCGGTTTCTGTTTTTTTTTGTTGTTTTTTGTTTTATCGTGTTGCTCTTTAAACCTTATTGTTTTGCATTAAAAATTCTCACTAGTTGCTAAGTTTTTTTGTTGTTTCCTTTTTCAATTTTCTCAATTGTTTTGTTTTCTGTTTTGGCATTTTTACTTTGCATTAGTTTAATTTTAGACGTTTTGTGATGCCAATTTGCATTTTTGAAAATTCTCAAATAGCATTACGAACAAATTTACGATTTTCATTTACGTTTTTGTGTGCCACAAAATATTTGTGTGTATGCATGTGTGTCGATGTGAAAGAAAGGGACGTAGGGTATGGTCAAAGTTGGTTGGGGGGCGTGTGGCAGATTGTGCATTTTCAATGTGTGGTTGTGGTAGTTATTGTTGTATTCGTACTGTGCAGGGCAAGGGATTGACAAAGTAATCGACGCTTCGATGCTCTTTCCATTCCGATGCCCATCAAAAATTTATACGTTGAGCAAAAAAAATGTGGGATTTTTACAAATAGCATTTAGGTTTTGTAAATCGTATAATTTTTAGTTTGTTTGTTTTGTGTTGTTTTTTTTTTAGTATATTTAATTTGTTTTGGTTTTTGTTATTTTTCTTATAATTTTGTTTTGCTTTCTTTCATTGCTTACAAATAAGTTCAATTCGTATTTTTTTTTCCCAAGTTGTGTTTTCATTTATCATAGTTTTTTAAACAATTTTTCAAAATTTTGTTAACAATTTGCTGTGTATATCGCTTACCATTTCATTAATGTTAGTTTTAAACTTACTATTAAATGTATGTTTAAAATTAATGTTAGTTGGTTGTTCATTTTCGTTTTCTGTTTTTCGTCTTTCCATTAAGGTACGTTCTACAAAAAAAATTTGTTGTTGTTTTGTTACTGTTATATAATGTTATAATGTATATTTAGTTGTTATATCCCCCTTTTTATATGCACACAGGCATTCTTGCATGCATAGACATACATATATAAGTTGCTTGCTCTTCACTTGATAATACACACATACATATATATTTTTTTGTGACTGTACTTCAGTACGGATACTTGAAAAGTTTGATCTCACTTGGATACCGACGTTTTATATATTTATATTAAATTTCAGTGTGTTTTTTTCATAATGATGTTAATGTTTTGTTTTGTATTATTATTATTATTTTGTTTTGTTTTTTTTTTATCCCGTGTTTGCATTGGTAAAAAATATTTCCACATTTTTACATTCTGCTCTGGGACTTATCAATTTGCAATGAATATGTTTTCACGTGTTTTCTTGAGTTATTTAAAAAAAGTTGCGCTGAAATTGTCGCCACTCAAATATGGTCTTAATTATTATTTATTTTTTGACAGTTCGTAGACAGTCTTTCTGCACATACTTGGCCAGAAAATACTGCAAACATTCCCAAATCGAATATCTGTGCTCTTTTATAGTGGAAATAAAAAATATAAATTTTTTCAATGTTTACCTTGCTTGTTATTTAATAAATTAAAAAAAAAACACACATACATATATATTTAGCCCGGTTTTCGATTACCACATTTGCCACTAATTGTATTTATATTTATTTTTTATCGTAAATGCATTTAATGTTCATTAAAACGATATTATTAAGTAAGTTTTAGTAGTTTTTGTTTACTGTGGACAATTCAATTTTCAATGTTCGGTTAGTTTATTCCGTACTCTGAATTGGAAATTGCAAGGGTGGCAGCACGGTCTAATGATAATGGAGTTGATATCGCTAAAATGGCACAGCGTAGCTTACAAAAGCTGACTGCTGCAAATTATTGTGAGGCCTGTTAATGGCTAGTGCAAAGAATAGATTTTCAACACTTTTCTTGGAATTGTTGTATTGTGTGCGCGTTTTTGGTTATGTTGAAAGTCCGCATATATGTATGTGCACATACCTATGTATGTTTTTGGGCTTACATAATCTGTTTTTTGTTTGCCTTAATACATATGTATATAGATCATTGGCAAGTAGCCTTCTTCCTGTTCAATCATGTTCGCTTCGGAAAAGAATTTACTTTGCGTCGCTTAAGAATCCATTAATAAGCATACAATCAAATAAATGCAATAAACAACAACAAAAAACACTTACGGTCGCCATCATTCTCACTTGTCGCCCAAATCGAATCAATGCAAATCAAACGAACAAACCGACAAGTTGGCCAAACATTCGAAAGCTGGCAAACAAACTGTTCAACGAAAACATTTCAAATGAAATTAAATTCAAATTATACTCAAAATATTGCCCAAGGTGGTCCCCAAAAGACGTGCGGGGAGTGGGGCGTAGCCTGATAATGAGTCTGTCGAAAATGAGCAGCACGCGTGCGAAATGTCGAGCCAACAATGAACAAAGCTTCGGCTGTAATGAATGAAATTATGTTCAAAACATATTTTTGTTGCCGTCCCACAGATGGAAGACAGAAAAAAAATAAAATAAATAAAAACAAAATGTCGAAAAACTGTTTGCTTCCGGCCGAAACTTGGTCCTTTTGTCCATTTTGGGGCTGTTTTCCTATTAGCAAGCAATAAATTTGTCTCTTCCATTGAGCGTCGGCCTCCCACCCCTGGTTCCTATTTTAGCAGCAGCTAGGTGGAATAGATACCCATTACACAAGTCTCGCGCGCGCGGCACATATTCCCCCATAGGGGTGTTGGGAGCAAGCAGACTGGAGGCTGTAACTTTATGATTGCTTTTGTATTGCCCGGCAAGCAAAGGGAGTTAGAGATGGAGGTAGTGGGGGGTGATAGGAGATGCGCTGCGCGTCTCAGGGCAATAGATAAATGCTCTAACATACTTTTAGGAGCTGCGCTGTAAAAGTTATAACAAAACTCGCTGATACGCATCGCAGCACCGGCAGGCAGGGAGGATGGGAGGCTGGCAAGGACCCTGGCATCAAACAGCAAAATGCATGAGACAATGAGAATTACAAGAACAACAGCAAATATTGGGCAAGTGCAAGGGTAGGGATAGGTAGGGTTTGTGTGCGTGTGTGGTGTGGTAGGGGGAGGGGAGGGGGGGTGGCTGTCAAGGCGATAGCCAGGCTAATGTCCTTTTTCTGGGTGTATGTGTGTGGCCACAGTTGGTATTATTGTTGTTATGGCTGTTGTTGCCGCAACAATTATGATTTGCGGTTGGCTTCAATGTCGCCTAGCCTTTTTTATTCCCCAACCCTAATCCCCGCAAATCGCTCAGCGTGCTTATGTCCAGTCGACAAACAAGCAAGAAAGCAGGAGAACAAGAAAACTCAAAAAACTATGAAAAAATAAAGAGGAAAACCCGCCTTGTGAGTTGATGGTTGGCCCGTCATTAAAAGTGCTTTAAAAACTTTTCAACATTTGCGCATTTTATGTGGACTCTGCACCCCCTCACTGGGTTATATGTATACAAAATTAATTTGTTATTGGTTAATGGCTTCTTATATTGTGCGCACTTTATTGCTCGCTTGTATTTTAATTTAATTAAAGTGTTACTGTTTCGTCAGTGAACCAAAAAGCGGCTGCCAATAATTAATTGATAATATGAAATGACGCTACAGATATAAAAGAAAAATACACCCAATACTTATGGCAAACAACAGAAATTGAGATATTTCTTTCAATACGGGTTGTTGCCAAAGATCTTAGCGACAAAAAACTTGCTTATGTGATTATTACTGATTGCATTATTGTTTGGGTCTCAGAGTTCTCATTTCCCATTTCTTGAGAGGATCTCCGTCTACAGATTGCCGGGCACTCTCCGAATGTCTTCTGGAGACTCGTCGTCCTTATTACATACATGTATACATTCATAAGTTGTATGTAAATACAAGACAGAGCTCCAAAGAGAATAGCAAAATCGGTAATGGCTGTTCCCAAATTTTAAAAATGTTGTAGAAAAAGAAGAAGAAATATTTCATTTTTTTTACAAAAGAAATGGAAAAAGCTTTAAATTTTCTTTGTCAAGACACATTATTAATTCACAGTGCAGTGTTTTCATGTTCTTGATTCTGGAATAAATGTTGGCTACACAACATATGATCATCAGCAGCATATGTTGATTGTTTTACAAAACTCTACGCCCACCCCTGCCAGAGTAACGCACTCGCAGTACAGCATTTAATATGTAACATGGGCAATTCTGTTCGGCGCTGTTAAAATTTCCCTTGCCAAAGTTAACGTTGCTCGACTTGGTTGGGTATTGTTTTCGTAAACGTTTTTCAAGCACTTTTAATAACACTTTTTTTGTTATGGTTCCTGGTGCCTAATCAACATTATTTGATTTTTATTACCCACGGAAATGCAGATAAGCGAAATGGCGAGAAATTAAGCAATGTCATAAAACCAATGCAAACAAACCAAACAAAACCAGGCCAACTTCACAACCAGGGACAAGGCAATTTTTTGGCCCTTATTCTTGTTGTTGTTGCTGGTGTAGTCAAAAATGGTTGTTGTTTGTGTTTTTTTTTTATGTTGTTGGCACGTGACCCACCCAGGCAGGTAACCGGTGTAAACTGTGCACATACATGTACTATATTGCAGCACAATTGTAAATTTGCATAAATTATTAGGCGCGAATGCATTAAAAACGGCAAATGTCCTAAAGAAAACTATATAAATAAATAACGAAAAAGTTATTATGGGTGTGACCAACATTAAATACCCATGCAGGATTTAACACAAAACTGATCTTATAATAACATAAAGAGGCACACTTTTATTTTCTTAAGAAAAAAAAAACCAAGCTTGAAAAACATGTTTTAATATTTTTATTATAACTATAACTAACCACCTTAGCCAGAATAAATTGCAATATCCTATTAAATCATGTCTTAAACTCGAGACACATAAATATCCTCAAACCGACAATAATTCTTAAATTTGTGCAAGAAACAAGAAGAGGGTCAGAAGCGGTCACAATATATCTTAAAGGCTCTCAGAGCATGAAGCCCCCTACTAGTATAAAAAAATATATAGCTAATAACACAGACTACGACATACAAATTAAAAAAATAAAAAATAAATAAATAAAATGGGAAAATTTAAATACTTTCAGTTGCGAACATTTCACATTCGTATGGGTAAATTGCACATTGGCAACTTTGCTTACTATAAACAAACGGAACACCCTGTCGTTGATCTGTGGCCTTGTTGCTGGCTGATGTTTTCCGGCTGTTTAGGCGATTGTGGCCAATTATAATGCGATTTGCACGTGCGCGCAATTGGCATACCATGAAAATTGAATTTGAATTCCAAATGTTGATTATTTGCTGTGGACACACACACACGCACATACACTTTAGATTCTCAGGCGGCATAACAACTAAAGCTTTTTAGCTGACTAATTGATGCAAAACGTGTTCGCTGTTTATTTGCACTAATTCGATTGACGCAAGCAGCTCAAAATCTTAACTGGTTTGCCTCATCCTAAGCCCAACCCTACCCTATCCTTTTATGTCAAGAACATTAATAATGATTCTGCATTGCATAATAACTAACATTTACTGTGCTTGGCCAATTTCCAATTTGTTTTGATTGCTGTCAAATATACAAAATCAATAAAAACTGTTGATCAAAGTATAAATTGTACAATGGGCTAAATAAAAAAAGTGTGTAGTTGCAACATCAACACCAATTCTTATTTGATAGAAGCGGAATCAATTTCAAAATGTAAATGAGCAATTTCCAATTGCTTCGAATTCGATTTGAGGTGCACAATATTCAAATATTGGAATTGTATTTGATTGAAAATGTTTAGCCAAATCTGAATTGGTGGACGCATAGTAAAATCAAATTTGTATTACTTGTTCTTTTCATGCATATATATTCTTACTGAATTTGTGCTTACTTTGTTTTATTGTTGATACTGATGTTCTTGTTGTAGTTGTAGTTGTTGCTGTATTCGTTAAACATTGGTGTACAATTTTGGCTACTATAATTAGTTAGTTAGGGTTCGTTCCTTTTTTCATTTCCATTACTTATGTATACATATGTATGTAAGTATATAACCAAATACAGTTATTTCGCTATGTACGCGTATCATTGCTATATTTATAGTTACTTGGATTTTGATGTTGCTGTTGTTGCTGTCGCGATTGATGCTGTTGCCACGATGCAAAAACAAAAATGTATAAAAACCAGAAAGCAAATGCAAATTTTTCTTTTTGCTTTTCAGACTGTATATGTGTGTGTGCGTGTATGTTTGTGAGTACTGTTTTTATTTTGTTGTCCTTACGGGACTTACAAGACAGGTCTCGCCACATTCGGTTTAGCCGTCGTGGATGCAATCTCCGACAGCTTGATGTCAATGGGCACGCGAGTGTCGTAGAGCGTGGGAGCCTGCAGGATAATGCCAGCGGTGCCCACAACGACAGCTATTGTGAATATCCAGAGGAAGAGTCGATCCAGCACCATGGCAACGTACTTCCAGTCCTCTTTGACCTGTTAACAAACATTAAAATTAATCAATTGCAGCTAAATAACAATGGCAGACATTTTAATGAATGAGATGAGATAAGTGAGTAATCTACTTGATATGAATATTTGCATCATTCGAAACATTAAACCGAGCAAATTGTTTATTGCTTCAGTACTCGAATAATAATGATTTGTATTATTCAATAAAAGTTTCTTCTAATTCTGGTTTGCGATATTCCTCCAAAACTTCTTCACGACATGATTTTTAATTTTAATTAAATTAATTTTATCACATTGTAGTTGGACATAGATGATTGCGGAATTCTCTTATATCAGTATAGTACCAACTGGTTACAGGTGGTGGTTGGCAAGAAAAATTTATCACATAGCTTGGTCAGCTTCAAGGTAGCCTATCTTTCTTCTTATGACCTGATCCCATTTTAAATAGGCTGAAAGAATGTTTGGAACATTCAGTATGAATAAAATTAAGTCCCGCCGTAATATTTATTTGAACCTGATCTAATTGACAAGATATTTTTATATTTATTTTTTAAATTAATTAGTTGACAAATCATTCGAATCATTCGCATTGATCGGACACACGGATGACGCATTTGACTAAATAAATTGCAAATCAATAGCTTAATTTGCAACTATTTATTCGCATTAGTTCCATTGAGTCATGAATGAATATTCGTTTCATTTAATACATTGACATTAGACATTAAATGGATCTTAATCTGCTAAATATGTTGTATGAGTAAAGATGATTCCAACTTAGTTTACTCTATGTACTAACTTCATGTATTCACCGTCACATTCCTGTGGCAACCTTTACCTCGACACTCCCGCAGACTTTCATGTCTCATTCACACGATTTGTACTCAATGTAAATGCCAGCACATTGCCATTGTTAACTGTTCTATTATGTTCTATGGCTGATGTTCTTTCCCGCATATCTCAGTACTTGCGGCTTGTCGTGTTGTGTCCTGTGTCCTGAGTGCTGCTTCCTGTGGGCTGTGTATTGTGTGTGTGTGCTGTGTGGCATAGTCAAGCCCAGCATGACATTTCAATAATGATTGAATGTGTGCATAATTTTAATAAAATACTTTTATTGGCATTTGTGCCGCCACAATACATGCAGTATGTCATGGCAACCTACTCACACAAGGACAGCACAGGACAGGACTGGCGTGTTCATAAGGCGCATGAAAAGTCATTAAAACTTTTGACGGTAGTCTAGTCCCGTCTCTACTCTCTGCTATGCAGTGTAGTAGAAGCGAAGGATATGGACAACGACCATGCCACATGCATGTTGAAAGGTCGACGAAAAGGCCAAGGCTAGACAGTGTGGACAATATTATCAGTAACATCATTATCTACATACATCATTATCTTCGAAGAAACGGTAACTGCTAACGGCAGCTCATTTGTCCCGGCATTGTCCGGGTGTCCTCGATGTCCTCAATGTCCTCGGTGTCATCGCCTCTCCCATCGATTATTGGCATATACAAGCAGAGACTGCTCCCTAATTTATTGCTACCGCCAACGTTGGTCTATTGACATTATACGCCCAATTTTGTAGGCCATGCAGGCCCCCAGGCAACACCCCCCTGTATCCCTGATCCCAAGTGCCGACCCGCCTGCTCCCATTGACAGCCCTGCTCCCTCAGGCTGCGAGCTGCTTGAGACTTAGGCTAAGCTGCGCCAAATGCTAAGCAGCTTTCGGCTTTGCCAGACGACCTACTTTAACCTGATTGCCGCCTGCTACATTGAAAGAAATGATGCATGACCATGACCGAATCGATAAAGTTATATTGATGGGAAACAATACAAAGGAAACAATTACCAAAAATATTATCTGAATCTTACGAATCGGCTGGGCTTGCATTTATAGGAATTTGAAAGCAATTTATGAATAATACTTTTTTTTTTGTTTTTTTTTTTAAGAAATAGCGAATATGTTTAAGATCATATTTGAAACGTTTACAGATATCTGGAGAACACACCATGACCAACGAAATGTTATCGAAATTAAAGTTTTGATCAGTATAATTTGAATAATTGATATGAGCATAAGTTTGAAAGTCTCATATCGATAATTCCCATTTATATTCATAAATTTCTATTCTAATATAGAGGACAATAGATATCGTGCGTAACCCAGCAATTACAATTCAGAGCCAGTACAGTACAGTATTTGACCTATTCATGAAAAGCGGGGTACGCACCTGGGTACGCAATGATTCTTGCAATCAGTAATCGATTTTTATAGCTATTAAGAAAAAAACAGTGGAAGAGTATTGATAAATGTATGACAGAAACTTAATTTGGGGCTGTACATAACTTACATACCAAAGGTCTCGGCTGTTGATGCTAACGCAGAAAAGGTTCGGGCATGCTGCCATTGGCAGTATGTGCTGAGCACGTGTTGCAGCTGCTTAAGGAATGTGGCGTGCAATAGTGTCGGCCAGCATCAGTACTGTTGGCGTCCGGATATACTACCAAATGTGAGAGCCAACAATGCAAAACGGTCAACCAGTCAGAGTCACTGGTCGGGTCGTTGATGTACGTGGCAGTTACATCCAGACTTGACTTTTACCATTCAGCACGTAAGCTGCCCCAAAGGAATGTGGACCCCCACCAAGAGCACTGGGCAGCGGAAAGACAAGTGCTGAGATATCTCAAGACGACATCTTCAATGGGCATAATATTTGCAAATACTGGCAACCCTATTAGAGGCTACGTTGATGCAGATTGTGGTGGAAATAAAGCAGATCTAAAGTCGTTCATTGGATACGCGTTCGTTTTTGGAGGTAGCGCATTCTGATAGGAAAGCAGCAGCAATCTTCAGTAGCACTAAGTAGTACTGAAGCCGAATGGGAATTTGGGCATATCTGAAACAGCCAAAAAAGCAGTTTATATTCTGACATTTTGTAACGAAATGAACTAGTAAAAATTTATGAAAAGTATTGTAATTCATGGTGATAATTTAAGCGCTATGAACTTGGATAACAATCCTGTTTACCATGCAAGAAGCAAGCATATAGATCACTTGTGGGAGAAGTTTTTAGGAAGCTTGTGATTCGAAATATTGTCCAACGAATTAATTGGTGGCAGATATCTTAATTCAGACTTTTAGCAAGTCGAAACATAAAAATTGTAATAGGTTGCTTTGTCTCAAATTAATTGTCAATAATGTGTATTGAGAGGGAGTGTCAAAAATATATCAAATATCAATACAACATTCCGATAACCTATTCCTAACATTAACTGCTACCTCTATGTTTAAGAAACATATTGAATAAACTATCTTCTTTGTCTGTCCGCCAAACGTAAAGCATCACTTAGCCGCTACAAATCCCAACATAAGTCTGCTGCGATTGAATACGTAACTCACCCGTGTGCTCTCCTCTTCCTTGCGCGTTTGATCCGCAATGTACGTGACGCCGTCCATGGCTTTGTGGAGCTCCGGGCAGGTGTGCCAGCGCTGGCGGACATTGCCACGCCCCGAACAGCAATGGGGGCCGCCCTCGCGCTGGCAGGCGGGCAGTATATCACAGGCCGGCGGTGGTGGTGGCGGCGGCGTTGCACCACCCGCTGCTGCAGCAGACGCAGCCACTTGGGCAGCCGCTGCTGAGGTGCTTGCGCCCGAAGCCGATGCCGATACGGATGCAGATGCCGCAGCGGCGGCAGATGTGGTGGGTCGATGCATAGGCAGGAGCTCCGAGGATTGGCAGGCAGCGCCGGCGCCCATGCCCTGGTGTTGAATCTGTATGCCGCTGCAGCAGGAATCGGCCAGCGTTGAGGCGGTGGCCACCGAATTGACCGTCGTCGTGGACTTTATCACATTGGAATTGTGGTTACCGCCCAGGCCCAGGTCGCAGGTGGTCGTTGAGGCATGCGCCTGATGCGCATGCACCGGCAGTGGCGAGAAGTTTGCCGAGCAGCTTGACTGCTGCCGATACAGATGATAACTGCCTGCCTGACTCGCCTGATGAGCCAGCGTCGAGGTGGAGCTACTTTTGCCAGTCCCATTCCCACCGCCACCGCCACCATAACCACCGCCCGCACTGTAGTGATGATGACCGGCACCATTCTGCGCCGTCTGACTCGAAGTTGAGGTCATCTGCCGGAACTTAGTCGGCGTCAGTGGATGATCCAACAGAGAGCCGCCCGTCTGCTGGTACTGATTGTGATACTGTGCATCGATGAGTGAGGACGTTGTCGAGGTCTGTTGATGTACTGTCGAGATGGTCGGCGGATACAGCGAGCTCAAGTGCCCAGTGATCGTTGATGCACCACCCCCAACTCCACCCATGCCCATGCCTATGCCACCAACAGTGCCCAGATCGTCCATCAAGTTCATGGCCTGGACTCGATGCTGTAGATGTGGCGAGGTGCTGCGCGACGTCGTCTTGGGGCTGTGATG
This sequence comes from Drosophila paracracens, assembly GCA_035044025.1. Taxonomy (NCBI): domain Eukaryota; kingdom Metazoa; phylum Arthropoda; class Insecta; order Diptera; family Drosophilidae; genus Drosophila; species Drosophila paracracens. Next base: position 281,894 of record JAWNMN010000897.1, read on the forward strand.
CATGCTGCAAATGCAAAAAGGTATCATGGTTTCAGTTTCATTTTTTTTTTTAAATTTGAAAGTTTTTCATTTTAGAAATAATTTTAAAATAAAAGAAAACAAATTTAAAAATTTAGAATAGCATCCCCTAAATCGACAAATACAAAAATATGGTGTTTATTTAAAAAAAATTTTAAAAATATTTTATATTATTATGAAATGCATTTTTCAACAAGTGAGAACGTTGCATTCGAAAGGAACCAACTGCGAAATACTCTCTCGAAAGTAAAATCATCTGATGACAATTTCCGATATTTTTGAAGGGTGTTATTTGTTGACTTTGGATTTAAACTTATGCGAGATATATGGTTTCTTCGATTTACACTTTCTGAAACATAGGTATTGACGATTATGGGCGCAGGTGTGGGCATGGCCATAACTATTTGTTATCGGTTCCTAAAGGCGGCCACTAGTAATATACCTACAATTTGGATAATTTAACAGGTCTAACTCAAAAATTGGAAGATTGGAATATGCTATCTTTGTAGGACATTGCCAGCAACCTACCAACAAAATTTGATGACTGTAGCTTTCAAATTGTGGGAGATATGTCGCTTTGCCGATTTACAATGATCGATTTTATCGATTTCTTAGCAGTCCCCTCACTTTTGTTTGACGCGGGCACAAGCAAGTGTGTGTACCTAATTTTAAGTCTGTATCTATAAGGATGTCGAAAACAGTGCGTTCATACAGATGGACAGACAGCATGACGGACATTGCACATAACCAATATAGAATACAAAGAACCATTTCTAAAATTCAGAAAATGGTAATGAAATTTGCTCTCTTTATTATAATAATATATAAAGCTGCTTTTAATTTAGGGACTGCGTAGGTCTCCCTAACCGGGAACAAAGGGTGTCAGGTCTGATTCCCCGTAAAAAACAAAAAAACCCACACTTAATAATAATAATAATAATAATAATATAATAATAATAATAATATTAATAATAATAATAGTAATAATTATAATAATAATAAAAACATATAAGGGAAAAAGCTTTCCGCAAAACGTGAGACGAATTTAAATGTTTTAGGGGCGCATTTTATTCAGAGTGTGTATGCGACTGCATATCGTAGCCAATAACAAACTTATTTTGTAATTATCTGTCGCAAAATGTGAACATAATAATAATCGGAATTTTTTAGATTTTTTTAAGTCAATTCTCAAACATAAAATTAGGAGAATACTCAGAGCCTTAGCCGTGATTTTTGTTGTTTGTTGCACTTACCGGGACAGGGCGACGGGTGGAGGCAGCGGTGGTATTTGATCCCTCAGCTCGAGACCATTACAGGTGCGCACCATGAGACGGCGTGATGACTTGCTGCAGACCAAAATATCAAATGGCAAAGGATACGGATGAGTAAGTGCTTTAGAATGTCGTGTATGTATGTACAGTGAGGGACAGCTCAACTCGACCAGGGTCAAAGAAAAAACATAATTGCCTGCCATAAGCTAATTATTTTTTATTTTTCAAAAATTCCAAAAACCGATGGTAGGTACATATATTAACCACCAAAATTACAATATGACCCCAATATACTGGGGTTTCCCCACCTGCTAGGTAGGATTATGTAAAAAAGTAGACTATTTTTAGGGAACATTTTATTTGTACCCGTCTAAATAAAATAATATATTTGGAGTATAAAAACTAAAATAAGGATGTAAATAATTAGTATGATATCCTTTAGCCTTAACAACTTCCCTCAACCTATTATTCATGGAAGATACCAACTTCCTGGTAGCTTCTGGGCTGAGTCTGCTCCACTCGTCCCGCAGAGCATTTTTGAGGTCTTCTTTGCTGGATATTCTGTGCTTCCGGATGTTGTTTTCCAACAGAGCCCACTGCCCAAATTCTCAATAATATTTATGTCTGGAGACTGGGCCGGTGGAATTATCACGTGGGGGCTGTTGCTGATGAGCCAGGACTGCACTATCTTGGCAATAGATGCACTATGATTGGGATCGTTGTCGTGGTTGAACCGGAAAGTGCGTCGGATTCCTACCTTCTCGGCACTTTGGAGTAAATTTTCCTTTAGTATGTTGAAGTACACATTCTTGTCCATTGTTGTTTCAAAAATCACAAAATTCCCGAATCCGGCTGACGAGATACATACCCATGCCATGTCACTTCCTCCACCATGCTTGACTGTTGCCTTTACGTGTTTGGGATTCAGCTCAGTATTGGGCTGATTCCGTCCGTCCGAGTCAAAAATTGTGAATTTGGACTCATCTGCAAAAACGTCATCCAAGTCCCTTTATTTTTCACGCTTATAAAGTGCTTCTTCCGTGGTACTCGGGCATTAAAATCATGTTTGCGCAGAAACCTGTGCACAGCCCCACACTTTTTCCCCATTTCATCCTGCACCTGTTGAGTCACTTTTGGAGCCGATAACTTGGGATTTCCCCTTATTCTCCTGATGATCCTTCGTTACTCCTCTTCGGTGAAAATCTTGTTTGGTGCCTTTCTGCCCTTGCCCTCAATCCGATTTGCGTCGACGAAGCGCCGAATGATGTAATACACAGTTGACTTGCTCAGATTGACCATTTCAGCTATTTGGCGATGTGAATATCCGTTTTTGTGGTGTTCCAGGATGAGTTTTCGTAGTTCAATGGTAGTCTGTTTTCCCATAGTCCTTGTTGGCTTGTTGCACTCGAGATGCAGGATATAACTAAACTGACTACTAAGGATTGATCTATTTATACCGAAAATATTCAACTTAAGGTAAAAAATCCGGGTTTTATGGCACCCAGGTGTTCACAATGTACCTGGTACAAATGAAATGTGCCCTGAAATGTAGGCAACATTTTTATAATCCTACCTAGCAGGTGGGGAAACCTCAGTTTATTAGGGTCATCCATTCATATTGATAGTTAATATATGTACCTATTATCGGTCTTTGGAATTTCTGAAAAATAATGAATGATTAGCTTATGGCAGGCAATTACGTTTTTTCCTTGACCCTGGTCGACTTGAGCTGTCCCTCACTGTATATATATAAATATATGCTTATATATTGGGACATACATCATCTCGCTGATCGGATAGAGCGGGCGACGCATCACTAAAAAGCGCGGCAGCTGATTGATGAACACCGTGCGCACCCATGGAGCCATCGTGTGCGTCTGCGGTGACCGGAAATGGATATTCAGTACCAAAACTGTAACACAGATGCTGCAAAAGGAGGCAAGTTATTAAAGGTTTTCAGATGCTGAGAGAGTGTGGAGTAAGCGTTGTCTGAGTCCCTTAGTCTGGCTAATTAACTTGTGACGTCTAGTTAGCTGCTGCCCCAGACGGAGGCGCAGATGGAGACGATGGTGGTTCTAGGCTGATGTTGGTGCTAGAGTTCGGTGTTGTTGGTGGTTTGGTCATTGCCTTATTTACATCATTAGTGGTCCAAGTCTGAGACGGAGTCCTGTTGCGCCAAACCATCGTGGCCTTTGTTCTCGACCTGAGCAGCTGGCAAAGTGCTCCATGTACAAGAGAGAGAGAGAGAGAAAGCGGGAGAAGGAGAGGGAGAGAGAGAGGGGGAGACAGCCTCGACTTTTGTTTACCAACAATTAGACGACCATTTGTGCGGCGAGCTGGGCATGGCAAATGACTGCAAATTGCCTGGGCATTTTTGAGGTTGACTTGCGCTCAAGTCAAGTCGAAGCAAAACAAGTCGAATACTCCCTTCCTGGTTAAATTAAATGGGGAGTGGCGTATGGGCAGTTGGCAAAAATTAGCATCATATATAAAGAAACACACACACTCTACACTCAGCCAGCGAGAATGCTCTATTCTCGTTAAATCCAATATATTTTAACTGTTATTTTCAGAGACCATATTTACTAATTATATTGTTAGTGATTATAATTGAGTTTTACAACGAAATTTAAAAATAAAGTTTGTTATTATTATTTTGATTTTTTACTATATTTATTTATTTATTTATTTCAAGTGGTAATCATCTTAATTCGGAGTTGAATTAGAGTTCCCCAGGTCTTTAAACTGATGACAAAAAGTGCATCTGCTTTCTATCCCAGACGCCACAGACACCACCCAAGACTGCAACATTCGGAGAAGCACCTTCAGTCTGACTTAAAAATATAGCAATCACAATTATGAAATTTGCTACTGACTTATTCCTAAATTTGTGGGTTAAGCACCACCAATTACTGTAATATTTATCTGTTCGCCATACATGTCAAGTTGTAAATCAAGATCTCAGTTATGTTTTAATATTGTCTCCAATCTGCACTCATTCATTATAATAGTAGGATGCAAGAGAAAACTTTAAAACTTCACCAAATAAATGCAGAATAAAAATTGAGCTCGTTGGGATTTTATTTGTTTGCATACTTTTCCGTAAAAGCAGCTGTCTCTTAAGCAAGACACACCCTGACAAACTCGGGGGGGACAAAACATCCACCAGGATACTCCAGGTTTATGTGTACCGTTATCAGTTGGCATGCAAATCGAAAGAGTGCGTGTCTGCCTTGGAATTTACATTCGTATTCGTATTCATATTCATATACACGTTCACTCACCTGAACGTATCCAGTATCATTGTAAAGAGCACAAATTTGCCGAGCAGCGGCACCACCAGCGACGTGGGCGGAATGATTTCCGCCAGCAGCAGGAAGAATACAGTGAGCGACAGTAGAATGGATATGCTTAATGAGACCTGCAATAGACACACAAGCACAGAGAGCGGGAGCAGAGTGAGAGAGAGCGAGTAGGGGAATATAATTAATGATGTTTTAGTCAAGTTCATTTTGCAGCTTTTTGATGGGAAAGAATTTGGGAAATTGAGTTGAACGTGAGCGGAGAAGAGAGATGAACGTTAATGGTAAAGGGTGGGGCCGATAGAAGTAACTGGGAGAGTGGTGTGGTGGTGGGTGTGTACAGACTGTGTGTGCCAACATAAAGAAGCGACAATTGTGAAAAGGACGCAATGAAGATTCTGATGATAAGGTTTATGTCAAAATATGAATTTGTTTGACTTTTACTTAATGTTGTGCATGTTGTGCTTGCCGAAATACATATATACAAGCATGTGTATACACACAGATATATATATATATATATATATATATTTTATATTTATATATATATATATATATATATATTTTATATTTATATATATATATATATATATATATATATACATATATAAAATGCCTTCAATGCTATATGCCAAGTTCTTTCTTCTTAACAATCCAAATAATTTTTGATTAAAAGAAAATATTTTTCTTAAAAGCATTTCGTACATTTTAGGAATTATACCTATATTGGCTTGCAAATCAAGTCAATTTGTGTTAATTATCATTGTCAAACCAATTCCTTGTACTGGAAAGTCTTTAACATTTCATAAGATCTATTTACTTACTTTTATTTATTGCCGATTTCGGACTATATGTTTAATCAATAAAGGCTTTTGTTTCCACAGCTTTTGATTTGAATTAGAAATGTATAAATAAGAAGAAAAACACTAAAACCATTAATTGCTAAAATGCAATTTGAATTCTGGACGAGGAAGAAGAAGCTTTTCCACATGTAAATTAACTTTTCATCAATTGCCAGTATATTGTTTGTATTCTTAAAAATTTTTGAATCGAAGTCGAAACAAATTTAAAATTGATTTGCATGTGTGTGTGCTTGTGCATGTGTGTTGGTGTGTGTTTGCAATGTACGAAAACAACCACAAGATTAAGATGATAATGATGGTGTAGAGGAATACCTGTCAACAACAACAACAAAAACGGTAAGCAATATAAATAAATTCACGGCATAACATACTTGCATATACATATACACATATGTATATAGAAATGCATATATACACATATTGCGGTGTGAAGCACATAAAAAAATGGCATACTTCCAAGCTCGCCCAATAAAGCAAACTCAATATCAATTGTGTGTGCGAGTGAGAGAGTGAATGTGAGTGAGCTGCAGTTAGCGGATGCCAAGTTGTACGATTAACTGCTAAGCACAGCTGGCTCAGTTGAATGTCAGGACAGGTGCGCTCAGCTGATTGTCAGCCCCTCTGTTTCCCACCCTCTTCCACGTTTTATCTATGCTGCTTGTAATAAAGTGTGTGCAAAAAGTAATTTAATGTCGAAAATGAAACGGGCTATTTGAGTTCTTCTTCAGCTGCTTTTGTGTGTGTGTAATTGTGTGTGTGTTCACAGAGGAATACAATCGCAAAATGAGTCTCTCATTGTCTGTGTGTGTGTGCCATAAATTGTCTAATAATTTTATGATAATTAGCCGTAAACCGATTAGTGCGACTGACTAATTAAGCTTTTGACATGCAACATGAGGTAAAGTCAAGCTCAAGTAGAAATCATATACGTCTCTCCAGCCCCTAATTATTTATGAAAATATAGTAATGTGCATGTATGTGTGTGAAATAAAGGTCTAGTGCATTTACACGCCTGTCGAATCAGGCAAGCAGCCGTGGGGCAAATGACCCTTGCAAAATGTAACTGTTTCAAGAATATTCAAAAATGATAATGGCCACTGCCGCCACACAGTGCCTGCCACAGTTCACAGTACTATACTGGCTCGGCTTGACTCGCTACTTAGTATTGGACACGAATGCTGTCCGGCAATTGAATGAATGGAGTGCGTTGTGCCACATATGCATGTAAATTGCCAATTGAAATTCCGATTCGAAATTCGTTGCAGATGCCGATGCCGATTGGGGATGCGGGCCCCGTTACGTGCAAGAGCTAGTTATATTTTTTTCAAACTTCACTCGCTGGTATGATAAGGGATGGACACAATTTATCCACCACCACCACCACCAGTAGCACATTCCAGGACAATGCGACTGCTGTTGCTCAACGCTCAATATCGTTGACTGCTCTTAGGCGTAAATATTTGTGCGGTCTCTCTCTGCGTATGTGTGTGATATATCCAGCTGACCATTTAGCCATCTGTCTGTTGTGTGTGTGTGCTTGTCCATATAAGGAACAAAAGTATAGTACAGACACGCAGCTCGACCGGATGGCCTCGTAAAATAAAAGCACAATGAATTGTTTATTCGAGTGTACCCAAACTGAAATGCCGAAAGTGGACAAACTCTGGCACTTTATGCTCCTGAGTTTCCATTCTACACTTAGTCGTTCTCTTTAACATATGCATCTTCATCAACCTGTTATCGCTTATCCATTCCATTCATAATTTTAATCGAGACATACTTGCTTCCTTTATCTTCATCACCCAGTTAGCTCGCTGCTTACTATTTCTAATCAATCAGTTAAAGTATTTAAGAATATCAGTACTGGATAAATATCTTTAGAGATTAGAGATTGTTTTCAATGTTCATGGATTTTGATTAATTGCTTATACTTGTATTAATACCTATCTGTAAGTTAAATATTTACTCTTTATCTGATTCCCTTTGTTGTTAATTACCTTATTTTTAGTCATGTTTTTCGTGCAGCTACTCCCCTAGTATATAAAAGGCTAGTCCAATTTTCTCTTCTTACTTCAACGAGTGTTGTTGTTTATGCTATCAGGGTTTTGATAGCTTTAGTTCCAACAAAAGATGATTTGCATTTCGTTATTTCCAATTCGTATGTATATATGAAGGCTTAAAGCCAAATGCTAATCCTTCCCACAACAAGAGTAGCTAAACTGATCAATAAGCGAAATTAAGGTTTGAAGCCACCGCTAAACCTTCCCAATAACGAGAGTAACTAATGAACATGATTGATCAGCTAGAGTTTGCTAAAACAACAAATTAGCTGCAGCAGCCGGCCGATCAGCGAAAGCACTTTATCGAGAAGGAGAGCGCTGTGCAATGAGAGCGCTGCTAACGCCAGCTGTTATAGCTCAAACTGAACTTAACATAGTGTGGCTATGTAATTAAGACTAACAATAAGCAATTTATATTAAGCCACGCAAGGCTCCAAATTCAAGTATGTTAACAATTCAGAGTCATTCAAAGTTCTTTGCTGCTGCCGCCAACAGTTTTTTTTAATCGCTCTTATTAATTCAACGAGTGCTGTTCTACATGCTCTTTAAATGTTGATAGTTTGCGCTTGATTCCTTTGCCTAGCCAACGAATTCCATTGTATATTTAAAACGCTCTTCTTCAATTTCAATGAGTGCCACTTCCCGCACGTTTACAATAGCAACGATAGCAGCGTTCTGAGACTTATTTGCATATTATGTTAAAGACTTGCAGTTCCATTGGAGAGTTGACTGGCTCTTTAATTATTGAAATGGCATAATTTCTATATGCGGATTCGCAAGAGAATTGCTTTATCCGGCAATAGGTACGGCACTGTCAAATGCACGGCTTGCATCGTCTATATTTATTGCACAAATTATGCATAATGGACGCTACCAACGTTGATGTTGACGTCGACGTCCATTGAGATTCATAAAACCTCGCGCACATACATAGTACAAATTATTTTTGCGTTTTATTTATTTTGAAAATTGGCCGTAATTTATTCATTGGTCTCAGCATCATGTAAATATTTATATATATGCATTATGCCGCTTTTTTATAAATTATTTCTTGTTCCATTTGTTTCATTTTTGTTTTTAACCGTTTTTCGGCTACTTTGGCCGTAGTGGCAGCTGAGAAACGCCCAGAACAAACCACAAATCGCGCGCGTTTTATAACGCTGGCTATTAATTTGCGTCACTTTCTTTATGTGTGTGTGCCTGTGTGCTCATATCTGTTCACATTAAATTTAATACATCACGTTAATTTTATTTGTTGAAAGTTAAATGGCGGCAAATAGTGAAAAGAAAATCACGAAATGCATTCTCATTTTCATTTAAGTCTGAAATAATTTTTGTTAAAACTGCCATTGAAATGGTGGCTGGGAAAATGATGTATAGGGTGAGTAATAAATTATGGCAATTGCTGTGGATAGGAAACAACAACTAAAAAACAAGAAAATAAAAAGAGATGCATTAGTTGGGAGTCAATTGTAGGTCAGTGATGGTAGACGAAAAAATGAAGTTCGAATGATTCTGAACATTACTCACCTTTTCACCGCTGTCCGATGGCAGGTAAAAGACCAATATGGTTAAAAAACTGATGCCCATGCAGGGTATGATCAGGTTGACCGTGTAGAAGAGCGTCTTTCGTCTCATTGTGATGTTGAATGTTATGTCCAGATATGGCTCATCACAGCACGTGTAGAATTTCTCATTGCTACAGAAGATACAGAAAAAAACAAAAACATGATTCGGCTAGAGTATATGTGAGTTGCACGTATATGCTTATTTAATATGGGTTTTTTTTGAAGCCTCGCAGACACCACACATCCGTAGCGCCAACATATATATTATGTGTGTGTATCTGTGTGCTTGTTTGTGTCTGTGGCAAGTCCATAATTCATCAGCTCCATAATAAATATTGAAAAATACTCAACATAATATCTGATTTTCCAACTTGACCGTCAAACTGCGACTCAAGCCTGACTCAAGCCACAGTCGGGCGTAACCTACTGCGAAATACTTCGATACCATAAGTAATTCCGGGTGGGTGGGTGAAATACTGTCCAAATTTTCTTTTCCAGTTGCGGTAGATATAAGCTAGTAACCTTCCTTCGAAGTTTGGTAACTGTAGCTCTTAAATTATGGGAGATATGGGATCTTGGAATTTTTGAGATCGGGAGTGGACATGGCCAAAAAAAAATAAAAAATTATAGAGAAGGTTCCTTGGAACTTTCTTTCCAAAAATTGGTAACAGTAGCTATTTAACTGCGGGAGATAGTGGGCGTGGTCCAAATTTTTTTTCCGCATATTTGAAGGGAGTTACTAGCAATGTACCCTTTAAATTTGGTGACACTAGCTTTCAAATTGTGTGAGATATGTAGTCTTATCGATTTACACTAACAGGCTTATCAGTTTAGGGAGGCGGATTGGGCGTGGCCATCCAATTTCTGATCGATCTCTTATGGGAGTTGCCAGTAACATCCTTTAAAATTTTGGTGACTCTAGCTTACAATTTGTGGACGCTATGAGCATATTAGATTTCTAGGGCAAAAGTTCGTGGGCGAGTGTAGGCGTGGTCTGAAAATGTATATGCCGATCTTTGGAGGAGGCTTCCAGGAAGGAACCTTCCAGGTTTGGTTACTCTGTTTTTAAAACTGTGGGAGATATGCGTGCATATCGATTTACACTTTCCGAAATATCGGAATCGGCGAATATGGGCGCAGGTGTGGACGTGGCCGGTTTTTAAAGGCAGCTACAAGTAATATACCTACAAAATTTGACGGCCATTTAAAATTTGTAGGAGCGGGGAGCCTGGGGGCAGTGGAGGTGGGCGTAGCATATTCCGACCTTTGAAGTACATCGCCAGCGACATGCCAACCAAATTTGATGACTGTAAAACTGTGAGAGATATGTGGCGTTTTTCAATTTGCGAATATCGATTTCATCGATTTCCTAGCCTCCTAGTGGACGTAACGCTCAAATTTTAACACTTTGTCCGGCGCGGGTTTACATATGCGCCAATTTTCAAGGCTCTATCTCGAAGGGTGTCGAAAAAAGTTGCATTCATATAGACGGCCAGAAAGACAGACGGACAGATAGCATGACGGACATTGTAGAAAACTAATATACTATGATACCTTCGGTATCAAAGTATAACGAACAAAAGGAAATCCAAATTTAAAATTTAATACTCAGCCCGTATAAATGAGTGTCGTTGGCTAATGAACTTGACAGTTGGCGGCATAGCAGTCGCGATGTTTCCCAGTCGTCTAAATAATTTAAAAGTTAATAATCTTTGACTGCCAGCGTAACATGAAAATAATAAGCAACAAAATATAAAGTGAAAGGCAAATACAAAACAAAAACAGAATGCAAACAAATTTTGTAAATTAAGTCAAGAACTTTTTGGCGACCGCACTTGACAAAAAAGGAGAAATGAAAAATAAACGCCTGACAGCTAAGGAACACCAGTGGGCAAAGGGTTGGCTGGGCTTGTCCTGCCCTGGACTGTTGTGGCCGAGGCAAGGACTTGTGTATTTTGTATATTTGCCATCAATAATTCTTAGCGGCTGGCGGCTTCATTTTGAATAAGAAAATATATTGTAAATAAATAATAAGCAAAAAAAAAAAGTGGAAGCAGTCGGTTGAATGTCGACAGTGCTACTGCCAGGGCAAATAACTGCTTCTGCCAGTTGATTTTCCAACCAACATGCACACACACACACACACACATACATCGCGCGCGGTCAACTAGATATGAAGTATGTGGCAATAGACAGCAAAACTGAATTTAGCAGCGGGTCCGTAATGATGGGGATGAAACAGTTGGAAGATGCTTTAGTGCCCAAGCAAAATTGAGCGTACAAAAATAAGACGATTAGGATATGTCTAGAAATGCATTTGGACAGTGACCCAGTTCAGTGAGGGGCAGTTTGGTTTATTTTGCCAATAGATATAAGAAAATTATAATATCACATGCAAACTTTAAATGACAGTTAAATATTGAAGAGGTAGCGACATTACTTATATCAACCGTAGAGATCCGACTAAGCCAGGTAAGCAGGCAACAACAGGAAGGGCAAGGACTGATTATGATCTGGGATGAGAGATGGATTATTGCTAGATAATCACGCCCAGAAGTGTAGGAAAAGTAAGTGATGTAATTCATATGGCCAACTGGAGTGGGACCGTAGATGAGTTGTGGAAGTGACGTATATATTTGCATGTCCTAAAATGAAATATTTAAGCAACTTGAAAATCCATTTTTGTTGGTTTTTTTCTCTTATATTTATTTAGAGTATCTACGGAAGCAATGCTTAAGAGTAAGTCATGGGCCCAACTAGAGAGGGCTCTTAGATGATTAGTAGAAGTGCCGTTTATATTTGCATACCTAAAGGTTATGTGTAGCAATGGTGTTATTAATTTTTAACAAATACCTATCCATCTATCAGTAAATCAATAAATCAAGCTATACTGTGTAGCTGGGAATATAACTTATAACTTATATTTATTTTTTTTAATTGGCAACCATCTGAAGTTCTTACAAGCTACCATGAACTTTGACAGGATATTGAGATGCGTCGTAGAATAAAAATAAAAAATTAATAAGCACCAGAAATTAGGTGGCTTGCGTCGGCTTTACTCAATGAACTGGACATCTTTATTTCGAGCTCACTAACCAACACTACTTTTCTACTTGCTACCCTCTACGCTCGCCTCTCTCTCTACTTACAACTTACTTTGCTGTATCTTGCCCAGACAACTTGGAAAACTCTTAAGCTTCAAAGCATCGACATGACACATTTTTGCTTTGGCATTTTCATTTTACGTGGGCTATGCACGCATGTATTTGTATGTTGTGCGTGTTTTTGTGCCTTTGCAAAGGTCAGTGTAATAAGCTCTGTTACGGCAAAGTTAGTTGGTTAGCTGGGGCTGCTGAGAAAAACAAACAATAAATCATAAAATAGGCAAAGGCCACAAGGCAGCAATTCCAACCGAAAGGAATTCTCTGAGGGCTTATGTTAATGGTGGGCGAAGGGAGAGGGGGGGGGGGGGGGGGGGGTTGCCGTGATGTTGCGGATTGAGTGTATGTTGTGTTAAAGGTGGAGTGGCAGCTAAAGTCGCACATACACGAGGCCCAATGCGAACGCGTGTCTGGGCACGTCTGGACACGTTGTCGCCGTCGATGCTGAAGACGGTGGCGCCACGTAGGCAACATCAACAGCAACGGCAATGGCAATGCCACCACCAATAGCAACAGCAACAATCAAGCTACAAAAAACAACAAATAGAATTGCTGGTGTAACAAGAAGCAAACAGCAGCAATTCATCAATGCCTTGGACGACGTGTCGTATGCGAAATGAAAACAAACCAAAATCAAATGAAAATGAAAATGACCAGCATAAAAATAAAGAAAAATAGAACAGAAACTCAAACTACAGATTCGACTCAAGCGTTTGTCTAGAGAATTGGGCAAAAAAGCAAAACAAAACAAACAGTTGGCGAAATGCACGCGAAATGGTTGTCGAGAACACATAACTCAAAACTGACGCGGCACGAACCTAAAGCAGTTGAGCTAAGCGGATGTTGACGGTGGGGAGAAGCGAAGGGCGGTGCTGGAAGGTCGAAGATTCTGACTTTGATTCTGAGTGACCGAAATGGCTGAAATGCTGATTGGTGGCCGACATACACACACACACAGTCACCGAACAAATCGCATAAATATTAAATGATTGGCAACATAAGAAAAATGAAAAAAAAAAAAAAATAAATAAGAAAAGAAGCAAAAAAAAAATGGAAGCGAAGCAGGGTGAGAGAAATGCCACACAAAATGACCGCAGAATGACGAAGGATGCAGGCGGCGACGCTTCAAAGGGAATCTGCGGCGACCCATAGGCGCCAATTGCCACCTTGTAACTCAGTAGGGGAGGAGGGGGTTAGGGTCGGGGGAGGTTTGTGGTATGGTTCGAACGCTTGATTGATTTCTACAACTTTGTGCCAAGTTCAGTTCGCTTTTAAGTGCAGTCAAAATGTGCAAACCGGGTACCAAGAACAAATGTTATGTACATATTTAAATAAATAAATTCCATTACCCAACGCACTTATATTTAATATGCATTAGTTACTATATGTTAGCTATAGGGTATCTGCTAGTCTCAACTCACTTTTGACTAAAAATACTCTAACTAGTTTCAATTTCGATTTTGGAAATCGACAAAGCGCAGAAACCAGTGCCTGACAGTTAAAGAGAAGAATAAAAGGAAAGAGAAAGTTAATCTCAGCACATCGAATATCATACACTCGTGTGGATGGATAAATTAATGCCCACAATGGGTTTCTTTATTGATAGGAAGAAAACTACATGATTTACCAGATACCGTTATATGTAGTGCCAGCAAACATATGTTATATTTTCAAACTGAATGACTACTTTGGCTAGTACCATAATGGTAATAAAATCATCTAAAAGGGCATAGAATGAGAGCAATGTATGTAATAGAAATTTCATAACTGAACTTACGACAATGACTTGAAGATCTACGGAAATTAGTGTCATTTAAATTGGGATGGCAAAAGCTTATTAGTCGAAAAGAAAACATTGTGGCGCATTTGTTGGTCTTGGTTTGTTAAATACAGGTTATTTTTTTAATATTTAAAAAAAATTTTATTTTTGTTTATTGGGTCACTTGAGAGCTTGCTAATGATGATATTTTCGATCAGGCGCATAGCTGGATGGGAGCCAGCCTTCACCTGGCACCTTGTAATCAAGCCATCAAACTCGAGTAAAAGCAAAAGTAAAAGTACTAGAATCTGTCGATAAGTTTAACGAGTAGGCGAGGTGGGCTATGCTGCGTGAGATTAGGGCTAAAGGGCAATCGTGTGCATGTGCGTGGCATGCTGATTTAGTGTGTTGTAACGCAACGCACGACGCACTGCGGCAATTAGACAAACACTGCCGCAGGGGTTAGCAACACATCCGAAGGAAGGTAGTTGAACGAGTGGAAAAAATGGCAATAAGATTGGGAGTACGAATGGAAAAGGGAATGAAAAAGGGAATGGGAATGAATTGGGGATGAGAAAGGTCATGACAGCAAGGACAGGAATGTGTGTTGAGGCATTGGCATTTGGAATGCTTACAAGCAATACGTTTAAGTTAAATTTGGCCAAAGACATGTGTAGAACAGTCTCAAATGCTCTCTGCTCAAGATAATATTAATAATAAAAATAATATTAATAATTATAATTTACATAGGAACCAATTTTTGTTTCGTTCCTTATACAAGTTATTAACGTTTGAGATAAACTTCAAGAATTTGGCTTTCATACCACCGATGATATGAGCTTGCTGCTTTCGGTGATGTAAATATACAAGGATAGATGAGATCCGACTGTTATTTAAGACTACGGCTGTAGTTGATTGGTCATAGGTCAATGGAATAAGTCACATCTGTGAAATAGAGTAGCAGCCAATAAATAGATACAAAATTAGAATTGGACGTTGTTAAATTTGATCTTTAAATTGTAAGTAAAATTAAAAATTGTAATTAAAGCTTCGAGTTCCTTTCTGGACATTCAAAGGTATACAATATATACTCATAACATGGGCTTACAGGTAAAGGCTATAACCATTTAATGCGATTAGTTATTATTCTTATTGAGATATTTTCCTTCAGAAATTTGTGTGTGAATATTAGGGAGTAATGACAGAGAAACACAATTTATTATAGTATTTTAATAGTGAAGACTGTTTCGTTTGTCTTCAGTATCATGTTACCATATAAATTGTGTTTCCATTGTATAACTCCCCGCGTATAAAATATAACAGTTTCTTGCCTTGCCTTGACTTATGTACATTAACAAAGGTATAATTTAAATTTTAGCTAAATTCGTATCCTAGATACCATTTTAAGCTAAAAATAAAGAACAATACAGCTATGCTAACATTTAATGAAAAAGAACGATGCAACTTGTCTGTATCACCATGTACAATTTCTGGAAGAAGAATATTTTGTCGTTAGCCAGCAGCATAAGCACACAAATACTAAGGATTTTTATCTAATAATAATAATATACATGTTTGACTTCTTGAACATGTGTTTCTTATTGGATGCTCAAGTATTCATAATAACTAACCTGACATGGCAAACGTACAACTTCGAAAGCGAAACAGCAACAAAAATATCAAAACATAGCCAAAGAGCAAAGAGACTCAAGTCATTGAGGGGAATTAAAAGTTGACAGCCCCTACCCTACATATATTTGTCTATGGGTGGGTTTGTGTGGGTGGGTGTTGATGTATGTGCGTGTGTGCCGCAGTCGACAGTAAATTATACCACAAGTGCGTGACACAAACCAGTGGCGGAGGGTATTGCGGCTTTTCCCCTTAATGGGCGGGGCATGGTGGGGGCAGGGTTGGGTGTAGCGAAATCTGAAGTGTGGCAGGTCGTTTTATTGTTTGCAGCTGTTCGTCTGTGGGCTGGTGGTTGGGTAGTTGGGTGGTCTTAAAATGCTGCAACACAATTCACAGCACGTGAAGGAGTCGCTGTCGCACTGACACAGGCGGTGGCATTGGCAGCAACAGCGCGAACATCTTCTGTGGCAGTTCTCCTCTGCCAGCATTTACTTTAATGCGCATCAGCATCGACAGTTAAATTAACTGGAGCGCCCACGTGTAGCCACGCAGCATTGAGCGGTGGGGCGTGATTGAAAACACACATTCAAAGAAAAGTACGCCTTACAAGCTTAGATGATCGACAAAAACTGAAAATTGCCTTGCAACTTAGAATATATTTTATTAATTTTCGAAATAATTTCGGCATTCAGGAAATATATTTGTTGACATTACAAACGATTTATTTTTTCGTGTTTTCCAAGTTTTTGGCAATAATATTTATATTTAAGAAATATATTTCTAAAAGTATAAATGAATACCCACCAAATTGCATTCAATGTTTGAGATACGAAACATAGCTTAATATGAGAAATCGTAAAATATCATTGATTAATTAAGTTGACGGCAGAGCAATTTAGGCCCTATTTCAGAACTCTGCTTAAGTACCAAGGAGTTAAAGCTTTTAATTGTTCTAAATTTGGGAAAAATTTAATATCGAATAATGAAATAGAAGCCATTATTATTTTTAGGGGTCAACTATTTATTTCACTTTCTGAGCGTCCAGAGCATGATGATTTTCTTTCAGAGTTTGCTTGTTTTTCTGAGTGCACAAAGCCATATGCCCAAGCACACTACAATCAGTCGCTGATTGACAGACAAACAGATAGTGAGATGAAGTGGCCACCCCCAAAGAAGATAGAGATAGAGACAGAGACAGAGACACTGACAAAGAGAGAGAGAGAGAGTGAGAGCGATAGTTAAAGCTGGGCAGACAGTTACATTACATAGTCGAACTGAAACCACAAAGCCATAAAATGAACGCAAAGTTTTAGCCAGCTATCAAGAGCAAGCTGAAATTAGATGTTTTGGGGTTAAAGCGCTCTACACTTCCGCTGCGATGATATATTGTCCATTGCTTTTGCACACAACTTTAAAATAGTTCGACTAAATATGTGTGTGTGAGTGCCACACAATTCTGCCATGTCACGCAGCAGCAGGTGAGCAAATTTTATTTATATGTGTGTTGCTTGTGCTGCTGGTTATAAACAACACTTTCACGGACACCCCAAACGGCGACGTGCGTCGCGACATGTTTGTTGCTAGCGTTCGTGCCAACGACAACGACAATGAAGGTACCAACAACTACCAGCCAACAACAACAATAACAACAACAACAACAGCAACAGCTTCAACAATAGTAGCGCGTTTTGTCGCCAATACTTTCAATTTTCCTGTGGTTTTTTGTAGTGCGCTTTTCCATTTTTTTATGATCATTTTCAGAAGAAACTTTTGTTTTGCTCTTAAATTTCATTTCAGTTGTATTGTTGGAGGCAAAATTTCGAACGCAAATCTTAAAAAGTTGCGCCCATAAAAAAGAAAACAAAGCAAAAAATCGAATCGAGAGCGGACTAAGTCAGGTGTTCAACTGGATAAGCCAACAAAAATATTTTGAAAGTATCGCGAATGTAATCAAATATTGTTCATAAATGAACAACATCAACAATACGCAGAATATCAACAACAACAACAATAACAACATTAAGGTTAATGGCTGCAGCGCAACACTCACCTGAAACTATAAAATTCATGTGTGCATGCTCGGTAGTTGGTCAGGTAATCTGTAAATTGCAGCCATAACAAACTTTATTTAACTAAGTGGGGTGAGGGACAAAACCTTTGAACACATACATACATATGCATATACATATTTATTTTAAGATTTTGTTTATAACAAGTAAGAACTAGGAGATACCCTGACCCAAGCTCTTACACACAGTAAATCGGTTAAAATCCAGGATCTAATAGATACATTCTTGCTCATACCTATGTATCGTATACAGAAAATGCTTGCGCCTGCTTATAATGATGAGAACAATAGAAAAATGGGTCAAAACTTTCCCATCTTGATCAAATTCGAACTGTTGATAAATAATATGTCAAGGTATATTAAATATCAATTGGAATGCTATACATTTTCAACTGTGACTTTTATTGCTATTATATTCATACAGACAGACGGGCATGGCTAGATAGACTCATGTATTGATCGTGATAAAGAATATACACATGTACTTAATATGGTCGGAGTTGCGTTCCTATGCCTCTTACAAACATTTGTACAATTTCTTTTAAGTCCGAGCTCATAGTGAACCTGAATTAACAGTTATATTATTTATTCATTGCAGAAGTTAGACAATATAGTGATTCCAAATATTTGGAAGTTTAAATAGTCCTATTGAATAAAGCTTTAAATTTAAATTTCAAGTAATAACGAATTATCTGTTTTAATTTTATACGTTCTTGAAGTAATAAGCTAGATTTATTTTTTTGGAAAACGATAGGAAACTGTTTAATAGAATTCATGAGATTTGCATTTGAGTGTTAGTACAATACAATCACTAAATTTGACTTTCAAAAATTTGAAGTTGTCGCAAATTTGATATATAATAGACCAAATGATGATATATAATCGACCAAAAATTTCAATCAAATGCGCCTACTATTAATCTTTTCTATTTATTGTAAATTCAAGGACTTCAACGAACTATTAAAGTTAATAATGAAACTTTGCTTGGGTTCTAAAGTAAGTACGATAATCGTTACTTAAAGTCAGTGTAGCAGTTCGATACAATTGTCTTACTCATTTTTTATATGACTGCCAAAAGTTCAAAGTGCATTTGATTAATTAACATTCGATATGACTTGCAAATTGTACATTTACGTGTCTATGAGTATGTGTGGATGTGTGAGTGTGTGTGTGTGTATGTGTATATATGTATATATGTATGTAGGCTTGTTTATTCTTTGCCTTCGCAGTAAGAGAGGCTGCTTATGGGCAACAACTTTTTGGCACTTTGCAAGGCGCAACAAAATGTGCGAAAACTCTTTGAAATGTTTGTCTAGGGCTAAACGCATTAGGGACACGCCTCCCGCTTTCCATGATGCCCCACCCACACCAGGCCAACCCTACTCAGCGCACATATGTTGCAGATGTGTGCTCGCAAGCTTGCCACATCATGCTGAGTCGTGTAGGTGACGTAAATGAGGGCGTGGCAATTAAGCAATAACAACAGCCTCTTGGCTTGGCCAACATTGTTTTCGCGTTCCACACACACACTCACACAAATATGTCCGCATGCACATGCACATACTAACTGTAGTAGTTGCTACAGTGCAGAAGCTGGAGTAGCTACTTCTTTGGCAGCCGGCGCCAAAGTTTTTTAATTTAAAAACTTTTTGCAGAGATTTGCGAGTTGTCGGGGTGGGGGTATATATGTATGTGTGGTGGTGGGGGTGATGGTGGGGGAGCGTAGCTGAGAGGCCGAAAAGGGAAACAGACGCCTCATAAGTGTAAATATTGGTGGTGTGTACTGTATGGACCACGCCCATAATGACGCCCACTAAGAGTCGGACGGGACTCATCATCAAGTTGTCGTAGTCGTCGCATTTCCTTCTTGTTATTGTTCATGTTGTTGACGTCCTGTTCGCATCCTTGACCTGTGCAAAATGCTCTGACATTTCCAAAGATTTGTGTTTGTGTTTTGTGACAGCGGCCAAAAGTTGCCAAGGCAGCTGCCAAAGTTGTTGTTGTTGCTGTCGCACTTGCTGTTGCTGTTGCATGCTGGCATTTTGTGGATTTGTGTTGTAGTTGCATGGGAAACTTACCGCACTGCAGGAACTTCGAGTATATCCCATTCAACGGACGTGTAGAACTCGGAGAGATCCACGCCCACTTCAACCACATTAGTGCCGTTCAGTTCATCGATGTGACGCAGATCAACCTGTCATTCAAAGCAAAAAAAGACAAAAGAAAAAGAGACCGAATCTGAGTTAGTAAATTACAACAGTTAGTCTGAGTGTGCGAGAGAGAGAGAGAGACAAATAAACTTAAAAATAACAGGGTTACATATGTTGACAACGCACATAATTGACCTTAGAGGTGAGAGTGTGGAGGATAGAAAATTGAGATGGAGCCAAATGGATTAGTCCCTTGTCACTTTACAAAGAAAATTCGGATATATTTTTTTTCCATTATTGCTAAATGTGAAATACTCTCTCATTTCGCTTTTCTAATGAATATGATATAAATATTTAATATTAATTAAAATACGTTCAGTGAACAATTTTCCATATGGCAATGTACATATATTTTATACAGTCAGTTAAGTTTATAGAACTCGATCTAAGCTCGAAACAAAACTCTATGTATGAAGTCGATTTTGATCAATTCAATTTTAGCTATCAAATTAAGTTACAATTTTTAAAATTGAGTTAAATTTCTGGATAGAACATATGAGTACAATATGATAGCTTAAATATTTTAATACAATATCTCGAGTTTACTGAGGCTGGAAAATAGAATATGTTGCACTTTGACTAAAATAAAATGCCCAAAATGCAAAGGCAACACAAACTCATTTAAAAAAGCCAAGTAGTGGAGAGCATTAAGAGCGTGGAAACTAGAGCTAAGCCAGTCAAGTCTGCACTTCAGTTTCTGTTTCAGTTTTATCCGAGTGCAGCTGACAGGGCATGGACAGTGCAGTATAAGTGCAGGATGTGGACAGAACATCGCTTCAATTGGCATGCCAGACGCACAACTGGCACAAGCCTCAGACCACAGCAGCTGTTCATGAATTCCGGAAATACACTTTACTCGAAGCGGCAACAGCAACTTTGACATGCGGTTCGTCATGCAACAGAAAGCAAATTGAATATTAATGCTTTCTTCATTCCGATTGGGGTATCTTATTTATGCTAAAGTAAGGCTACATTGAATAGCCGCAAACAAGTTTGCTAGTTTACATTACATTTTGGTATAGTACAGACATTTTTCCCAAAAAAAAAGCAAAATCAGTTATTAGCTATTACATGCAAATACTTAATACATACACTTGTACAAGTAATTTGAAAAATATGTTAGCACGTGAATCTGAAAAAACTTAAATTAAATTCACAAGAGTGAATTTTTCGGTTCTATGATTGCTGAGATCGGTAGTTAACATAATCTTAATACTTTTATAAATTCATTTAACACATATAAAATTAAATAGAAAACTAAAATATTTAATATAATAAAGCGAATACGTCTTAATTTAATTTTATTATTCAACTATTTCAACTATAATAGTTGACATTAGCGAGTAATAATAATTTATAAAGATATTGAATTCTCTCTCAGTTCGTGACAGAATTAATTTCTACAAAAATCCTGACATAAGACTGCTGCTTAAGCTCTTGTACGAACAATATTGTTTTCTTTTGAGGATATAAGTCAATATTAGTGAGATAATAGAGAGTGCATCAGAATTTCGGCAACTACATGATAATTTTCCGCACTTGGTTTTTGATGCGATGTCGTTTGGGATTTGGTGTGGTGTTTACGCCTCAATGAGCTAACATGGTGAGAAAATGGATGAGTGAGAGAGGGTCTGTCTATAAGCTGTTACGGGGTTTTGGGTCGTGCTGCGAGTGCTGCAAGAATTATTCTTTTCGCAGAGCGTGAAATTTGAGCGTGAAATTTGAAAAGTGACGTTAATTCGATTTGGAGCTCGACTTGAGGCGAGCCTAGTGGTATTGCTCACGGGCGGGGCGCAAAAGCATCGATTTGTGCCAAATCATGTGTGAAAATTGAACCTTTGAGCACACACGCCTAGGCAGGCACTATAGAAATGTCCATAAGAGAGTTATATAACAGGCAGAGGGAAGCATATCTGTCCCTGAATCGCTTTGGTGTATATTGATAAAAATCGATTTACTTATCGACATCAATGCAAATATCAAAATATACATAGCTCAGAGCTTAATTCGAATAGTGTCTAGCAACAATTTTAATTGCCTGCCATAAACTAATAATAAATTATTTCTTAAAAATTCCAAAGACCGATGGTAGGTACATATATTAACCACCAAAATGAATGTATGACCCCAAAAAACTGGGGTTTCTCTACCTGCTAGGTCGGGTTATGTAAAAAAGTACCCAAATTTTTGGACAATGCTTATTTCCAACAGTTGCATTATAGACACCTGGGTGTAATAAACCCGGTTTTTTACGTCAAGTTAAATATATTCGGTATAAATAGACCAATCCTTTGAAATCAGTTTAGTTATACCCTGCATCTCGAGTGCAACAAGCCAATAAGGACTATGGACAAACGGACTATCATTGAACAACAGAAGCTCATCCTGGAACACTTCAAAATCGTATATTCACTTCGCCAAATAGCTGAAATGGTCAATCTGTGCAACTCAACTGTGTACTACATCATTTGTCTCTTCGTCGACGAAAATCGGATAGAGGGCAAGGGCAGAATGGAACCAAACAAGATTTTCACCGAACAGGACGAGCGGAGGATCATCAGGGAAATAAGGGAAAGTCCTAAGCTATCGGATCCAATACTGACTCAACAGGTGCAGGATGAAATTGGGAAAAAAGGCAGTGAGGTAACTGTGCGCCAGGTTCTGCGCAACCATGACTTCGATTTCCGAGTGCCACGGGAGAAGCCCTTTATAAGCGAAAAAAATAAAGGGACTAGGATGACGTTCACCAAAACCCACTTGGACAAGGATTTGGAGTTCCGAAACACAGTCATATTTGCAGATGAGTCCAAATTCAACATTTTTGACTCGGACTGACGGAATTATGTGTGGCGACAATCCAATGCTGAGCTGAATCCCAAGCACTTAAGGGCAACAGTCAAGCACGGCGGAGGAAGTGTCATGGAATGGGCATGTATCTCGGCAGCCGGAGTCGGAAATTTGGTGTTTATTGAAACAACAATGGACAAGAATGTGAACCTCAACATACTAAAGGAAAATTTAGTCCAAAGTGCCGAGAAGCATGGAATCCGACCTACTTTCCGGTTCTACCAGGACAACGACCCGAAGCATAAGTCCGGAATTGTACAGTTCTGGATTACCTGGAACTGCCCCCCGCCAGACTTAAATTTTATTGAGAATTTGTGGGCTCTGCTTGAAAATAACATCCGGAAGCACAGCATATCCAGCAAACATTATCTCAAAAATTCTTTGCGGGATGAGTGTAGCAAAATCAGCCCAGACACTACCCGGAAGCTGGTATCTTTCATGAATAATAGGTTAAGGGAAGTAAGTTGTTATGGCTAAAGGATATCATACTAAGTATTAACATCCTTATTTAAGCTTTTATACGCCAAATATGTTACTTTTTTAAGACTGTTGGAAATAAGCATTGACATTTATTTTGGATATGTTTTCAGTTTTTGGCTAATTTTAATTAATTAATTAATATCTTAATAAAAACTAAAGTTCCTCTTTCAAACGTGATACAAACATGAAACAAATTGGCACTTAAGCATTATGTGTTTGTTTCCTTGTTTAAACTTTATAGCACTTTACATTTTTTACTTGACATCGTTCGAATTAATCTCTAAGACACTGTACATACAACATGCATACATGCAAATGTACTGAGACGTGTTCGTATGAAAGATAAAAACTTCGGATCAGCGTATCTCTTAGATTGCTCGAATACAGCATTCTTACCTGTTTGCAGTGTCATAAGTTAAATTTTTAAAATATTTTCAAACATGAATGTATGCTGGCTATAGTACTTATTTGCACCATAGTATTTTGTCGGTATGTTTTGCTTTTCGCAAAATCGAATTAGGTAGTCGACGTACGCTGCCTTTGAACATGAGCGGATAGCACCAATAACAACAACAGCTGGAATTAGACAGGATGTGGGAGAGCCTTGCCAGGTGCAAGTGTTGCTGCTGTTATAAGTAGCTGTAGCTGTGTAACTGTGACAGCAAATGTAGTTGTAACTGTGTATGTATGTGGAACTGTTACTGAAACTGCTGAAGCGGAAATTGTTATTTTAAGTGGTAGCGGAAATTTCACTATAAGGAAGTTACGATTTACTAAAATATTTCCGACGCTGAAAGATGGTGTGCCAGGCGACGAAAAGTATGTAAAGTAAGTAAGTATAGCGAAATAGATGAAAGAATGCAAAGAAAGGCACAGAAGGTTGGCAAAGTCATAAGGAGAGAGTTTTAATGCTGTGGGCACAGTTGACAGACAATTGTAAATGCCTTAAATTCACAATGAAGCGACGAGCGCCCATCAACCCGTCCAGTTCTGCCTCCATCCAACCACCAGCCTGCCACGCTCCCTTCCTCTTGCTTATTGTTTCCATTCATTGGTGTTCGCTGCTGTTTCATAAGAGTTTGTAAATATTCTACTGTGTGGCTATGTTGATACCGTTTATTGCGGTTGATTTATGCGCATCTCATAAGATGTCCCCAGACCAACAATGAAGCGTTGAGAGCGACAGCAGCATTAGGTACAGCAATTGCTGTCAACTACATTTATATACAAGCACACACACACATATATATTAATGTTTCTGCTGTAATATATACATACATACACGCACGTACAAAAAAAAAGTAAGCAATTTGCAGTAACCGGGCGTAACCGGCTGAGGAATGCTCTGATAATATCAGCTGATAACTGGTGAAAAAAAACCTTTTTGTCAATTTTGAATGCCTTTGTGAGCGTGGCTAAGAAAATTTCTTAATAATCTGTGGAGAGAGTTCTTAGTAATCTACTTTCCAAGTTTGATAGTTGTAGCTTTGTTGGAGATATCACTTTTGGCGATTTTTAGGGGTAGGCCATAACAATCTTTAAAGAGGGTATCTAGTAATTTACTTTATAATGTTGGTAGCTTCAGCTCCGATGCTGTGTAAGATATTCCGCGATTTCCTGTTTTGGGAGCAAAGGCGGGGGGTGCGCATCATCGTTGCCGACATTATACCAAAATTAGTTGCTCAAGCATTCAAATTTTACAAAGATACGTGACAGTCGATAAGACTTACGATTATCGATTATTTGATCGTTACTCATCGAGTCTAACCAGGCATAGATGAGCATATATCCCTAGCCTTAAAGGTGTCGAAAAAGAAGCGTTCATACACACGGACAGAATGACGAGCATTCCCCAAATCAAATATACTCTAATACCTATCGTAACAGGATGTCAAAAGTAGGTACCCAAGTTTTTGTAGCTGGCGTGTCAAAGGTTTTTAGCATCTCGCCTCTTTATCTTACAATGAACATTGGCTTTTTGGCAAATTATATTTATATCCATATACATACATATATACCTTTGAAAAAATTAGTTCTGTATTCGTCACTTCAGCCTTGCATTATTGTTTGTGTTATGGCACTAATCCTCGAGAGCTCTGAAAGCTCTTTTGTCAATAATGACAAATCGACGTCCTGATGCTATTGCCAACAAAAGACAAAAATCATTTTTTTTTATTTCTGTACAGTATTCTTATTATTGACAAAAAAGGGCATTTCAATACGATTTTTCTAACATATTCCTTTTGTTTCATTGCTGTGTCACTTTCCTTAATATAAACTATTTTTAGCAAATTCAAATGATTGGAGGATACCTTTTTCGTTACATAATGCTTAGGCTTCAATTAATTTTGCGTATTCAAGAGCTGTGTGAATTGGGTTGTTGAAAACAGAACCTCTAACAAAGAAAGATTGCCATTTTTTTTAAATTATGTTTTTCTGCTACTTTTTCCTCCGCACTTGTGTTGTATATGAACACAAGATGTTCTTCCGGGTGCAAGTTAAGCATTGTCGACAACCGGTAATTGTTTGACTGAGTGGAATGCTTTTTGCCTGATTGACAATGCTTAATGAGCTAGGTGCTCAGCGAGTGCATTAGACAATGACAAATATAAGCCGTTAGCCAAAGAATAAGCGAGTGGCCCTTCAAAGTGTGCAATTGAATGCAAAGCAATTCTCGTTTGCGTTTGCCATAAGCGAGAAGCAATGCGATACACCATGAAAAATGATTGACAAAACTGTCATATGAAGCGATAAGAGATAAACGCTGCAAAACTGTCAGAGTGAAAGCAAAACTGAAAATGTGACTCAAGCAAGAATGCCAATGAAGACATGTTAAAAAATCGAAAATTTCCAAGCAAATCTTTCCAATTCAAGATGATAAGCAAACACTACAGATACATTATTTCTTTCTTCTGCTTTACGTCTATTTTTACTGCTCTGTTCACTTCTCACATTGAATCGCACTTTGTTTTTTTTGTTTGACTTTCCATATTATTCTGGGTTTCAACTTTGCATATCCCTTTGTTCATTGCCTTGAATTATGCATCACTCTTCTCTTTGCTTTGCTCCTTGCTATGCCTCTTAGTTTTGTTCTCACTTAAATTTGTTATGCTTATCGTGATGCTATGGTTGCAATGTGAACGATCCATAATAAGCACACATTCAGCGAATTTTATAAATTGATGTATGAGTTGCGTCATTAAATATGCAGCAAGAAGTGTGCGTTGCCTTGAGTGTGTATATGCTTGTGTGTGTTTGATCTGATTGAAAGCGCTAGTTATGCAAATTATAAGCACTTCTGTTAGTTGCACTACGCAGGAACTTTGTGCAATTTGTGCTTGCCCACCGTTAACAGAAGCTGAAGCAACACATACATATCTATATATGCATTTATAGAAACGAGCATCCTTGAAGCAAAGAAGGTTTGATTCAGGGCGGGAAACATTACGCCTGCGGCAAACGACAGGTATGACTTTTTATGTGGCTCAATGCTAAGCACCGCATGCCTTTAACCGGCAGGTGGGCAGCAGGGCTGGCTAAAGAGTTGATGCTGTCGAGTGCTGCGGGCCATTTGTCGGCTCATTTGCGCTGAGCTGCAAAGTAGCAACAAACATGGGAATGCCGTTCTAATGCTACTTCATTAGCTGCCAAGTCGTTGCCGGATGGCAACATTAAATCGCCCACACCAATGCCATCAGTCGGCAGCACCTGTCCCATACCGCACACTCCATGCCACATGGTAAGAGGCTGCGTCAGCTGCATTCGCTTCAGTTACCTTTACGAGGCCTCAACTGGCGCTGCTGTATCTTTGTTGCCGGCAGGTGTCAACCTGCCTTATTGTCCTTTGGTTGAAAGTGTCTTCTGTGTCCAGTTCTGAATTGGCCTATGTGTGTGTTGGCTTGTATGTGCTTGTATGCTTCCGAATCGTCAGAGAAAATTTTATGTAAGAAATTCTGTGTCACAATAACGAATTATGAGACAATTTGCGTTTACGACCACTAAAGCAGCCGTGGGACTTCATTTTGCTCGAGGAACTCATTCGCACGGACCCATTTTCTCGAAGTTCAAAAAGCACGGAGAAGCAATGTAATTTTCAATGAGATAAAATTCCAATTGGCAATCCGATAAATTTGACTTGGGTTACAACCTATACATAAGTCAAATTAATACAGACAAAAACCATTTGCACCAGAAATTCTCGAAGTATTTAGTCCGAAATATATTCAGACTACTAAACATTACAGCAGTTTATTGTTTCCTGAAATTTAGTTCACATTGAATATTATGAAATAATTAAATTTAAATCGAAGCAAACTCAACCACACTAAATAAGCAAAATTTAAAATAAAATTGACTAAATATTAACACAGTGACAGGTAAGAAAGCAATGATAAAAGCATTTGTAACAGTATTGAAATACTCTCTCTCACTCTCTCTCTCTCTCTCTCTCTTGTGAAAGTTATTAAGCAGTTTTACCTGGAATCCATCGTAAGTCCAACTGCCGAACTTCATGACGCATGTTTGCTCATCAAATGGAAAATATTCGACATCGATTTCGCAGGAGCTCTTATAAATGGCCGGTGGTCGCCACTCCACGCGCCCTGTGTAGTTCAATGTTGCCTTTGTGGCCAGCGTCACCTCGAAGTTGCCATCGGCGCTAATTGGGGAAATGTGAACGAATGTTGGAATCAGGAACTCTTGTTTAGCAAGACTAGACTTGGCTAGGTTGGGGATACACTCACTTGTTGTAGAGCACAATATCTGGTCGCCAGATGTGATCGGAGGGCACATGCAGCATTTCGACACCGCCATATTCCTTGGGCTCCCATTTGAGCTTGTAGTCGTACCAGGACTGCTCCACCCACAGATTGGTGGTCATTATTTGATTCTTCAGATTGACATCAATCAATTGCGATAGCTTCAGCTTGATGCGCACCGTCAGCGCATCCGTGACATTTACAACAGGACGCACCAATTTGTTGTAATTGCTAAGCAGATCGTCGTACAGTCGCTTCGCATCCGGATTCGCTGTGCTGCCTTAAAAGTAAAAAAAGATACACTAATATACACACACACACAATAACATCAATATATATGTAAGTTACAGCTGATCCGTTATACAAGCATAAGCTGCCAGTTGGGATTAATATGCCCATTATTCTTATCAACTATCTGTGGCTATTCGCTCCAGTTTCTATTTTCATTTCCATTTCCACTTTCAAGGCACAATGCTGCGTATGCGCAATGCGGCAATTAATGTGCCACACATTAAATTAATGATGCGCTGATAATGGCATCACAATATGCTTGACCAGCCACGCCTCCCACGCCACCGCCCACGCACAGCCATCAGTCCCTCGAATTGTCAGTTCCCTGTGGACATTGCTAATTAGCTTCGTTTTTGGCTTATTCGGTTGCGCGGCTCGCAAACCCCGAAATCTTTTAATTGATTTATTTTTACGTCTGACTGTTGCTATACCATTGCAAAGAGTCTCACAATTATGACAGACGAACTTTAGAAATTTATTGAATTTGATCGATAAATTTTTACGTTAAATGCAGAGCAATATTAATCTACTCATAATCTGAACTTACAGTTCTTTCAACTCTACAACAATGCAGCTATAACAAATTATTTTTAAGAAAGCAAGTGTAAACAAATATGTTATTATTATTGATAATGGAATATTTGCATATAACTGAACATTTTTAAATATGTTTAAAATTATATATACCATATACAAAATAAACACCATCATTTGAAAGTGTATTTAAAGTTGGTTATAGTTGATGTTTTTTTGCTTGCTATCATTTGTAGTTATCGTTGCCACCGGCTAAGAATGAAAACTATCCTAATGCGCTAAGACTTTAATACAAGCATTTTTATTGAGAGCCCCGATTCACTCCACCTTTCACCACATTCCCCTCATCCGACATGTCGCATTGGTAGTCAATGTAATAATGATAAGCTGATTAGTGAGCGCTTTGTATAATGACATTTGCGACAATTTAACATCTCCTTGTGCTTGGCTTGGGCCAGGATGATGCCAATCAAATGGCTCGCCTTGCATGCAGACAGCCAGGAGACCGGGAAACCAGGCAACTAGGCAGTCAGGCAGCTAGTCAGTTCTGTCGGCCAGTTGGATTTAGTGAAGGTTGACTGCTGGACTGGCTGGCCTGAATCGTTTCTGCTGCCATTAATAACACATTAGCTCATTTCCTGCATCATTAAGGGGCACCTGTAATTTTCGCACAGTTACACTACACGGGGGTCGGAATTGTGCTGCCTTCCTTCCATCGAGCTGCTGTCATCCAGCCTGTTGGAAATTAGTGCCATCGTGGGTGTGGCCCGAATCAATTTAGCTGGCTTTCAACTTTGATAAGTCACGCACCAGCGCTGCTGCTATAGGGGTAAATTTAAGGGCCCCAAGTACGGCCACAGCTGCAAGAGTCTGTTAAAAATTAACTACCTACATATATTTTGTTTTTATTTTGTGTGTGTGGCACACTTTATGTCTCTCCGGGGCAGTATCAATTCGATGGTGATCCTTAACACCACGTCGCAACTAACAGCACTGTAAGCCTACAACTTTACCGGTTATTCAGTCACTCATTCGCTTATACGCTTCACAAGATGTGTGACACTCTTGTAGCATTGAAGTGTGTGGCTGTGTGTGCACTTGTGGGTATGGGTTAACGCTGTTGTCGCCTGCGTGGGAAACATTAAGTTAAACGGACCTTTGCGACGACCGCTTTTGTCGCCTACCTTATTCGGGCACACACGCCGTATACCTTATATGTCACATTTGAGATGCTTCTCTCCCTTTCATTCTTTTCTTGTATGTGTGTGTGTGTTGGTGTTAATTGACTGCTTTCAATGCCCACATATGGTCTGACAATCACATTAAGGTAACCCAAAAAGAACATTTTATGATTGCTTTGCGTGTCGTACATTTGCCGTGACAAATTATTATATGCACACAGATATATATCCATATGTGTAGCCGTGGTATTTACCCATGTATACACATATACATGTATATATGCTCTTGACTCATTTTGGTAAAAAAAAAAAAACAAATGCTGGCAGGACAATTTAATTTTCATGCCAGACACAGGCCCAAATCCGATTACTGCAAATGCTCTTACATTCTAATTATTTGGTATAAGAATTTTGACCAGCTTTAATGTTCGTATATCTTTATGCTCATCAAAACTTTGAGAAAAACTCTACTACCCAAGTAATCATATCATAAGTATTACAGTACATTTCTTTGATTTCTTTGGCAGCCACTGCTTAAAGCCGATTAAAAATTTGATTCCAATTTCTAATTATTATTTTATGAGTATGCGAACATCTTGGCAAAAGTAATATTCTCAGATAATTTGTTTGCTTATTGTTCAATCATACAATGGTAAGATAACCAAAGAGGACTCTTATCGAGAAGATAGGTAAAGAAGCGTGAAGAGGTGTACATATATGTAACACAACGGAAAGTGAGAACAATTCGCACTGTTAACGTTGTTTAGGACCTGACTGTAACAACGATCAGCATGTAAACAACGATCAGCATGTGAACAACAGCCATTCGCACGGTGACCCAATTAGCAACTATGACATCAGAGCAACTGTGCGTGGCGACGCCAACATTAGTTAGTTCCGGCATATGCATTTTTCCTTCTGCAACAAAATTCCTATTGAGAATAATTTAGCGGCATCGGATTATTAAAGCTCGTTTTATTTAAATTAATTGAAAGAATCAAATACTAAAAATAGTGAAAAGTGCGTTCCACCCAAAATTGGATAGCAATTGAGTAAATATTTATAATAAAACCCGGCTTGGCATATTACTTAAAAGGTTCTGTGGTGTATAGGCGACATCCCAAAACGTGGCGGCTGCCATACGAATTGTGCCAGGACGGATATACCAAGCAATCAAATTGTGATTGCTTACAGTGTCCCAGTGCCCTTCCCTGATAATCAAGCTACACAGATCATTAACAATTAACTTGCTGTTAATCTGTTGGTTGTGCAATACAGGGACTTAGTTTTCAAACTCCCTGACGCCGTATCCATAGAGTGCACGGCTGCGGCAAATCAGTATTTGAAAGCGGATCTGCGCCGAATTCCTGGACAATCAGCTGTAGTTATTGCAGTGTAGTGCGCAAACGCCCAACATCTCATTTGCATACAGTGCGCCTAATTGTGCAAGTAACGTATCACACATGTAAAGAATTAATATTTAATTTTCATACAGAGTTAGCTACATATTTTTTTTTTAAATTTTTACAATGCGGCATGCATACAGAGCAGGCAGGCAACAGACACAGCACTTTATCAGCTGCGATGTACTTTAAGTGTGGCAGTTGATAATAAGGAAATGAAAATAACGACTGGTGTACGGAGTTTGGTCTTAATCGAAACCCTACCAAAACAGTCATCGTCCCATCGCTTGAAGATATAAATTATAAAGAATGAGACAAATAGTGCTCCACAGCGGCTTATACATGTCGTTGCACTGCCGGGAGCAATGCGCACCTGCCCGACAATGGCTCTGGAAGCCTTAATGGAGCTCACGCCACTCCATTATACCATAAGGCTCCAACAGAAAGCAACGCTTCTAAGGATGTCAGCAGAAGCATCCTAAGCCATAGATATGCTGAGCTTCTTTCAGATTAAATTCCCCTACTGATGTTAGCCGAATACATATTCGAGCGAAATTTCAAAGTTCATATGAGCAGCAAGAGGGAATCGACGACATTAGTTGAAGTCCACCCTATGAAACCGCACACCATAAAATGGTACACCGATGGATCACTCATCAACCAGGGCACAGGCCTTTTAGTGGTGGGCCCTCGGATATCCTATCTTGAATCCCTGGGGACGCACACCAGCATATTTCAAGCTGCGATAGGGAGATGTACGGAGTTAAACTTAAAAAATACTATCGGAATACGGATATATGAATCCTATCCGATAGTCAAGCAGCAATAAACTCTATAAGGGAAAATAACATCAAAAGTAGTCCAGAAAGTACGATCCAGGCTTGTCCAACTCGGGATACACAATAGGCTTACCCTAAGATGGGTCCCGGGTCACAGGGACATAGTGGGGAACGATGCGGCTGATGAGCAAGCGGGAATGGGGGCAGAAAGTCCGTAATGCGACAAGAACCGTTTGTGGCATAGGAAGTCACACAATAAAGCTGCAACTTAGAAACGAGGAAAGACAGAGGCGACAACGGAACTGGGCAGAGACACAAGGGCTCCGACAAGCCAGAAGTCTCTTGGGTGGCTATAATCAAAAACGATTTAAGCAAGTAGTAACCGTGGGGGCCTCTTGATAGGAAATTGTTGACTAAGACGACACCTAATTAAATTAGGTATTTATAGTAGCAACGCATGCATATCCTGTGAAAGCGAGGAGGAGTCCTCAATGCACATCCTAGGTTTAAGATTCTTTTTTTTTTTTTTTTTGATGTATCAATTTAAATTAATATTAATCAACACCATATCTGAAGTCCTTCTAATATAGAAAAAGCTCAGATGAATGTTCTACACACTTTATGAAATGTATAAAGAACTAGCTTCTACATCAAGAAGCAAAAATTTGTGTTTCGTGTTTCCCAAAATAGACATCCCGTCCTTTCAGGAAAATGCGAAGAATGGAAAATTTCATCAATTGACTTGCTCTACGAGAATTCCAAAGGCACAAAAACTATGCGTACTTAAAACTAAAATTGAAGGAGACGCAACAGCAACTATAGGAAGCGTGCCGCCAAGAGAAGCTAAATACAAACTTGCATGGCAGTAAGTTCTCAAATCAAAGAGCAGTTTTAGATTTCATTTAAAAAATTTAATTGATGCTCAGATTGCAGGCGGCTTTAGGTGTCAAAACACTTTTAGATACGGTTCAAGAAAACTTGGAAGCAATAAATGCAATGGACTTGACTGCCTACCAAATTGCAAGAGGCCAAATTAATTTCATTTTAGTTAGAAAATTCAATATCAATTAAGGTCTAAATACGAAAAATCTTTGCATAATCCCAGATCAATGGAAAGTACTGAACCCTTAATAAAATTTCTGGAGCAGAAGCGATTCGCTTTGAAAGTAAGCCAAGAGCATCCGCAGAAATGCACTGAAATCAAATTTGAGAATGAAAAATTGCTATTGGGTTGAAATACAGTTCACCCATTATTTAAATGTTTTAAATTCAAAATGATGATTAATCAGGAAAGTTGGTTCGCCTTTACAAAATATGTGGAAAATGTCTCAAAGGGCCATTTATTTACTAATAGCTTAAAAAGCTGCTCAAATTGCGGTAAATAAATGAATATACTAAAGACATAAATAAGAGTGCTACCGTAAATAAGAAAAGAGTGCTACCGTGAAAAGAAATGTGTTCTTCTTGCGACAGCTATTGTTCAGGATCAGGATATAAAGGGAATCTGGCATGATTCCATAGTGTTACTTGACAGCGGTTCACATGTTAATTTTTTTTATATCAAGGACATGTCGACGTTGACTCGGGGACTATTAGCCATATGTCGCGAGATAGACGAGGACGAATATTCGCTATCAGACGAAGAAGATGGCAACATAAATCTGGTGGGGGATAAGTATTCAGATGTCAATGCGACTTTTTCTTGCAAAAAAACATCTTACCTGACCCTTGCTTCACACGCCTTAACTGATCAGATAATTTGAGCTGAGCACTACTTCTTCTCTTATAACAGATACATTGAATTTGAGCTTTTGTTAAGATATCCAAAACCAGTAATCTTCTTAAAGCAAAGTAATGCAAGCTCCATGGTTATTGTTCTTCGTCAAAGTTGTGGCTGTCTTTTCAATGCTGCGAAATCGCAAAACACTGATCTTCAATGGTCTCAGTCCAGTGTGGCGGAATGCAAAAAAGCCACCAATCAGGCTAAAAGGAAATCGTAGAGAGATTTCTGCACAGATATAGATTCAACTAATGAAGCTGAGAGGCTTAGAAAAGTTCTATTGAAAAAAAAACCTCCTCACTAGGTTATTTGAAGACAGAAGGCTACTCATGGACGCTGGACATCCTCCTTAACACACACTTCCCAGGCTGATCTGAGTTGCCTTCGATGCATATGAAAATGACTTGTGGAGAGATTACATTAATAAAACCTCTTCTACACAAAGATGCCGAAGATGGTCAATAAACAGCATCATGTTTCAGCTTCAACATACCAGCGCTAAAGATTTTAGACCCATCAGTCTATCCTCCTTCATGTTAAAGATTCTAGAACAACTCATGAGTCTCTATCTTACAAACTCCATAGAGTTCGAGCTTATCTCTGAGACCCAGCATGCAACGCAGAGGAACTCCTCAAGGAGGCGTCCAGTCACCTCTCTTATGAAACATAGCTGTCAATAGACTGCTGCGGCACATGGAGGGGCGGCTGCCAGATTCTGCAAATGAAAGCACCCCAAACTTATGCGACCTGATGACAACTAAACTAAAAATACTTTCATCATAGGCGGCAAAACGTGGGCTAAGCGTAAATCCCAATACTGAACTTGTTCTTTTCGCAATCAATTATAAAGTTCCTCCTCTGGTCCCACCCAAACTAAATAACACAGTACTCTCATTCATCAACAGCGCTAACTTTCTGGGCTGCTGCTAGATAGATAACTAGATTGGAACCTTAACACCCAGGTACGGGTAAAAATGGCGAAAGTCGGTCAATACACGTGTAGGAATTGCGTCGGACTCAAATGGGGTAAGTCCCCAAAAATTGTCCGATGGCTATACAGATCTATTATTAGACTTATTCAGTTTATTGGGGTCTTAGGATGGTGGCCCTGCCTCAAAAATCAAACCATTAAAAACAACTTGACAAGGTTCAATGTATGGTAAAACTCTGCATGTCAGGGGCTCTACGTACTAGATAGGTTTGAAGCCTGTTGTCTTATTAGTTTTTTAAATCTTAATTGTGATAAATCAAAATCTATGTCTTTTTATAGGCGATTGCCCTATTTAAATACTTATTTTCTTCATGGCAAGCCAATAAAACGCATTGAATGTGTTGATGATTTGGGAATAGTTATAGATCCCAATCCTTAGTTCGACAAACATGTTTCTTCCTCTGTTAATAGAGCTTTTGGAGTCCTGGGTTTCATTAAGCGCTGGTCATAAGAATTTGACGATCCCTACATTACTAAAACTCTTTATATTTCACTTGAATCTTGTATATGGTCACCCAATTACAAGGTTCATCAGGATAGAATAGAATCTGTACAAAAACAATTTCAATTATTTGCCCATAGGGGTCTTCATTGGAATACTAATGTTAGCTTACCGTCTTACCATAGTAGACTTTTGTTAATAAATCTTCCTTCTCTTTCTGATCGTAGAACAATGCTTGGTGTTATTTTTTTACACAAGCTTATAAACGGTGAGATTGATTCCTTGGAGTTAATCAGCCAACTTTATTTTACAGTTCCGAAATACAAGGAATTTTCTGCCTCTTGTTGTTAAGACTTGTAGTTCCAATTTTGCTATTCATAACCCATTTAGAATCTTGTGTACAAATTATAATACGCTTTTTCAGTTAATAAGTTGTACTTCCTCAATTTATTCTATTAAAACAGTTGTCTTATCCTATCTTTCTTTCAATTCGCGAACTTCGTAACCGCGCGTTATGCGGCGCACCCCTCGGTCGGTTGGGTGGGAGGTGGGTTGCTGTTTTGCTTGGGTCCGTGCGTTAACAAGCCCGTGCTTGGTATCGTTGGGCCACTTGAATGTGCTGCTCGTTAGTACTTCAACGTCCAAATAAATAAAATCTCTCCGTTATCAAAGGTCCAAAAATGCAATTAGAGCCACTAACCAGGTAAGGATAGTGCAAAACCAATTGATGATTATGAAAACTATAAGCAGTTTGGAAAAATTCGGCAAAATAATCGGCAGTGGTCAGATCAGAGTCTGCAGTCTTGTTTTCAAAAAATACGGTAGCAGGAAGTATTGTTGAGCCTCGCTTAGCATTAACAAAATCATAAGAACGTTTAGAATCCCGCTGAAACTGTAAACTACAGCTTCTTAGGTAATCCTTATAACATTTGTTATTCATAGCCAAGAACTTGGATCGTGCAATCAAGTAAAGCGAGTAATCCAAGGAAGAGCCAGTTTCCTTGAATTTCTTATACATTTTTGACTTTTTATTCTTAACTTGATCAGCTTCCGCGTAAACCTCAAAGGTTTGGTCGACCTACATCGCTCACGAACAGGAACACACAAGTCAAATAAACCGTCCAACGTATTATAAAAGACCCTGTTTGCAATATCCTTGTCAGCACAATTATAAAGCCGGGACCAGTCAGTCTGCGATAAGAAACGAGTTAACTTAACAAAGTCGGTTTTCCAAAATTGACGAACTCGCAATGAAAGCTTGTTGTCCTGACTTGTTACCGTAGTAGGCAAATCAAACAACACCTGCAATGTTGGGTGATAGGAATCTTCAGGATAGGATATGGGTTCAGAACGGGAGACAGAAAAGAAGGAATGATCCGTGACAAAAATCAGATCAAGCATCTTATTTAAAGAATTCGGGATAGCATTGATTTGACACACTGATATCCCAAATAAGCCCTCCAAAAACTCACTCTGAGTCGTGGTTGACAAAACATTTGAGTCAGGACAAAACGTCCATGTAGTTCCAGTGAAATTAAGTACTACAAGAAAATCACGATCAGAAAGCTGTGAAGTCAGAGAAAGTCTAGCAGCCTAATAGGAAGAATACAAAGAACTATCTGAAGAAGGTGGAATGTAAGAACAGGTTATAAAAAAACCAATACCATTAATATACAATTTATCAGCAATCAACTCTATATCCATAGAAATATCTGTCATTACTATCTCCGAAGATAAATCTGCATTTATAGCAATAAGTATACTCCCACCACGCCGGGGAGTCCTATCTTTACTATAGATAGACAATCCATTAGATAAGATTTCAGAATCAAGAATGTGTGGTCTTAACCATGTTTCAGTAAAGGCAATGAAGGGAAATACTGTTTATGTATAAATTTGTAAGTTTATTACAGATACCTCTTGCATTTTGATAGCCAAGTGAGAACTATCAGTGAACTATCAGATACAGCAAGAGGTTTATTTGAACTAGAAATAGAGAAGGGAAGTGCAATCGGAGGACGATTCTTCTTTTTTGCAGTAAATTCTTTTACAATAACATGGTCCGGCCAGAATTCTTTACCATAAATGTTAGTGAAGTGTTCTGCTGGATGAAGAACACGCTGATAACCTACTAAGAAAGGCAGGAGCAACGAATACTATCTACTCGACCTGGTACGAAATCAGTTCAAATCCAATATGCCACAGCCAACACAATGAAAAAGAATATTGACGTCATCTGGAAGAATTTTCAAACCATTAACCAAAAACTGTATACATTGGCTGATAATTTTAAGAAACAAATAAGTTTTGAAAAGTTGCTCGCCGCCATTAAAGCACTATCAATGGGGATGGACGCCTTTGAGCATCGTCAGCATGACATAATCTCCGCTATCTGGAACACGAACAGAAACTTTTTGGAGACCATGACGCCGACCACCGAGTTCCAGCACCAGATTCAGAACATTGCGTTTTATGTGCCGGAAGGAGTGTAACTACTAGGCTTGGACCCAATTGCGACAATGTCGTCCCAAATATTGAGCTCCGCCATTTTGTTCATCATCAGAATTCCATTGACCCCAATCGCTTTTTGGTATTAAGTCGCAATTTAAGCACATTCTAATTGGTGGGAAAGGAACAGTATACAACGGAATGACTGATGGAAAATGGGATTACTGCTATAAGAATTCTCTTCCCACAACACCATCCGTTATACAACGGTAACGCCGCAAATAGCTGTGAGGTATTGTTGCCACTTAAAAAGATAATGCAGCCGCAAAACTTAACTCATCAGCCTAAGCTCATGACTCTTTTCAATACCATCTGTAACAGTCAAAACTAAATTATCTTTATTTTTAAATCACGTCTGCTCTCTTTTCTTTATTCACAACGATTCCCGCCTCTTCATTTTGTTAGTGATCACACAATTGATATCGATCGACATCGATGTTAATGTTAAGTGCATAGTTGGATGTTAGATGACAGATGTTATGTTACAGTCTTCGAGCTACATCACTAGTATCCTGCTACACATCTGAGTTTGCTGCAGATGTTTTTTGCAAGGGCAAGCTGAGTACTAAAGAATTGTCGGTATTCTTCAGCTTGACCCTGGCTATTATCTGCACTCCGAGAAAGTCAATCTGTGGGCATATGATGACGTGACAACTGATGGAAAGCTTGGTATACCTCAAGTCAATTTATCAATCGAACTGCCGGTTGATCATAATAAAGTGGAACAGGAACTTAAGTCCTTTAGATACCTGATATGCCATGCCAAACTCACATTTGGACCTGCATAACATAGCTCACTACAGCATCAGCAAGACGACCGGACTACTATTCATTGGAATCGCTGCGGTTGTCTTCATTTTGTTCAAATGAGTCCGTCAGCTACCTGTTCAATTTCCGCTGACTACGATAGCCTTATCACACTTTATTATCAAAATTATCAATATACAAAAAAATGTATGTGTACATATGTATATACTTGGGCTCATATGTAGAAACTGCTATTTCTCAAAATATAATTCAATGGCCATGATGTAAATTAGCGCCGGGAGATAACATCTTCCAGTTTTATTCAAAATGAATATTTATTACTATAAGAACTAGAGATTGCATATTCTTTATTTAGAACAAAATGTTTTATGAAAAGCCACCCTTTCTACAAGGTCTAGGATATATAATCCATTAGTATAATTAATTATTTCAATTACTAAATAGTTCCATTCCATAATACCAACTGAAAAAAACCCTCCTTAGAAGGATAATAAGTCTATATGCATTTGCAGAAGTAAATATTTACCTAGATAATGTCTTAAATAGGATAAGAATAATTGTATATGGCTTTAAGAAGTTTGAATAAACCGGCCGAAGCATTTTGGCAGCAGTCTATGTTCGATGCTTTAACAACGTCGTCGTGTTAAATTCTTGCTTTTGGGATCACCATTTCCGTGTACTGGATTAGTATTATACGCAGCTTAGCCAAGCTGACAGTTTTTGGCCTTACTAAAATGCAATTTTGTTGTCTGTGCCACGAAAGACAGCAACTGACTGCTGATTCCAACTATTCTTTTCTATCTTTGACTGTCTTTGTCTCTAAACTTGTGTATTTTTTTGTTGACAGTGCGAATTTGGGTCGCTTCTTATATAATTATATGTCATGACTATTAGAAAATGTATATATATGTGTGGGTGTAGGCAACGTCACTATAATAAATACACATTGCGTATACGCGCCGCTGTACCATACGCCGACTTTTGCTGTACTCTTTGCTGCCCACATTGATTTTAACAGCTACGTTTTTCACATTGCAGCGTATTTAAGGCTGCACACTCCACTTTTCATCTCAGTCTATAGTCTCTTCTTTGCACATTGCAAGTGAGCAATTGAGAATAGTCGTTATTGAGATTGCCTGCTTGCATTTTCACTAACAAATTGAGGTGCAGCTTCTTCAACAGTATTTGGCATTAATTAAGGACGATGCCAACCGACAGTTTTGAAACTGAAACTCTAGAACGCACTCATTTTAATTTGACTTGCCAAATTGTGTGTTTGTGTGTGTGTGTGTATTTTCCCTTCGGTTTTTTTTTTCTGTATATTGTTCTTCATCTTCATCTTTTTCTGTGCCTGTGCTTCAGAAGCCGCCTCGACTTTGCTGAGTTGTGTGCTTACTCAACTGCAAGGCGAATGCAATTTTTGTGTAAACAACGCCATAAATTCCAATGGCTTAACTAGAAAACGGAAACTTCCAGTGAAGTTGGGTGCCGCACGATGGGCAGGAAGGTGGCGGCAGCCGAATGCTGGAGTAGATTTGAGTAAAGCCGGATGATGATTGGCCAGTTTGCATCACAAGCAGCAGGAACTGTTAACGAGTTTAGCTTTAAAAATCCACACGCGCTCTGCAAGGGCTAGAAATATCATATTTGGATTGCAGATTGCTATAAAAAATTATTTTAATTTACTTGGCGTGCTCATAAATATGGGGTTTTCGCATAGAGGACTTGAAGCTCTTACATGTATCTTCAAGTCCTCACTGTGAACTAATTGTTTTTAACTGTATGGGAATACCACGATTTACATTTCCGTCGTAAATCAAAAAGACGTAATTTTAATTTTGAGTTTTTCATTTATTGATTGTTTTCAAAATAAACATGGTTGGATGAAAGCAATTTTTATCAACATTAGGAACGTTAATTTAAGTATTCCTGTACAGTACGATATGTGCTTTGCAGCTGGAAATAGGCATTTGCAGTCGAACACTCTCGACTGGAGAACAGATGCGACTTTTTATGGTTTTGTTTTGCCCACGTCTTGCACTTTTAAACTTTTAAAATGCCTTAAATTTGCACGCAATTATTGAAAATGCATGTGCACGGTAACTGGAAAAAACTCAAAATAAAAATATGAGGATGAAATGGGCAGGAATTTGCAAGTGAAACTGCAGTGGTAGTTGCAGCTGCTAGTAGGCCGTGGGAATAGGAATATTAAAACACTGCGTCAAACAATTGTGGAATGTGTGAGAGGTGTGAGAGTGGGAGAGAAAAAAAGGTGCAGTAGGGACAATGAGCCTTCTGGCCATGTGGATTGCGATTTTGACTAAGAATGTGCCTGACAAACTGGCCGCATTCATTTTTTTTGTTTTTCTTTGTTTTGCCATTGTTGATGTTGTTGTTATTGTGTGGTATGCGTCAAGTGCACATACCCACTTAGCTGCTGTGGCATGTGCTATACTCAACCGCCAGGGGTCACACAGCCATCAGAGCGCTAGGTGGTCATTTGGCTGCCATCGTCAACAGCCAACAAATAAAAAATAGGCCATTGAGCAGAAAGCATGAGTGTAGTGAAAAAAGAAGAAGAAATATTATAATTTCTTAGCGTTCTTGAATCGATTGCACAGTGTGATCAAACTGTTAACCATTAGGGTGTTACAATCTGCAATCGCCAAGCGTGTGAGTGGGTGGCTGGCGAGTGGGTTGTTCCTGCAAAATTTCCATCTCAGCGTGTAGATGCACAGATAGACACAGAATGAAGGGAATGGGCCGTTTAGAGCGGTATCCCTTTGTTTTGCTATCTGTCTGAGGTTAGTGGCATGGAATGAAGGTGAGAATAACAATTATCGAATATGAGTACCCTCAACACACATTCATATACAAAAATAAGTTTGTAAGGGTTATAAAAGATTTTTATTTTTTAATTTGATTTTTATTAATCAACTAATGCCATAACGACTATGAACTTTTATCAAGTTAATCTATCAAATTGGACTTTAATGAATCATACGCATAATATATCAATTTTATGGCAATTAAGCGCTGTGCAAATAAATATAACAAAATCGTTCAATATAATCAATAATGATTGCCAATTATTATTTAAATACCTTTATTTTCCCACAGCTATGCAAGTATGCATGTGTGTGTGAATAGCAGAGGTGGTTGCGATCTACAGTGGCGGACACCTTATTTGCAACAATGTCAAAGAAAAAAAGTAATTGCCTGCCATAAGCTAATTATTCATTATTTTTCAAAAATTCCAAAGACCGATGGTAGATACATATATTAA
This sequence comes from Drosophila paracracens, assembly GCA_035044025.1. Classification (NCBI taxonomy): domain Eukaryota; kingdom Metazoa; phylum Arthropoda; class Insecta; order Diptera; family Drosophilidae; genus Drosophila; species Drosophila paracracens. The sequence goes on from JAWNMN010000897.1 coordinate 323,850, forward strand.
CCACAAAAATTAATATATGACTCCAATACACTGGGGTTTCCCCACCTGCTAGGTAGGATTATGTAAAAAATTACCTTTTTTTTTGGGAAATTTTTTTTTGGAGCAGGTACATTATGGACACCTGGGTGCCATAAGACCCGGATTTTTTACCTAAAGTTGAGTATTTTCGGTATTAATAGACCAATACTTCGTAGTCAGTTTAGTTTCATCCTGCATCTCGGGTGCAATAAGCCAACAAGGACTATGGACAAGCGGACTACCATTGCGCAACGGAAACTCATCCTGGAACACCACAAAAGCGGATATTCATATCGCGAAATAGCTGAAATGGTCAATCTGAGCATCTCAACTGTGAATATCATCATTTGGCGCTTCGTCGACGCCAATCGGATTAAGAGCAAGGCCAGAATGGCACCAAACAAGATTTTCACCGAAGAGGAGGAGCAAAAGATCACCGGGATAATAAGGGGATCTCCCAAGCTATCGGCTCCAAAAGTGGCTCCACAGGTGCAGGATGAATTGGCAAAAAAGTGCTGTGTGGAAACTGTGCTCAGGTTTCTGCGGACACATGACTTTAATGCCCGAGTTCCACGGAAAAAGCAATTTATAAGCGTGAAAAATAAAGGGACTTGGATGACGTTCGCCAAAACCACTTGGACAAGGATTTGGAGTTCTGGAACACTGTTATATTTGCAGATGAGTCCAAATTCACCATATTTGACTCGGACGGACGGAGTTATGAGTGGCGACAGCCCAATACTGAGCTGAATCCCAAACACGTAAAGGCAACAGTCAAGCATGGTGGAGGAAGTGATATGGCATGGGTATGTATCTCGTCAGCCGGATTCGGGAATTTTGTGATTTTTGAAACAACAATGGACAAGAATGTGTACTTCAACATACTAAAGGAAAATTTACTCCAAAAAGCCGAGAAGGTAGGAATCCGACGTACTTTCCGGTTTAACCAGGACAACGATACCAAGCATAAGGCCAAGATAGTACAGTCCTGGCTCATGAGGAACTGCCCCCACATGATAATTCCGCCGGCCCAGTCTCCAGATTTAAATGTCATTAAGAATTTGTGGGCTGTGCTGGAAAATAACATCCGGAAGCACAGCATATCCAGCAAAGAAGACCTCAAAAATGCTCTGCGGGAAGAGTGGAGCAAAATCAGCCCAGAAACTACCAGGAAGCTGGTATCTTCGATGAATAAGAGATTAAGGGAAGTAGTTAAGGCTAAAGGATATAATACTAAGTATTAACATTCGTATTTAAGTTTTATACGCCAAATATATTATTTTATTTATACTCATCCAAATGAAGCGAGCTCCTTAAAGTATGCAACATTTTTACAATCCTACCTAGCAGGTGGGGAAACCCCAGTGTATTGGGGTCATATATTAATTTTGGTGGTTAATATATGTATCTACCATCGGTCTTTGGAATTTTTGAAAAATAATGAATAATTAGCTTATGGCAGGCAATTACTTTTTTTCTTTGACATTGTTGCAAATAAGGTGTCCGCCACTGTATATATGTTTGTGAATCGACGGCTGCAGAAATTATTTGCTATCAAATGCAATCGAATGCAATCATTCATGCATTTCCAATCTGTGGGACACTCAATTTCACAACCCCGGATTCCCCCAATCCCGCAACTAGACACCACCACTGATCCCCCCAACTCCGCCCTGAAGTTGTGCACCTGTCAGCCGTAAATGTGTTCATAACTTAAATGGCAATAATTCTGTAGAGTGCCAGTGACGCCTATCAACTACCAAACCACTGCTTGCAGCCAGCCTACATCCCCATCACCAACTCCCCGTCTTATTGTCCACTATCATGGTCTCCATCGCACATTCGTTGATGTCGTTATCGCTGTCGTAGGTATTGCGTCCTGCCTGATGAATTGAGCGTGAGCACGTGCATGATCCCCATCATAATTTTTTATGGCCATGCGTCAAAAACAAGGCATGCTGCGCTGCTCGCCTTCCCTCTACACCATCTTCCACTCCAACCTCGTACTCCCACCACCCCATCCATACCCTGCCAATGTGTCAAAATGTTGGGCCCGGCGTCAAATCGACACGCAGCAAAAGTTTCTAATGACACTGCCTTGATGTACACTTGAAGTGGAAGGGGGAAAGGGCGTTGTCGGAGACAGGGGGATAGGACGTTCTAGCTGTATCCGGAACTTCAGGTTGGCATCAAAGCGCTAATGTGCGCCATAGGGCAAAAGAAAGAAAGAGCTGGAGATAGATATAGAGGGGGGGGGGGGGGAGCGAGTGTAGAATGTAGAACTCGAAACGGAAGTGAAAAAACGTCGGAAACACGAACACAGAGAGAAGTTGGAGGTAATCATGACGGAGTGCGTGGCGAAAGAGGAGAGGAGAGAAAAGAAAAAAGAGAAAAGCACAAATTCTATCGTTCACATAGTATAATTTTTTCTAAAAATTTTCGGGGCGCATATCAAACTTAGCTTGTGTTCTTGCCCAATCCCCACCATAACGATGCCAAGGCCATAGACCAGCCTCTCACATTAATGTACGTATATATAAATATATATATATGTATGTATGTGCGTATGTGTATATGCGTGTGTGTATTCATTGACACGTGAAAAACATGAAACACTTTTAGCATTTATGCTACGGTTGCAGCAGCTGACTTAAATTTTGATACGATACCCTGTTGCCTTAAAATTTTAAGGCGGACTCAAAAAGCCATCTGAAAGTTTAGCAACAAAGAACAGCTTTATATCGTATATTATATGCCTTTGCATGGTCGTGTCTTCATTTTATTATTACTTTAATTAGCCTACCGATTTTTCCTAAGAGGCAACATGTTATTGAGTTTGTTCGGGAATTATAAGCAGAATAATTGTACACACAAAAGATAATCCTTTGATCGATAGTTTATATGGCAGCTGTATTACTGGCGGTTTGGGCCATCCAATTTTTATCTTCAACTTTCAACGTTTGATGACTCTAGCTTCCAAATTGTGGAAGACATGCGAATTTCAAATTTATTGGGCTAAGGTCCAAAAATGTATTTGCTGATCTTTGGAGAAGGTTACCATCAAGTTATCTTCTTGGTTTGGTGACTCTATTTTTAAAATTATGGGAGATATTTGGACTAAATGATTTACACTTTCCAAAATATTGGAATTGACGATTATAAACGCATGTGTGGGCGTTGCTGTACAAATTTGTTATCGGTTCTTAATGGCGGCTACCAGAAATATACCTACCGACGACTCTGACCCAAAAACTGCAGAAGATATAGTCATTTAAAATTGTAAGGGTCGGGGATCTGGGTTCAGTGGAGGTAGGCGTGGCATATCCCAATCTTTGGGGTCTATAGTTTTAAAATTGTGGGCTTTATTGAAATGTGAATATTGATCTTATTAATTTCCCACCCCCATAGTGAACTTAATACTCCACTTTGTCTAACGCGGGCACAGACCACTATATTTTCCAACTTTCAACTCTCTCTCTCTCTAAGGGTGTCGAAAAAAGTTGCGTTCATACAGACGGACAGCATAACCACCTACTAACATGTATTTTTCCTATACAGAAAGTAATAATTTTCTTAGTTCTTAAGTTTTCAACGCCTCAACTGTTTCTGTTTTTATTGTTTTTTGTTTATTTCATATACCTGCTACATTAATTTAGTTGACAATTTGTATTCAGTTGGAAAAATACTTTTTTGAATACTTTAAGTTTTTAACTTATTCTTTGAGTATTCTATTTAGTCAGAGCTCTAGCGACTAGACCTTTAGATTATAATATTAGCAATACTATATAGCACATTACTTACGAAACATGGGGCGGAAAGGGAAGTGCACACATTCAGAGAAGCAGTAGCGACCAAGAATACCGATTGAATACTGAAAGGCGCATTGCGAGTGAGACAGATATCGCAATATGTGTGTCTCATAAATCTAATATCGCTTAATGTTAAAAAACTGCGGGTGCAGTGGACCACACTCCCAACACTCGCTCCCATTCCCCCAGCCAAATTCGTATACGTCACTGTCAGTATGGCAAGGGCGACGCGCTATTAGTGGGTTTAATTAAGGGCGGAAGAGACGGAAGGGGCGTGATGGGTATATGAGAGTAGGCACGCCCAATTGCCAATAAATTGAAATGCGCAATGCCAGCACGGGAAGCGGACAATTCAACACTCCAAAGATAGCTGTGCACTTGTGTGAGTGCGTGCTAGAGTATGTCAATCAGAGTATGTAATTGCAGTAAGTGTGGACGCATCTCACCCCGGAAGCACCACCCTGGTAGCTGTCCCATCACTCAGCGCATCATGCAGATTGAGCGTGGGAGGGCAATTCATTTATTGGGTGCTCGCTTCTTGTGTGTGTTTGCGTTACTTGACGATTATGGCAAATTGATTTGTTTGTACCATTAGATATGCCGCGCACTTTGTGGCTTTTAGAAACCGCATACGCAAGTGCCCGGAAGACAAATGAGCAATTGCCGGTTGCCAGCGTATGTGTGTGTGTGTATGTGTATGCGGTTGGTAAGTCTATGGCTATTGCTATCAGGTGAGACAGCCAGAAAAAGAGAGGGAAGGAGAGAGAGCAAGAGGTAAACAAGTGAAAAATTAACACCAGTTATCGACAGTCCTTGCTAGTGGAATTTACTAGCAAATTAAAATAAATGGCTCGTTCATGGCTAATGATAATGGAACCCCAGCTAATGGCAATCGATTACATGCTCCCAGTCAGCTAGAGAGTTGAAAAGTTAACAGCAATAGTAGTAGTGGGGGTAGTAGTTGTCGTTGTTGTTAAAACAAACAAGTTTGCTAAGCAAGGTAAGCAATTGACAGTTTGAAATGCGGGTAAAAAAGCTGACCCATTAACACCTGAGTGGATCAATAAGTTTTTGTACTCAACATTGTTTCCTACTCGGTCTGTAGTTTGTGCTAACCCCAATACTGTGAATATTCAATGAACATATTCTTGCAATGAACATACATTGCACAAAATACACCACAACAGCAACACACCCTTACACACACTCATCGAAACAACAAAGTTGCAACGCCATGTAAAAATTTTAAGCTGACATGACCAAAGAGGCAAGTTGTTATATGCGTTGCACCAGATATGAAGTATTAAAAATACGCACACACATGCAATAAGACACACACACGCACACACACCGAAAAACACATATGCGTGCTAGCTGCTCTCAAGTGCTGCTGCTAGTAAATTTGTATGCCATACTCAGAGAAAAGTTTGCGCTTTGATAAACAAATACAAAAAGCAGATGGAGCTACCCCTTTCACTTACACGCTACCCCTTCACCATTCCACATCTACCAAATAACCTATTGCTACTGCCCTGCCGCATACTTGGTGGAGCATAAAACATGCTGTGCAAAATGAGTTGCAGCATATCAGGCGTAAAGTATCTGAAGTATTTAAAGTATCTAGTAGACGGCTTGCACTCTATATTGCACATCGACAGCAACCACAATATTTATAGCTGGTTGAAACCTACTGTTTACGTTGCCACGTAACACGACCAGAATTGTCACCGTCACTTTATGCGTAGCCAGTCATGCGTAGGCGTGGTTGCCGAGCAAGTGTACCTGAACATGTATCTGAATCTATATTTTGTATCTCTCATTATAGCTTTAACCATATCATGATCTGTAAATGTGAATGTAAGTGTAAGTGTGCAAATTGTGTTGGCAATATTCTTATACTGAGAAGATGCTTTTATGGTTGTATTCATTCATAATTGAACAGCTAACCCCACTTTTCCAAATGTATCCCTAATATTAAGCTTCGGTGCTTCTATTTCTCTTTCCGTTTCTGCTTGTGTTTGTGCATGGCATGTCGGTTGGCATATCCAAACCAATAATTGTCGAAATTGTTTCCCAATGTGACACGATGCAGCATTGTGTCAGCTTTTTTGGTTTGATGGGGTCGCCTAATCGATCGATATAACTTAGCGAGCTTTAGCGCTTGAGCCTGTTATCTGTTGTTTCTATTGTTGTTATTGTTAGGGCATGAGTCAATGTCAGCATTGATCAATACAGGCACAAAGACAGCAAGCAGCTTTCCAGCCAAACAACATCGGGCCAACGCCATGGACACCAGTCGAAAACAGTCACCCACATGGCCACATATCTTGCAATACCCTATACAGTTTGGTATCCTCTACATAGCTCTATAGGCTTAACAAAAAATTATATGTGAAGTTTATCCCGCTCCACTGCTGATTAATTAATTCTTGTTTGTCTAATTGAAATACATTTATGAAACAAATAGTTTTCCTTGTAGTTTGTAAGATTGAGGACGGCGTTGATTTTTTCCATGTTACATGCATTTGCATTGCTTCTCCAATCAACAAAAAAAAAGAAAAAAGGCACTAATCATACATTTTGATATTCATTATGATTTAGCCTGAATTCAAAAGCATTAAAAAGCAGAGTTTGCTTTAATGCACAGTTCACCAGACATTTTTTAATTTTATTTTGAAATTAAAAAATAAATTGTTTCAGTGCTGAAAAATCATACTTAAATACCGTTTAATGACAGCATATATTAAACAGGATGTTATTCACGCCTTTTATATAATCAAATTTATAAAAAAGCTAGTTACAGGATATTTCCTAATCGAGCATTGTTGCGCAACTTCAAAATACTTGTGCTGATTACGCTTCACATTCGGGAGATGGAGCTTATGGTAGTGGCGTGCTTATGAGTTCATGAAATGCTCTTAGAATATGCATGAGACCCTAAGGAGTGGCGAGCGCTGCAGCCGCAGCCACGACAGCACTAGCATCTGCCCTCGAGTTGGCGATGATTTTGTGTGAGATGTAGCTAGGGGCAAGCAGCTAGTTTGTAGTACATACATGGGTGCAAAATGAGTTGGGATTAAATTAGAGTAAGTTAAATAACCGAAGCCGCCGTGTTATGACCAGACTGTTGTGGCAATAGCTGGTCGCACTGTTATAATAATCCATTAGCAGGTCCTGAAGCTGCTTGCAAATACTTTGGCAGAAGATTCATTCATAATTTAGCTGGCTTACCGCCAGCAGGGAGTGCTGTCATCAAATTATGCATTGGATAAAACAACAAAAGGCGACTTGCAGTTTGCACGATATGCCTCAGGATACATGGAAAGCCACCATAGCCACCAGCCACATGATAGCAGAAAGCGAGTGGTGGGTGGTGTCCTCTGTCCAAGTGCCCGTGCCTGTGCTTGTTGCCGGCTAGTCGAGTTGTCCTACATGAAAAATGCATGCGTGTTGCGCCACCAGCCAGCAAATAAGACAAACAGTGCGACACTAAAATTGAGGAGACAAAGATAGAAACGGAGTAGGGTTGGGGAGGGGTTGGAGGCAAGACAACGACAGCTCTTTGCATTTGCGCACTTGCAAATGGCCACACTTTCCACAATGCTTAAGCGAGAATGGCATAAAAGCAGCCTAAGGGCAGGCAACTCATTTTTCAACAGTGCTATAAGTGCTATTTTTATGGTGTGTGTTTATGTGCAAGAAGAACTGCGTAAAAAGTAAATAAATATGCAGACAGAGCAAGAAAAAGAGAAAGGAAACTCAACTAGAAAATAAATGTGCATTTCAGGCATACTCAGTTGCAGTTGGAGTCTCGGCGGCCATAGCTCGTTTTTGTCATTTCCGTTAAAGTCGCCATAATGTGGTGGCGGCTGCTTTATTTTCATTTACTTTTCATACTCTGTTGCCTAAATGAAAAGTAGCTGGCCTCGCTATCTTATGATTTCAACATCCTGCAACTAGAGACTTGCAATGTGCTAAATGTATTTCTTGCATTAGAAAAAGACTAAATAGGTGAAGAAATGCCAGTAAATAAACAAGAAATATATTTTATTCCATATGTAAGTAAACTGTTGTTTGGAAACGTTTGAGAGAATTGTGTCACCTTGCTATTGTACAATCTTATGTTGTAAAGTTGTGAATAGCTGGTAACATTTTTTTAATCAGATTTGGAATAGTTAGGTATTTAGTAGTACATTTAAATGCTTATTAGTTTTAATTAGACATTTTCTAATCTTAGCACCAAAGCTGTTGGTAAAGAAGAAACAAAGTGTTTCGCAGTTTGGAGAATTGGAATGTAATGTTTTTACTTGATTTTTTGTGATTGTCATGAATCGTCGTTTGCAGTTTGTCACACTTCCTGCTCCGTGGCAGTTCAGTTCCATTGCCGCATCTTAAAACTGTCCGCGGGGCGTGACATGCACGTAGACAGTGGCAGTGTCTTGGGCTCATTTGGCAAAACCACTTGACACAGTTTCAGCAACAGCGACACAACAGACAACAACTTCATTTATCAAAACGCAATGGTCACGCCGAGCAGTGTCTTGCTCAAACCAACACTCCACCACCAGATGCAATGCAGCGCATAACCTAATTTAAAGCCTGACTAAATCAGCCAAATGGTTGATGGAACTTCATGCAACAATACGCGCCCAATATTATATGCAAGTTAACGCCAAATGTTAAATAACAAAAATTACAAAAATGCGCTGAACACGCTATGCTACTCCAAATGTAATTTGTGCTGGGCAAATAACAGAACCAATCTAATTGTGCCACACACATTGTAATTAGTTCGTTTACTCTCGTATTTTAATTTTGACTTCGAGGCTACATTAGCTAAGTGATCCAGTCAGGAATCAAGAGATCTTAATAAATATCTAATTTTGTTCAAAGAACACTCGTTTCTTTGCCAACTGTAATTGACTTATAAGTTCAAACTTTACTACTAAAGTTAATGTCACTGATGTTAAGGATTTAATTATATTTTTTAATTAATTTCCTATTAAATATATTATGTTTAGAGACTAATCACAAAATTGTAGTAAAATAAATTAAGTATACGCGTATACAATTATTAATAGTCCCTGAAATTGTATTTTATTGTTTTAGAGATCTTAATATTAATTTTAGCTGCCATCTAAGTAAATGCGATCTGTCTGATTGAATGTAGTTTTTACCGAAGAATAAAATTAATAAACAAAAAATCGCTAAATTAACAAACAATTTTATGTTGAAATAAAAAAATAACGGAAATTGCATAAGTATTTCTGCAACGAAAATTAAATGTTTTATTTTTTTCTGAGTTCTTGTCAAAGACAATGCATTAGATCTATGTACATGGTTTGATATTAGATATTAATATTTATTGGAGCTATTCAAACCCCAATGTACTAAATACATAAATAACAGAGACATTTTTAAGTACACCGGTAATAGTTGAAGTAATAAGTTTTTCTTAACACAAACTGCGAGACTGACTGCTTAGACTCCATGTAAGTCCGAATACGAGTAAGAGTAATGGGAATATCAAAGAACACTAGTGCATCCAGTGCTGCCAACTTGTTGCAATTCAATGTAATGTGGTACAGAACTACTGTAAACAAACATACAAATCGAATGGCGATGTCTGTAATGCGATAAACCCATTTGGCTCATGCCTCATGCTGCTTGCCTCTTGCCATTTGGTCCTTGCCTGTCCCTTTTGAAAATCCGACTCCTTGCTCAATGCTTTTTAATTTGTGTAATTACATTGGCGAATTTTCAAACAACAATTAGCGCGTGTTGGCAACTCTGGCTGTAGGACGCGACTCGTTTAACAAAACGGCGCAAAACTGCTGCTTTAATGTAGGAGGTCAGAGATTGCAGAATTGCAGTTTGTGGGCGGCTGGCGGTGGCGTGTATCGCGTGGCGCAAGGCGGATGGCTGGTGGCAGGCTGTGGCAACATCATCAATCATTCATTTGAAAACTTTATTGAAGAGAGTGTGTTACTGTGTGGGTGTGTGCGAAAGGGAAATGATGGGAGTGTGAGAGACAGAGAGTGAGGGAGCGGCGATTCGCAAGAGTACTTTAGCGCTAAAAGTTTTCAATGGCTTTGGCGATTGCTGGCTCACAAACTAAGTCGGACAAATGTTGACGCAAAGTTTATGCAACTACACATACAGACACACACACAAATACACGCACATACATACTCGCATATAAACGCAAATATAAACTAACATAAATTTTGCATTGAAAGTCGACGAAATCGCTGATCATTTCAATGACATAAGTAGGCCGGAATTTTGCAGGCATGCAAAAATGGATGAGCTTGAATATGAGGTAAGAATGGATGAGGTAAGAAAATACTGAATGCGGTTTTCCATAGGGGGATGTTGGTTGTTGTTGCTCTTGATGTTGTTCTGCTTTTTCTTCGCTCTTGTGGCTGTGGAAGTTTTTGCATTGCCTTTGTGGAAGATTTTCACTTACGGCTTATAGACTACCATAGCCTGCAATAGTGCACCGCACAAGCCCCTCAATCAATTCTCCCTCTCTCTCTCTCTCTGTCTATCTCTGTTTTCTCTCTGTGTGCATATGTATATTTTCATAAATTTTCAATAACAGTGGCTGGCCAAGTGGTTAGTAATTTATGACCCACAATTCGCTCAAGAATTTTTAATAAATTGCCGATGCTATAAGAAGTCCAAAGATGGATTAAAATTTTCAAGCCAAGTCGTGTTTTATCTAATAAAACACTTGCATTGTTTGGGATTGGCTTAGATTGGCTTTATCGACCCATGTCAAATGAAACTCGAGTACAAATCGGCACTAAAAAGACCTAAAGCAAGAATCCAAGGGACATGGGAAATTTTATAATTTATGTGCAAGAATGCATACCATGAGATTAAGTGCATAATGTTAGTAAACACATTTTAGATGCAGACTTAACGAGATAGCCGCATTGGGGGCTAACTATAATATAAGATTTAAAATAAATAAGTATGTTATAGTATTCTGCTTGTGAATATATCCATAAATATATGTATGTATGTTTTGCTGTGGTGAAAACATAAAGTTAATGCAAGTGCTGTGCGAGAATTGCACATTAAGGCTAGAACATCGCCATTCTGTGCCACAAAATTAGGTGGTATGTTGCAAGTGCGTATGGCTCGCATAGTCTATCTCTGTCGCTCCCACATTTCATCTAACTATGCTGCTCGGCTGCTTGTGTTTGTTAAGTAGCGCGGAGACGACAGCGTCGCTGCTACTCGTCATGAATCATGCCAAAAATTGTGACGTCGACGCTGGCGACCCAAATTCACAACAACAAAAGTAACTGTAACGACGACGAGGACGACGACTATGCTGGCCATGAAGGAAACGCTGCAGACATTGCAGACTGCCGACTGCAGACTGCGACTGCGACAGAGATAGCGACTGAAATGAATTTGTTGCACTGCTAGTGCTCAAAAGTGTGCGTTTGGGTCTGGTGCAAGCCCTATTTTGCAAGTGGTGTCGTCTTAGCACTTCACTTCTTTACACTAAAGCCACGTAAGTGCAGCCACAGGGGCGTGGCAATTGCATTACAAATAGATGAGGGAGAGTGGAAATGTGCAAAATTTAGCACTTACAATACCCCGAAGCAACTCCTGCAACAACCACTACCCTGTCGCTGCAACCACATGTCCGTAGCGCAGTGGATAAAAAAGTCGGACTGCTAAGAAATAAGATATGGCAAAAATGAAAAACAATGCGAAGCTGACACACTCTATGCTTCAGATGCATAATGATAACATTATGATAATGCGTTTTGAAATAATGATAATAATCATAATAATCGTTCGACTTTGGTTGAAATAGATTTGAAAATGTTACAGCATCAGCTAATGGCCAGGTTTCATTGCCTAACAGTCACAACTCATAGTTCTCTCTCATTGTGTGATAGATTATTTAACGTTTGCATACATGAAGTAAGTTTGATTTACTAAATCTTATCTTATTAGGATTCGCATGCCTTATTTAGTTTTATGAGGAATAACGTATAAATCAAAGCCATTATAATAATAGAATTCGTGGTATTCAACAGATTTCGAATTCTAAGGAATTCAATATCAGTAAATACAAATAGGTTTCGGACATGAACTAAATTGCATTTGGATCTCACTCTTATTATTACAAATTACTTTAATACTTTTCTCGCTGTCAATGTAAGCTAAGAGAGAGGCTGAGACAATCCGAGAAAGAGAGAGAGAGATAGATGGAGACAGAGTGAGTGAGAGAGAGAGAGAGAGAGAGAGATAGAGAGAGAGAAAGAGACAGGTAGAGAGACAGTGATAAAGAGGGGTGCATTTGTAATTAAGAGGAAGTGACTATACATGCTTAGCTTGCCAGTACTTTAACTTAAAAAACAATTCACAGTAGGAACAAAATTATTATTCATTGCAATTTTATTAGTTATTATTGATATTTGATGATAGCCTCCACTCAGTTCTAGCATTCATTTCTGGCTGATATGTAACTAGTCGCCTTTTAGTAGTGGAAAAGTGCTTTGAGTTGTCATATGGCTAAAGCTGCTTCTGCTACTGTTGCTGCAGTTAAGGGCGTTACTCGCACCTCCACATAGAAACCACACTCCCCTTGGAGTGTACGTATGCATGTGTGTGTGTGTATTTGTTCGTTTAATTTCCACAACGCGGAAACTGGAGCGCGCCAACATGATGGCGACTCTATAAAAATTGCTGCAGTTGTTGCTGCTGCATTAGCAGCCATTTGCAGCAGCAATTGATGCGCCCCGTTATGTATATGTATGTGGAGTATGTGGTATGTGTGTGGAGTGTGTTGTGTGCTTTAGTGCTATTTATTTATGTTTGCTGCGTTTATGGGCAACCAAAATAATGACATGAAAAATTGTGTTGCCTACTCTTTGGCGCTGCTGTTGTGATTCTTATTGGTGAGACTGAGGCAGGCTCCAAGACACAAGTATTGCCGCCCGCAAAGTTGATGGCTTTTTAAATCGAAGGAAATTCGATGCTTTCTTAAGCCGCAATAAATGTGCCACAATTGTGGTAAACGCAACGAATGGACGAGCGGTAAATGCTCGTATGAATGCTAACTGAACAAAAACTGCAGCACCACCAACAAGAACAAGCATTTGGGCAAAAATTCAAGATATATGACGATTTTTGCATTCTTATTTACGATGCGAAAACAAACAAATGCATGAGAATGTTCATAAATTCGTGTTCGGTTCAGGTCATTGCGGGCAGTGTGGCTCCTTGTTGGCTGACCTCAAACACAAGGCTTGCCTTTAATTGTAGTGCAGCTTCAGTTTTAGTTTCTGTTCTCAGTTGTCAGTTTCGGGTTCAGTTTCTACAGCAAATGTTGCCGCGCGATTTGGCGCAAAGTTAGCGGTGGCAGCGACTGCGACTTCTCTGCTGGCAGCCACCGCGATGTCAAATGCTATGCCGGCCTTGGCGACGTGACGCGACGCGACGCGCATAAGAAATGTGAATCAAATCGACAACACGCACAACAAATACGTTGGCGGATGAACGGGGTAGGGACTCGGCCCTTGCTGCTTAAGCCAAGGATTGGGCCAGTTGGGGCATCTGCATGGGTGTGGGCGTGGCTGAGTTGTGCTAGTTTTCGTCTGTTTGCTTGCCACAGCTGCGGCCTCATTTCATGGATGTGACACACCAAAACTAAAAACTAAAACAGAGCCCCAGTTCGAGTCCGAGTCCGAGTTCGACTCTCCAATCCGAGTTCGTGCCTCTGTCCGAGTCCGAGTCGTGTGTAAGTCTGTGTGGGTGTGGGTACCATGCTGATAGTTTGGCTGCGTCCTTCGACCTACGAGCTGTCAGCTGTTTACCGTTAGCTGTTAGTTGACCAAGTCCAACGCCCAAAAATTCGATTTCATTTGCACTTTCCATTTCGGATGCGTTCATGTCTCCCATCTGATAATACCGTGCACCTACTCCTCTGTTTGGTCCCACAGCCAATACTAACATATGATTGATTGATCAATCATTTTCATCGAGTGCTCGTACGTATTCATAATTGTAAGATAATGAATACATTTAAGTGAGTTTTGCAATTAGTTATTCATTTTATTTTTGATAAGTGTTGAAGTGGAATCGGAAATGTAATTTTTTTCAACTGACATAATTATAATATAAAACTACGAAGAACGTCGCAGTCCGGCGTCACTCACTGAAGAATACTCTGATACCGGTAAAACATGTGGCAAACAACCTACTTGTGGGGGTGGGGTTTGAGAGGCAATAGGTGAGGTGCCGCGAACATTGAATAATCATTATTGTCCGTTTAACTTTTTGAGGTGCTTTCTAGGAATCTGTCTTCCAAGCCTCGTACCTCTACCTCGTGCAGACTGAAAGTATCAACTAGTCTGTGCAAGAACACTAAATTGTTTGTTGTTAAATTGTTCACAATTCGTTCGAAATCCTAAGCAATGCTGCAGCAGTAAAAGCCTAGCGCTTCCCTGCATCACAGCCTGGGAGTGTTGGCGGCATGAAAATGGAGTGGGTTGACCGGAATGGGACAAGGTGTCGAGCAATGTCAGGCGGTTGTTTTGTGTTTCGAGTGCTTTGCATGGCTTTGTTTGAGTTGCTACTTGAAGCATGGTTTTCAATTGGGGTCTTCGGATTTAGCTTTGGGATTGGGTCAAAATCTGCAGTCAGTTTTTTGGACCTGGGGCTAATCATTTCGAGTGTGTGGTACTTACTTGATATAAATGAAAGCACAAGAATCATATCTATGGTCACTTGAAACCACTTCATCTCATTTCCCTCTGCGCGCTGGTGTTGAGCGTTGTGGGCGTGGCAGCGACGTTGTTGTAGCTGTTGTTACAGTTGTACACAGAGCTGTAACTCTTTGTTGTATGTTGTTTGTTGTTATTGATATTTGTATTGTTGTTGTTGCTTTGTTTTAGTTGCAGTCGCAGCTTTCCGAGCGGACGCAGTTGCAGCAAGTTTGCTAGTGAATGCAAAAATTTCAATGCTACGTCTTCTGCCTCAGCCCCCCTTTATCCCACTATAGTTGTTTTTGTTGTTGTTATTGTGCGTTACATGCATCTCAGTTGTTGTTGTTGTTGTTCTTGATTTGGCAGCATATATTTACATGTTTATTAGCAATACTTTACAGAATTGTATTCGATACACAAATGTTTTGGCCGTTGTCCATTGTTTGCTTGTTGTCGTTGTTGTTGTTGTTGTGTTTATTTAGTTTGTTAATTAGTTACTATTATTTAATTAAATTAGTTGCATGCTGTTTGGTGTTGATGATACTGTTTGTTTGTTGCGAATTCTAGTCGGTGTATACTATATATATTTTCTATATGTATGCATGTATATAACGATTCTTCTCTATATATGTATGTATACTATGTATACATTTATTCAGTGTATATATATTGTAAATACATATATTTGTTTCTTGGCAGTTTTCGATTAAAATTCTTTAAATGTGTTGTCGTTTATTGGTGGCCTCCATGCACCGCTGCTCCTTCTTGCGCTACTCCTGCTTGCGATGATGATCCTTGTGCTGTTGCTCCTTGATGTTTATTTATGCTCCTTGCGTTCCTCCTGCTCATGCTCGTTGTTTAATTCTCTGTTGGCCTTTATAGCTTTTGTTGCGTCTTTGCTTCTCTTCACTTCTCGCTTGTCGGCTGAGAACTGAAAGCTGAAAGCAAATAAAACATTTGCCCCACATTTAATTAGTGTTTGTCAAATTATTTATGTAATTTTTCTCTCTTTAGGATGATACTTTTGTTGTTTATTATTAAAAAATATTTCTTTCATTGTTGCTTAGAAAGAACAAATTTTCCAAGAATTAACGAGATTTGGCTATTGAGAACTGTTGGCATACTCGACTCTTTGGTGCCCTACCTAACTCGGTTTACTTTGAAACCATTTCTATATTATTCGAATTACTTGAATTGAACTTGAATGAATTAAACAAGTGGCTCAGCTGGCTAAGTTGCCGTCCTTGGTCCATATTGCAGGGTATTTGCAAGTAATGCTGCTTGCTTAGCCAGTCTCCTTGCGGCGATGGGGCAAAAGTTTGTCAAACTCCAAAAAAGCTTTTGGGCATCACTTGATTCGCTTTTTGTATTTTGTTCTTCTAGTTGTTCGCATCTTTTTTATGCAAATTCATTTTAATTATCACTGTACGTTTTGTGCATCTTTTGGCAGAAATTGAATTGTGAGGCAGCAGCTAAAAGCAGCAAGCGAAAAAAAAAAAAAATAATAATAATAAAGATATTAAAATGAAAAATTGGTGAAAAATATTCTGTGAATTTCAAGTTGTTCACGTGGCTCAAAGGTGCTTTGATTCATATGCAAAGTTATCTTAATGTTTTTTTTTTGCCAAAGCTTTTCCTACTTTCCAATGACATTCAGCCTCCAACTTATCTTGCCCAATGTGAAGTTTATTTAATTTAAAACTGCAAAGCTCAGCTTGTCCTACTCCTTAGCTTACTTACCCTTTGAAATGGCCTACATGAAAATGGTTTGCGCCCCAAAATTTGCAATCTAATCCGAAAGTCCGAAGACATTGGCCGTTGCAAATGTTAATTTAGATATACATATATCGTACTTAGCATAATTTGCACACAATTCACATTGTGACCCAACTGTCTCTTTAAATTTAACCCCTGTAAAGCTAATTTGACCTAGCCAAGAAATCACTTTAAGAGGGAAAGCGACAGAGAGCATTATTGTTATATATACTGCACTTCTGGTCGGTGATAATCGTTAAATAACTGTCGGTGCCTAATACATCGCTTCAATCGTTAGCTAGCTCATTCAAAATATAAAATATGTATTGTAATCTTCAGATTGTAGACAGTCTTAAGTTTAAAAGAAAGGGATTCCAAAAAAAGTATTATTATAAACCCTCGAAAATAATTATTATAATTGTATCGAGATGGTTGTATTAATTATTAAGTTAATTAATAAATTATATATATTCTTTATCACTAGTAAAGTCGGTAAAGGCATATCCGCCTGTGTCCCCGTTCCCTCAGCTCCTCAGTTTTTAATTTTTATGAAACTTGACATGTATCCATAATTTTGCTGCAGTCAGTATATATGTCATAGGCAGATCGGATCACTATATCATACAGCTTCCGTTTGAAAAATGAGTTTTTGTATTAGAAATTTTGTTATTTAACAAATTATCCTAACTAAACTTATTCAATTCACAACTTCTAACATTTATACAAAAAACTATTAATAGCGCAAATTTAGATGACAGGGTATCCAAACTTCTGCTTGCCTGAGATAGCCGTCTTTCTACTAACTTAGCTTGTCATTCAAGCCGCTTTGGAATTCCAAATAAAATCAAATATTAAATGTTAATCTTGATCTTTAAGTCAATTTGAAAGCTGGAAAGCTATAGCTGTCCGTGTTGCCACACAGTATTACAATTTATTTATTGGGTATGGCATACGTGGCAAATAGAGACTTTAATTCTCGGCCCACCAAATGAGCATTGAAGGCGTGAAAAGCATTTCGGAAGTAATTTGACAAAATGTCATGCATGCAACGTGGTGTCGTCGGGAAACGCGAGCTGCCTACCCCCACCACACCTCACTGTGTTCTTCTTCTCCGCTCTACCTTGTTCGTACCCATAGTGGTCTTTCACGAGCTGTCAAATATTTAAAAGGCAGTCGTAGGGGCCTGTAGCCAGGTAGCAGGATGAGAGGACTCGACGACAACATCGACACGTTTTTGATGCAACAAAAAGTGTGCGTCTGATTAAATTGACACTTGGCATTGCCCAAAAAAATTAAGAGAAAAAATAAAAAATATGTGCCAGGGGCACCTTTCCGCATCCCATATAGACTCTCTCCTCTATCCCCATATACCGAGTTTCATTCCCATTCTCATGCTTATACTCGTTCACGCTTATGTTCATGTCGTCCTTGTCATCAGCCTCAACCTCAACGTGCTTGCCTGCCACTTGAAGCAAAAAGGCAACGTTGACAGTGTTTAAGACGCTTGCTTGGGCATTGTCCTCGCCTGCTTTCTCTTGGCTTCCCTTGTCAGACTGGCTGGCTGCTTGGTTGACAGCGCAAGGCTTCGCATGTCTTGGCCTGTTCCTATTCTCGCCAGTTGTCTTTTCATATTAAATGCATTGCAAGTTGCGCAGAAAAGAAAAAATATAATATACATAGTTACAATATGTATATACGAGTATATGAATGTATATATACATATAGGGGAGGGAAAAATTCGATTTTTCGTCAGCGCCGGGTGACAACTTTCGTTAGCAGCGCAATCATCACAATCTCCTCCCACATTGCCCCTAGTTAGTGGCAGTGACAGCGGCAGGGGCAGCGCCAGTCATTCACCAGTCATGACATTCACTTCGCAGTCGCCCACAACACACAACCCTCAACCTCTTTACGTCGCCGCTCATTATGAGCGCTCATTAGGCGGCGCTCGCGGCATGCCAGTCAAAGAGGCACGACCCCAACAGTAACCTCAAATTGTTGCTGCTATTGTATGTTAGGCATATCCAATTTTGCATGCAGCTTGCAACACTCAATCAAAATATCGCTCAAACCTTTTTTTTTCTTATATGGTAAAGTTAATTTGGTCTAAATTTAAATCTATTACTACATTCTCACAAAGATACCAAAAAAAAGTTCGTAATTTTCTATATGTAATAAAGTCGGCCAATGCTAACGCAAATAATATAGTCTATAGCTTTATATTAATTACTTATTAAAGTGGAAGATATCAGAAAAGTCAGTTTTCTTTTTTGCTAAATGTAAGTATTTAAGCTTCAAATAATTTTTTATAAAGATTATTGTAGGTCATTATTATTATGGGATTAATCCACAAAATCAAGTTATATTAAAAACAAATCATTTGATAATGGAATATAAAAGTTGGAAATAAACGATGGTGAATAATCAAAATCGGCTTATCAAATAAGCTTCGACTTAAGCCCAAAAAACTGAGCGCTGAAAAACCCCCTTTAAATCTATGTGGTAGATGAATATCTCATTAAATATTGATGTTGATATGTATCATGAGGATTTCACAATCAAAATTTGTTGTTGCCGCCACATTAAATATATATTTAAGCATACAGCTAGGTAGCTGACTTCATTTTAATTTAGTTTACGGTTTGGTTTGTGGAAGTGTACGATTTAGATTCGTTTTTCTATATCACATTATGTTCGGTTCAGTTCAGATTATTTAAGCTCCATTTGAATGTAGTATCACTAAGCAGACAATACAATACAATACATTGTCTGCTTAGTGGTTCTATGTATGAATATATTTATGTTGAGGCATCATCATCTCTCAATGGCTCTCAGTATCTAAGTATCTCATTCTCACGCTCGGTATCAACTTGAATATTGTTGTTTTGTCTCGGTTGCTGGTGCTGCTGATTTTGCTATTATTACATGCATATTTTGTGTAATGAGTGCGATTAGCATTCTCAATGAAGTGGGGTTAACAATGTGCTCTGCATTTTTTGTTTGATGATGCTGTTGTTGCTGTGCCACCAACATAATCATCGACATCAACATTTCGAATTGAGCGACACTATTAACTTTCCCACACTTTCCCACTTACACACACAATGCGTTGTGGTTGATCAATTGCCGCTCTTATTCATGAATTGCTTTTAGCTCTTAAAGTCTCTCTCGCTCTCTTTTGCTTTCTTAATGTGTATATTTATCTATCTCACATTCAGCTGCTGCTGCTGTTGCCAAAGCCACGGCCTCGCCCCCTACTGTGCTGTCCTTGCCGTTTGGCGCTTGTCGTTTTGCCGTTTGTTGTTCGCGTCTTTAATGTAGCCTACTTTTTAAGCACAGCTCGCTGTCGCATTCTTGTAGTGTTATCCCTTCGGTTTTTGCTTTATGCTCGTTTCGTTTTTGCTCGTTTCGCTTTTGGCTGCCATTTTGCCTCATTGTCTAGTTGCTTTGCAGCAGTTGGCTTCCTCTTCGATTGCCATGCCTCGGTGTCCTTGTCCGCGTCTTCGGCCTTACGCCCTTTTCGTTTTCCCTTCGCCCCTGTGCGTGCACCCCTGTGTGATTCACTGTCCTTGTCAGCAGTTTGTAGCAGTTGCTTTGCAATGACTTCTGCATTTCTTGTGGCCAAACACACACTCACACCCACACAGCTAAGGCAGTCCGCATTTCAAGCAGAATTATCCACATATCCAACAAATGGTATGAAATTGCACGATAAAAATATTGACACAATGCTACGCTGCATATATTAAAAATTTGCTAAATGCAGGCCAATAGGATAAAATACTAGATGGATTATAATCAGGAGAACAAATGAAGCTAATTAAAAAATCTCAAATATGATCCGATTTGAAACCGCAAGGATCAGTGTCTGAGAACGAATTCATTCCTTTCAAATAATGCCCACATTGTGGCGTTCCGGAATAACATCACAGTTTTTCCATGCACTAGAATATCTTTAAACCGACTGTTTCCATAATATTAGATAAATACATATTTTTTCCAATATCTGAGAAAGTAATATTGAAAATACCACTTGGTCATCAAGGATATATACAAATAAAACGCACGCTGGTTAGGTGACAACAGCAACAAGAATAGCAGCCCGCGGATGTAGGTAACACGCGACCCAACTGCTAGCTTCAAATAGTCCTCCATCGTCCCTCCCAAATCCCAGACCCAATCTCTTCGACAGGGGTAGTCGCATTCGCAGTTATAGTCTTAGCCTGTCTGACTCTGCCAGCTATTTGACAGTTGATTTCTGTCACAGCTGCTGCTGCTGTGATTTGTGTTTCCCTTGTTTCTACTCGCCTCTTTTTTTGAGTTTTTTTTTTTTGCCGTTGCCCACTTTTCGGTTGCTGCTTTAAAATTTATTGCTCAGACACACTGTGCGTCAGCTATGTCGCACTTTCCCCTTTGGGCGTAATGTCTGCGTATTCATATATGTGATGCTAAACCGTCGTCATAATATGTCCATATATCATGAGAACTACGAGTTAAACTCAAACTCAAGCCCAAACTCAAACTGAAAGTGGAACTAAGACTGAGAATGAGACTGAAACCAAGCAGGAATCGTACTTGAGGTAAATAAAATATTTAGGAAGCTGATATTTACCTTTACAGTGGGTTTTCTAATGCTGTCATAACCATATATTAAAGGATCTATTAGTCAAAATAGTATGTTTACTTGTCAAAGATTCACATTTTTGCGTTAAACAGAATATGAGTTTAATTAGGCTAATTTTCTAGCATACTCGAGGCAAACATTCTCAAATATCTTTATTTTAGCATATTGGTCAACTCAACAACGTGGCCAATAAGAGAAAATTGTTGCATACTTGTATTAATTTTTTGTTGACTTCGTGACGATTTATGTTTATGTCATCTTAACGTAAATATTTGTTGCCCAACAGACTTGAAACAGAGGAGCAACCCAATAAATCAGATTTTTGGATGTTTTAAATAAGATTAAATGCAAAATATAAGGATTATATTTAAATTAGATAATTACATGATATTCAAATTCATATAACATAACGTTAATATAAAATATATTTTTAAGAAATCTGCCCTAAAACGCACCGTTTTCGTGTATAATCGTTAATTATGAGACTGAGAGAGAGTGAATAACATGAATGTACCACGATTTGTCAAATTGTTTTTCATTCGATTTTTCCCCTGTTAATAGGTTAACTTAATGCACTCCACGCTTTATTTCATGGCCTGTAATGAGTAGCAATTTCCATTGGAGCCGCTCTAGTTCTTTCCGTTTGGAGAGCGCTCGTCCGCGCGTAAGTTCTTACCGCCATTTTGGTGGCTGGGCAGCTGCAGCAGTTTTGCTGTCGAAGGATTCTGTGCGCTCTCGTATTGACAGAGCCAAGTGCCACTTGATTGTCCTGGTCGCCATTTTGTTTACTTCATAAGTAAACTAAGACACTTGGCCAATATTTTTCATAATGGCGTTTATCTTGTTCCTAATGTTTCTGCTGTTGCAGCTGCACTTGAGTTGCCAGCATCGTTTGCTTTGTCATTTAAGCAACTAATGCTGCTGCTGCTGGCTCTTGCCAGGTGAAGTGGATGTTGCTCTAATTAAATTGCTGCCCGCTTCACTATGCCGTTAGACAGGCACTTGGCTGGTACTTACTTGGCTCACTCCTCACCACCCTCAACATGTTGACTGACGTGAATAAATCAAGTTAAATAATTGCCACTCGTATTGTTGTCTCTTGCTGGCCTTATAAAACTTGTTTAACATGCGCAGCACTGTCTAGCACACAAAAAACACGCCCACAAGCAGTTAGCACCCATACAAACACACACCCACATATACACACAGTGGCATGCGACTGTTTGGTCGCCCCTCTGCACAGGAAACTAAACAAAAATCACACAAAAAACTTTTTGTTTTGCATAAATGTGGTCCTTTTCCCTTGGCCTCGTTTTCGTTTGGCAAACAAACTACATACGCCATGAAACAAAATTTCTCTGCACAATTTCAACACAATTAAAATATTTTGCGGAGCACACACACATTCCAACGCATACTCACACATAATGAGGATCACTTCCTGTCGGCGCAAAACTTCCGGTCATGGCGACCGTTTCACATTTTGCGCGAGTTGACTAAGTTAACCGTGCTGAGCCCAAAGGATTGGGGGACAGGGGGTATGGGTTCATTTGTAGATTATGAATGTATTCACTTTACTTGAATTTCATTGGAACATCATTTACTCAGCTTTTGGATAATTTAATCAATTAATTTGTTAGTTAGTATTGCCGTTTGTCCGTCCTTATGAACGCAACTTTTTCGATAGAAACTTGAAACTTGGAACGTATACTGGTCTGTGCCCGCGTCTAACAAAGTGTAAGAATTGGAGTGCTACGTCCACTAGGTGGCTAGAAAATCGTTAAAATCGATATTCGCAAATCGATAAAGCCATATGTCTCACACAATTTTAAGGCTACGGTTACCAAATTTGGTTGGTAAGTTGTTGGCGATGTCCTTCAAAGATTGGGATATGCCACGCCCACACCCGCTACCCCGAGGCTCCCGACCCAAAAAATGTTAACTGCATTCAAAACAAATGCGCCCATAATCGCCAATTCCGATATTTCGGAAAGTGTAAATCGATAAATTTGCATATCACCCACAGTTTTAAAGGTAAAGTCAACAATCTAAGAAGAAACCTTGGTGGTAACCTTCTCCAAAGATCGGCATATATTTCTGCTATCATAAACAAGTGTTCATTCTTGAGCATTCTACCAAGTGCCGGACGAGTGTCGGCGTTAACATGATGAAAAGTTTCTTCTTTTAACTCTAAATAATATTCTTTTGTTTTGCTTAATTCCCTCTTTAAGTTGTGAAGCTCTTCTGTACGGTTTGTAGGATGTCCGAATGGATTCCAAACTACTTCCGGATCTTCGCTAAACATTCCAATATATCCTACAATTTCAAGTTGATTTTCTTAGTACACATCAAATTTCCTCAGTTCTAGCTGTGCAGCCAGCACTAAGTGTAAGCCCTCCCTTTTCTGGTAGGTCTATTATTTCTCCGACTTCTTCGTTGTTGTTTTCTATATATAATAAGACTCTAGTTGCTAATAATGGAGTTGATGCCAAGCCATAGATAAACGAATCGTTAGCTTATAACATTTTATTTTTTTAATTGGAGAATCTTTCCGCAGTATTTGTAGATATGTTTGATCTTTTTTTTATCAATGTTAATCTGCCTATACATTTTCTCAATATCGGCAGATACTACAAATTACCATTTACGTGATTTGATTAATATATCAAATATGTTCTTCTGAACTATCGGACCAACCCACATTATATTATTTAAACTTATATTATTTGTTGCTTTTGCTGAAGCCTCAAATTCCACCCGTACTTTGGTTGTTAAGCTTACTTTTTTACTACTGCTTGATGCGGTAAATAATATCTTCCTTCTTAACTAGATGCAACCATGTATCCCAAATTAATGCATTCTTTCATGAATATATATATTCTATTTTTCGTTTATTGTTTCTTTCTAACTTTCTCTCCAAGTTGATAAAAAGGGACATTGCTGGGTTTTTGAATTATCTAACTCTTTATTAATAACTAATCTAAACTATTTATTAGTCACTAAATGGTATAGTGACTAAATATTTTCCATTTTGTTATTTTTTTGTTGCTTGAATAAAATTTTGTTGACATGTTTCTTTTCAATATCTCTCAACTCGTCCTTTTCCAACTCCCAAAACCTTTATAAATCGAAGTTTTGAATGGCTGTTTTGATAACGTTTTTTTTTTTACTTTCGGACATTGCGCAACCAGATACTATCCAACCAAAATATGTATTTTGACCAAGCATTGACCAAGCATGACTAATCCTTTTTTAAAAATATGAGTATATAAATCTGTCCCAATTATAACATCTATACGCCCTGATTTATTTAATTTTGGGCAGCTAAAGTATATCCATCCCTATCTGTAATATTAATATTGAGCGACTTAAGTGGTAGGGCCTTCATTAATTTTAACAATACAATTGCCTTAATTTCGTATGGCTATATATCTAAATTTCGAGTTCTTATGTCTAATTTTACTTTGTATTTAAATGTACTACATACTGAACCAACACCACTAATTTCTGTGAGGTTTTTATTTTTTTATTCGCGGCAGCTTTAGAATGTGGAGAGCTTCTTTGGAATTTATAGTGCTTTGAGACCCACATCAATAAGTGCTCTTAACTTCGCATAGCCTCCGTTTTCCGATTTTATTTCTATAATTGCTATTGTTAGTATTGCCCTTTCTTTAGTGACACACGAATTTACTTTTTTATTCACTATAAATATGAAGCATTCTGTTATGCCTTATATTATATAATGCACAAACATCTTCGCTACTGCATTGTTTGTTAACAGTATGTCTTAAACATCTTATGCGAATCTGTTCATTCTTAACTCGTTCGAGTCTTTTAACCGGTGGCATATTTTTGAATATAAAGCAATTAAATATATTATGTCCCGTTCCTTTGCAAATATTCTTTTAAATTGTTGTTTAATTGTTGTTTTAGTAACTTCTTGCACAGAACTTAATGAGGTGAGTCTCTGCTCTATGTAATCTAATACGATGCTTAATTGTTGAATATCTTTTGTCTTTTTGACATGATGTTCAAAATCTTGCAACGCTTCTTTATTAAATTTCCTAACTATTATGCTTGCGAATATGCAATCAACTTCTTCAGTTATATTTGATTTTAAATAAATGATATGTATAGATTCATTAATCAATTTTTATTGTCTAGCTTAGTCGTTATTTGGATATGATAACTCCAATATTAACTCAAAATATTTTCCGTTTGTTTTCATACCGCTTGGTTAGCAAATCTTTCAGAGCTCCCTGTCAGTAAGTGGGAAACCATGCTCCTTGCTTTTGCTCTTAAAGCAGTTTTTAAATAGTCAAACTTAAGAGGTACTCTCCATTATGAATTATTTCAGTGAATAATTCAGAAAAAAATGTCTCATTCTTTCTCCACTATATGGGCATCTCAATTTTAGCCAATACTGGTAGCTCATCAGTTTTTATAACCTTTAAAAATGGTTAAAAATGGTATAATGGTTTTGTGCAAATGTATTTAACAGGCAGAAGGACGCATCGCCGACCCATAAAGTATATATATTCTTGATCAGGATCAACAGCCGTCTGTGCGTCCGTCTGTATGAACATGCGGATCTCAGAAACTATTAGAGCCAGAGACTTGAAATTTGGAATTCAGTTTGCTTTATTTTATCAATAACTGCCACCGTTTAAGGAATATCGATACATTTCGATTTCCGATAGCGGTTAATGCTACAGTTTTAAAAACAGAATTAATACATAATATGCATATGCATATGATTGATCAACTGCCCTAATTTCATCAAGATCGGATAAGTAACACCCAAGTAATAGTGGAAAATATATTCTTATATTGATCTCATTTCTATCAGCAGCTGCAAGCATTTTTGTATGCATATATACAGCATACATATACATATATGCGAGCGGATGTGTGAAAAAGAGATGGCATGATAATTGCCGCGAAATTTTCTATATGTGTTTGTGTACATTCTGGAGAGCCCCGTTACCTACGATTGCGTGTATGCATGTGTGTATGTGCACGTATTTGTAGCCAGTCAGATCGGGTCAGTTTGCGCATGTGAATAAAAATATGCACTGGCTTAGTTATAGTTTAGTTTTTTGTAGTCCCTGGGCCTGCCATAAGAAATGAAATTTGCCAAGTCGAGCTCTCTCGACTACAGCAATTTTACTAACTTCTTTTACTTGCTTCTTTTAATCATACTACAATATTATCATATGTGTTTTGGTCAAATATACTAAGCATTGTAGCGAACCTTATTATTCGGCTTAGCTAAACTCAGTCGAGCTGTGGGTTCGAGCAACAAATTTATAATTGATCGCGATGCAATAATTAACAACACAAGGATTTTTTTATATATATTAAATTAAATATTGGTTTTATTTAATTTTCACTATTTAGGTTTACAATTGCACTGATCGTTTGCACTGTAGTTGGCACTTGGGTTTTACAACCGTTCACTGCAGCCCTTGGTCAGCTTCGAAGAGTTCACCTGTTCGCGAGAGTTTGCTCCAGGTAAATCCGCGCACCAACTAGGAAAGTTCGAGACGTCTGTCTGCCCGATAACGTCACCATACGGCGTTCCGGTTATGCACCCGGATTCGCTCGTACACGCGCTGCCTAAACACAGACTCGGACCCACTCGGGGTCGTTGGGTTTTGTGCGGATTCCGCCTGTTGCTACGACTCAAGCGTGGCAAGGATTTACCCTTCTCACTAACTTCAGGACCTCAATGTCCTGCGTTGTCCTTAGGCCTGGTAGCGTCGAATCCTTCGATGCTCCTTGTTGGTGTATCGTCCTGGCAGCGTCGAGTCCTTCGATGCTCCTTGGTTGTGTATCGTTCTGTTCGCTATACACTTTCACACTTATGTTGTTTACTGACGTTTTACTTTTCCGCTGCACTCGCGTAGATTTGGTTCATAGCTTCCGCGCTTCTGAACTCTGACTTTTGGACCCCACTTCAGTGTGCTGCGACGCCCTTTTCATAGGCCTGCGTCGTAGCCTTTTGTCGCGACTGTACCAAAAATCACGTGATCGTCTTGGTGGCGTGATTTTTGGTAGCCAGCCTATGTCTGCCGTTAGTGCGAGTATGGATGGCGATATTGCGCTCGCCGTACTCCCCACACCATAACGGCACATGTCCTGATGGACATGTGTGTCAGACACGCTCATATGGCTGCGTGAGAAAGAGAGAGGGCGAAAGAGAGCGAATTCACACTCCCCCTTTCTTCGGCCGTGGAAGACTTCCACTACTCAGCGGTGATGGTTTGGCTGTGGATAGATAAGTTTAAATGCCGACATTAGTTCCCCCCCCCCGCCCCTTTCAGTGCAGATATGTATTGTTTCATTCATATATACATATATATTTCTCCTTTTATATACATATGTATTATGTATTGTGCTACGTTTTTTTTTCTCTTCTCTCGGCGGTCGTCACACTGGTGCTCTCAATAGCGCAAGCGTTGTTGCCTATTTTATGTCTGTGATAGCCAAAAGTTTTCGACAGCCGTTGCACTATATTCTTCAAGTGCCCTCTAGGAAGGTCATGGCTATTCTCCCTTTCTGCATTAGGAGTGGCTTGTTCTTCTCTGAACATTCGCCGCGTTCAGGGCGGTTCACCTGTTTTGGACCCGCCTTAGGGCTCCAATTAATATTTATATTTATTTTTGTTATTCTTATTATTCTTTTATTTTATTTATATGTTAATATATATATATAGATATTTATTTATTACTATTTTTTTTTATATGTAGGTGCATACGACCTTTGTATACTCTTCTTTTTTTTATTCTTACCCTGGCGTTTATTTTCATTATGTATATATATATATTCTTTTTTTTTTTATTATTCAGGTGTATAAGTGAGTCCAATTTTGTTTTTGGAATCACACTGATCTCCCCCCCCCCCCACAGTTTAATTTTGGGGATTTTGGGACTCACCTGTCTCCTTGCTGTGTGGCTTCAGGTCGCTTACATGTGCCGTCCTTATCCGTTTGTCTGCCGTGTCCTTTAATTTGCAGATCACCGGTGACGTGAAATCCACGATTTGGTACGGGCCGCCGTATCTCGGTGCTAGTTTGGCTGCGAATCCCTCCGCCGCATTCGATAGGTGGTGTAATTTCACCCACACCCTATCTGTGACTTTGGGGCTCCATTGCCTGCGGCGAAGGTTGTAGTGCCTTGCCTGGTCTTGAGAGGCCTCGACCGCGGCGAATTGACTTGACTTATATTGCTGGACATATGCTCTTACGTCTTTATATAAGCCTGGGCAATAGTAGCGCGCTGCTACTCGGGCTATTGTTTTCCTGCTACCCGTATGTCCTGCGGTGGCGGTGTTGTGGTTTTCCCTTCAGGACATGTGGCCTTTTGCCAGTTGGCACACACAATTTCCAGGCTGTCACATCCTCTGTTCCGGCTCTGTGCGGGATGTGCCTGTATAAATTTCCAGACTCCTCCATATAGTCCGGGAACTTCCGTGGATTTTTGGATATGGTGGTACGCATCTTTTGGATCCAGAGGCAGTCTTTATTCGCTTGGTCCATCGCGTCCTCCACCGTTGCGATCCTGCGGCATGTATCCTTCAGGGGCTGTCGAGATAGGGCATCTGCAACCACGTTCAGGTTTCCCTTCCTGTATTTGATGTCGAAATCAAATTGTTGCAGTTCCAGTGCCCATCTCGCAATCCTGCCTGAAGGGCTTTCGATGGAGTTGAGCCACTTCAGTGCCATATGATCCGTGATGACGGTGAAGTGGTATCCTTCCAAGTAAGGTCGCAGCTTCCTTATGCCCCAGATTATTGCAAGGCACTCTTTTTCGGTCGCAGAGTAGTTGCGCTCCGCACCATTTAAAGATCTGCTTGCATACGAGATGACCCGTTCACCCTCTTCTGAGTTTTGGGTCAGTATCGCTCCCAAGCCATAATTGCTAGCATCCGTCTGCAAGCAAAATGGCCTTGAGAAATCTGGGCATGCTAACACAGGTGATTGTGTTAGCTTTGACTTCACCGTCTCGAAAGCTTCTTGTCGCTCTTCGGTCCATTCCCATTTTATTCCTTTTTTTAGAAGTGCGTTGAGTGGGTGCACTGTTGTGGCGAAATCTGGTACAAAACGCCTATACCAGGATGCCACTCCCAAGTATTGTCGCAACTCTTTCACGTTTCCTGGTGGCTTTAGTTCGGCGATAGCAGCTACTTTCTCTGGGTCAGTGCGGATTCCATCTTCCGTGACCTGATGCCCGAGATATTTTAGCTCTTTCTTGAAGAAGTCGCATTTGTCTACGTTGATCTTCAGGTTCGCTGCCCTCAGCCGTCGGAACACTTCCCTCAGGTTGTCCATATGTTCCTCGCGTGTCTTCCCGATCACTATGATGTCGTCTAGATATGCGAACGCATGTGGCATCATTTCGGGTCCGATCACGCGATCCAGGGCTCTCTGGAACGTAGCTGGTGCCGAATGGAGTCCGAATGGCATTACTTTCCATTGGAACAGTCCTTTTCCCGGGACTGTGAATGCCGTCTTCGCTCGACTCTCTTTCTCCATCGGTATTTGCCAGTAGCCATCCTTGAGGTCCAAACTCGTGATATATCGAGCCTCTCTCAATTGGTCCAGGATATGGTGGACTCGTGGCAGCGGGTATGCGTCCTTTATTGACTTGGCATTCAATTGCCTGAAGTCTACGCAGAGGCGCCATTTGCCAGTCTTCTTCCGCACCATCACTATCGGAGCGCTGTGTGGGCTTTTTGATGGCTCGATGCATCCCTTGGCCAGCAGTTCATCCACTTGTTTGTTGATTTCCGCCTGCATCTTGGGATTTTTGGGGAAGTATCGCTGTTTTATCGGCCGATCGTCACTCATGGTCATGCGATGCTCCGTTATGGGCGATGTTCCCTTAATGGCCTCAAACGCGGCTAATTCCCGTTGCAGAAAGTCTTCGATTTCTGCGTCCGGATCTGCTGGTGGTATGACCGTTTTTGCCACGGACAGTCTCTCCTCCTGGTGTTTTCGTGGTCCGTCTCTGGGTATATTTATCTCTAGTCCGGCGCACTCCACAACCGTGCCCATGCCAGACAGAAAATCCCATCCAAGAACTAAGTCATCTATGACTCCTGGGAGGATTAGTAGGGCGATGTCCATATTGTTCTGTCCGAACCTGATGTTCACCTCGACTTGTTCTTGGACTCCGCTGTTTCGGCCATCTGCCATGCGGACTCGCCGTTTGGTTGCGCACCGTCGGCCTACGTTGGACAGTCCACGAGCTAGCTCTTCACTAACGAAACTACTCGTGGCCCCTGTATCAATCGTAGCCTTGTACTGGCAGTTGCCGACCTCTACGACCGCTGTCAGCTGCGCTCCCTCGTCCTGCAGGCTGCCGACTAGCGTCTTGGGGCTGTCCTGTTCGGCTCCCGCTCGCCCCTTGGTGACGGACGCCGTTGTCCGTTTCCCGACGGGCAACATACTGGCGTACGCACTCCAATACGCCCGCACATCCAACAATAATCCAGCGTGGAGTTCGTGCACTCTATTGCTAGGTGTCCCTCCTGGCCACAGAGTCTGCAGGCCATCGCTGGATTATGTATGTGTGTTTGGATGCTGTCGCGTCTCGTCCTCGGGGCTGGTCTGGGTCTCGCGTCGGCTTCGGCTCTCACGTGGTGCTCTTTGCTGTGTGTCCATCCACTGTCCGCTAACCGCCTGAGCCGTGACCCGTCTTGTCTTGGCGCTGGCTCTATTTGGCGGTAGCGACGCATTTGTGGAGCCTCCATATGTCGTCGTGGTGGCTCCCTGCATCTCTGTAGAGGCTGTACTTGCCTTTCCTGTGGAACAATTTTACCTCGGCTGTACTTGACTTTCCTGTGGAGCGTTGTACCTCGGGTGTTCTTGCCTTTCCTGTGGAGCGTTGTACCGCGGGTGTTCCATGCGTCTCTGTTGCGGCTCTATCTGCATTCGCCGTGGAGTGTTGTAACTCGGCTGCTCCGTGTGGCTCTGCTGTCTCAGCTTTTCTCTATCTGCCTCGAGCTCCTCAAACACGACGGTTAAGAACATCAATTCCGTTAGGTCGTTGAATTGATCTGGTTCGCGAGAGTTTGCTCCAGGTAAATCCGCGCACCAACTAGGAAAATTCGAGACGTCTGTCTGCCCGACAACGGCACCATACGGCGTTCCGGTTATGCACCCGGATTCGCTCGCACACGTGCTGCCTAAAACACAGACTTGGACCCACTGGGGTCGTTGGGTTTTGTGCGGATTCCGCCTGTTGCTACGGCTCAAGCGTGGCAAGGATTTACCCTTCTCATTAACTTCAGGACCTCAATGTCCTGCGTTGTCCTTAGGCCTGGTAGCGTCGAATCCTTCGATGCTCCTTGTTGGTGTATCGTTCTGTTCGCTATACACTTTCACACTTATGTTGTTTACTGACGTTTTACTTTTCCGCTGCACTCGCGTAGATTTGGTTCATATCTTCCGCGCTTCTGAACTCTGACTTTTGGACCCCACTTCAGTGTGCTGCGACACCCTTTTTATAGACCTGCACGTGATCGTCTTGGTGGCGTCATTTTTGGTAATTTTCCACTGCCATTTGCTGGCGCCAGGCTATGTCTGCCGTTAGTGCGAGTATGGATGGCGATATTGCGCTCGCCGTACTCCTCACACCATAACGGCACATGTCCTGATGGACATGTGTGTCAGACACGCTCATATGGCTGACAACCTGCGTGTGAAAGAGAGAGGGCGAAAGACAGCGAATTCGCCGCAACTGCAATCAGGGCCGGATCTCGGCTTGATATACAGTTACTGTGAGGGGCGCATATAGCATAAATGTATATTTCATATGCATTTATTTGTTGAGGCTTATATGGCTCCTCACAGCATATTTTGCATATCCAACTTAAATTCCTTAACTTCGTCTATAATATACAAGTTGCTCTCAAAACTTTGAATTTTCTGTAAAACCCTTTCCACAAAAATTTAATTTTGTTCCTTCTCAATGCGAAGATTTCAACATCTTTATTTCTTATTACCTCCTCATCCCATTTTCATCAAGCTTGCATTATTTGATATAAGTTGAGTTTTAATTTGATTTATTTCTTCTAAATTAAATAGACTAAAGTCCTGCTCTACTAATTTCACTCTAGTAATTAGGATTGACTGTTCCTTTAAAGTTTTTACTTTCTTGTCAGAAAATAAATTGCTCATTATTTTAAACTTAATTTCAGATTAATTTAAATGAGTCTGTTTGCTCCCGCGAAGATTGTTTCCCGCAATGATGGTTTCCCGCGAAGATTCTCCCACAACGATTTTTTCTCCTATCGCGACGACTTGTGTCTCTTGCGATGACTATCTTCCACGAATAATTGCTTCCACCCGTTATGATTGTTTAGCGCGCAGATTTTCAGGAGACGAATTTTCTCCCGCGATGATCGTTGTAGTGTGAAGATTCTCCCACGATGATTTTTGCTCCACTCTCGACGATTTTTGCTCTTCTCGAGACGACTTGTGCCCCTCTCGCGGTGACTTGTGCTTGTAGATTGCTTCAGTTAACTTCACTTCTCTTCACTATTTTTTTCAAAACGCCACACTTTCAACTTCGTGTGTGTTTTTTACATGTCACTCCATATATGTATTCATTTATGTGTATCATTTGTTTCAAATAATCTGCTTTTGTTTAAACAATTTTTTTTTATACAATGCCCCTTCCCACTGGTGGGGGAGAACAAAGTAAATTATTTGTGGCAACCTATAGCTGGCTTCACTCAGACATTAAGGTGCTGGCTTATTATCTGAGTTTCCTGGTGGGGGAAAACTGCAGATTGTCTCGAAGTACCAAATGCTTACAAGAAACCGAGTCGATTTGTAAGTTTGAACTGATTTCGTTCCTTAAAATCTGAACCATGCAAGGGTCTTGTACAATTTATCTATTTTTTCTTATCATTATCCTGTTCTCAAGCGGGCGCTGCTGCCGCTTGATAACCTGCTAGACATTTTTATCCTTAACATGAGTTACATATATTTCTGCTATCTTAAGCCAGTGTTAATTCTTGAACACTTTGCTTACTGAGCTGCTAGACTACTGCTACCGTCAGCCCAGGTTTCAACAAAATCGGTTCTAGTAATCATACTCCAAGATATAACTGGACTCTGTCTTAGTCGCCTTCTCATATTGCTTGGCCGCTAGGCAGGTGCATAGCGGCTTACCCGACAAGAGCCGACTTGGTCATTGCCATGTTAATGATGATAAGACCAGAGGTACTTATCCGAGCAATGTCATCCGCTTATCAAATCAGTCGCCACATACGACAAGCTATAACTCTCTGTGGTGGTATTCTTATGCCCTCCTCACCCCATGGGTGTGTATGTGTGAGCGTGTGCATTTAATAAATAATGCTTTTTGTTGTAAATGACTAGTTCAAACGAAGAATTAAACGCAGTTTGTCATTATGGATTATATTTATTAAGCGCGAATGCGTCTTTACTTTGCGAAGAATTTAGAGCAACTAACAAATAGAATGCAGAAAGTTAAACATAAAACATGTGTTACCAAAGCTTCGGTATTAATCGATGTAGCGATATTAATCGATGGCGTTAAAATTCAAACATATTTCAACACTTTTCATGTCAAATATCATGAGAGATGAATCTGTGCTGCGACGTTTTCGCCGTGTTTTGGTAGCAGCAGCCGTCGCGACAACATAAGCGCCGACAACAATAACAACAGCGGTGGCAACAGAAACAAATATCGAAGGAATGCTGGTAAAAATTCTTGGTATAGTTTTATTAATTTTAAAATAACAAATATAATTTTGAGTAACTTTTATTGGCTCATTTGCGTATCGGCATGCAAACTCTGTCTACTATTTGGACGGCCTTGCTCAAGGAAATATGGCGTGGGTCTTGTACTACCCAGACAAACGGTGTTACAATAATAATGTCATAGATAGCGAAGGACTAAGGATGAAAATCGCACCGGACAAAATAGAAGCGGACTGACATACTTTATTCCACTAAGACAATTGTGAACCCAACCTTGTAGGAATCAACCATGATTTTTGATCCTACCCTAAACAAGCCTTCGGTGCTGTAAACCTAAGGTACCTTTTTATGAATACTAATTAATTCATATTGACATATTATAATTTGAAAGTAATCAGAGCCTTATTCATGGCTACAGTATTTCACATGATTATAATTAAACTATTTTTTTACAATGCAAATATTTGTATATGCAAAGAAAATTCTTCTTCAAAATGATACACTTTACTAGAAAATATTATAACAAATTTATAAGTAATGAATTTATTTTTAATTAAATATATTTTTCAATGATAATGACGATGACGATATAGCTCTGTCACGAACCTTTTCATTTTGGTTAGTTTCAGCTAGGCTAAAACTCCCCTGCGGCGGCGGTGTTGTGGTTCACGCTTAGGATTTGCGTTCTCTTCCCGGTTGGCACACACAATTTCCAGGAAGCTACATCCTCTGTTCCACCTTTATGAGGTATGTGTCTGTACAGGTTTCCAGACTTGTCCATGTAATCTGGAAACTTCTTGGTATTTTTCGTTATGGCCGTTCGCATGTTTTGGATCCAGTGGCAGTTTTTATTTGCTTGGTCCATCGTGTCTCCCACAATTAAGATTCTCCGGCATGTCTCCTTCAGGGGCTGTCGAGATTGGGCATCTGCAAAACTTACTGCTGGTTTGACTGTCTTTGCTATGTACAGTCTCTCCTCCTGATGCTCTTGAATTTTTTTTCCATGTATATTTATCCTCAGGCCTGCGCCTTCCAAAACCGTTCCCATGCCAGACAGAAAATCCCATCCGAGAACTAAGCCATCGATGGCTCCAGGGAGTATCAGTAGAGTAATATTCATACTACTCCTTCCGAGTCTGATATTCACCTCGATTTGTTCTAGGACTCCGCTGTTTCGGCCATCTGTCATGCGGACTCGCCGTTTGGTTGCGCATCGTCGGCCTACGTCGAACAGTCCACGAGCTAGCTCCTACTAACTACTCGTGGCCCCTGTATCGATCTTAGCCTTGTGCTGACAGTTGCCGATCTCTGCGACCGCTGTCAGCTGCGCTCCCTCGTCCTGCAGGCTGCCTATTAGCGTCTTGGGGCTGGCCTTTATCGGTTCCCTCTCGCCACTTGGTGGCGGACGCCGGTGTCCTTTTCCCGACGGAAAACATGCTGACGTACGAGCTCCGATATCCAACAATAATCCAGCATAGGATTTGTGCACTCTATCGCACGGTGTCCGTTCTGGCCGCAACATCTGCTGGCCATCGCAGGGTTATTTATATGCGTTTGTCTGTTGTCGCGTTTCGTCCTCAGGGCTGGTCTGGGTCTCGTGTCGACTTCGGCTCTCTCGTGGTACGCTTTGCTGTGTGACCGTCCACTATCCGCTATCCGCATAAGCCGTGGCCAGTTTTGCCTTGGCGCGGGCTCTATATGGTGGTAGCGACGCCTCTGTGGTGGATCCATGTGGCTCTATTGAGGCTCTACTTGCCTTCGATGTGGGGTGTTGTAACTCGGGTGCTCCACGCGGCTCTGCTGTCTCAACTTCTCCTTGTCGGCCTCGAGTTCGTCAAACGCGGCTGCAAAATGCATAAATTCTGCCAAGGCGTTGAATTGACCTGGCCTGGTGTATGCTCGTAGGTCTAGGAGGCTGTTGCTGTAGATTTTGTGCAGTTGTTCGTTCGCCGAATACTGCAGTGGCCGCATTAGCGTGTGACTTCGTCCTTTAAGTTTTCAAAGTAATCTCTTGGCAAGAAATACTCCTGAAAACTCTGGACAAATGATATCCATCTCGTCCAATGCTGATTATTGGCTACGTACCATTTCAGTGCCATTCCCTGGAGTAGTTCACGCATGGTCCTGGGAATTAAATTCAGGTTGAGTCCATATGTATCGGCTGACCACTCGACCTGTTCCAAGAATTCTAACGGCTTCGTGGTGCCGTCGAAGCGAAAATTCCATTCCCGGACTTGTTTTGCTACCCTCGGGTATTCTTGATGGGTGTGGTGAGGGTGTTCCCCATACTGTGCGGTTGTCGTCTCGAGCGCGCGCTGCTGCGTTCATTGCTGGTATGCTCAACTGGGCGAAATCTATGTTCGTCGCTTCTCTTGCATCCGCAACTTTTCCTATTTCTTTGGCCGGTGAAGTTCTGCTATACATAGCTGCCATTTCCTGAAGTTGCGTGCTGTATAGTAGTTAGGATTCGTTAGCCATCGCCGACTCTCTTCGCGATTGAGTTTGGCAATCTCCGTTCTTAGTTCTTGCACTCACTGACTTGTCGTGTGTGGCGACGCCCCTTTTATAGATCTGGTCGCCTCGGTGGCGTGATCTTTGGAAGTTTTCCACGGCTTTGTCGCTTCCGTCCCATTGGTGTAGGTGTCGGGTGGCCCATTTGGGTCTCACGCTGGCCCTCTAGTGGAATGCGCTGACGGAAGCTAGTGGTGGTGTCAGTTGTCCATTTGAGTCCCACGGTGGACTTCTTGTAGCATATGCTGACGAAGGCACGTGCGCTGCTGGTTGCAGTTGATTTCGTCGTTGACGAAATATGCTGCCGCGCCGAAAGATCCGAATGTCGTTGGAATGCGCTGACGGAGGCTAGTTGATGCGAGGGGCGTATATAGCGTATAGCATTATTTGCCAATCTA
Source organism: Drosophila paracracens (assembly GCA_035044025.1). NCBI lineage: Eukaryota > Metazoa > Arthropoda > Insecta > Diptera > Drosophilidae > Drosophila > Drosophila paracracens. The sequence continues at coordinate 360,443 of JAWNMN010000897.1, forward strand.
TATGGCTCCTCACAGCTCTTTGGGCTATTTATTTGTAACTAGAAAAAATAAATTTAAATTTCGATTCTGAGAGGTGTTGATATTGTTTACCATCTTTATGTCTTTAGGCTAAGTTCACAAGTTGCACAACGCAACCCAACGCTTTTTTTCCTATGGCCGAACACAAAAAAAATAAACATTTCTCTAATGCACAGACAACAATATCTATAAAACGAAGAAAAGCCATCGGCGGCCAGTGCCGTGGTCGATAGCATATTGTGGTGTGGATGTCGAATGGTTGATGTGGAGTGCTTGCAGTTTTTGCAAGTTAGGTCATGGTATCAGGGTATATGTATCAATTTTGCAGATATCGGGTATACACACAGTACTGATTAACAGCAATGTAATTTTCTTAGTTAATTTTTTTTTTGTTATTGCACACACACACACACTTTGCACCAGTGTTCACCCAGTTCCGCATGTTTCCAGATTAGATTTATGGCAGCGTGAAATTTGTTTACGGTCATTGAACAAATATTTCGCACGGATCTTGATAATTGCCTGTGACCTTGGCCGCAGCATGAATAAGAATAAAATGCATTCTAGAGCGCAAGCGTTGGAGGCTTAAAGTTCAAGGACTTGAGAGCGAAAAGCTTAATGAGCGCAAGCTTAAGGCAGCTGCACTAGCTGAGCTAGGCTTGCAGCGAGCGTGCGTTTTTCGGCATTAACTTTTGCACTATTTGGCGTGACCATTATGGAGCTTGTCATCGTCATCATGAGCAGTGTCTGATATTACTCTGGCTGTTGCTTCTTATCCTGTAACTAGTTTCTCAACGCATTCGTATTCATCTAAATTTTCATGGATTCTACGCTTACACAGCTCTAGCGCTTTTGTAAGACTTTTTGTGAGCATATACCCCACCTCATAATCTTCCCCTCTAACCAACGACTGCTCCTAGTTTATGTGAGTTCGTGTTTGAAATCCGAACCTTTCAACCTTTTATCGCTTAAAATGACAGCATATATTTTGAGTCTCGATCGATGCTGCTGGCAGGATAATTTCATTTAGCCGGTTAGACAGCTCTTCGCCTGTCCGCCCGTTTGCCTGCCCGCTAGTCCGTCCGATTCAGCCCTGTCATGTGACATGGACATCGCCCGCCAGCTCCTTGCCCTGAACTATTAGCTCCGTTAACAAAATTTGCACATACACTCTCACACACAAACACACATGCTTCTTGACAGCGCAAGCAATTTTTTCCTTTCTGGTTTTTATTTTCGTTTTCTTTTCTGTTGTTTTCTAAATTTTTTTTCTTGGAACCGAAAAGCTTTTTTCCGAATTTACTAGGAATGCCTGGACTTTAAGCATCTTCCAGCTGACATCGCCTGTCAATTGTCGTTGAGGTACCCATGACTACAGTGGGTCAAGGGCCAGCCACTCTGCCACACTCGAGTGGCAGTCAACTTGCTGCTGCTCTGGGGCATACATACATACACACATACAAATAACACTGAAACTAGACGACGACATAAAGTTCAATTCAGCCAGGCAACACTCAAGTGCATGTGCTCAAAGTGATCCCTTACCAGACACTTGATATAGTCGACGATTTAATGTATGAGGCAGTTCCCAACATCACGTATATAGCCGCACTTGAAACTAATAGCAAACGCGCGCAAATATACATTAAAAACGTTTCGCTTCTTTCCCGTTTTTCGACAACTATTTCGTTTTTCTATAATATTCCATTTTTACGTCTACGCTTGAGGAGCAATAATGGAAGTATGAAAAACTAGATTCATTTTTTGTTATCATGCACTCGAATCGGGTCCCATTTAATAACATTGAATTTTGAATATATATTTTAAACTATTCTTAGTTTTATTTAGAGAGAGTAGAGTTAGAAACTCTGTAAATTATATTGTCAATCAATCATAATATATATATATTTTTATAATCTATTCCTATTCTCTAAACTTTAATTCTCTTGAAAGATTTTGAGTCGGCTGCTGAGTATAGAAAAATGCTAACTGTTTTAAAATTGGAAATTAAAATAAGCGAACAAAACAAATGCTATTAAACCAGTTTAATAAATTTTTATTGAGTATTAAGTTTCAATCAATTTGCGCCACTGTGCGCTTATCAGGCCTACTCGAAAAACGTGCAAGAAAAACGAACTTTAAAGCTATCGTTAGAGTAGGTGGCTGTTTCTCTAACGACATCGACGTAACGTAAAAAAAAAACTTTACGGTCAAATGTTTTTGTCATTTAGATTTTGCCATGCCGCCGCCACTGTCCCCATAGCCCAAATGTCTGCCAGTCCCCCCATCGTAGCCCATTGCCCATTCCACTCCGCTCTTTCATTCTGCGCTTTGTGCAAACGGATTTGTCAAAGGCAATAAGACGAAATCTCGCGCAAACTGGGCATCAATCATGGCAGCACACGCACACACGAACCAAAAGACCAGGACAAGGACATACCCAAGAACACTGAGCAGAGAACACAGAACAGGGAAATGAGAACCAACACACAAGGGCTCGTATGGCAAAAAGCACTCCTCGTGAAAAGTATCCTCCTTCGAAGCAATGCAATTTTTCCCAATACATACACATGCTTACACTGACTTACTCGCTCGCTCGCTTTGTCTCTGTTTATCTCCATCTCTTTCTTTGCCTTTTGTGTGTTGTATGAGTGTGTGTAGTGTTTTTAGTTGTGAGTATTTCTGCCGCACGCTTAAGCCAAGGTGAAAAAACTCATCTTTTAACCCATGCATCGGATTTGGCGAAAACAATGAACTTTGGATAGATATGTAACTTTCGCTACATGGCGGCCACATGTGTACAATGGAGTGAGATGAATAATTCAAAATTTTGTTTGAATAAAATGGGTTAGACATATGGTTCTGATTCATGTATACTTATTAAAAGCTATGACCATGAATTGACCTTTTATCATTAAAACAGCTCATAAAGAGTATGCGCAGTGGCTTAAAGCTGTTTCATAAATTGAGTAGATATTTATTAATATATACTTTAATAGAACATTACAGGATAACCTGAATTTTTCAGCCGTTAAATTATTTTTCGAATAAAAAATCCTATACGAATATGTTGCAGTTCTTCTAAGTATCATTTAAAATGTAAGCAAAATGAGTAGAGCTGTATATCGAGCAATGTGCTGTTATTTAATAATTGTATAAAATATAGAAAATAATAATTCTGAAGCGTTTATTCAATTGCTAGGCTTGAAACACCATGCTTGATGCAATTCGCAATTCTCATTGTATATTCGCGATCAATCAGATTTGCAGCTTTATGCATGATTGACGCACAACTTGACGCAGGTATGATATGGTCTGGTTGCTCTCCATTGTAGTTGTTGATGTCTTTGCTGTTGATGTTGTTGTTGTTGATGTTGCTGCGGTTTTGCTACGCGGTTATTGTGGTCGACTCTATACGGATTTGCCGGATTTGCAGCGCGTAAATGAACATTTTCAATTCAATTTGACACTTTATGACAAATTTTGGTTTTGCCAGAACAAAATACAAAAAATAATAATAGACCATCATGCGGCAGTAAGGCGTAGGGCATGCTCTGGCATGGCCCTAATGGGTGCATCGATATGAGCTCTATGGAGGATTTAATGCCAGCACGCCTGGCAGACACACTGTTCACTGTTACCTGTTTACTATCCCCAAACCTACTCCCTACCACATGCCGTTTTGGCAGCCGAATTTCGCAAAAGCTGTCAGCAGTTTTATGTTTAGTTTCATCATGTATGAACGCAAATGTATTCGGTATATATTTACAAATATATAAAATATACATACATTTGCGTACTATATGTAGGTAGACTTACAATTTTCGCAGTATTTAAGACTAACAAAAGGAAACGACAGCGTCTAGCAAAAGGTGTCAAGCCATGATTTGACAGAAGTCGTATCCAGCCCAGTCGACTGTTTCTGCCTCCCTTTTTCGGTTCGTCGCCTACCTCCCGTCACCCAGGCAACTTGCTGATTCATCATTTTGCAAATAAAGTCACGTTTTGCTTATTTCGCGAGCGAAAGCTTTTGATGCCCTGATGTTTTGTCTATTTCAATCAACAAATTTTAGAGAAGCAAAAGCTAAAGAAGTTAGTTTCATGATTAAATATATAAGAACAAATCAACTAAGAATGCTGAAGTCGAGTGAGCTCGACTACGATATACGCTGAACCCAGTTGTTAAATATTTTCTACTTTTATTGCCTAATTTCCCTTTGAAAAGTGTTTCACCCAAATGTGAGAAGGTGTCTTTTCTTATGGCAGGCACAGGAACGGCAGAGTAAAATAAAACTAAGTCAGCGCATATTCTTATTCACAAGCCCGAACATACATATATGTATATGTGTTCCCGCAATTGTAGGTAACGGGGCTCTCCAGAATACACACAAAAACCTATTGACGCTCGCGGCGATTATCATGCCATCTCTTTCTCACACATACACGCGCATATTTATGCATACAGAAAATGCTTGAGGCTGCTGATGGAAATGAGATCAATATGTGAATCTACTTGCGACTATAACTTCGGTGTTACTTATCCGATTTTGATGAAATTTGGGTAGTTGATCAAAAATATGAATATGCATAGTATGCATTAATTAGGAGATTCTGTCTTTAAAATTGTAGCATTAATCGCTTTCGGAAATCTAAATGTATCGATATTTATGAAGCGGTGATCGATAAAATAAATCAAATTTAATCTGCGCCTGGTATTCGAGAACCTATATTCTAAACTTGAAGTGTTTAGCTCTTATAACCTCTGATATCCGCGTGTTCTTACAGACAGACGGACATAGCTATATAAACTCGGCTGTTGATCGTGATCAAGGATTTATATACCTTATGGGGTCGGATATGCTTCTTTCGGCCTGTTACAAACATTTGCACAAAACCATTATACCCTTTGAACCAATTTTTAAAAAATTACCAATGTTTATTGTTAAGCCAAAATCCTATCTTATAATAAATAAACATATAACAATAAATTCTACAATTTGACGGCTCAACCGGGGTTTGGCCCAAACGAAAAGTGCGATATTTGTTATGTTGAAGAGCGGCAGCGAGACGCGCAACTGTCTCGAATGCAAGTCTACATGTGTGTGTGTGTGTGTATGTGCGCAGGCAACATACAGCAGCACAGTGTGAGAAAACGGGACAGACATATTCGCTGCGCAGTGTCACGGTGTCACTCGGACCGTGCCGAGAGTCAACTGGGCTGGGGGCCCGGATCAACAAATAGCCCAGTTCTTAACGGTGGGCTCAGGCAGATGGCGACCGCCTGTTCTAATCAGCCTTACCCGGGTGTCGCAGATCTCAGCCCGGTTGGACAGTATTTTCTCTGCAACTCGTGGGCCCAATATATACAACAAAAGAAAAATGAAAATCCCGCAGGATCTCCCTGCGGATCAGGTCGCAAGACTGATGGAGGACAGAGCCTTGGATGGGGGAAGGTCCTCAAATGTGGTAGACCAACCTCCACATCGTCCCACTCCAACACCCAGGAGGGTGCATATAGCACAGAATGGGCACAGTCAGCAGGCCCCAGCCTCGAGGCAGGAAGGTGTGGTCGGAGAACCCCGACCACCACGCCCGACAACGAGGGCTGGAGGGCAAACGGCAAATCGGCCAAAGAAGAAGGGGGAGTATCTGCCACCGAGGGGCCAACCCGGTGGGCTGGATGACCCGTACCGTCGGAATCTCTGCAGTTTACGGGTCAAATGGTATCTGAGATACCTCAAATGGTATCTGAGATACCTCCAGCCACGAAGACCTGTCTGCATTGGAAGAGGCCATAGTGGATGACCTCATTGCGGGACTCGCTTCGGGATGGGACACCGCGGTCTAATTCGCGGGCATTCATTTCAGGGTCGGCTATCTGCTGATTGAATGCTCCAGCGAAAGCTCAGCCAAATGGCTGGGAAGAGTAGTGCCACGGCTACGTTCGTTGAAGGGCGTGCCCTTCGACAGTAAGGTGGGAGGTGGATATACCGTCGCCGCACTGTATCACAGTATACTGCCCTAGAAGCAGGGAACGTTCTACCGACTCCTTGGTGGCCCTTCTTGGATTCCAAAATAAGATGGAGACCTCCTCATGGAAGGTAATTACAAGGAGGAATGAGGGTGAAGGAGCCCTCCTAGTAATCGGCATCGACGAGTTGTCCAAAAGGATGATCGTCGAAAATGGACAACAGGTCAGCTTCCGTTACAGGAATATCCCCATACGTGGCCTTGGGAAGAAGGTTGGGGGGCCAACACAGCCCGCCCCAACAAAGAAGGAGGTTACGGCATCGGAGGAGTACCCAACGGACGGACCGAGCAGTCACCCGCCAATCATCGACCTGTCGCAAGACCTGCCGGAAGATGAGGAGTTGGCGGACATGACGCTCGGCCCCGAAGAAGTGGGGGAAGCGGAGGACGGGACAAGATCATGGAAGAGGGGCTGTGAGAGGAGGCGGCAGAAGCTGAAGGCACACTGACGGGCAGCGGTGATGGGTGCAGCTCCTGGCCCCACTCACCGTGTCAGTTGGAGCCCCTCGTCTAGTAGATGACTGGAAGACAGCCTCGGCTGTCCTAGCGAGGATATTTACTAAACGGCATCTTGGGCTAGCCCTTGTGCTGGAGCCATGGGTGAACAATGGCATTAAAGGCCTGTTGACGGCCAGCTCAAATGTAATATGGGATCAAAGACACCCAACACCCAGAGCGTGCATTGTGGTGAGGAAAGTTATTAATTTTACTATCCTTTCAGAGTTTCTCACGGGGGACTGCGTTCCCATAGCCGTACAGGATAAGGGTAACGCAACCCCCCTAGTGGAAGTATCGGCATACTTTGCAGGAGATGGTGCCTGCCCACTACCAGAAATAGTGAAACTGGTGGAGTATTGCCGAAAGGAGAAGAGGCCGATAATCATCGGATGCGATGCCAATGCGCACCACACCATATAGGGCAGCAGCGACACCAACATGAGAGGTGAGTGCCTCACAGATTTTATATGTATCTATAACTTAGAACTTGCCAATGTCGGATCCACACCGACATTTGTAACCAGAATCAGGGAGGATGTGCTAGACATCACCCTCATCGGTCGGTGGTCCCTACAGCCGCACCTTGGGCATGTATCTCAGGAAGAATCTATGTCTGACCAAAAAATAATTCTTTTTAGAATAGAATTGAATACAGGCAGCTGTGAACCCCGTCGTAACCCCAGGATGACGAACTGGAAAGGATTTAGGTCGGCTCTAGAGCTTAACTCCAGTGGTATTTCAGGTATACCCAGAACTCCACTGGAACTAGAGTGAGCTGTAGACAACCTCAACAAAAGCATAATTGATGCTTTTGAGGGGAACTGCTCGGTAGGGAAGAAGCTTAAAAAAAAAGACGCCCATTGGTGGAACGATAGCTGCGCCTCACCACACGTCACTCTTCAACAAAGCGAAGAGGGACGGAATATGGGAACGGTATCGCGAGAGCCTGATCTCCTATAACAAGGAGATTAGGAGGGCCAAGCGAGCTAACTACAGAAACTTCTGCGAAAGCATAGAAAGTACCAGCGAAGGCGCCAGGCTCCATAGAGTGTTACGCTTCAATGCCAAGCTTGCGTCAGGCGTCCGTTTAGATAAGGATAATTCCTTTACAAACAGCAATGCACAAAAACTGAAACTGCTCTTCGAGACGCATTTTCCCGGCAGCATACCCCTGCAGGAATGTGCCATCAAAACAGCAGATAGTCGATTTAGACCATCGGCTAACGACTGGGCAAGTGCCAAGTCAACGGTCACTCCGGAGAGACTAGAATGGGCGATTGGAACTTTTCAGCCCTTCAAATCTCCTAGACTGGACGGAATATCGCCAGCATTGCTCCAACAGGGCCGAGAAATGCTTCTCTCCCCTGTCAGGTCAGTACTCATTAGAAGCCTAGCCCTCGGATTTATACCGAGAGCATGGAGTAGAGCTAGGGTGGTCTTCATCCCCAAGGCGGGGAAGAAAGACATCACCAACCCGAAGTCATTTAGACTCATCAGCTTGACATCGTTTTCATTAAAAACGTTGTGGATACTCGCATTGCTAGGGTCCAGACTAGCCACGACGTCAGCACATGACAGCACTGTGTTAGTCTTAACTACCAAAGGCTGTCCCCAAGGGGGAGTACTGTCTCCGCTACTCTGGAGTCTGTTGGTAGACGAACTGCTTAACAGACTTGCCACCAGAGGTATTCAATGGCAACGATATGCCGATGACATTGTTATCATAGCGCGAGGCAAATTTGAAGAAACACTCTATGACATAGTTCAGTTAGGGTTGCAAATATTGTAACGAACCTAATGCTTTGGCCGGGCTAAAGCTCAGTCGAGCTGTGGGCTCGTGCAACGAATTTATAATTGGTCGCGATGCGATAATTAACAACACTATATATTTTATATATTTTAAATATGGTTTTATTTCGGTTTGCGGTGTAATTATATTTTTGCACTTAATTTCGGTGGCGATTCACTGAGGCCTTGGTTTTGAGTGTCAGAACGCGATCCTGTTCGGAAGAGCCGGGTCTAGGCACCCCGTACACAAGGCTACGGCTCCGCGCTGCTCGACAGACTACCTTCGGCACGCCAGTTATCCAACTGGACTTCGCCCGAATGCTGTCTACGCGGCTGCGCACGCTTAACTTGTGTTTGGGCCTCGCACTGTGACCACGACTCAAACGTGGCAAGGAGCACTTCGTTCACTCTTTTCAAGGACCTCAATGTCCTGCACTGATGTTGTTCCTGGCTGCGTCAAAGGACTCGACGCTCCTTGGTGGTATAACGTCCTGCTTGTTATACCTTCACTTTTGTTGTTCACTTTTGTCGTTTTCGATCATAGATTCCGCTATGATTTCGCTCTGTAGACGTTTTCCCTTACGCGTAGATTCGGACTCGCAGAGTTTCCCCTTCTCGTGTGGGTTCTGACTGCACTCTGCTGTGCGTTGCGGCGCTCCTTTTATAGGCCGGGTCGCGGCCTTTTGTCGGGACTGTACCAGAAATCACGCGATCGCCTCGGTGGCGTGATCTCTGGTAATTTTCCACTGCCATTTTCGGCTGCCAGCCTATGCCTGCCGCTAGTGTGAGTATGGATGGATATATTGCACCCGCAATACTCCTCACTCTATAACGGCACGTGTCTTGGTGGACACGTGTGGCAGACACGCTCATACGGCTGACAACCTGCGCATGAAAGGGAGAGGACGAAAGAGAGCGAATTCGCCGCAACTGCAATCAGGGCCGGTCGTCGGTCCGATGTGCAGCTGCTGTGAGGGGCGCATATAGCACACACAAACATATAAACCTATATGTTTATTTGCCATTGCTATATGGCTCCTCACACTCCCCCCTTTCTTCGGCAGTGGAAAACTTCCACTGTCCCAACGGCGACGGATTGAGGGGTGGTGTCCTCGTCATCTCGAGATCGGGGAGGCAGGGTGTCGTCGTCATCGTCCGATGACTCGCCCCGCTCCTCTTCCTCGGATGAGACGGGGTTGTATGGGCTCACGACGGCCCTCGTTGTCCATGCCCCAGGCCCGCGTGCATTCCGCACATAGATGTGGGCCGTCCAATCGCCGCTAAACTGCTTATAGCCATCGTAATTGACAGACGACGTCTTCCAAATAGCCCCGATAGCCAAAATAGCTGGCAATGGCCAGGCACACTCACCCAACCAGTGTCTTCCACTTGTCCAGCATCAGACTCGAGGACAGATTCCAATTAGAGTTGCTCCTGTTGCTGCTCGAGTTGTGCTGCTTGCTTTTTGCATCGGCTGCTGTCGCTGTCGTTTTGATTCGATTTTTATTTCGTGTACACACGCGTACACACACGTACGCCTTACACGTATCACACGCACTATACAAGCCACCCGGTCGCCTGGACGCAGCGATCGTACTGACTTGTGCGCTTGATTGAAGCTTCCTTTTTGCCTCATTATTACCCTCTCTCTCGGGTTGGGCTGAAGAAGCTCTTCACTAGTATGCGTGGCTAACCAACGGTGCACGCATCCGCACTAGCGCAATTGTTATTGGTTTTCATTTTGCCTTTTGCGCACGTCTCCACACTAGTTTATAAAACCGTTGTTGCTAAGCGCCGAATCAAACGTTGCGCTCTCCTAGTGCAACCATTGTTGTTGTTTGATTCGTCTAAAGCGACGAGCGAAACGTTTTCGGTGGTCGCGGCGCTTGCGCTCTCCTTAGTGCGCAGCCATTGTTGTTGTTTGATTCGTTTAAAGCGATGAGCGAAACGTTCTCGACGCTGACTGCGCTTGCGCTCTTTGGCGTGTGAGCATTGTTGTTGCAAATTTCCGCCAAAGCGACGGGCGGACGTTTTCGTTGCTTAGAGCGCGGATGCTTTCGTTTCTTATGGCGCTTACGCTCTCTAGCCTGTGAGCGGGTGACATGCTTTCGGCGGTCGTTGCACTTGTTCTCGCTAAGTGCAAGCGTTGTCGTAGCTTGCTGTTCTTTTGTCAGCGCTAAGCATAACGCTTTCGCCGGCCGTTGCACTTCATCCGAGTGAACTCTAAAGCAGGTCATGGCCATTCTCTCCTTCTGCAATAGCTGTTGTCCACTCTCTGCGATAGCTGTTGTCCACGCTCCGCAATGGCTGTGGCTGGTTGAATATTCGCCGCGTTCAGGGCTGTTCACCTAGTTGGACCCGCCTTAGGGCTCCAATTATTATTTATATTTATTTTGTTATGTTTGATGTGTTTATTTAATTTATTTATTCATTTGTATGTTTATTTATTAATATTTTCGTTTATATGTAGGTGTATACACTTTTGTATACCCTTCCTTTTTGTTTTATTCTAGGTGCATAAGTGTGAGTCCAATTTTGATTTTGGAGTCACACTTATCTTCCCCCCCTTTTCAATTTTGGGGATTTGGGGACTCACCCGCCTCCTTGCCCTGCGGTTTCAAGTCGCACACATGGGCCGTCCTTATCCGCTTCTCCGCAGTGTTCGGTGCTAGTTTGGCTGTGAATCCCTCAGCCGCATTCGACAGGTGGTGTAAATTCACCCACACCCTATCTGCGACTTTGGGGCTCCATTGCCTTCGGCGAAGGTTGCAGTGCCTTGCCTGGTCCTGACAGGCTTCGACCGCGGCCAATTGGCTTGACTTATATTGGTGGACATAAGCTCTTACGTCTTTATATAAGCCTGGCCAATAGTAGCGTGCCGCTACTTGGGCTATCGTCTTCCGGCTTCCCGTATGTCCTGCGGCGGCGGTGTTGTAGTTCTCGCTTAGAACTTGTTTCCGTTTGCCGGTCGGCACACACCATTTCCAGGCTTTCACATCCTTTGTTCCGGCTCTGTGCTGGATGTGCCTGTACAAGTTTCCAGATTTTTCCATGTAATCTGGAAACTTCCGCGGATTTTTGGCTATAGTGGCTCGCATCTTTTGGATCCAGAGGCAGTCTTTATTCGCCTGGTCCATCGCGTTTTCCACCGTTGAGACTCTCCGGCATGTCTCCTTCCGGGGCTGTCGAGGTATGGCATATGTAGCACTTACTGCTGGTTTGACTGTCTTTGCTATGTACAGTCTCTCCTCCTGATGCTCTCGAATTCTTTTTCCCGGTATATTTATCTTCAGGCCTGCGCACTCCAAAACCGTGCCCATGCCAGACAGAAAATCCCATCCGAGAACCAAGCCATCGATGACTCCTGGGAGTATCAGTAGAGCAATATTCATGCTACTCCTGCCGAGTCTGATATTCACCTCGACTTGTTCCCGGACTCCGCTGTTTCGACCATCTGCCATGCGTACTCGCAGTTTGGTTGCGCTTCGTCGGCCTACGCTGAACAGTCCACGAGCTAGCTTCTCGCTAATGAAACTACTCGTGGCCCCTGTATCGATCGTAGCCTTGTACTGGCAGTTGCCGATCTCTACGACCGCTGTCAGCTGCGCTCCCTCGTCCTGCAGGCTGCCGATTAGCGTCTTGGGGGTGCCCTTGTTCGGCTCCCGCTCGCTTCTCGGTGGTGGACGCCGGTGTCCTTTTCCCGACGGACAACATACTGACGTACGAACTCCAATACGCCCGCACATCCAACAATAATCCAGCGTAGGATTTGTGCACTCTATCGCACGGTGTCCGTCCTGGCCACAGAATCTGCAGGCCATCGCTGGGTTGTGTATGTGTGTTTGAATATTGTCGCGTCTCGTCCTCGGGGCTGGCCTGGGTCTCGCGTCGGATTCGGCTCTCTGTGGCCGTCCACTGTCCGCTATCCGCATAAGCCGTGGGCCGTCTTGCCTTGATGCTGGCTCTATTTGGCGGTAGTGACGCGTCGGGGTTGAGTCCATATGTCGGCGTTGTGGCTCTCTGCGTCTCTGTTGAGGCTGCACTTGCCTTTGTTCTGGAGCGTTGTACCTCGGCTGCTCCATGCGTCTCTGTTGCGGCTCTATCTGCATTCGCCGTGGAGTATTATAATTAGGCTGCTCCGTGTGGCTTTGCTGTCTCAGCTTTACTCTGTCAGCCTCGAGTTCCTCACACACGACGGCTAAATACATCAATTCCTCCAAATCGTTGAATTGACCTGGCCTCGCGTATGCTCGCAGGTCTGGGAGGCTGTTGTTGTAAATTTTGAGCAGTTGTTTGTCTGCCGGATACTGCAGTGGCCGCATGAGTGTTTGCATGTCCACCATGTACGCTTTGAACGGCTCGTTGATAGCCTGCCGTCGGTGGTTCACTTCCTCCTTCAAGTTTTCAAAATAGTCTCTTGGGAGGAAGTACCTTTGAAAACTCTCGATGAACGCCTCCCAACTCGTCCAGTGCAGGTTATTCGCTACATACCACTTCAGAGCCATTCCCTGAAGTAGTTCGGGCATGGCCCTGGGGACCAGATCTAGGTTGAGTCCATAGGTGTCGGCTGACCACTCGACCTGCTCCAAGAATTCGAGCGGCTCCGTTGTGCCGTCGAAGCGAAAGTTCCACTCTCGAACTTGCTTCGCTACCCTTGGGTATTCTTGGGCCATAGTCGCCGCCGTGTGCTCGCGTGTTGATACTCTCTTTGGTGGTTGTGGTGCGGGTGTTTCCCATATTCCGTGGTTGGCGTCACGTGCGCGCGCTGCTGCGCTGGTTGTTGGCACGTTTAAATGCACGATATCCACGTTTGGTGTTTTTTTCGCGTCCGCCAATTGTCCACTTTCCCTCGACGGTGACGCTCTGCCATGAATAGCGGCCAATTCCGCAATCCGCGTGCTGAATGGCGGTCTTGATTCGTGAGTGTCCACCCACTCTCCGAATTGTCGACGCATCGCATCCATTGTTCCGGTGAGTTCTACCTGGAATTCTTCTCCGTACTTTTGTATCTCCTCTTTCTTTAGGTTATAAATCCACGCACGCACCATATTTTTTTTTCTTTTATATATAGATAATGTGTGTTAATTATCACAACCACCAGTGTTGGGCGCCAGTTGTAACGAACCTAATGCTTTGGCCGGGCTAAAGCTCAGTCGAGCTGTGGGCTCGTGCAACGAATTTATAATTGGTCGCGATGCGATAATTAACAACACTATATATTTTATATATTTTAAATATGGTTTTATTTCGGTTTGCGGTGTAATTATATTTTTGCACTTAATTTCGGTGGCGATTCACTGAGGCCTTGGTTTTGAGTGTCAGAACGCGATCCTGTTCGGAAGAGCCGGGTCTAGGCACCCCGTACACAAGGCTACGGCTCCGCGCTGCTCGACAGACTACCTTCGGCACGCCAGTTATCCAACTGGACTTCGCCCGAATGCTGTCTACGCGGCTGCGCACGCTTAACTTGTGTTTGGGCCTCGCACTGTGACCACGACTCAAACGTGGCAAGGAGCACTTCGTTCACTCTTTTCAAGGACCTCAATGTCCTGCACTGATGTTGTTCCTGGCTGCGTCAAAGGACTCGACGCTCCTTGGTGGTATAACGTCCTGCTTGTTATACCTTCACTTTTGTTGTTCACTTTTGTCGTTTTCGATCATAGATTCCGCTATGATTTCGCTCTGTAGACGTTTTCCCTTACGCGTAGATTCGGACTCGCAGAGTTTCCCCTTCTCGTGTGGGTTCTGACTCACTCTGCTGTGCGTTGCGGCGCTCCTTTTATAGGCCGGGTCGCGGCCTTTTGTCGGGACTGTACCAGAAATCACGCGATCGCCTCGGTGGCGTGATCTCTGGTAATTTTCCACTGCCATTTTCGGCTGCCAGCCTATGCCTGCCGCTAGTGTGAGTATGGATGGAGATATTGTCTTCGCAATACTCCTCACTCTATAACGGCACGTGTCTTGGTGGACACGTGTGGCAGACACGCTCATACGGCTGACAACCTGCGCATGAAAGGGAGAGGACGAAAGAGAGCGAATTCGCCGCAACTGCAATCAGAGCCGGACTTCGGTCTGATATGCAGCTACTGTGAGGGGCGCATATAGCACACATAAATATATAAGCCTATATATTTATTTGCCAACGCTATATGGCTCCTCACAATATCTATTGACTGGTGTGAGGAGGCTGAACTCAGCCTAAATCCCAATAAAAACGGTCATCGTCCCCTTTACTAGACGTTATAAGTTACAGAGAATGGTGCAAATAAGGCTATCAAGTAGCCTATTAGAAATATGCAGAGAGGTAAAATATCTCGGAGTCACATTTTACAGCAAATTAAACTTTGGCACGTCGCAGCATAGCCGGCATCACCAAAGATAATAAGATGGCTATACCTAATGGTACTAAGGCCCATGCTAACCAATGGAGCAATGCATGGGGGGATAGTGCGCGGCTTATAACCGTGCCAAGACAGCTGCAAAAACTCCAGAGAATGGCCTGCGTATGTATGACAGGGGCAATGCGCACGTGCCCTACAATGGCCTTGGAAGCCTTAATGGAGCTCACGCCACTCCACCACTCCATACGGCTCCAACAGAAAGCAACGCTTTTAAGGATGTCAGCAGAAAGAGTTGGGAGCAAGCACATCCTAAGCCACAAAGATTCCCAACTTCTGTGAGATGAATAACGCAGCCTAGGGACGAAATGGCAGCCGAATACTTATTCGAGCGACATTTTAAGGTTCATATAAGTAATAATAGGGAAGGGAAGACACTAAACGAAGTCCACCCTATGAAACCGCACACCACAAAATGGTACACCGATGGATCACTCATCAACCAGGGCACAGGCCTTATTGTGGTGGGCCCTCGGGTATCCTACCTTGAATCCCTGGGGACGCACATCAGCATATTTCAAGCTGCGATAGGGAGATGTGCGGAGTTAAACTTAAAAAATAAGTATCGGATACGGATATATCAATTTTATCGGATAGTAAAGCAGCAATAAAAGCATTAAGGGGGACGAAAATAGCATCAAAAGTAGTCCTCGAAGTAAGCTTGATCAACTCGGCACACACAACAGGCTCACCCTAAGATGGGTCCAGGGTCACAGGGACATAGCATGGAACGAAGTGGCTGACGAGCAAGCAAGAATGGGGGCAGAAAGACCCCTGATAGGCCCTGAGCCGTATTGTGGCATAGAAAGACACACAATATGCCTGCAAGTCAGGGATGAAGAAAGGTAAAGGCGAGAACGGAGCTGCGCAGAGGTACCAGGACTCCGACAAGCCAGAAGTCTTTTAGGTGGCTATAATCAAAAGCGATTTAAGGGTACTCACAGGTCTATTGACAGGACACTGTAGACTGAGAAGTCACCTAACCAAATTTGGTCTTTACAGTAGCGATGTATGCACGTTTTGTGGACACGAGGAGGAATCCTCACGCACATCCTAGCAGAATGCTTCGCCTTAATCAGGAAAAGATGCAGCATTCTGGGGAAGCATGTCATGAGGCCCAAGGACATAGAAACCCTCAACCCAACAAAGATCCTGGATGGACCTTATTAGTCGCAGTGCTAGTTTTCCCCAATTATAATAATAATAATAATATTCGCTGCGCGAAGTATAAATAGGCAACCGACTCAGTAGCGCCAGGACATCGAAAGCAAGCGTTTTTCGGTACATGTGTGTGTGTGTATGTGCGCAGGCGTCATAGCGCGACAGCATAACAACACATTAGAAAACGCAAATCTGATTGCTTATGTGTGCTCACATATCGCAGATTACTTAATATATTCGGCATTTTAAATGCCATTCAATGTGCCCGCTTCTCACAATTGATGCACTCATACTTTTCTACATTATCCTAGGACTAAACACAGAAATACTTATGCATACACAAGCTAAATATGCTCAGAAGACTTTACGTACACCTATATTAAATTCAATAAAATGTTACAAGTTTTGTTGAGACATATTTTTGCCCTTTGTTTCATTTCTCCTTCCAACCGTAGCTATAATTTACTACCCCTTTAGCAGCCACCTGGCACCTTTTTGTGGGAGCCACCTGACGCGTTTAAATTTTGGTTTAAATATATTTGCCCAATTTTGTGCCAAAATTTTGGCCAAGTTTTCTTAAGGTGGCTAAGCAAGGTCAAAGCGGATTTGCCCGAAGAGAAAGAGAGAGATAGTAAGAGGGATAGAGAGATTGAGAAAGAGAGAGCGGATTTAAGAGAGAAGTAAGCATGTAGCGGCCATATACTCAATCTTAAGGTCCGGGGACTAAACAATGAACTTCTTCCTGTGGCTCGCCGCACATCTGAATAAATGTATATATGTGTGTAGTTGTGTATTTGTGTGGGCTGGCAATTGCTGTGCCAAGTGTTATAAAGAGGCAATCGAGCAGCAGTTTTTGGCCAGATCCTGATATGTGCCATGTGCGTGTGCTTGCTTTTGCCTAGTGGCTTGACACATTTCAATGTTTTAATTTTCGGAACATTTTGGTTACATATCTTTCTACTGTTTTTTTTATTATTTTTTTCTGCGTTTTGCGGGAGCGCCAGCAAATTGCGTTCGGACATATAAAGACAAATACATTATAACAATGGACGCACACAACAGCAACAACATATATTATGGGCAGGACAATCAAACCACAAGCCGACAAAAAAAAAACAAAATAGAAACCCGAACCAAACGGTAGTTGTCCAGCCGCAAAACAGTCTACAAAAGCCAGCAATAGCAAAAGCAGTCAAAGCGGCAGCAGCGGAAGGGAGTTTTGTTGAGGAAGGGGGGAAGTTAGACAGATGGCTGACTTGAATGGAATGGTGGTCGACTAGGCGCTCATCTGGCCGTTAATTTGACAATTTTTGTATTGACCCATTCACAAAGCACTAACAGTTACACACACATACAGAGAAACACACACATTTACATTAAAAAGCGCAATTGTAAGCTATTTGCTTCATAAGTTTCACACAGCCGTGTAGCTAGCAGCGACTGACTTTGCCAGCCTATCGTCGACTGCCGCCCCTTGTAAGACGTTTTGTTGGCCAAGCAAAATAGTTGAAAAATTTAAATAATGCCAAGAACGTTTTAGGGCAAATAATTCATTAAAGAAATATCAAGTGTTAAAATTCACACAATTTATAAAATAAAAAAGAGAAACGCCAATGGCATTTCTTTTTTCGTATCCCTCTCTCTTTCTCTCTCTCTCTCTCCCTCTCTCTTTCTCCCTTTTATTATGTTTGTTTTTATTATATGTATGCGTAAGAGGGGTGTGTGGGTGTAAGTGGTATGTGAGTGTGTATGTGCAAGTAGTGAGCTATGGCCTTCATTTGCACTTCGGGGCATTTGTACACAATATTTAAGCTTAAACATTGGCCAAAAAACGTGCAAGCTTTTCGAAACGTTTTCCCCAGTGGTAATTGAGAATTAAATGCCTAAAGAGAAGTACGCTGATGCTGTTCTCGATAAGCGCTGTGCCGTAGTATGCTTTCCTAACGAAATACCGATATGCCTAACTGTATGCATCCATTTAGTGCAGAGAAAGAGATCTATGATTTAGATACTTATGGTATTTAATATTTATCGGAATATTTATCCATAATCGATAGATTTAATGGATCTATTTACTGGTCGGCCTGAAAGACTCACAAAGAGTTTGAAATTGAAGAAGATTTATAATCGATATTTATTGGGTCACAGGGTATTATGAAAACCGATAAGCAAACCTTTTTTTTATCAATAGTATTACATATTTGATATGTGAGAGTCGTTTGACAAATCTATGCACACAAATGTGCTACATACTAGACACAGAGGCAACCGGCAAAAGAAAATGCCAAAGGGCAAAAAGATAGATGAACAAAGTACTGAAAATGTGAGAAAAGTACTCGATGTTCGATGGTAGTTGCACTATTCGCTACTACTTGCCAGTCGGTACTTGGTTGTCCGTAGTCACTATTTGCATTCGGCATGTGCAAATGCGATGATATCGCGACGCTGTCTGAATGTAACACGTACATGTGCTAACATACACACTCACACGCTTCCATGCGTACAGAGCTGAAAAGATAGATATTAGCTTGGCATATCAGTTACTCACTAGCTGAAATTCAGACACGTAACCAAATCGAAACGAGCGAATATTGCGGATACGACGCGTTGCACATGCAATTACTCTCATTATTATTAATATACATTGCAGTTGGTCAAGGAGTACAACGATTAGCCGTGTCAACCATATTGTTATTTGGCTATCAAATTGCAAATGTAACCCATTTAAATTGGAAAAATTTATATAATCAATTATTCATATATTTTATTCGATATTCTTGAACTTAACCTAACTTAATCTAACTTACGCATCAGCACAACAATATTGTATTTGAGATAGGTACATACATCTTATGGAATTTGTTCTTTTTATATTTATAAATTTATTTTGGGCTTAAGAACATTAGTGGAAATAAATATTAAGCAAAATATTATTTATTTCACTTGACGATTAAGATGAGAATTACATCGGAATCTTGTCATATTCACATACATAGAAAAATGTTATTTGTGTCTTATGCTGTCAATTGGATTCCAAAATTTATTCAATGCACAAAACTCAAACTGCTTTCATTATCAGGTCATCAATTGTCTGTTGTCGATTATTTTTCTCATCGCCTCTGCGACAATTAATTTTAAATGGTACATACATGTACACAGGTGTGTTATATTGTACACGAGGCGCTATCTCAGTATTTTTATTATTTTTAAGTTTTTTTTTCTTTATCTGCTTTAAATGAATTATAATCGTGTGTTGGTGTGACGCGGTACATGGCAAATGTGATGAGAGCCTAAAGAGAAAGACGCCTCATTTTTTCAGCTGTCTGCCCTTACACAACCCAAGCCTACCCAGGGTACATGAACGACTTTAGTTGCCTGGCGTAGTTTCTAGTCGTTTCGTTTTGCTTCCCTTGCGTTACTGCGTTTCTCCTAATGCTAGTACGTGAGCGCACGTCGGATGCTGGGAGAATTGAATTTACGACATGTTGTACGTCGCTTGACGTTGCCCCATACATACATACAATTATACATACAGCAATACTGCCCTCTTTATCTATTTCACTTTCTCTCTCTATCTCGTATTCCGTCTCTGCCTTTCGTCGGCTCGCATTAATTATTGTGATTAAAAATGTTCAGGCTCTGGCACATCAAGTCTTGAGTTGGCATTCAAGTTGTTCTTCAAGTTTTAAATTCTGACTCTGTGACCATTCAGACAGTAATTTTATTTTATTTTTTTAAGTTTATTTAAATTTACGTCTATTTAACCCTTAAATCACGCAAACCACGTCGCGTTTCTGATTTGTCAAACAATGTTGCAAACCTCAATTCGATCAGCCGGCAACACAATCCCAGCAGCAGCAAACCAAGCCGTCGCTTTTGTTATTTATTATTGTTGTCGCATGTCGTTGTTGTAGAAGCTCAAATTTCAAATTGCTTACTTAAGGCAATAAAGACACAGCAACACTCAAACACTTAAGCAAACACACACACAGGCATACACGCGCAGGGACATACACCCTTGAAGCACTCAGCCAAAAACTGCGCCAAATAATGCATAAAAAAAAGGAAAAGCAGCATAAGAAAAAATAAAAGCAAAGTAAAAAGCAAATGACAACAAACATACAAAATGTGAATTGAGAACCGTGCTGAGTGGCAGCAGTCAGTCGTTTGCTTTTGTTGTTGTTGACGAAAGTTTAAGTCGCTTCAGTCAACGCTTTCTTCGTCGTTACAGACAGAGTCCAATGCTATTCCCCAGTCCTAGGCAATCCATATCTATCGCATTCTCAGTTTAAGTTTCTTTGGCTTAGCTCTGGAGTTGGCCTTAATATCGCTGCCGTTTTACAGTTTTCTTTTATGTTTGTAGCCACTTTCTTTTGGTGTTTATATAATAAATGTTGCTACAGTTGTTGGTGCAGCGGGTAAGTATTGTTTTAAATTTCGTACAGGCCGGCAAGAAAATGAAAATGTTGCTAAAAACAAAAGCAAAAGTTAAAATACAACAGCAATGACAAAAACATTTGAAGCCCGTAGATAAATGAACTTACTTAACAGTGCGTGTGTTTTTCGGGCCACCAGGACGACGGGGTGGTTGGTGTTTGGTGGGTGGTGGACGATTGATGTAAGATGTGTGATGTTGAGCGTAAAACTGGATATAAGCTGTATGTGAGGCGTGCGCCAGCAGTTAATAGACTACGACCAAACT
This sequence comes from Drosophila paracracens, assembly GCA_035044025.1. Classification (NCBI taxonomy): domain Eukaryota; kingdom Metazoa; phylum Arthropoda; class Insecta; order Diptera; family Drosophilidae; genus Drosophila; species Drosophila paracracens. The sequence continues at coordinate 381,038 of JAWNMN010000897.1, forward strand.
CTGGCAGGGGTAAGTAAAAGTTTTTGATTTGTGTGTGTAGAACGCACACACGCACAGACACACACACACACACGAAAATTTGTGGGTCAGTGAAAATAACAACTCTCATTTCAATTTTTGGGTATGAGGCAACAGACCCATTTTGCGGCACTAAGAGCCACAACTAAAATAATATACAAAAAAAAAAAAAAAAATGAAAAAACTCAAGATAACCAAATTTGTAGAATAGTTGTCGTAGAATACTCTTTCACAAATACAAAATGCGCTAAGATGTTGGACTTGCAATTTGAAAATATACATGATTTTGGTATAGTTGTATGCAAAAGTATGCATTTGGGCGCATATGCCAAATTTCATATTTCTGGCGGTTATAATCTACATAGACTGATAGCCGCTTTATCGAAGCGGCAGTTGATGCTCTTACATACATACATTTGCATTACTTTATTATGCTATTTGATACAATTCGGATGTACAGTGTATAACATTAAATTAGTCCGATTAGCCAGACATGAGCAGAATGACGCTGCAATGCTCTTTAAATCGGATACTTGTCCATAGTCATACACACATTATGTGAATCATGTGCGGGCACTGAATGTGCAGCTGGGTCTCCTGACAAGCAGGCATGCAATGCCCAAAGCTAAGATCTGACATTAATATCCATTGTGTGCCTCCTGTGTAAATAAACGCATACATATATTCTTGGCAGACTTCAAGACGCAGCGCATAACAATTTCACTTGACAAGAGTATAAAAATGTGGCAAACGCCAAACGAGAGTAGGACAAGCCAAATCATTTCCATCACATACACACACACACGCACGCGCAGCGATTTGTGTGTGTGTGGAGGGAGACCTTTCGTTTTCAAAGGCTTATCTTCATAATGTGAACGTCTCTGCTGCCTTCTCTTTTGCTCATTGTACAAGTAACTGATATCAGGCTTCAACTTTTGGTAGCGCAGATACACCCACACACGCACAGACACAGACAGAGCAGCAGCCGCAGAAATATTCACGTGTGTTTGCACAAATTTTTTAACATACTTTTGTGCGCCAGCAAATATATTGAAAGGCTAAAGCGGAAAACTTTCGCATAACAGGCTGATAAAATGCATGCACCAGTGTATTCGCACACATATTTATGCACGTTTTTATAAGATATGATAACTGTACATATATAACTATTCAAAGCGGAACCATAATAACAAACCAAAATCTAACGTCAACATTTCATATGCAGCACATGGATTTTTGCATAGTTTCTTCGTTTGCATGTCCGATTAGCGCAGAATGGCTTAATTATTGCCAGTACTGTTGCCCTCTCTATTCCTCACTTAGTTTTTGGCTGCTGCTGCCGCTGTGTGTTTCGATAAAGTGTGTGCGGACTACTTTTTAGTTTTGCCTTCGCATTGCTTTCGATTTGTCCCAGTTGTGTGTCAGCAAATCGCCATATGGGGTAATAGAGCACAGACATTTGTCCTTTTGTGCTTGTTGCTGCTGGTTGGCAACAGCAGCATAGCCCGCCTTCTAAATAACGTTGCAAACCGAGAAACACTTCAGAAAACCAAAAAACAACAAGAATACCTAACAAATGTTGAAATCAAACAAGTAAATCTTCGATTAATTCGAAAGTAAAGAAATGTAAAGAAACATAAATTGATAATGCTTTTACAAAGTCCACAATAATAATATATAACAAATATGAATGCTGAAGTCGAGTGAGCTCGACTACGATATACCCTGAGCCCAGTTGTTAAGTATTTTCTACTTTTATTGCCAAATTTCCCTTTGAAAAGTGTTTCACCCAAATGTGAGAAGGTGTCTTTTCTTATGGCAGGCACAGGAACGGCAGAGTAAAATAAAACTAAGTCAGCGCATATTCTTATTCACAAGCCCGAACATACATATATGTATATGTGTTCCCGCAATTGTAGGTAACGGGGCTCTCCAGAATACACACAAAAACATATTGACGCTCGCGGCGATTATCATGCCATCTCTTTCTCACACATACACGCGCATATTTATGCATACAGAAAATGCTTGAGGCTGCTGATGGAAATGAGATCAATATGTGAATCTACTTGCGACTATAACTTCGGTGTTACTTATCCGATTTTGATGAAACTTGGGCAGTTGATCAAGAATATGGATATGCATAGTATGTATTAATTAGGAGATTCTGTCTTTAAAATTGTAGCATTAATCGCTAAATGTATCGATATTCCTGAAACGATTACAGTTATCGATAAAATAAATCAAACTTGATCTGTGCCTGGTATTCGAGAACCTATATTCCTCTTATAGTCTCGGACGGACAGACGGATGGGCGGACAGACGATCGGATGCACAGACGGACATGGCAACATCCACTCCGCTGCTGATTATGATCACGAACATATACATTTGCACAAAACCATTATACCCTTTTTAACAGTTTTTAATGGGTTCAGAGTATAAAAATTAATACACCGAAGGAAGTATGTGTATCATACGTATGTATAAGATATATATATTTTACAGCACGCAATAAGTTATATATAAATCTAACTGTCAGTTTATCCAATTTTGTAGCATTCACAAATAAAATATCTCTACAAGAGCTAAAGCAAACAAACAACTTTTATTAAAAATGATGCCAGCGGAAAGCATTGGTTTCAGCGTTTTGCCTGCAATTTTGTCAAATACTCGTATATCAAAACAAACTTAAATTCCTGAAAGTTTTGCTGAAAATCACAAACGCTAAACAATGCAACAACAGCAGCTTTTGTACCTGATGTATATATATTTCGATGCAGCAACGCTCAAACAAACGCATGCTGCGGCATAGTTGTGGCTGCCACTCCCACTTACCCCGAATTCCCCACAAGCGTTTTCTTTACCTTTACTTTTGACAGCAATTACTTCAGTTGCCGGACTTGACGCCTTAGGAATGCTTCCGCTGCAAACTTTAGTCAAAGGAGTGTTGGCATTCAGTCAGCTTAGTGTGGCAAACAAAAGCCGTCACAAGTTACAAGAAGCGACAGCTAACAAAAGCACAGTACAGGTGTCCAACCCAAAACACAGACAGCAGACGGTTGGATTATGCATTAAGTCAGCGGTTAGCGCCCCAATAGCTGCCGCAGCAGCAGAGACAACCATGGCGCTTGCATTAGCCACTTTCATCACTTAGGAAACTGAATTTCCCAACTAAAATGCATGCCGTTCGGCAGCTGGCAGAAAACCTGGCTGTGTGTTCAATGACCCTCAGCGTGGGGCAAGGGGGTAGGGGGGGGGGGGGGGAATGCTGGTAAGGGAAAAATTGAGAATGACCAACTGCTGACCAGGCAGGCAGAACTGCGGGGCCATATCAAAAGATACCCAGCGCCCCGGCCAACGCATAATTATTTTAAAACTGCCTTCAAGTTTAGATGACTACGTGATTGTGTGCGCTCAGGAATTCTTCTTCTTTTTATACCCTGAGCCCATTAAAAATGGTTAAAAAGGGTAAAATGGTTTTGTGCAAATTTATACAACAGGCGGAAGGAAGCATCTTCGACCCCATAAGGTATATATATAATCTTGATCAGAATTAACAGCGGAGTCGATGTAGCCATGTCCGTCCGTCCGTCCGTCTGTTCGTCCGTCTGTGTAAACACGCGAGTCTCAGAGACTATAAGAGCTAGAGAAATTTGGAATATAGGTTCTCGAATACCAGGCATAGATCAAGTTTGCGTTTCCGTTTCAGGAATATCGATACATTTCGATTAATGCTACAGTTTTAAAGGCAGAATCTTCTAATTTACACATAATATGCATATGCAACTGCCCAATTTCATCAAGATCGGATAAGTAACACCCAAGTAATGGTCGAAAATACTTTCTCAAATTGATCTCATTTCTATCAGCAGCCGCCAGCATTTTCTATATGCATAAATATGCGCGTGCTTGTGTGAGCAAGGGACGGCAAGAAAATCGACGCAAGCGTAACTATTTTTGTGTGTATCTCCACCGCCCGTTACCTACGTAATTTTCTTCCAATCCAATCGATTACTATCTGATAAAATTTATTTAATATGGTGCTTCGATATTTGTAACCTTGAATCAAGTAGAATTTTAGACGCCGTAGCAATTTTATCCACCCCAGCCGGTAAGATTTTTTATTTTAGCAATTTTTGTTGTAATTTTCATTTAATTTTAACAAAAATTGCTGATGCCGATCGACTTAATTTAATTGATATTTGTCTGTTTTTTATTCCAGTATCTTTGTAAACAAGGATCTTAGCTATCTCCTCAGGCTATAGTGTTTTGTCCTTTTCCATTCCAAGATTCTTAATATATTTCTACCCATAATATATTAAATAAATTTGTATACTTAATGATCCCGAAGGCTAAAAGGTGACTGCCTTGAATCGAATCAAAAAACACAAATATGCAAAAATCTTGGAAAAAACTTACGTAGCTTTCATTCCAACGCATCATAACAGTGTAGGAAGATGAAGCACTATTATAAAATGCGTAAACAAGCTCCCGTTAGGCTTGGTACCATAAACACGAGTGCTTTTGATTGAATTTCGGGGACTGTATATGTATGTACATATTTCTAGGTGGAAAGAAATAAGGATATATTAGAAGGAAACTACTTTTTGGTATATTAATACGAAATCTAACTTTTTACAAGAAATATTATATGTACCCTCCTTGCTGCATATAAATTGTGCTTACAGTTCATTACAATAATATCAACAAGACAGTATAAATCATTAACAAAAGAATCAACCGAATTTGTAATCGTCACTCAGGCTCTGATTGATATTTTGCAATGTCATGATTCAGTTGGCTTCACAAGAACCACTTAAATTGCCACGTAAAACTTTAAATGCGCGCAATTCTGCAAAAAGTATTATATGAATACATACCTAGGGCTTTTGCAAGAATAAGGCGTGGGAAGCGAGGCAATGTCACTGTGATTGATTTCTGCTGTTGCAAGGCCAAGCACGCAGCTGTTGTCAGCCTGGCGCTGAAGGACACCAGCCCATTTCATCATTGCATATGCGAGTAAAAATGGGAGAGCAAGAAAGAGAGAGGCGGCAAACTCGTTGGCATGGCTAATTGGACGTTTAATAACATGGCAGCAGGCAACACCAGCAGTAGGTGGTAGCTGGTAGCTGTGGGCGTGGCAGGTCATAACTTTATTGACAGTCAATAAGCAGGCAAAGCTTCACAAATAAGTATGCTAAATCTCGGGCAGCAAAAAGTAATTATTTTTGATTAATGACTGGCGACCCCACAGCGGCTGCATCAAAAGTCACTTCATCCCTTCAACACTGCTACTGGGACGTAAACAGCCTTTCTGCTGCTGCCTCTGGTTTACGTCATTTGCGTACGATGTCAACGCATGCATAAAACATGCGCCCAATACCCCAAGCCTCGAGCTCCAAGCCCGAGACCCACAAACTCTACCAAACTTATGACAGACAACAGCACACGACACACAACTTACAACTATGCAAATTGCGCGCTTTTAGCTGGCACAAAGCACAGCCAGCAGCGACGATGAAGAGGAGCGCTACAAATATTCATATTTGCCAGGTAGACGAGCAGCAACAACAACAACAATTGCAAGAAGCGGAAGTTTCTGTCGCATTATGAATTACATACACATATACATATAAGCGAAGCTGCGTATACGTAATGTGACGATAGGCAGCAACTATTTTAATTATTCTCTCATAAAATGCGGCAACAAAGTTGCACACTGCAATAAAGTGCATATAAAGTGCATGTTGCAGTTGCAAAAATATTCTCAAGTTGCCATATGACGCTGCAAAAAAAAATGTCGACAACACTATTTTTGGCTAGCCTTTAACAAAGCAATGGAAACGGGAGAGTAGAAGCACAAATGCATTTAATTTAAGTTGGCGTTTAAATGTGTTTAAAAAAACAACAACAAAAAATATTAATATATATATACATGTATACATATCTACTTTTTCTAAACTCACGATACAATAAACGTAGCCTGAGTTGCTTAGTACATCACAAATATATAAATTCCTGTGAATGATCATATATATTAAATTTAAAACGTAATTTTTGAATTTAGATATTTATACCCTGAATCCATTGAAAATGTGTAAAGTGAAAAGTAGTTTTCAGAGACTATAAGAGTTAGAGAAATATAAGTTCTCGTTTACTACGAGCAGGTCAAGTTTATTTCATTTTATCGATAGATGCCACCGTTTTACAACTATCGATAATTATCGATTCCAATTGCAATAGCAGCTACAATTTAAAAGCAAACACTTCTATATATGATATAAATTGTGCATAAACATATGTTTGATCAACCCAAATCTCATCCAGATCGGATAGGAAACACACAAGTTATAGTCGAAAATGTATTCTCATATTGATCTCATTGCTATCAGAAGGCAAAAGCATTTTCGATACGCATTAATATGCGAGCCCATGTGCGAGAAAGGGAGTGCACGATAATCGTATATATATATGTATGTACACATGTATGTATGATAAATAAAATATAAATATTTGTGCTGCCTGGGTTTTTCTACTTTTCAATGCCTTTCCTGAAAAAAGAAATTAGAGCACTTATAATCCTGCTTACATTTGAGTGTGTAATAAAAATGAGAAATATATTCAAAAGCTGGGTTCAGAGTACATCGTGGACGAGCTCACTTGACTCCAACATTCTTACATGTCACAATATAAATTAAATTGATTACGCTATAACGGCCCTCTTCAATTAAGGCACGTTTTCGATTTACGGTCTAAAATGTTTCGCTATAACGGCATAAAACGATCCTGACGTCGAACGTAGCGCTAAAGTTTTTCGAGGAACTAACTTAGCCATTAGCTTTTATAAATCACTGAAGAACGAAATAGACAAGAAGGCAAAACAAAAAACGTTCGATAATTTTTTTGACCCAGGCTCATCCTTACCAGCGAAAAATGATGACGATAGTGATCTACAGGATAGCATTTCTTCATCGCCTTCAGATTAAACCCATTTAAAAAAAAAATAAGGATATATACATACACAAATTTTATGTAGCATGAAGTTGTTTCATTTTTGCTTATAGATTATTGTTGGTTTTTGGAGTCTATTATTATTTTATGTAAAAATGTATGTACTTGTTATGTAAGTATTTTTGATTTAAATGAGATTAAATGCATTTTAAATGATAAACCATGTTTCATATTTAACAAATTTGTGAGCCGACCCCATTAAATTAGTATTATAATAATTGATTTCTAATATGGCTTTTCGCTTTGCGGCCAAATTTCGTGGAACGAGGCTTGGCCGTAAAGCGAGGTATATATGTTGTATATGGTGTATATGCTTTTAGTTTAATATATATTTCGCTTTTCGCAAAAAACATCGATAGCGAAATACACACAAATTGTTCAAGTGGTAAATTGCCGCTGCACGCAGCTTGAAGCGTCAGTCCTTTCATCGTATATGTATGTGTGCGTGTGTGTATATCTGAATGAGTGTGAACTTTTCCTCACTCTAAGAATGTATGTGGCTGCCACTGAAGGATCATGATTAAAACCAACAGAATGTGGCATAGATATAATGAAACGAGACTGAACAATGACATTTGATCGATAAGAATAAATAAATATGACAAGCCCCAGTACACCTAACACATTTGCTGTGCATCTGAGTTGGAGTGCGGTGAAATGGAGTATTTGATGCTGACTGTTGTGCCATGTGTAATATACGAGCTTGTGCACTTGTGTTGCGGCAGTCGCCAGCCGAAAGGTGGCTCAGGCGCCAAAAGTTAGCTTGAAAAGTAAATAAGAACACAACTAAAATGAATTTTGCAACACATTTCGTTCAAAGTTTTTCATATGTCAACTGCCACGCCCACCTGACAAACAGATGCTCAAGTTGGCACTTTTGGGGCGACTGTACATGAGTGTGCATTTATACCCTGTATGGTTAAGCAAGTATGTCTTCGCGGTGGAGAAGTGACAGTGGCATATGACTTGATAACTCAAGTTGCTCAAGTTCCCAGTTAGGTCATGCAGAGCATTCCTTATCATGCTTTTGGGAAATATTCCCTGCCGGGTGCCTCTCTTGTGTCTTTAGCTACAATTTTCAGAGAAATTCATTTAATTTTTTTTTGTGTTTTTAAATGGACCATAATCTTTAGCTTGACTGTCTATTTAGTATAACATCTTATACAGTTAGAATTTTATTATTATTCTTTTTTCAAATAATAATAAATGTTATGCATTGAAAAATCGCAACAAACAATAAAAAAATCGGTACAGTAACAAAACCTCTATTTAAGAATTTTTGATTCTCTTTCCTATTAATTTTCTCTTCCAAAATAAGATACACAATCTCAAATCATGAATTTAATCTTTAATAATAATTTAATATTTTAAATAAATTTTTATATATGTATGTATATATCTACATATGTGGGGAATCTGCTAGTTGAGAAAAGCTATTTTACTTGTTTTTTTTTTAGTGAATTTATCTTCAGTTCTTACATGATGCTACTGCTGTTGATGTTGTTGGTATTCTTGTGGTTGATGCATGCATGCAAATGTTGCTGGCCAGCTCAGTTTTGTGAACCGCTTGGTCAGCACTTGCAGCCAACAGGGTCTGCACTCTTTGAGCACCGCAAACTTGCCGAGAATGAAAGCAATTTCAAGCTGGCATATGCCATCAACCATGTGCCATGAGACGTCGGACCAGCGATTAAAAATGTTAATAGGTAGTCGCAGGCATCGGGCGGGAGTTGGTGGGCAGTTGGAGTTGGAGTAGGGAGTTGGCCATTTTGCATGGGTCGCGTTGACAGCTTACTAAGCAATTGTCGTTTGGCTGTATAAAAATTCAAGCAAATGCCGGAAGAAAAATGCGTGAACAACAAATGAGTAGCACCTTCCAAAAAGAAGGGGGAGTCAACGAGAGAAGGGGGACAGCAAATCAGTGAATAAATACATGAAATGAATAAGTAAATAACTGGAATGACTAACTGCGGTGCTTAGTCTTCTTAGACGGCGAACGAAGCAACAAAACAAGGCTGCTGGAAATCAGCTCAGCCAAAATGGGCCAAGCAAAAAGGTGTGAAAATGGCAGCTTGGGAAAACACTTCAATGTAGTTCACATGCTAGCAACAGCAACACGCAGCACAAAGCCACACACACGCAGACACTCGCACGCACACATAACCACACACACGCACACAAGCAGAAGTGCAAAGGCAAGCGGTGTTTGCTATGGCAGCGGCGTGAGTAGTGAAGTCTGCCAGCCAAATGGCATTATCAAAATTTACATACAAGCATATCGTGATTATCCTTTAAGCTTGAATTATTGAAAGCGTAAATACCTCCAGAGACTACACTTGGCAATGCCAAGAGCTGCACAAACTGTAGCTGAAGCTGGTTTCACAATGACAATAACAACACCAGCAGCAAATCACAATGCAACAAAAATTTCTTAGTAGCTGAAGCAGGGTGATAGGGAGGTAACCTGGCAACGACGACGACGATGGCTTAATTTGCACATGACAAACCAAAACACAAACTGAGAGACATTTGAATGAAACTAGTTTGTCTTGGAGAAGGGGAAAGAGTGAACCGAAAGAGGGAACCGAACGAGGGAACCGAATGAAAGAACCGAACGAGGGAACGACGAAGTGGAGAATTCAAAAGTGCCAAGCAGTCTGAAAATGTACAGAAATAATGTATAAGCAGGCCGAATGCGTATATGTATGTTAACAATGACTACACATACTAAACTGACTAAAACATGTTGAAAATGCACCCATTGTGAGTAATTGCCCTGGAGATACGCTATAACCCATTTCTGTAAGAATTTACTATAATTACTTCGGAATTCACCTGAGGGATATGAATAGATGATCTGCAGTTAACAAAACCATTTCTAAGTTGGTCACCACGACACAAATTATTTGCCAATATTTTAGGCTTGTTTGAAAAATACTAACTCTTGCAACTATTTTGCGGATGAAGAACACGATATCAATATTTTGTAAATACTTCATCCCAAACCTTCGAAATAAATTAGGAATTAAGACCTCGTCAGCAAGACAAGTTGAGATTCACAGCCTACTCGGCTTAACAGTGCCACGTACACATACAGAAAGACAATCCAAAATCCAGTCACTTGGATAAATATGTTTTCAACTGTTTGTTTTCTGACATCCTCCTTCTGCCAGCGTGAGTATGCGTTTGTGTGTATTTGTACTCTGTGCTAAAGTCCTGTTAAAAGTTTGCCATAAATCCTATTTACATATTTCGTCTTCGTCACAGCTTTGGGCTGCTTTCTGGCGGTCTCAAAGAGTTCAACGAGGCGTCATTATGCCTACCGCCCATCGTTCGTTACAAGTTTCTGGCTATTTCAATTGTTTAGGCAAATAAATCATATAACTTCCTACAGGTCTTCCAACCCATACCTGATTGGCTAGCGTTCTGAGTCAAGCCGAAGGTCTCCTCTCTTTTTGCCTTGTTATTGTTGTTGTTCCATTGCTTTTGTTGTTGACCTCGTTTTTAGTTCATTTCGGCTAAAATTCTAGCTGCCGTTCTGGCCGCTGCTCGGTCTGCAGTGTTTCCTTCCTGCTTTCCGTCCTGGCCACATGTAGAAGCGATTCAGCATTCGACTTCGATTAATGTAGCCAAAAGGGCCAGCATTGTTCTCCCCTCGTCACTGCCCCTCCGCTGCTCATCGACCGCTTCCTGCTGTGGCTGCGGCTTTAGCCAGCGATTTGTTTACCAGTCATCATACACTGCCTTGGCCCCGCTGTCTCCCCGCAACCAAGCGGGAGTTACTTCGAGGTGGTTTTGTAAAAGTAAAGTCATCATAGCAAGGACTCAGACTCCAACTGGATTCTAATTATAATCCACCAGTGGGCGCATTTGTTATGCTAAATAATCACTTTGCATATGTTTCTTGTTTGCAATTTTAGTCTGGCCATATTTTGAATAATTGCCGCGGTCCGCTATCACAGAATCCCACCCCAACCAGCTACAAGGCTCTAGCTAATACTTGGTGAAATCAGGCGTCTGTGGTATTGAGATTAAAATGCGCGACAATCGCAGATGCCCCTTAGTTCTTTGCCTCTATGTGGAGTTATCTTTACATTTAATATCGCTGTATATATATAAAATTGAACATATATGTATATATTAATACTGATATACCAATAAGTATTTAAAAAAATATATAAAGATATATGTAAGACTTGAAAAAGTAGATAACGAACAGGAAGCGGTCAAAGCTATCTGACAGCCTTGTTGCCGTTGTCCCGATGCTATTGAGCGCGGGTAATCGAGTCAGTACTGATATAAGAGAAGTATCGATATCTGATCGGAAGTCAAGAGAATTGAGTTGCAAACAGCGTTGAAGCAAGACGCATGAAGCGCAATCAATCATAAGCAAACATACCAATGTATATCGTTAAGCCAAAATCCTGTAATATAATATCTTATAATATAATAAATAAACATATACCGTAAAATCAACATATACATATATCTAACAAATTTGCGTTATTTTGCATTTCATAAACAGCGACCAGCCACTGCAACGAAATATTCTCAATGTGTCTAGACTACGTACGAAAATATGAATATACTATCTTGGCCTTATGCTTGGGATCGTTGTTCTGGTTGAACCGGAAAGTACGTCGGATTCCTACCTTCTCGGCACTTTGGAGTAAATTTTCCTTTAGTATGTTAAAGTACACATTCTTGTCCATTGTTGTTTCGAAAATCACAAATTTCCCGAATCCGGCTGACGAGATACATACCCATACCATGTAACTTCCTCCACCATGCTTGACTGTTGCCTTTATTGCTCAGTATTGGGCCACTCATAACTCCGTCCGTCCGAGTCAAATATGGTCCAAATCCTTGTCCAAGTGGTTTTTGGCGAACGTCATCCAAGTCCCTTTATTTTTCAAGCTTATAAAGGGCTTCTTCCATGGTACTCGGGCATTAAAGTCATGTTTGCGTAGAAACCTGAGCACAGTTTCCACACAGCTTTTTTTCCCCATTTCATCCTGCACCTGTTGAGCCACTTTTGGAGCCGATAGCTTGGGACTTCCCCTTATTATCCTGGTGATCCTTCGCTCCTCCTGTTCGGTGAAAATCTTGTTTGGTGCCATTCTGCCCTTGTCCTTAATCCGATTTGCGTCGACCAAGCGCCGAATGATGTTATACACAGTTGAGTCGCTCAGATTGACCATTTCAGCTATTTGGCGATGTGAATATCCGTCTTTGTGGTGTTCCAGGATGAGTTTCCGTAGTTCAATGGTAATCTGTTTGTCCGTAGTCCTTGTTGGCTTATTGCACCCAAGATGCAGGATAAAACTAAACTCACTACGAAGGATTGGTCTGTTTATACCGAAAATACTCAACTTTATGTAAAAAATCCAAGCTTTATGGCACCCAGGTGTCCACAATGTACCTGGTACAAATGAAATGTGCGCTGAAATGTAGGCAACATTTTTATAATCCTCCCTAGCAGGTGGGGGAACCCCAGTGCATTGGGGTCATATATTAATTTAGGTGGTTAATATATGTACCTACCATCTGTCTTTTTTTTTGGAATTTTTGAAAAATAATAAATAATTAGTTTATCGCAGGCAATTACTTTCTTTCTTTGACACTGGGCCAAATAAGGTGTGGGACACTGTATATACATACGAGGTCTGACCAATAAGTAATGAGACTAAGTCCATCCCCGACGCTCTCACACCTGAGCACGACTCAGGGCTTCATCACCGAACACTTTGACCAATTTACCGTACGTTTCCGTAACAGAATCGCCGAGTTTAACGCAAAATTTAATCGCGTACCGCTGTTCAATATTACGTCATTCCATATTCGTGACACGCCTTACAAACACGTTGTCGAAAACACAACACAGCTGGAGAACTACCGAACGTACGAAAGTCGCGAGCACATGTATCGATAGAGGAGGGATGGGAGATTAACCGACCGAAGTTTCAGGTTCGCAGTGTAACCACAAGCGCGGCTACAAAATCAGTCTCATTACTTATTGGTCAGACCTCGTATAGTGAGTTGCAAACACCCTGCCGCCTGCGAGTGTAATTATAATATGTATTGTTTGTTATTTGTAATTGGTGATTTTTTTTTAAAAATTTTCTTTCAATTTCAGTTTTGCGCATAACCGAAAAGGCGGGAGTGACTCAAACGCGTTTTGGGTTGGTAAAAATTCCTCATTCCACGAGATTGCCAACAGTGGTCCGTAAATTACCTATGCTGAGACTTGCACCCTGAACTTCGGACATGGTCTGTTTCCATAGTCATGCTCCTGGTAAAGGACCGAGTTTCGAAGTAACGGGCCGGACTGAGGTGACTGCGAGCCGTGCCGATAGGCAGCCTGGCGAAGGGCATGTAAATATCCCAATTTTTTACCGAGCATATCGTATACCTGACGCCTTCCGATATTATTAAACCTTACCTGCACATCGCGGATCTCTGTGCAGGTGGACCGTTTTTCTTCTGCCACACCCGTCTCTTGCGGCAGGAGCGGGTGTAAAGGCGAATTGCCAACAACCAGTGGCAACAACTGAAGCTCTGTTGAACCTGGAGGTTTACGCAAGTTTAGTGGGATTGATCAATCAATTGCTTACCTGCAAGATTGTGAAATCTACACTTGCATCATCAACTCTCTCCAGATATGTCAGCAGAGGTACGCCCCAAAGGAGCGCCCTGTCACCCCTTCTATGGAGCATGGGGAGAAATTAATTACAACGGAACATGGGGCGGCTGCCAAACTGTTGCATATGCGGACGACGTTATAGGAAAGTACCCCCAAACTTTATGAGACCTAATGACCAGAAATCTAATATTGCTATCATCTAGGGTAAATAAGGTTTGAGTCCCAATAAAATTGACCTTATTCTCTTCACAAGAAATTACAAGATACCGCCTCTTATCCCTCCCAGACTAAATAACGTAACTCTCTCCTTCAGTAAGAGTGTCAACTACCTAAGGTTGACACTGGATAGGAAACTAGACTGTAACCTTAACTCCCAAGTACGGGTTCAAAAGGCAATAGTCGTTTTATACACATGTGGGAAATCCGTTGGGCTCAAATGAAATATGTCTCTAAATATTGTCCGATGTTTGGCCATGTCTATTGTCAGACCAATACTTTTGTACGGGGTCGTATAATGGTCTAAGACATGGCCATAAGACGGAGAGAATCCTTAGTCTTGATTGCTCAAAAAAAGACCCTGCAGCTATTCTAGAAGGAAATACAAAAATCCTTTGAAAACAGACTACAGCGTGCCTGTAATACAACTCAGTACACTCTTTAGTACATACTTCACCCAAAGCAGGAATGGACCTTGGCCTTCTTCACAAATAGCTCAAAGCTTGACAAAGGCGTAGGCGGAGGTGTCCACTCAGCAACTCAACTATCCTTCAACCTACCGACATTGCCTAAAAAGGCTGAAAGTATATACATATATTGATAGTCAAGCGGCAATAAAATCTATTAGCGCAATATCTTTGAATTCGATATCGATAACAAGCTGTCGCAAATCTCTGCATGAGATGGCTAAGCAGCATGTTATCGGCCTGATATGGATGCCTGGCCACCAGGACATTGAAGACAATTTTAAGTCTAATGAGCTAGCTAGGAAAGGAACTCTATTATTCCTTCTCAAGGATAAGGAAGGCACATGCAAACCTCAAGCTACCTGCAAGCTCAATATTAAGGAAGCAAGTAGACACAGGTCAAATGCACACCAAACATGGCCCAATAATAATACAAGACACAGTTAGAGCTGTGTAATCTCAGTTGCATAAACTGCTTCGCTGTAATCCGTGGCATAATAGGACACTTGTTAGTAGACATTCATGGCAGTAGACTCCAGGTGCCGCATAATGACTTATGCAGTGGCTATAGGAACATGTAGAATCTCTGGAGCACTTCTTCTGCTTCTGCCCGGCACTTTCCAAGAAGCGATTTGCAACCTTGGGAAGCCACTACCTACCTAGTTTATCAAAGCTAGCGAACATGGACCTGCATAAAATCTTTGATCTTAGGTTTTGCACGAGTGTAGGCGAAGTCCGCTCTAGATTCCATACGTTATCAGAATGGACGAAATGTGGCCTAACAGCTTCGCAATGCCATTTTTTGAAAACTAAAAATGTTGGCTTTTAGCTCAAAATTAACCACCAAAATGAATATATGTCCCCAATAAACTGAGGTTTCCCCAGCTAGGAAAGATTATGTACAAAAAATACCCTATTTTTTGGTCAAAAAATTTTAAACATCAGACTACTACATCTGTCTGTTTATAAATTGATAACAAAATTTAGATATAAGGGGCTCTTCCGATTGCAAGGGTTAGAAGTATGCGGCATGCCTACTTCTTGTTAAGTGAGCGGTTTGTTTGGTGCAGCAGGAATTAAAATGCGTGTGTGTCTATGACGGTTGCTGACGGTGTGTGTATTTAGCTTGACATTCAGAAGTCAAAAAACATTGCAAATGAGGAAATACAACTGTGTTGCCAGGTTTTAAAGTCTAGTCTGGCTGTGGCAATTGAAGTCGCACTTGAAGAGTCACACTTTCAATTGTGCCACATTGTGAGTAGTCAACAACTTGGGACACTGCACACCTGCTCATATATGTACACAATGTATATATGTATATGGCATGCGAGCTATTAAGACAGCTCCCCAAAGATATCGTAGCTGCACAGTCTCCCATGAGTTGAGGTTGGGTGGTACTGGGGCAAGCCACTTAACAAGCAGCAGGCAACAACAGCCACGAAAGAAATAACAGTAACCACAATAATAACCAGCAATAAAATGCAGCGACCACGAAATCTGAATACTCTAATACTTGAACACAAGCTGTATAACTATCCTCATTGGTCAACACTGTGGCAAATTGGAATTCAATTTAATGTTGCTGGATGGCTTAGTTATGTAAGCTACTATTCGGTTAGGGTGAAGCCAAACGAGGCGTAAAGGATGTGTACATTGTTTTATATTATTTGCACTCCTTCGAGTTTATTGTTGGCCAATGCGGCCGTTTCGCATTTATGCGTTTGCCCCCATTTTCGATGGCAAGTGAAATGCACAAAATGCTTATATATTTAAAATGTTGCTCGTAAATGGCTGGCATAAATAAGCACTATCAGCAACAATGAAAAACAGATTCGTGTTTCCTTAGTAGCACCGCGAACACGTCAGACTCCACATAAATTGAACATCGACACAATTTATTTTGACAAATATTTAGATGTAATTTCAATATATTTGTTTAGTAGGCCATACAATTTTCAACTACATAACCATATAAATTTAGATTTAGTAGTATTAAGTCATTATTTTAAGTAGAATGATTATTATCTAAATCTAATTATAAGGCAATAGATGTGTAATAATAAAATTGTACATAATTAAAATTAAGCTAAAAATTTAACTCTTTAAAACCTTAATCATCAATGTGTACTTTGATAATAATAACATTATGCACTAAATTGAATTTGATTTGCTTATTACATCGTTCTTTTAAAATGTAAAAAATAAATAAAAATAAAAACGAGTGCAGTTTGGAATATGTCGTATTCACATTGAAAATAAACGTCAGGCAACCACCTCTAATACAATGAGAACGTCGCAAATCTGAAAATACTTTCTGAGGCCTTTCCGAGGCCTTTTCAATGATATTAAAAAGTTTCTCGAACAGGAAAACGACCACATCAACAACAACAATTACGACACGAACAAAAACCATGTTAAAAGGAAAGAAAATTATGTATTTTATTATGATGATTTTTCCCCTTCATTTTACGCATTTTGTTCGTTGAGTGCGGCTGGCAACGCAAACACATTGAAAGCCACAGCAGGGCAGACAAGGATGAGAGACTCGATGAAAATGGCGGCGAGGGTTGCTTTCACAGTTGAACAAGCGTATGTACATGTAACATATACAAATTATGGAATTAAACAGCCACAAAAATATTGACGATAAGAAAAACCAAGAGAACAAATATTTTATAAATGCAAATTAATGGAATTGCAGAAAAGATGCACTCGCGATCTGCACCTCCTGCTGATCGATGACGTAATTACTGATCTTTCAGCAAAGTATATCACTTAATTTAGAGCCCACTTAAATAACTTTGCCAGGAAACTGCTGAGAAGACGTTGAAAAAAATTAGCTTCCATGAGAAGGAGAACTTAGCGTAACCACCCAACTGAACCCGTTGGCTCTAAATTTTCTACTCTATGTGCTCTTGAATTTTTTAAGATTCAAATCCTTATGTTTTGTATTTTTACCGAGTCCAAAGACTTTCTTAAGCTTACATTGTCTTGTAATTGTTTTAACCCTTATGACTCTAAAAGTTGATTTATTTTATTAGCCTCACTGCTCAGACTACTCTCGGAGTTTTTTATGCTAATTGGCACTAACAGGTACAGCCTCCTTGCTTTCTACCTTCTCCTCCCCTCTCTCTCATCTCATGTCACCTGCTTGCCACCCAGTCCCAGTCCAGTTCTCCATCGCACATTCTACCAACAAGTTTATTTGCGAGGCCGCTATGCTTCTGTTGCTGCTTTTGATTTTATTTATTTTTATTGGCCAGCGAGAGCTTTTAACACATTTTTTATTTCCCCTACTCAGCGTGTTTTTATTTATTTATTTGTTGCCGTTGCTTTTGTTTTTGGTTTCATTGTTTTATGTTGAAGCAATTAAAATGTTTATGAGCATACAAATTTTCGTTAACAACAAGAACAACAAAGTGTAATGAAATAATAATAAAAAAATAAAAAAAAACCATTCAACACAGTCACGTGATTAGGAAATTCTGAAAAGTTGCTAATTGGTTAATTGTGAGCGAACTGGTCAGTATGCTTGTGCGCGAGTAGGAAGTTGATTGCTGTCTATAGTTTTTGGACTTCTTAAAAACTGAGCAACTGGACATTATAAAAAAAACACCAACGCTTAGAAATATTCGTTTTTAGCTTGCCGAATAATAATAACCCTTACTATTTGTTAATATTTGTTCGTATTTAAATTTGGAAAGAATTTGTAGTGTCTTGGGAGCTCGACATATCAAAATTGTTTTCAATTCTTCTCTTGACAGAAAACCCTATAAAATATTTTAGAGTCCAAATCGCAATCAGTTGATCATGTCAGCTTTTATATAGTTAAGACCGTTTGAAGTGTTTGATTAGCGTTTATAATTTTGTATATTCTATTTATATATTAACAAACCAATTTGCTTACTATTATATTTCACAATATTTACTACTACATTATCTTATTTGTCCAGCTTCCAAGGAAAGCTTTCTAAATATAACAAATTGCACAAGTGATCACTTTATTAACAAAATTATAATATACGCTGTAAGGGTATAATTAAAACAGTGCCACTACTTCAGTGGGTCTGGTCAACATCATAGCTAACACCTTTACCGCTGTCTTTTCTTATTTTGGGGCGTTAGCTGCTGCACTGCAGACAAAAGCATTGACACACCCAAAAACACAGAGTCACGAACAGATTTCTATATGTACCCCTGAATACCCCAGGCTGAGTTAGTTGTTAGTTTAAAGTGATTTGCAGTGTTTGACATTGCCATAAAAAGCAACGAGAACGAAGATGTCGGCGCTTTCGCTGGATTTGGAGTGAACTGGATTCGACTCGAGCTGGTTAGGCAAATGATAAAGGAGATGGGGGCGAGAGCAGCAGCCGGGAACACGTCAGATCAGGGCAGCACCGTTGGCTCAGTGCTTTCGCTTCTTGCCTTTTCCTGTTTGCGCCTCACACACATACACTTAGACACACACACAGCCAGCTCTGTTTTAGCCAGATGCGGGGGGCTTAGAGTGTTTCAGCGCCTGCCGTGTATTCAGTTGGTCATTTCACTAATCTCTTCATTTTGCTCATTGTTGCAAGCGCTATTTATTTTTTTGGTTCCCATGTTTACAATTTATTTGGCTTGTTGTAGTTTCTTATGGTATTGTTGCTGTTGCTTATACGCCCCATTGTACTTTTGGAATGGGACTGGGCTGCCCTTTTTTTTTGGCCAGAACGTGCAGCCTCTCTAATGCCAAGTTCACTCACTCATTTTGGGACCCATACACAATACGGACTACAATAATACAATACAATAACCAGGGACTATGCCACACCCTAAAAGCTTCTCCGCGTCAGTTGTGTATTCGGGTCTGCTGATATTATGCCTGTTCACGTCTCCCAAAAAGATGGTCGACAATTAAGGAAAACGATTAAAATGCAAAGTAGTCAACACCATGAACCAGCAAATTTTGTTGTAGAGATATGTAGAATCACTAAATGCTTCGAGTGCTATATTCCAAAAAAAAAACGCATGCCTTTAAATAAGACAGACAGATTGTGAATAATTCGGATAATCCAAAATAGTGTTCTTTAAGACACAATTTTATAGGGAAATTAAAAACGTCACGTAATTATTTACTTATTTAATGTCAATTAAAGTCAGTCGGCACAAAAATAAAATAACAAATTGAAATAAATCTTATTTAAATAAAATTTAAAATTCAATTTATATTCAAAAATAAAAAATACTTATAAGATTTCTTGGGGTATTAATGCTAAATGGTACAACATTTGTTGCATGAATTGGACGAATTGGAAAGGCTTGTTGTGTTTGTGTATTATTAAATTATTATTAATTTGCTTGCAATTTGACAAAATCAATTTATAACAGCCATTAGGGATCCAATATTATTTGTAGTATTTCCATTTGCTATTAGAAAATTGATTACATTTTGAGAACACATCTTTTCCGTTTCGTTTAATTTCCATGGACAAAATGTTACTTGCTTTTGCTTGCTGTTGTTGTAATAGCTACAGATCTTGACCCTAGGCCTTGTCTTTTAGCCGCACAGCTCGCAAACAGCATATTTATATATGAACATATACATATATACATATATATAATCCCACAAAGTGTGTGTGTGGGGTGTGTGCAATGGTTTTGTTTGCTTCTGGCATTGTTGTTGCAATTAATTAAAACCCTCAAATGTAGGCACCCGATTGCAGTTGGAAAATTGGCTTGATGAGGCGAATTGTCTGTGGGGATTACGCTGAGTGGAAGGGAGGTGGGGGAGGGGTCGGTTGGCGATGGGTGGTGGGTTGTGTGTGACACACTGGTGTAATTGCAAAGGCAACAACAAAAACAAATAAATAAATGTGGAGCTGCTGCCATTTTGGCAACCACTGCAGCGACCAACCAAGAACCAACAGCGACAGCAACGACAAAAACAATAGTTGCCACAACAACCTACCTAGCAACTACCCCGATATCTCTCGCGTGCCCTGTCTCTGTCATTCTCACACTCCCTCTTACTATCTCTATCTCTCTCAGAGTCTCTCACTTTCTCTCTCTCTCTCTCGCTGTCTCTCTCTCTCTCTCTGTCTCTCTCTCGCGCTCTCTCTCTGTTCGTCTCTCCTATGCCCTAAGTAATTGATCAAATTGTAGAGCCAACATTTCTCAACAGATTTTGAGAAAATAGGTAAATAATTTATTTGCATTTTTCACAGAAACATCAAAATGTAATGAAAGTCTCCCAAAAACGACCACAAGAACCAAAATAATAGGCCTAAATTTTCAAATGATATCAGAGGTCAAACCACAAACCTATCAAATCATACCAAAGATAAATTGAGCAACGTCACTTTCCGAATGAAAGCTTTCATGTAAAACTGAGTTCATTGGGTGCTGGACTACAAAATAGCCTGCACTAAGCACTACAGTATGGTTTAACTATCATGATCAAATATTAATTCTTAATAATTCGCCTATATCTATGTGTTTACAGACTGAGTCCTGTTTTAATGAATTTACGATAAATAGACAATAGGATGGTTGCCGTTCTATTCATCGTTTGCCTAATGTTATTTATAAACATCTATCTAATTAACATCTCCATTGTGTTTTTACACTCGATAATCGTACAATGTGGATTAGGCTTTACCAAATCGCTGAAGTGGATAATTTACGACTTAAATACAGCCCATTTATTTTTTTTAACTTCATTACAGCAGTGATATATTAATTTGAAATACTTCATCTAAAAATGCAAGCGTTATCGCTGGTGATTGGCTTTTTAGTTTATCAATTGACTGACTTTTGAAGTTTTCTTCTTCACTTAAAGGTGTTTGCAAAAAAATTATCCACCCAACTTTATAGCTTCAACTCTCACAGATGTTAAGATAGAGAATTTATGTATAAAAAACAGATGAACGACACACATAACTTTACAATGCTGATCTTGATAAAAAATAATTTCTTTCATCTTACAATAGTAGCTGACATAAATTTATTACTGTAAGCAAATGGATTTTACGAATAATTATATTGATTTTACAAATCTTTAACAATGTATGTGCATAAATGGTTAATAGAACACTTACACAAAAATACAACAACAATATCGTTTCCTCATTAATAATGTACTAAAATACCAACGGTACATTACAATTGCACATCTACGTATCTAATAAATTATCTTGAATCTTACCTTGGCACAGAATGCTATTAAAGCTAGCAACTGCTTCTGGTTGCAGACACCAGAAACAACAGTTAGAAAATTCCGTTTACTTTGCTCAAATCGTTGCTCGAGGTATGTTTCTGTTTAAAATTGTTTTTTTTTTTTATCGCCCGCTTATTTGCATTCAGCTTTCCATTTTTCTAGTTGAATTTTTAAAATTCGGTGCACTTTTTTTTTGTTGTTTTGCTTTTTATTATAGTTTCAAACAGAATAAAAACAAAAAAAAACAGGAAGCAAACCTTAAAAAAAAGAAGAAAAACCACATGAATTTTTTAATTGTCTTTGGCACTTTTTAACTTTTTTATGTGTTTTTTCTTTCGTTTTCGCTTTCCCTCCCACACACTCTGTCTGACTCTCTCTCTCTCTCTCTCCCTCTCTTTCTTTCTCTCTCTTTCTCTCTTTCTCTGTATCTCTCTCTGTCTCTCGCTCTTCCTTCGTCTGTTTTGGTTGTGTTCTGCGCTATAAAAAAACCAACGCACGAATTTTCAATATTATTTAAGTCATTTGTAATTGTTTGTGCAACAAGTTGATCAATTCATTTAATTGCTTATTAAAAGCAATTAATAATCTGCAAGTAACTGACTGCAGCATATTGTATTGGTTACGAAATGTTAACTTCAACTTCCCAACTGACTCACAATTGTCGCCCCATTGTTGGTGTTGTTGCTGAAGCTCTTGCTCTTTATCTTTGCCTTGGCAGCTTTGTTAGCGCGACCTCCGCAATGACCGTGTAACAATTTTGCAGCTGAGCAGCAGCAACAACAACAACAAACAATGGCAAGAAACGCGCGCGCACCACAAAGTAGGCAACGATAACACTCGTGGCAATCGCACGACTCTTTAACGCAATAACAACAACAACAACAACGAACACACCAACATTAGCAGCCAGCTGCCAAATGCTGCGCGCCTTTTTCACAGTAAAATTCTGTGAATTGCTTTGAAGTGTAATTTTTCATTTTTCTTTCGTTTATTCATATTTTCTTAGCTAGTTTATTATTTATTATTATTATTATTAGTGCAGCTGCTGCTGCTTCTCATGTTGCTGCTATAGTTATGTGCATTTTTATTGCTCAGCACACACAAAACTTATGTAAGCATTTTGTGCGCGTTTTATTTTTTATTATGTCTTTTTTTTGGATTTGGATGCGTTAAGCTTTATAGCCGCATCGAAAGTCAACCAAACTCATAATTGTAATGGTTGTTGGTATTAGCTGGATAAGGCTGCTGCTGCCGTTGCAATTACGGCTTGCTTCTGTCATTCGCATAGGCAGCAGCAGCATCAGCAATTCATTCAAACTCACAAAAACCAACGCAGCTGACAGTCACATGCGCGACAGACAGACACACAATCACATACATACACGCATACACACGCACACACAGACAGACAGAAACACACACGCACACGCACACATACGCAGACACGCAGACACGGCCACGGAGACAACGAGACAACGGCTAAGACGACTACGACGACAACAACGGCAACTGCTGTGACTGCGACTGCGATTGCTGCTGCGACTCTCGCGTTTGGTTCTCCTCAAAGCGAAACGCGTACCGTCTGCGCTGAGTCCTGTTTCATACTATCCTGCAATGGCTGCTGTGACTGCTATTGCTACTGCTGTTGCTGTTGCTGCTGCTGTTGCTGCTGCTGTTCCTGCTGCTGTTCCTGCTGCCGCTGTCGATACTGTTGTTGCTGTTACTACTGCTGCGGCTCAAAAATTTCCCTTCTTGTGGCTCTGTTAAAATTTCCCTGGCATGCGCACCGTGTGCAGCGCAACACAGCTAGAAGCTTACAAAAGTCGCCGGCAACGATACATATACTTGATGTGGCTAATGTGGCACACTGGTTACACTGTGCCAAGGACATTTTGCACCAGGACCACAAGTTGTTAACAGCGGCTCCAACAGTCCAAAAGTATTCAGCACAGGTCTCAAAGCGGATCCCAAATATTTGAGCGGTCTCAATTAATATTAATATTGGAAAATGGTTTTAACGTTAACTGCTGCTGAAGCTAACCCTCAGTTAACCACAATTAAGGGGATATTTGGCCATATCAATTTAATAACGAACTTTTTCAATGCAATTCTTATTGCGGCACACACGTGACTCGCATTAATGCAAATGAGTTGATTCTGCTGCAGATCGACTTGATGTCAAATTGAATTATGTTGCATGCCAAAAAGGTTAATGAAAGCGCCATGCTCTGCGCACTCCTCTGAATCGACTTGTATCCTTTACTCGTTGTCCAATGGTCTGCTATGGCTGACTGAATTGTGGATGAGCGAGCAACGAGCACCGGACACCGTGCACCGAGCACCTCGCAGCGTTATCCGAGCCCGATACGATGCCCGGAGCTTGGATAGCCGCAACAAAACCGCATATAGATGCGCAATCTGCATTGTGGGATGTGGTGGCCAATAGACACAGCACATTGGCAAGTCCTTGCAAATTGATGGCGTTTGTTGGACTCTACACTATCCTTAGCCTCACAGGCAACTTTGTGATGCCACAATATAAATCTATCTAGCTAATATAAAAACTCTGAAGCGAACCTATTCGCTTGCATATTTTTTAAAGGGTATTACACTCGAATTTACAATTTCTGCGAAATTATAGATTCATTTGTTGTTTTATATATGTTAAAACAACAATAATAATACATTTTTTTAAAAGGGTGTACTTTTTTTTGAGTATTTCTGTAAAATAAATGTTAATTTAAAATGGAAAACTTTATAAAATACAATTTTTTAAGTCAGAAATTGTGTAATTCGAGATGTAACGTTCGCTTTTCCATTTTTTCCAAAATTATTTTCTTAAATAATTATTTATTTATCACAATTCTTGGTATTTTCAGAATTTTAGTTGCTATTTTTTTAGTAATTATTTTGTCTTTGACGATTATAAAATATAGAAATACTTTTTTACATCAAGATGCGATTTAATATTCCCTAGACAAGTGTGAGTTGCAATATTAATTTTATTCTAAAAACAAAAAACTGTTTCACTTTCTTATTTTTTTCGGAATGTCTTATGACTGTTGATGGTGTCTATTGTCGAGTGTGCTCATTTAATATTTGCATCTCTTGCTAAAGAATAAAAATCATATTTCCGCCTACAGGTAACTGCTGACCGAAACCAAAGCCAAAGCTAAAGCTGAAAGACAAAGGAGGCTCTATCTCTATTAGCGATCATTATAAGCTCTCAGCTAAGGCTGTTACGCTGCCCCCACCGCAAGCCATCCCTCTGTCCTGTCTCCATTGCTGTCGGGCCACTTCTCTAGCTGGCATTGAAAACGATTATTTATGTGCGCTGCTTTGTGTCTGCGGTTTGTCCAACGAGGCGCAAGCCAACAGGCATATTGTTTTAAAACAAGAGTAAGAGCAGTCAGTTGAGGCCATGTGGAGATTTCGTGGAGGACACCACACTGGCGATAGCAATGGCGATGATGATGGCGATGGCGACAACAAAATTTGACAACAATTAAAATAAATAAACTTGCTTAAAATGTTATGTAAATGCAGTGCGGTGAGATTAATTGAGTCGTTTGCTGTCAACGAATCTCAACGTAGCTCCACTAACTGGTGTCTTTTTGGGCAGCCCCATATAAATTCCCTGGTCTCTTTACTCTGCGCCCCGTTGGCCCAGCTATATGGCATAAATGATGGATGAACTTAATTTTTATTAGACGACCTTGGAAAGCCAAAGGATTTTTAGCCAAGACAATCTTTAAAGGCATAATAACACCAACAGTATTGGGTCTACGGTATTATCCGGATGGAAAATATCAATCAGCATTTTACACTAGAATGGTTTAAAGATGGCAGGCAGGCAGGCAGGGAATGTGCCATGCATAATGGAAGGATGCGAATGGCAAGACTTCTCGTCTCATCGTAGAGCAGTCTCCACCCTGAGTTCTCCTACTTCTTCGTCAACCTTTTACTCGCTGAGACATAGAACAAAACATTTTAATTAATTGAGGCAGAAAATTGTTCGTAGTTGTTGGTATTGAGATTGGCTTTGACGGCTGCACGCTGCCTATTCAATACATAAAAAAGGGCGCAGCTGACTGAGCGGGGCCAAAGGCAACCTGGCTTTTATATGTGCCCCAAAACAGAACGGCAACAATGCTATACTTTAAGCGCTCAATGGGCCTAACAAAAATATTATGTGTTACGTTAATATGTGTGTGTGCGTGTGTATTTGGTAAGCGATTATACCAGATTTTAGCTATATTGGCTATATTTGGTCCACAAGTAGACTCGGTATTGATGCATTTGAAGCGATTGTTAACGCTTGAGCGATTTGGTTTGACAGGCGTGGAAAATTCATAATTAAATCTACAGGCAAGTACTTTTTAAACAGTGTTCGCAAAGAAAAAATAGAGTATGCAGTGCACAGTCGCTTCACGCAACTCTCGATATACTCAACTCCTCAATAAACAAAACTCCTAATTTTTTTATATTAGTAAACACTTTAGCTAGGCTTTTGCAAAAATAAATCAATATATATTCCCTAATACGCTAACAGTCTTATGTGCACTCATTGCATTATGGAGGTCAATTTGTTCATGTGCTTCCAGCTCCCCTCATTCTGGAAACAGAGACTTGTGTAGTAGATCAATTTTATACTTATTGCCACTGGCTTGACTTTAATGACCTTTCTACTACTGTGGATGTGTTTTTTATTACAATAGAGATTGCTGGCTAGCAGCAGCTTTGATAACTCATTGATGTTGGTGTTGGTTGCTACAAATTGCGTGCGGCACAAGCGCAAGTTTCAAGTTAGCCACTTACATCCACTGACAGCTAACGTGTTGCCCATCGTCCCAACTCTTGGCGCTGACACGTCGCCCTCTCCCGCCCACTGTTGGAATGCTGGCTCTTACCCGTCTCACCGCATAGACCTAACTTAGATCAACACTCGAGCGCAACTTTTGTCATTTACGCTCCAAAACTGTTGGCACCCACTGTAGGAGAGTCCTAGTCTCGCCTAGCTCTCTTCTCCTTTCCCCTTCCGCGCCAAAGTTCAAAGACTAAGGCGTTGTCATCCATAATTGAATTTTCACAGCTAGCGCCACGTTTCGAATTGTAAAATAAAATGTATGAAATACCAAATTCGGCATCTAACTAATGTTATACTACATCTATTGAATTGGAGGCATGACGAGTTACTTATCAAGGTTACGCACCAAATAAGAATAAACCTTCTATAAGCTTAAGAAATATAATGTAATACATTCCAAAACATAAGAAAACATATGAGTCAATGTGATCCATCTATAAAAAAAATATATTCATTGAAAAATATGATTTTTATTGGGTCAGGGTGGATCAAAAAGTGAACAGACTCTAGTTAAGTACAATCTAGAGTAGAGCCAGATACAGAATGATGGCAACGCTTCGCTCAAAGATGAAAAGTGTAAAATTAAATGAAAAATAAACAATGAATATGGCGCAGCGAATTGAATTGAAACTCTGGCTATAGCCACTAAAGCAGCTGGATGAGAGCGGGATGGGACGGAGCTGTGCGGAGAGGTGAGAACGAGCAGGTGGATGAGTAGCTTTGAGCTGGCTACCATTGTGGACCATCCCACACAATCCGTTTGTCCATTCCGGCTTCCATTTACGCTAGCTATAAATGCTGACATGGTCAGGACACGAGCGAGGACAAGCAGCAACGAAGAGCAACGTAGTGCCGTGGGTGGGGTTTAGTGTATATCACTAACTTAGCTATTTGTATGAATTACAAGCGACACACATTCGGCGCACACAGTTCTCAGCACTCAGTGCCCAGCTCGTTCCATGCTCTGCTGTGTGCGCTATTTCCGTTTCCGCTTTCCACTTGCTGGGTATTTAGTGTGCTCTTCTGCCCTCCTCCTCCCCCTGCAGAAGTCCTGTCCCTCCCTTGTAATTGTTGTACTTCTGTACTTCGCTTGTAGTTTCTGTTGTCGCTGTGATTTGGATTGCCATATTCGCTACACCCACCAAACTGCCACTGAGCCACACCTTAAATCGCCATTGCCCTACCAGTAGCTCAGCAGCCCAGCCGCCCATCTACCGCGCATTTGACAAGGGAACGCGCATACATGCAACCTAATTGAGTTTGGCTCGCAAAAAATACAACAACAAAAATAAGTGGAAAAAAATATCTTATTGTAGTTGAGAGATTGGTAATGGGCTTTAAAACCAGCGCTGTATAATTAAAAAAGGTATCATCACAGCGCTCGGAAGGTGTTTAACTTTAACGACACGGCTAATCGTAGTTCATTAAAATTCAGTTAAATGCTAATCACAGTGGAATGTGAAACATACATATATCATCATATATCTTAATGAGAATAAACTGACAAGAAATAAGAACCGAGTTCATTTAAAAATACTCATCATTGTATTTGTTCAGCACACACTGTATATACGATCAAGAACTTAATGCGAATGGCCTTAAAAATATAACATAAACTAAACCAACTACCAACTATAATATCAGGTTTTGATTTCATTTTATATGTTGCCAGCAATTATAAAAACATCTCTAGTTCATTTTTGTGACTGTTTGAATTTTACATTTCAAATTTTGGTAGTTCGTTAAGAGCCAATAATATTTTATTTTTAGCAACTGTAAAGCAGTTTTATTTTATAAATTTGAGCCACTGCACAGCCTCGTGCGATTATGTCTTTCGTGTTGTGTTCTTAGCGCGTGCATAAAATACAAATCGTAAAACGATTGCAAAATCAAAATTCACATGGTCATAAACAACAAATGCAGAAACGACAACAACAGAACGACAAACTCAGAATACAATCCCTATGCTTATCATGGGCCATAAAAGGGGGATGCCATAAATTTTTTTTTACCCCTCTTTATATTTCTCAGTGTACCGCATTGCTAATTAAGAGCTGTAAAATGTAGAGCAAGTACATTTTCAGTTTATTTCAAAATAATGACAACCTAAGGAGGATCCCTACGATGAAATAGGTGTTGTACCTTGAACTTGAATTTTTACGAGGGTTGTGATACAAACTTAAATATGGGTATTCTTCGAGCTTGTGTGCAATGAGCCAGCATCTGTGATCAATGACAAGTTGGAAAATCTTTTACTGAGGACAACGTTAAAAACTTTGCACACATAATTTGCACAAGCAATAAAATGCCGCACACAAAGTCGAATAAATAAAACGAACAAAGAACGTTGTGACAAGGGGGGACAAGAAAGAAAAAGGGAAGAAAGAAGAATATGGAGACATTTTATGCCAAGAGGTGAAAATTCAGCCTGGCGGCAAATCGACCTGAAAGTTGTTCCGTTAGCTGTCTGATCAGGGAGAAGGAAGTGAGGGGGAGCAATAAACATTCAAACTGCCATTAAAAGTGACCAGAATTACAACAACAGCAACAATAATCGAGTGAAGACTAACAAAGTTTTATTCGGTCGTGTTAATCAAGCATTTAAAACATCCACACAGCCAGGTTGGCAGCTAAATTTTTTGCGCGTCTTGCGATGAGAGCGCTCACTTGTTGACACCTCGTCGCGACATGTTGTAGTCCAAGGAAACCAACTTCTTCTGCCCGAACGAAAATCCAATCCAATCTGAGCGGTTCATTCAGGTTCATGGCAGCGACTTAGCGGCATCTGTTGATAAATTTGAAAATTTGTGTTATATAAAGTGCAAAATTAAATCTTCGGAAAATAAATACCATTCGTTGCGATGGCTTGAAGAATCGGTTCAAAAATCTCAACGAAAAGATTAAAGTGTCAGCCGTGATGAACAGGACCCCAAAAGATTACCTTCCAGCAAGTGTTGACCCGTAAGACATCTGCGCAGTGATGCAACTGCAGCAGCCAAATGGCCATCTCCGTCGTCATCATCATCTTCATCTTCGCTTGGTCGCACCTACAGGCGTGTCATAGCTTGCTGAAGAGCCACTCAACACACGTTCAGATACATACACAGATACAGAGACAGATAGAGATGCTGAGGCAGCGAGAATGCAGGCAAATGGGCAAAGTGAAATCAAAGCGGCGACGAAAGACAACAGCAAAATCGTGTCCAACTGCAACAAAAAATAAAAAAAGGGTCGAAAAGAGCACCATGTGGAGCACCAACAAGCTCCTTGGCAGGCGGACAGCGAGAAAGCGAGGGACACAAGTTTTTTTTTCACGTAGCTCTTGTGATTTTTTTGTATTCCATTTTTGAGGGGACTTTTTTATTTTGTCTTCGGCGCTGCCCAGACTCCCACGGCCCCAGTGTTCGGCAAACGGGGCGACGCACAAATACAATTGAATAAATAAATCAAAAGCATTTAATTTAATTTCGTAGAAGCTGCGAAGCATGGCACTGTGCGCGAGTCACACGCGGCGTATGCGTAATCGTAATCTGACAAAAAGGGACGCTGGGACTCAAACTGAACTTAACTATTGGCAGGCCTCTAAAGCCTGCCTTTAGATAAGCTCAAACTCAGAAAAATGAAACGGAAGGTCCTGGGGGATGGTGGTTGTGACTTCACTTTGCCGCCAAATTGTTTGGTGTTGCCCTTTGTCGACCATACGACCGCAATTCTTTCTATGTGTGTGTATGTGCTTGGGCGCATGTGCCGCGTCGAAAAATGTTATTTTGCAGTCTTTTTTTCTATCAGGTAGCAATTTACCTAAACTGCTTTTGCATTTGAAATTATAGATTAACACAAGCAGATTGCAAAAGTGACCAAGTTTAGTTTAGTAACAAAATATAAGATAAAATTGTGCCATAGATAGCACAAGCAGATAGAAACGGTATACATAATTTTCAGCACTATTGAGATGAAATCATTTTTAAATGATAACACGTATTTACCGTGTACGTATGTATGTAAGTAGGTCTAAGACAATGCCGGCCAATACATATGCGCATTTTGAAAAATGTTTACTGGAATTTTCTATTTCTATAGTCTATTTCCAATTTCCTCTTTCTGGAAAAGCGTTTCTCATTATTCAGAAAGTAAATTTCTAAAATTAAAGGGTATAGGTTTCTAAAAACCAGAGCTTCCATTTCTTAATTTCCAGCTGAATTTTTCTAATATTTAGAAAAAATGTGTTTGATTTCTACGATATTAATTTATATGTGCGTACAAAGAGTTCTTACATTACAGTTTTTGTTGCCTATATTATTATTAAACTATTATTAGATTTAAGATTTCTCATATGCAAACATTCTATAGAGTTTATAAGCTCGTATAATTTTGAGTTTGGATTTCAACTATTGAGAAATGATTTTCTACATATTAGAAAAATATCTAATTAATGTCGATTTAGGAAAATCCTTTCTTATTTTAATAAAAATATTTTCTTACATTTAAAAATTATTTTTCAAAATAATAAAACTTTTAATTTTTATGGCGAATTTCTAAATTGCCAGTAAATTTTGTTTCTGAGTGTAACTGTTTATTTGACTGAATGATGGGTGACGTACTGTGAATATTTGACAGAAGTCGAGCTTTAGGGTGGAGATGTCATTGCATGGTACATGTAGTATATGTCTTTTGACTTTTGACAGCTACCAGTGCCGCTGCCAATCCCACCTCTATTGCCTGCAGGCCGCTTGGGCAGTGTTGTCTCAGCTGTTCAGTTTACGGTTTCTTTTCGATTTCCCTTTTGATTTTGCCACTGAGATGAAGCACAAGTGCGGAAAACACGTTCTGTTAATGCTAGGCGTACACGTTTCTTCATTTTTCTTTTTGGGAAAATTTCCTTTCGATTTGATTTGCTGGGGACATAGCAAATGCTCAACAGATTTTCACATTCCGTTTGATTCGACCGTACCGCTCTTGAGTTGTGTATTATTCAGATCAGCGGCTGAGCTTTGGGACTGTTTAAAAATTAAAATTTTATTTGCCACTAATTCTTATTGAGTCGCTTCTTTTATGACGATAGGACGATACGGTACGGCGTACTGAATAATGCAGCTACCCTTTAATGGCCTATCAGCATGCCTTTGAACTTACGACAAAATCGAAAGTTTCACACGAAAACAAAGTTTGCTCAATTTATGTTAAAATAAATGTTTTGTGTACATATTCGCTCAAATATAAGCCCTCACTTTCTCTAACTCTTTTAGTCCAGTGGTCATACTGAAAGAGGTAAGAATGTTTTGAACACAGGTCTTAAATATATTGTAGTTTTATTGGCAAATTTCCCTTCTAGAATTTTGCGTGGAAATTTCATTTCTTATGGCATGCACAGGTACTTAGAGTACAAAAAACTAAGACAGTGCATATGCAGTATTATTATTAGTATTTATTCACAAGCCCGAATTGAAATCACCGGCTTGCACCCAACGCGTGCATATACATATAAGCGTACATGCACACAAACATACATACAGACGATTATCATACCATCCCTTTCTCACACATGCGCTGTCATATACTATGTGAGTCCCGAATATTTCACAAGTATTAAATAATTTTGGAACGATATTTATTATTATAATTGTGTAAATGTGTGATACACGTATAGTGTGTAGTCAACACGATGAGACGACGTTTAGAATCGAACTGCCTGCTCTGACGAGCAGGCCCTTTATTTATATAAAATGCTTAAACCTAAATACATAGAAATACATTATGCAGCCGCTCGTAAGGCGATTGCATTGGTCTCTTATCGAGTGCGGCCGTTTGTAAGGCGACCGCTGTCTCAGTCCATCGAGTGCAGCCGCTTGTAAGGCGACCGCAGTCTCACTCCATCGACATCTCCTCTAACCTCTCTAAAAATAGCTTGACCCATGCAAGCCAGCCTCAAGTGCCTAATTTTGAGGGCGCGGCATGAGCCAGCTATCAGCAGCTGAGAGCGTCACATGTTCATATTTGAACAAACGGTGACCACTTCGCGTTTCTTTCAGCTCTCATCTCTCTGTGTGTATTTCTATTCCTACATATGTATGTATATATACATACATACGTACAGAAAATGCTTTTGCCTACTGACAGAAATGAGATCAATATGAGAATACGTTTTCGACTATAACTACGGTGTTTTTTTACCCGATCCTGATGAAACTTAGGCAATGAATCAAAAAAATGTCAATGTATATTATTTATCAATAAGAACCCTTTGCCTTTAAAATTGTAGCTTTCATTTTTGTTCGAAAACTATAAGTACCAATAATTGCGAAACGGAAGCAGTTATCGATAAAATGAAATAAGCTTTGATCTGCGCGAGCCTATATTCCAAATTTCTCTAACTCTAATAGTTTTTGCGATCCGTGACTTCATACAGACAGACAGACGAACATGGCTTTATCAGTAGCAGGGAACTGGGGATTCTAACCCAGGAAGTCCTAATTGTTTTTTTTATTGCTTTTGATTTTTAATTGCTTCATTATAGCACATAATTTATTGCTTTTGGGTGGGGGAGTGACAGGTGTGTGACCTTTTTTAGAAAAATGTGTGGTTTTGGATCACGTGCGTGACATTTATGATCGAAGGGTCTAGATTTATGGATGACCCTTTTTTTTTATTGGGTGTTGTAGTTAGGTGGAGGATCACTCGCGCACTTGTGTGTGCGTACGTGATTGTGTTTTTTAAGGAGGAGATTGTGAGCAAGGTATGTAACCTGTAACCTGTATGCTAGAATATAGTGGAAGATCGGTTGGCAGCTACCGCACAAGTGTGCAGGTAGATGATTTGAGTTGATTTTTTAAAGGGTGGGTTCATTGATCAGTGTAAAAGTGTTTTTGGTTCTCTTTTTACACCTTCGTTGTCATTGCTTAGAACTCGTAGGACACCTCCCACCTAAATGTTTTCCCAACATCATAATTACAGTAGTATTGATGTAAACTGATGTTGTACGAGTATAGCTACTTCGCACGTACGTTTGACACGTGCCACTACCTTTTCGTGTGTTTTCGGTTCTGTCCCTTTTACGGTGCACTCTGTTTGAGTGGCCGGACTTCAGACTTCATACCTTAGATTATAGAGTTTATTATGTGTAAATAAAAGATATTTTTGTTTACGTTTTCATAATATAATTTATTTCTTATTGTTATAGTTTAATTTTTAAAGTTAAATGTATATACTAAAATGTATTATTATTATTAATATCCATTTTGTTGAACCTCTTTCTTAGGTTAGTGTATTGAAATATAAGACGATCCAGTTTTCTTTTATATGATACAAAGAAGTGGCAAGCACATGTATCAACTCCTTCTGTTGCGTCATTCGAGGACCATGAGCACACCGTCAAGTGCTTTCCAAATTGAGATTTAACAAGACGATAGTTTTCATACTCTAAGAAATATTCTCGGTATTCCTCCAGCAGTTTGACATGCTCAGGGAAAAGCACATCCTCAAACTCCTGGAGGAAATCATCAATTTTCCTCACATTTGTTTTAAATCCAAAATTCGAAATTAGACCCATAGTGTTGTGTATTCTTCAAAAGCAGAAATGCAACTAAGAATTATTTTTTTTTTATACTTTATTTATAAGAGCCTATACTTGTGTCACTTTCTTTTGTAATACTTGTCTATACTGGTTTACATCTTTTTTTATTTCTTTTCCCATCTTTCTTGAAATTTCAAAACATAAACGAGTTAGGTCAATTTCTGCTTCATGTCCATAAGTTACATCTAAATCTAAAAGTTGTACATCATATTTTCCCATCTTTGAACATTTGGGGATAATATAATTATTATATATATTACAAATTTGATTTTTCAGCAACGTGTTCCAACATAAGAATGATGTTAAAAATATCCCCAATCTTATGAAGGCTCTCCATGACTCACTATCAAATTCAATTTTATTACCATATTGATTTAAAATTAATATGCATTGCTTATCTGTTTTTCTAATTTTAAAATGACACTTTATGCTTTCAATCTTTGGATTATCCATTAATGTATCAGGCATTAAGAACTCAAACTGCTCGAGCCTTAACTGGATATATTCCTTAAATGTTAATAATTGAAGCCATTCCTCTTTTCCAAATCCAATGAAATTGCGCTTATGTTGCTGCATCCAAACCATTGGTGTAAATCGTCTCGTTGTTGAAAAGCCACACTTTAATTTTAATTGTAGATTAACAAAATACTCAAATCCATAAATGATTTCATGGTCTTGTGTTTTTCTCGAATTTCGAGATTTGGTTAGCTGAAGTGTGTCCATTTTGATTGGAAAGTTGACTCAAACTAACTTGAATTTGGATTGTGAGCGCTATTTAAGGTAAAGAGTCTGGCTCATGATTCACAGTACATTTTACGCATTAAACACGAAATGATTAAGATAGACAGAAGCTCGTGTGTTCTTCTTGACTTCCAGTATATATTTGGAAATGATAGACAAATTTTTATAAAAGAATTGGCCTTCATGCAAGCTGGATCCATCATACCGAATTTCTACCACTTCAAGCCTCCCTATGACATAAAAGAGCTGGATGAAACAACTAGAAAAACCCTAAAAATAACTAAACAGTATGTTGATGGCTTGGATTGGAGTGATGGAGACATTTCTTATTTAAGCCTTGGTGATATATTAAGTCCATTAAATAGTTTCGCTTCAGTTATTGTACGAGGTAGAGCTAAGAAACAGTTTTTAACTAAATATTTAACTACAAATATAGTTGATTTAAAACTAGATCAAAGCTTAACTCATTTTCAAAACTTTTTCACAAATTGCAGAATACATAGGCAAATATCAAACCAGTGTGCTCTGAACAATTTATTTAAACTTTTTGTAATCTTAGAAAGTTCTAATTTTAAAATATACGGAAAATAAATTCTGTTTACACCATCATGTTCCCAATTAATAAACATATTCAATTATAAATTTGTAGTTTTTCTTTATTCAATTTAGCCATTGGATCTACATCACACTTAGATTTAAGTTTATAATAAAATCTAATACAACTCGAGCGTTTCTTAAGGCACATACACCTTTATTTAGATGGGATCCACAGTCGGAGAAAACATTTAATTTCAGCTCATCTAATCGTGGACATCCATATTCTTCAATGTTCATTACAGGCGTCCTTAGATATTTTTCAAGAAACTTTTTCTTTATATCTCCCTTCGTTATTACACTCATATTATTAACAAGCTCACGAAGATAATTTCTAACTTTTAAAAAGCTATCAGTCCCATCATTCCAACAGAGATTGTGTTGATTTCTAGTTAACCATGTTGCCGTTTTACGGGCCTTCTTATTTAATCTGAGAAAATCATATGGTGGTTTTATAAGATAGTGAATGTCTTGGTAATAACCATTCTTAAAAACTAGTGCAATTTCTTTTAATATAAAATAGTTGTTATTTCCATAAAATCCTTGAATGTCGACAACTACTTGATTCTCCATCAAATTTATTTAAACGATGCGCTGAACTAATCCCGTTAATGGTGAATACTCAACTAACCGATCATGCATAAGTAGACAATATACTTTAGTGTTCCTAATACTGGCACTAGCCAACTCGATGGAAACTCTGATATCAATCGGACCTGTTTTTACAGTCTCGTTCTGGTGTGTTAGATCTATAACAACAATTGGTGCTTTTTCTTTGAATTCCTTAGGTGATAACAATGGTTCAGTCTGCTTCATATAGTAACTTGCTTGAAAATTTGCATACATATCATACAAACTTGCAAATCGATCGCGACTAAAATTTATATTCATATCATCATAGGGATACGTCTCAGAGTTCAAGTACACTTTCAAGTTTCGCAAATGATTTTGAATCAATTTATTATCTAGTACAAAGGCTATTATAGCAAAACGAGGTCGTTCTCTATTGGCTGCAAGCTTGACATTCCATACGTGATGTGTACCCTCAGCAAGTGTTGGATTGAGATAACAATCCCAACTGCGGAATGCTAGTGGTAGTGAGCCTCCATTTTTTGTTATGTTTAACATTAGTAATTTCTTCTCATCACTGAGAGTAATATGTGGCACTTTCCATGTAATATTAGTTATATTTAATTTATACTCAGTACTATCAATTTTAGTATGATATACTTCATCCATATTTTTAGTTATGAGTAGAATTAGTT
The DNA here is from genome assembly GCA_035044025.1 of Drosophila paracracens. Classification (NCBI taxonomy): domain Eukaryota; kingdom Metazoa; phylum Arthropoda; class Insecta; order Diptera; family Drosophilidae; genus Drosophila; species Drosophila paracracens. The sequence continues at coordinate 417,631 of JAWNMN010000897.1, forward strand.
CATGTTTACAATTTTGTTGAAAATTATGTTAATTTACATTCAATGCAACCGTGCATCCCTACATATGTTAAGTCCCTCATTAATGCGTACCAATTATGTTAAGCAACACAATTATGTTAAGCAACAGAATTATAAGAATGGAGCCCACCTTTCCAGAGCTTCTAGCTGAAGAGCCCATTAGTGAAGAATGGGATATTCGTAAAATTCTTAATGAAGATATTGTTTTTGAAAATAGTGAAGAATTTTCAAACTTTGCTAAAAATGTTAAAAAAAATTAATAAAAATTCTTTGTTAATAACCATACCCATATGTATTTTATTTGTAAGTCTCCTTTTTTAAATAAAAATGATATAAAGAATACAAATTTCTGTGCTATTTTTTTTTACGTTCCATGCACTCAATATATATGATGTGCACATTCAATTTATTTTCAGCTTCATGATTTCAAATAAATATACATACATTTACAAGCTAAAACCTTGTGTTCTTTTGTCTTCTTTTTTTCCATGCAGGTACACACACACACACACACCCACACATACATTTTTTTTTTGGTTTTTTCAATCATGAATATCTTATGTATTTCTTTTTCGTCTTATTTTCTCAATATTCTTACCAGCAACTGAAAATGTAGTTTTCTTATATTAAAATAAAAGAGACACTATTTTTTTTCTTTTGTTTTCAATATATTTGTTTGTTTATTTATTTATTTTTATTTTTTCCTTAATTCTACTTACATATTATTTGATTATTTAATTTATATTAAATATTACTATTTATTTTACTTAGTACTAAGAATTAATTCTATAATGCCCCCAGGCATATGTTCTAATCCCATCTTCTCTTATTTTTCTTTTAGCATCTTTACAACTTAAAGTTGTGTATCTTTGATCTAAATATCAACATATTATCAGAAAATGTCTTATTTTCATAAAGACATTCCTTATAGCTATTTATACTTAACTTATCTATTGCCGACTTTTTTATTCCTTTGGATTTTTGATGCACCCACCCCCCTCAAGAGACAATGAGTACATTTTAGCCCTTAGACCTACAAACTCTAACATTCTTCTGCCACAGTTTTCGTCTTTCATTATACCAAACACTTTCTTATTGCACCTCTTGATCCCATATTTTTGTGCTAACTCTTGTGGATACTCAGAAGTATCAAGTCGCATCTCAACATCTTCAGCAATATCTTTAAAGAAATCATTAGTCTCAATAGAATATATGAATGAGTCTGTATCCATATAATTCAATGAGACTTTCTCTTGAAATTTTGGCTTCATGTAATCATAATGAAAATCATACATTTGCCATTTTGAAAGTTCTAAAACCACAAAACCTAAATACATAGGCTTATCATACACATTATGTAGACGATTCATTTGAATCGCATACATATCTTCAGAAAATTGGGCAGAACTATGAAAACTGTCCTTTGCAATAAGGGCACAAGCACCCAACCTATAGCAGTTTGTGGTTTCCCACGATGCCACCAATTTAATATCTTTACGTTTCTCGACGTTTTCCATCGTTTTTCCATATACTGCATTGTTTAATAATTTGAAAAAGTGAAATGTATTTAAATCTATAAACTTTTTAGGACATGGAGACTCTTTAAATTCCAAAATCTTATGAATTTATGTTAATTTAAGACCATTTCTTAAACATTGCTGAAGATTTCTATAATGGATAGGATACTTTGTTTTCGACATTAGGTCAGCAACAAGCTTTTGTACTTTAGCCTTTGGAGTAGGCTTTTGATTTGACGGACAAAAGGGCAGATCATTATGGTAATCATGAAGAGAGTCTGGGTACATTCTCGAGGTAGATCTTTTGTATTTTCTCTGAATTTTCAGTGATAGATGAAAGGTCGAATGCATTCATTTCAGCATCATTCACTCATCTAAAAGCAGAATATGGGAGATGTTGAGACATAGCCCAACCATATAAATTATTAGCATCTAAGTACATCAGAAATTCTGAAGGCTTAGTGCTATCATAATTATCGATATATACATGATAGGCTTTTGAGTAGCGCTTACAGCACTGAACTAAGCCACCAAGAATGCCCATTTGAATAAACCTATACATATTAATATCAGTTTGCAAATCTAATTCTATTTTCGTGGTCTTTAGCATTGCATCCCATGAAAGACCAGGTGTTGTGTAATAATGGGTGGGATCTAATGAATAAATTTCCTTGCAAATATTATTTTGAAAGTGAAATGTACAACTCCTTATTAAGGGGAAGTACTTTTATGTCACCTTCAACTTTATTTAATTCCCTTACGAATAAATGCGCATCGTATTTAGAAAAATTGTGGAAAAACACAGGGACAAAAGGTGCAATTTGAAAATTGATGTTGCAGACATTATGTGCTGCCCCTTTACATAAACCAGTCAAATGACAATGCACTCAGCACTCAGCACTCATAACTATGGGCTTAATGTTAGACAAATAACTGGTGTAAATTTCGCGTACATCTCTTATAAGAGACTTGACGAATTTTACATCTTTTGCATTCCCCAGTCTCTAAATCAAACTTATCTAAACCTGGGTTAAATGCATACTTTATAAAGTAGGAATATGCTATAGGAATGTGTTGAGAAGTTGCTATAACATTCTCACTAAAGTGTGCATTGAGGGGTTGAGTATGCATTCAAAGTCTGCATACACAACAAAAGGTACATCTAAACTACGATTAAAATTTTTAAAACTAATGCTTGCCTGTTCTTCTGATGGGAGCGTTGACACAACCTTCCCACACTGCTGACGATGTTCAGCATACATTCTCTTGTTGTGTGAATAATTTAGGCACGTCTTGTAGAAATATAGTTGTTCCTTGTGTGATGTAATTTGCCTTCTTATCAGCCTAAAAGTAAATGCAAAAAAAACAATAATATACATTAATGAAAAATATTGAAAAAAAAATTAAAAATATTACCTTGATAAATTCTTTATCCACACGCAACATAAGACTAATGTGGATTTCCATTTCCACCTCTGATGTGTATAATGGGCCGTTGACTGCGCCCGTCTGCTCATCAAAACCAAAAACATTAATACTAATGTTTTGATTTTGAGCTTCAAAAATTCGTATTTGATCCAGAGGTAGCGGAAAGTCCAAATTCGAAAAATTGAGTGTTAGCATTTCATTGATTTTTATTGCCGAACTCTCAATATCACCAATTGTATATGATGAGCATCTTGCAGGCTGATTATTTAGAGGCTTTTTAAGGGATGAGATTAAAAAATTTAAAAAAAATTTTGTCATTATTTTTAACATTTATAATAGCTTTTTTATTTCTCAGCCCTTTTGGTGTTTCAATATAACTTGAAACTTTTATCGGAGTATATTTGTTAATATTTATCTCCAGCCTCAATATTTGTGTCATTGTCCAGCCGCTGTCCTTCTCCTGGATTTCATCCATTTTACCGCCAATTATTGCTGCATGAGTTTTAATGATCTCTTCTAGATCACTTAATGCTGATAAGACACACATATTTGATTGATATGATTTTATTGTCATTAACATTTCATCATCAGTGAATTCAATGTACTCCGCAAAGAGTTCTAAATTCATTTTGCAAGCGGTGTGCGTGATTAGCACATTCTCTATTAGTGGGAGTATTTCTTGAGCTGCCTCACTCAGAAACTCTGCTGGTTCCACTAAGTTTTTGTTCTTATTCTCATAAGAAAAGGTAGATATTCTGTTTTTAAATCCACTCGAAATCATTTTAGCCTGGGTATTCACAGGTGTAAGCACAAGCATTTTATGCGAATTCGATCGAAGATGGGCGCTCCACTTTGAAGATGCTATTTGTATATTGCATGCGGTGCAAACCTTGGTCTGAGTTGGTGATTATGGCCTAGTAGAGTTCGATGATGTTTTTGGTGGTGGTGGTGATGGGGTTTATGATTGAGTCGGTGTTGGTGGTTGATGTGATGAAAGGGCTGATGATGTAGTTGGTGTTGTTGGCTTGTGGGGGTGATGTTGTGGTTGATGTTGATGCAGCTGGAGTTGGCAATGGTGGTGGTGGGGGTGATGTTGTTAATGAAGATGTTGCTGCTGGAGTTGGAGAAGGTGGTGGGGGTGATGTTGTCGTTGGTGATGGGGATGGGGTTGATATATATATATAGGTTAAATTATCAAAATAGTTGGGAAGGCTCTGTCCTTGAGCAGAGTTACTCTCGGCGGTATATTTGAAGGGTTCGAATGAGTTGATAGAGATGTTCGTGTTGACAGGCATTTTTGAATTTTTTTTTTTTTTTTTTTTTGATACACTTTGTTAACAAAAAACGAATGAGTTGACGATTAAAGAGTCCGAAAACTACTAAGGTTTTAGAAATAAGAATCTATAATCTGTCTGTATGAAATAATCATAAGGAGGGTCACTCAAACAGAGTGCACTGTAAAAAGGGAGAGAACCGAAAACACACACAAAAAGGTAGCAGCTCGTGTCAAACATACGTGCGAAGTACCTACTTAACAACAGTTTACGTCAATAATACTATAATTATGATGTGGGAAAACATTCAGGTGGGAGGTGTCCTAAGAGTTCTAACCAATGACACAGAAGTTGAGAAAAGAGAACCAAAATCACTTTTCTACTGATCAATGAAATCACCCTCAAAAAAAAAATCAAAACATGTACCTGCACACTTGTGCGCTAGCTGCCGATCTTCCACTACATTCTAGCACACAGGTTACAGGTTACACGCCTTGCTCACAATGTCCTCCTTAAAAAACACAATCACGTACGCAGACACAAGTGCGCGAGTGATCCTCCATTTGACTCCAACCCACAAAAAAAGGGTCATCGATAAATCTAAACACTTCGACCATAAATGTCACGTACGTGATCCAAAACCACACATTATTCTAAAACAGGTCACACACCTGTCACTCCCCCACCCAAAAGCAATAAATTAAGTGCTATAATGAAGCAATTAAAAATCAAAAACAATCAAAATAGCAATAAGCCATTTCCTGTCATAGAATCCCCAGTTCCCTACTACTTATATCGACTCGACTGTTGATCCTGATTAGAGGATTAGAGATGCTTCCTTCTGCCTGTTACATACAGTTGCACAAAACTATTATATCCTTTTTATACACTTTCAATGGATTCGGGGTATAAAAATGTGTAAATGAGGAAAATTTCTTAGCTTACATAAACACAGGTAAAGCAAACTTTGTAAAATATTAATACTCAAATCATTTGTGTTCATTCATGTGTCCAACGTGTACAACGAATTGGCCTAAAATCATGTGCTTGAGCAAATTCGGGTTTCACATGAGACCGTATCATTGTATCTCGTGTGTGCTGACTTGTTTACACTTGCAACAAGGGAAAAACTCATATGAGAGTAGATGGGTATCGCATGAAAATTTGGATAAGTGTTTTTTGTTGTTGGCAAATAATCGAATTATTGAACTAGTTATCCGTATTATCATTCGTTTGGTTTATATACATGTATGCTAAGAGCGAACTCGTTTAATCAAAAATATACTTCGTTCACGTTCAAATGATTAATATAAGTTTTTGTTTGCAGCTTTGAGTTTTGAGTCGCATACTCGTTGCATTTTATTAGTTTACTTGCAAAGCATTCTCTAGAGGATTTGATAGATTTGATAGTAACTGAGGTATAAATAAAAAAACAAAAAGGCATTCCTTACTTACTACAGAAAATTTATATATTTGGCATGCTATTTAAGGTCATCATTTAGGTCGTCTGCGTGCCATATTATCCTCATTCTCTGCGACTTAAATGCTTGGAATGAGTAGCATCAGCGACACGGCGGTATGGCTGGACGGCTTGGTGATTGGGTTGATGATGTTGCAGCGAGGGCATCATTAGCCAGCCAGCCAATATTGATGAAGCCATTGGCTAGTCATATATCACAAAATGCAACGTGCGGAGCTCATTATTCAACGTCGTTGGTATTAATAGTTTAACGAGCACCAATCTGAATGGTTTGGAGTTGTCCCCAGATTGACTGCCGATTATTCATAAATATGACAGGTAAATGGGCAGATCATTTATTGGGTCGGGGGGTAGGTCCACTTAAGGAGTTGTCACGTTGCGCTCGGAATACATGGTCTTAGGTTGGACCCCACGGCACTTTTGAAAATTTGAGTTAAGGGTCAGAAAGTTTCACAAAACTAAAACGACGTCGACACAAGTTGATGGACTCGTCGCCCTGGCGACCACTGGGTGTTTAAGCGACGCACATAGCGGCCGCCTCGGCGAATTGTTTAAAATTGTATTCGTATAGTCCTGGAAAATTTCCGAGTGAACAAAAGCAGCACAAGCGCGAGCTACTACGACAAGAGCAGCTTAACCAAAGGTATGGCGTTAGCCCGTCGAGAATCCGTTCATCTCTAACCTTTCGACCGACCGCGCCACCGCCTAACCACAAAGAACTTTTCGGGCCAAAAGTGATTCTGCAGGAGCTGTAGCTGCAGCATACGAACGATTCAACTCATGGGTATAAGCTGGGTGCAAATGTCAGAAACAGTTTTGCCTGCAGTTCAGATGGCTGCGCTCGCTGCCGATGATTTCACTTGAGTCGATGCGGGCACACGGGCTTATTGATTTTGTGGCTAATCCAATCCAATAACAAAAGCTATCATCTCGACAATGTCTCTATCAGATTCTAGGCGCGCAGTTCAGCTGCCCTAATCTAAGCCTCGCTGACAAGAAAATATTTAATACAAATAATTATACACATTTATTTTAACCTACCACTACAATTAAAAGTCAACTTTATTAACTAATTTTTCAATTGTAAATCTTTAAAAATTTAAATTTAGTTTTTCAAATAAATTTTTATAAATTCAAAATTTATGGTTATGATTTAAATAAATAAATCAAATGTAATTTCTAACTATAAGATTTCGGGCATCAAGTTAATATTAGAAAAAATTTAACTATAAACTAAACCTAACATACCTTATTTATTGTCAACTAAAATCTGTCGACACAAAAATACAAAAAGTAAGAAATTTAATTAGATTAAATTTAAAATAAATTTGAAATTATAAATATTTATAAGATTTCTGGGGGTATTTAAATGCAAAACGGTCCAACATTTATTGCATAAATTGGGGAAAACCCAGAAAAACCTAATCAGACTAAAAATAATAAGTAAGAATTAGTTAAGCCCCCGAGATTTAAAATTTAGTTTTTAAATCTAGAAATGGAGCACTCTGAATTGATTACTTACTGATTAGTTTGATATAATCACTACAGAGTACTCGAAACGGTTCATGCAAGGAATAATTAGTAGTACAACGATTAAGAGAAAGTGGAAAGAAATAACGAGGCGGTCTAGAGGGAACAGAAAAATTTAGTTGGCTCATCAACGCAGCTGAATCGATTTTACCTTTAAGTAATTTAGCTACAAACATAACTCTTAGCATAACACGGCGATTAGTTAGGGAGGGAAGGTTAATAAGAAGCAGCCTATTGGTGTATGGAGGAAGGACACCCCAGTCAAAGCGACGAAGAGCAAAAAGTAAGAAGCTCTTCGATTTCAATATACTTTGATGAATATGGTATTGTGGAGACCACTCACAAGATCCATATTCCTGAATTGGACGTATAAGAGAAGTGAAAAGTATATTGGTCGAATAAGGGTCATCAAATTCCTTTGACCAACTCTTTATAAAACCAAGAAGTTGAAAAGCTTTGTTGACAGCGAATTTAATAGGGTTATCGAATTTTAACTTGTGATCAAAAAGTAAACCTTAATCATTGACTTCGTTTAATCTATCAAGTGGCATCCCATCGAGCGTGTAACTAACAACATGCGGAGTGATAAGATAAAATGACATGACCTTACACTTAGAGCGGTTCAAGTTGAGCAGATTCACTTTACACCAAGAGAAAAAGGAAAATAAGTCCGCCTGCAATAAGCAATGTGAGGTCATATCATTATGCGTCAGGCACAACTTGACGTCATCGGCATATATTAGTACGTTAGAATACAATATTACAGAAGGAAGGAATTAATAAATAGGTTAAAAAGCACTGGACCCAGGTGACTACCCTGGGGTACAGAGGTGACTAGGATAGGTTTAGAAAGTACTGATTTAAATACAATTTTTTGCGTTCTGTTACTCAGATAATCTTGTTAAGAAGGCTAGTAGGAAATCCTATAAGGTGTACTTTGTGAAGAAGGAGACAATGGTCAACAGAATAAAAGTCAGTGTAAACGACGTCAGCTTGCATTTTATTCTAAGATCCTTTGATCTCAAGGGAAGTAAATTCAAGAATGTTAGTGGTAGTAGACCTACATTTCACAAAACTATGCTGGAATGGTGCAATAATAGAACTACATAAGTGTTGCAGTTGAGTCGTTAATATTTTCTCAAATGCTAAAGGTATTGCGAACAATTTGGAAATACCCCTGCCGTTTTCTATATCAGACTCTAAGCCATTTTTATGGAGAGGAATAATAAAGGACTCCTTCCAAATAGCGGGAAAACAACAAGTCTCAACAGACAAGGTAAATAATTTAAGTAAAGGTTTGCAAATAGACTCAGAACAGTGCTTAAGTACCCACCCCGGAGCTCCAACTGGACCTGGCGAATACCTAGGCATGATTGAGTGTAGGTCGGCAAGAAGTGACTCTAAAGTGATCACAAGACCAAAAACGCAATTAGCTGTTTGAAAAGGATAAGTACGAGGTCTGACCAATAAGTAATGAGACTAAGTCCATAAAATACGTATATTTAAAAATTAAGGTACATTGATGTGATCCCCTTCAAAGTACTCCCCTCCCGCAACTACACACTGGTTCCAACGTTTCTTCCAGCTTTCGTAACATTTCTGGAAGGCTTCGACTGGAATGTCCTTTAGTACCCTCGTCACGGCGGTCTGGATGTCAGTTATGGACTCAAAATGCGTTCCTTTCACGGCCAATTTTGTTTGGGGGAACAAGAAGAAGTCACAGGGTGACATATCCGGCGAATAGGGCGCTTGCAGCAACACTGCGATGTTTTTAGAGGTCAAAAACTGCGACACACTGAAGGCACGATGGCATGGAGCATTGTCATGATGAAGGATCCACGTTTTGGCAATCTCTGGACGGACTCTAATGACTCGTTTTCGCAGCCGATCGAGTACTTTCAGGTAGAAATGTTGGTTGACGGTCTGCCCAGGTGGTACAAACTCTTTGTGCACGATTCCTTTGCTGTCAAAGAAGCAAATCATCATCGTTTTCACTTTTGATTTGCTCATTCTCGCCTTCTTCGGTCTGGCTGCACCAGGAGGCAGCCACTGTTGACTTTGCCGTTTTGTTTCGGGATCGTACTGAAAATACCAACTTTCATCACCAGTAATTACACGATCGAGAAGAGTTGGATCAGCTTCAACCTGTTCCAGACAATCCTGTGAAATGGACATTCGCTCGTGTTTTTGCTCCGCCGAAAGGTTCTTCGGTACCATCTTTGCACACAGCTTTTTCATGGACAAATCATCAGTTAAAATTTTTCTGACGGTTTCTCGTTTCAAATTAAGTTCATCAGCCAACATTCGAATGGTTAGCCGCCGATCTTGATGCACGAGAGTGCGCACACGCTGAACATTGTTGTCAGTTCGAGCTTCAACCGGCCTCCCACTTCGCGGTTCATCCCCGACGCTCTCACGACCATTTTTAAAATCTTTATGCCATCGAAACACCTGAGCACGACTCAGGGCTTCATCACCGAACACTTTGACCAATTTAACGTACGTTTCCGTAACAGAATCGCCGAGTTTAACGCAAAATTTAATCGCGTACCGCTGTTCAATATTACGTCGTTCCATATTCGTGACACGCCTTACAAACACGTTGTCGAAAACACAACACAGCTGGAGAACTATCGAACGTACGAAAGTCGCGAGCACATGTATCGATAGAGGAGGGATGGGAGATTAACCGACCGAAGTTTCAGGTTCGCAGTGTTACCACAAGCGCGGCTAAAAAATCAGTCTCATTACTTATTGGTCAGACCTCGTATATGGTACATTTGGTGAGAAGTTAGTAGAGGACTAGGTAGATTGAAAATACTCAGCACACATATCGGCTGCATCCTCTCTTTATCTTCTTATAATACCTTGACTTCATATTTTTCAACCTATCTAATGCCCGCAAAAACCAGGGAGGCCTTTTATCCTTCACAGCATTCGTACGGGGAACACAAGCATCCAAATGTGAGTCAATGGTCGTATAAAATATTGACATAGCATTATCAAAATTCAATGTCAAATAATAATTGATTAAGTTTGACAAAATCTGCTTTACGGAAGCAACGATTGTTACGTATAGAATCCGTTGCTACAAAAGGCACAACAGTTGGAAGGTCTATAATCAAATCGAGCGTAGGATGATAAGGATCTTCAGGAATTAACAAGTGGATCACAGCGAGAGATAATACTACAAGTAGGGTAAGATACAAAAATTAAATCAAGTAAACGGTCGTTACAATTTCGAATAGGGTTTACTCGAGACAGTGACAACTCATGAAGCCCAGGAATACATTCATTTAGCGAAGTGGCACCAATACATTTGGTGGAGTGGACCATATAATTTCTGGAGGATTAAAGTCACTGCATACAATCAAATAGTCTCTATCAGAAAGCATAGCGGAAATAAATTGGTTAGCGAATAGATGACTTAGATATATTGGGACATCAGCTGAATTTTAATACTTATAAATTTAATGTCTAGAGCAAACGGAGCTAAGAAATAATCTGACGCAAGATCAGAATCAACAGCAATCAGACAACCACCACCCAAGCGTGATACTCGATCACATCTATATGGGGTATATTTATTGGAAAATAATGAATGATCGGAGATATCAGGCTTTAACCAAGTTTCGGTAAATACTAGAATATCAAATTCAAAAGAAAGACTGTCAACATATGGTTTAGAAAGCTTAGTCTTAAGACCTCTAACATTTTGATATGCTAGAGAAAGAGAGGATTTTAGTTTTTTGGTGCAATATTAGAAGAAGAAGCACCAGAAGGATTCAGAGGCAATGTAATAGGAGGCCGAATATGTTTTTTATTTGTATACTCCATATGTATTGCAGTGGTGAGCTGAATACACGAACTTCTTTTATATCACCATGTGTATAAAGTTAATTCCGTAAACTTTAATAACTCCTCTTAGCAAAATCGCAAGCTTCCAAGAGAGGATTTTGAAAATGTCGACCTTAAGAGCAGGTGATTCACAAGTACAGCTGAGTATCTTCATAAATATGTATGTATGTGTATTGGACGTATTTAATTGCGCTTTTGACAAAACTCGCTTATCAGTGCCACTTCAGGGACGAATCCATCCATCAACAATCACAACAAACAGTTCTAGTTCGTTGTAAAATTTATATGCATGTAAGGATAATCTAAAAGTTAATTATTTAGTTATTAAATATTTATTATGTCAAAAAAATTGCATTTGCATGGTTCGTTCGCTGTTTAAGTTAGGACAACAAACAATTTTACAAGTTACACATTAAGATTAAGGAAAAGGCGCAGCAAAACTTAAAAAAAAAAAAGAAAAAAGTTAATTCAAAAAGAATGAAAATGATTCGAGATTTTCGCGTAAACCAAATTTTTGTTGCATATTTTTTTAAAATATTGATTTCATTTCTCGTTTAAAATTTAAACAGTAGTTTGCCTAAAGCCTAATTACAAAAAAAATTTAGGCGCTTTTAAAGGTTTTTATAGTCGTAATTTGTTGAGTTGTCAACTTAATTCAAACAGTTATGAGAATCTTTTTACAATTTATGCTTAATATCAAGATTTATATGTAGAAATATATAAAAAAGGTTTAAAAAAAACATACAAACATATACTCAAACATTTATATATATATATGTATTTATACTTATATATACAGAAATATATGATATAGGCTTGCAGAATGTTTTGTATAGTAAAGCTAACAATTTCTTTTATAAGAGCACTTCAGTTTCGAAACTAACAGCTTAATATTTAATAATTATGCAATTAGTTTAAAGATTTCTTTAAAAAACTTAATAACAAAACGTAGTCGATGCTAAGAACTATTGATATTTTCTTGCATTTTTTACAGTTACAATTACAATTAATGGTACAATTACAATTACAAAATACAAATACAGTGTAATAATTAATAATACAAATAATTTGCGCTAATTTTAATTGTTTACTGGAAGCAGCGAAACGTGCGTTACGTTTGCAAAAAAATCTATAAAATTATTTTTTCTTTGTGCGAAAACTACGCGTACGCACTGTCATTTGTAGCAGAGGGTAGACGAATCAAAAAACAAAAACGAAACTGCTCCCTAATTCAATTTATATTAGTGTGCATAAGTGTTTATATATCTGGTATACATATATTTATATACATATATTTATATACATATATTTATATACATATATTTATATACAGGAGTGGGTGGAGAAGAGGGGTAATGATTTAAGAGTCGAAAACTAGCTAGCTAGCTAGTTGGAGGTTTGCTGAGCTTTGCTTTGTTGGCGGCTGATGTCGGCGCTCTTTGAGTTCCATCGACACCATCACCATCATCATCCCTTGTTGGCTTGATGGCCGCCAGAGATGTACAGATTGATGGCTGCCGGCGATTGCACGCGTCTGCACCAAATGCTGCGGCGTATGACCACCCGAATGTTGGCTGGGCGGCATTAGGAACACTGATAGAAGGCCTGATTGTGCTGTGACGACGGCGACAGCATGTTGGTCGATGGTGATGACCCCGACATTGAATTTTGTATCGAAAGCCAATTCATTTGACCTGAGTGAAATTTGCATTCGATCAGTAAATATATAGACATTGGTGCTGCTCTTGCTTACCCGGGGATCCACAATATCCATTAAAGTCAAAACCAGCTGAACCAAACTCAAGCCTTCCGATTGCGTGTTGATTTTGCTGCTGCTGCTGCAGTTGTTGCTGTTATTGCCGCAGCTGCTGTTGTTGGTGCTGCTGCTGCTGTTGTTGCTGCTGCTGCTGCTGTTGTTGCTGATGATACCCATATATCTGCCAGTCGGCGATATAATGCTCAGACTAACCGGCGAGCTCTGCGGCCCCATTGAGCCACTGCCGCCGCCCAGCAGATTGTTGAGACTGCTGCCAAATTGCTTATGTTGCGTGGCATGCCGCATTGCATGGATATGTGTCGGTGATGTTGGCAAACAGGGCCCCGACTTTGCCGGCGATGGTGAACCTAGAAATTGGTACCGATTATTTATTTAGTTAGTGCCACTGTACTTGTTGCAATTGGTTGTCGTATGTGATACTCACCAAGAAAGACGTGTGGCGACAGTGCCAAGCTGCTCTGCATCGAATGCAGCTGAGACTGATTCGAATAGGGCGGACTGAGGCCCTGCGACCACCGTTGGGCATTAGGCCGCTGCCAAGACCACACAGCGGATTGGTGCTGCGACCGCCACTCAGGCCCATCGCCTGTCCGTTTAGCATCTCCTGCTGAAATGGCGAGCCCATCGAGTAACCATAGTTGTCCAGCTTGATCATGTCCTGACTGTTCGCTCTCTCTCTATCAACACAAACATAATTAGTTAGAAAATACAGATTCCAAAATTATATGTAATTACATATTAAATAATTAAGAGTGCTTCAGTCACAGTATATTTTGCACGTACCATCTACAGAGACGAGGAATGTACATCTGCGTATCTGACCTGTTTCTGAATCTCACAGATCATAATATATAGCACACAGCACAGCACTCGGCTGTTGATCGTTTATATACCCTCATTAGATATATGTATCTACTTTGCTTACTTCCACATTCAAATTTAGATTGAATAATTTGCTATAGTTCATTCATTCCGTTTATTCCGGCCTTTTTTGAGGCTGCACTGTTGCTGCTGTTGTTGTTGCCCTTTTTTGAGCTTGCCTTGCGGCGCAGATGCCCATGTTGTTGACGTTGTTGTTGTTGTTGTTGTTGCCACCGTCAGATGCATCGAGTCCATTATCGGGACTATTGCCCTCAATCAGTTTGGCCTTCTTGGCTGCCTTCTGTTTGGCCGCCTGGCTGCTCTGTTTGCCAGCCGGGCGGTGTCGCTGCAATCACCGCCGGCTGAGTTATCAACTGCTGCTGTTGTCTCGGCGGCGGTGAGCCGATCGTTGGCTGCGGCGTCATGCCAATCATTTGCGGTGAGCGGGGCACATGCTCATCCATCAGCCGGACAATATCGTAATGCAATCGCTTGCTGGCCAGTTCGCGTGGCAGGCGATCCATATGATCGGTGTTGCCATATTTTGCGATTAGCAATGTTATCGACGCCATGGCTGCGAGTTAATTATCAGTATATATTTTTACTCGTTATGGCTAAACTATTTCTCCTCTTACGTTAATCTGGCAACTCTTTTTCACTTGCTGTTTTGAGGAGCAATGCGCCTCTATGATTTATTAAATAAATAAAGAATAGTATATTCCGCTAGAAATTAATTATAGCAAAAAGAAAAATTATTTAATCCGACGGTTACCGATTGAAAACATTAGAATAAAAGCCGGAGTGGAGCAAATTATGTACATAAATAAATATGCCGCCGGAATAAAATATATTTAATATTGGGCCCAGAAAATAACTTACCCTGCAAAGATCTCGCTTGGTTGAGGTTCTTAGTTTTTATTATTATTTTTTATTTAATTAATTTTTTCAGATTCCTATTCACGCACACGAATGGACAAAATATTTACGTAGTTGCAGAGATGCTTATGGGCTCATAGTTATTTATCAAAGAGCGAATATTACAGGAATGGCACACAACGTAAAAGAAAAATAAGTTTTTAGAAATAAAAAATGCTCATAAATAGTTAAACTATAAATTTAATGGTATCATCTTGTCTTTTTTTATTGTATTGAAACAAACTATTATCAATGCGCATCACTTGCAATTTGATTACGCATAACTGCTAAATAACCGAATCGTGGCCGGATCAGTTGCTGGGGCTGCTGTGTTCTAATTATTTGCTGGGCTTGCACGGCGAAATTTGCTCCTTGAAATGGAAATCCCGTCTATAAGAGTGCCTTCAGGTTCCAAATCCTTTATGTGGTTATTCGCCGGTAATTAATTATAAATCGTTTTATTGTTTGGCTCAGCTGTTTTCTAACTTTAAATCTCGACTAACCTTTTACTTTCGCTCGACCCCCGAATATTCCATCCTTTTTCTATGTTCTATTCTATGCACTCACACACACACTAAAATATAATCTCTCCCTAGAAGCCGTGTCCGCTCATATGAACTGACGACCGACAGGTGCCGTTGCCAGTTTTCAACCTCATGACGACTGATGGCGCTAATATCCGGATACTTCGGGGATCGATTTATTAATGACCATAACAATAAGTTGACTTAACAAGTCATATGTATATAAATAAAAATGCATGTGTGCTTCTGTGTACACACATATTTATATATTTATTGTCAACTAAAATGAGTCGACACAAAAAATACAATAAGTAAGAAATTTAATCAAATTAAATTTAAAATAAAATTTAATTTATAAATAATTTTAAAAATAAGAAATATTTATAAGATTTCTGGGAGTATTTAAATGCAAAATGGTCCAACCATGCATGAATTGGGGAAAACCCAAAAAAAAACCTAATCAGACTAAAAATAATTAGTAAGAATTAGTTAAGCCGCACCACCTGTGCATGCGAAAAAGTTATTTCCGAGATTTAAAATTGAGTTTTTAATTATAGAAATGCAGCACTCTGAATTGATTACATGGTATAGTTTGTTATAATCACTACAGAGTACTCGAAACGGTTCATGCAAGGAATAATTAGTAGTACAACGATTAAGAGAAAGTGGAAAGAAATAACGAGGCGGTCTAGAGGGAACAGAAAAATTTAGTTGGCTCATCAACGCAGCTGAATCGATTTTACCTTTAAGTAATTTAGCTACAAACATAACTCTTAGCATAACACGGCGATTAGTTAGGGAGGGAAGGTTAATAAGAAGCAGCCTTTTGGTGTATGGAGGAAGGACACCCCAGTCAAAGCGACGAAGAGCAAAAAGTAAGAAGCTCTTCGATTTCAATATACTTTGATGAATATGGTATTGTGGAGACCACTCACAAGATCCATATTCCTGAATTGGACGTATAAGAGAAGTGAAAAATATATTGGTCGAATAAGGGTCATCAAATTCCTTTGACCAACTCTTTATAAAACCAAGAAGTTGAAAAGCTTTGTTGACAGCGAATTTAATAGGGTTATCGAATTTTAACTTGTGATCAAAAAGTAAACCTTAATCATTGACTTCGTTTAATCTATCAAGTGGCATCCCATCGAGCGTGTAACTAACAACATGCGGAGTGATAAGATAAAATGACATGACCTTACACTTAGAGCGGTTCAAGTTGAGCAGATTCACTTTACACCAAGAGAAAAAGGAAAATAAGTCCGCCTGCAATAAGCAATGTGAGGTCATATCATTATGCGTCAGGCACAACTTGACGTCATCGGCATATATTAGTACGTTAGAATACAATATTACAGAAGGAAGGTCATTAATAAATAGGTTAAAAAGCACTGGACCCAGGTGACTACCCTGGGGTACAGAGGTGACTAGGATAGGTTTAGAAAGTACTGATTTAAATACAATTTTTTGCGTTCTGTTACTCAGATAATCTTGTTAAGAAGGTTAGTAGGAAATCCCATAAGGTGTACTTTGTGAAGAAGGAGACAATGGTCAACAGAATAAAAGTCAGTGTAAACGACGTCAGCTTGCATTTTATTCTAAGATCCTTTGATCTCAAGGGAAGTAAATTCAAGAATGTAAGTGGTAGTAGACCTACATTTCACAAAACTATGCTGGAATGGTGCAATAATAGAACTACATAAGTGTTGCAGTTGAGTCGTTAATATTTTCTCAAATGCTAAAGGTATTGCGAACAATTTGGAAATACCCCTGCCGTTTTCTATATCAGACTCTAAGCCATTTTTATGGAGAGGAATAATAAAGGACTCCTTCCAAATAGCGGGAAAACAACAAGTCTCAACAGACAAGGTAAATAATTTAAGTAAAGGTTTGCAAATAGACTCAGAACAGTGCTTAAGTACCCACCCCGGAACTCCAACTGGACCTGGCGAGTACCTAGGCATGATTGAGTGTAGGTCGGCAAGAAGTGACTCTAAAGTGATCACAAGACCAAAAACGCAATTAGCTGTTTGAACAGGATAAGTATATGGTACATTTGATGAGAAGTTAGTAGAGGACTAGGTAGATTGAAAATACTCAGCACACATATCGGCTGCATCCTGATCTCCTTTCGCTTTCGTATCTTCATAAAAAACGGAGTTTGGTAACGAAGACGATTTACTTTTCATGTTCACAAAGTTATAGAACTGCTTAGGATATTGTGCAAATTGCAACCTACAGCGAAGAAGGTCATTATTATAACAACGCGAATTTTGAGCAATAAAATTTACTCTGGCAACCAAATAACGAGAGTAATCAAAATGATTACTTGATTTCTTTATCTTCTTATAATACCTTGACTTCATATTTTTCAACCTATCTAATTCCCGCAAAAACCAGGGAGGCCTTTTATCCTTCACAGGATTCGTACGGGGAACACAAGCATCCAAATGTGAGTCAATGGTCGTAAAAAATATTGACATAGCATTATCCAAATTCAGTGTCAAATAATAATTGATTAAGTTTGACAAAATCTGCTTTACGGAAGCAACGATTGTTACGTGTAGAATCCGTTGCTACAAAAGGCACAACAGTTGGAAGGTCTATAATCAAATCGAGCGTAGGATGATAAGGATCTTCAGGATTAACAAGTGGATCACAGCGAGAGATAATACTACAAGTAGGGTAAGATACAAAAATTAAATCAAGTAAACGGTCGTTACAATTTCGAATAGGGTTTACTCGAGACAGTGACAACTCATGAAGCCCATCAATAAATACCAATACATTTGGTGGAGTGGACCATATAATTTCTGGAGGATTAAAGTCACTGCATACAATCAAATAGTCTCTATCAGAAAGCATAGCGGAAATAAATTGGTTAGCGAATAGATGACTTAGATATATTGGGACATCAGCTGAATTTTAATACTTATAAATTTAATGTCTAGAGCAAACGGAGGTAAGAAATACAGATTGGGAAACCCCAGTGTATTGGGGTCATATATTAATTTTGGTGGTTAATATATGTATCTACCATCAGTCTTTGGAATTTTTGAAAAATAATGAATAATTAGCTTATGTCAGGCAATTACTTTTTTTTTGACAATGTGCAAAATAAGGTGTGGGTCACTGTATTTGCCCTTTGCGTGAAACCAGCACATTTGCCGTGTACCACGTTTTCACACAACCAACAACAGACGAAATCGGCCTTAGGGTCAACCTGGCACTTGCAGCTTTTTATGTAACACGCAGACATGTTTAATATAGAAATTAATATGCTCTAAAAGAAGAGAAGCTATACATAGATTCGGCACAGCACAAAACAAACAGCGCACAAGAGATGAAGTAGAAACAGCAACACCAAGATTTGGCGCTGTAAGAATATCTACGAAAATAGACAAAACTTCGAACAACTGAAATAACAACATGTACAAACACAGGTATGAGAGCACACGAAAGTCGAGAGAGCGATAGTAATAAAGCGTTATGAGAGCACACGAGTCGAAAGAGAGAAAGTAAAAAAGCGCACACAAAAACCTCTATAACAACAACAATGTGAGTAAGTATGTAGCTTTGTCTATAACAACTATCACCGAAACAATGAGCGCGAGAGTACGAAGCGCACACAATATTACAAAACAAAAACAAAACCCAGCTGTTGACCGCGCACTGTACGTTTACAAAAATAAAAATTGTTGTGTTTTGCAGCAAAATTACTGATAGAAAACCCACATAACCACAGCAATCACAGAAAAATTAAGAAGAACAAAAGCACAGATATATTTATATTAATTAAATTAAATACACGAGATAAAATTTAATGACCAAAATTTAATCAAAAACTAAACACAGGACAGCAAAAACACAACCGAGCACAGCAAAGGCAAAGACTGGACAATAGTTAAATGAAAGAAAACCATTATTTGTCACATTATTAATGCATTGTAGGGGCAATTGCACATTCTGCAAAGCCACAGCTGACAGCTTGCAGTGCATATTTCTGTATTTCAATTTCGTTTGATTGGTTTGCTTTGTGTTTAAAGATCTGGCTTTAATCTTTATTGATATTTCTCTCTGTTTCTCTCCAACCCTCTCTCCATCTCTCTCTCTATCTTGCTCTCGTTTTCTCTCTCTCTCTCTCTCTATGCTTATGATTTGCTGACCCGATCAAGGTGAGACCCACGCGAACACTTCTCGCTGAAAAGTATGAAAGTGCAACAAGCAAATTGCGCATAGAAAATTAATGGTCCCTTATAGATTGGGCGTTAGTGAAAGAGGAAAGGAGGTTTGGGTGTACTCCTCATGTGCTCATGGTTAAAAGTCAATTAGTCTAATTGCCAGAAATGCAATGAATGTCAGTTTTAATGGGGCCAGCGAACATGGAAAGCAGAGCATTAGGCAAACAGCCAGCTATGCCCGCAATTAGGCGGCACGCTAAAAGCTGAAAGCATTTCTTCTTGAAACAGCTTTTCATCATTCACTCAAATTAAAACAACAACAAACAACACATCTGCAACAACAACAAGAGCAACAGGAACGTAAACTGGCTGTCAGCTCAAAAAAGGACACTCGTAATATTTGCACCTCACTTTGCTAATGTGACGGTTTAGCAGCAACAACAACAATGAAATGGGAGAGAGGGGGACAATGTGGGTGAGTGCCGCAAAGAAAACATTTCCTTCTTTGGGTTTAAACTAAAATTCACTTTACACTCGCAAAGTATTAAAAGGGTCAGAAGTCGACGCTGGCAAAGACACCAACAACATTGGCACGGTGCTTAGGAGTAGGAGGTAGGTCCGGGGTAAATGATGACACTAACCGAAATAATGTGCCAATTAATTAAGTTAATTTTAAAGTTTTATGTTTTGTGTTGGTTTCACCCCAAAAAAGTTGTTACTGCTTGCAATTGTCACTCTGTGTTTATGTGTGTTTATTATATTGGTCTTATGGTTGTGGGCATTGTGGCTCTATTCATTTACGCTGGCAACGCTGCAACAAATGCTGGATTCGATTAAGCCCAAACGGCATTTGCAACTAGTAGTAGCAGGTACAGATGCCGCTTGCTCGCGATTTGTTTTCAGTGAGGTTGTACGAGCAGCGGGGCTAAGCAATGCATAAATTACGCAATGTAATTTAATTAAAGTCACTTTGTGCACATGCACTGCACAACCTGCAGCACAATTTCTACCTGCACTACAAAAAATAAAAAATGAATAAATCTACCTAAAATGAAGAAAATTGCCATTCATCATGACAATCGGTGGACGGGTCTTTGACAACTTAGATCTTAAAATTAAAAAAAAAAATTAATTAAAAAAACATGTTTAAGCTCAATGGTGTTTTTCTGCGCAAACATAAAACTTCCAATGATTGCTCTGCCACATAAATATTATGCCAATGCCACACAGTTACAAATTTCGAATTTTGTTTTAAGTGTGCGTGCCTGGCTGTTACCAGCACTTTCAGCACTTTTAGCAATCTTGTTTGTATACAGATGAGCCAGCAGCAGCAGCAGCAATGTGCATACGACAGCATAATCATCAACCCCATCATCAACAATAAAAGCATCAATAGAATTATGAAACAAGCAGCGGACCTATGTAATGATGATGATTGATTCACCTGGCCGACGTGTATGTGTGTGTTGTTATCTGTGGCTAATTATTACATTATCCCAACACAGCTCACATTAGCCACTTGACCGAGTAGCCAATAAATGAATGTCGTATGGGAAATAAATACGTGACCCTAATTTGTCTATTTAATTAGATATTTTAATATGTATAATGTATATATAAATAGAACTAAACAGATTTGTTGTATGTACTCAGCATCAAAATAGGCCGATTTTATTTGTCATAACGCAATAAACATGGATGGGTTCTATACTCAGAATTATTATTTTTTAGCAGGCAACTCAATTGTATATAAAATTTGTTGTACTTCGAGGTCTGAGACAAAAGTTTAATCGAAAAAAATTAATTAATAAACATTTGGTACAACATCAAATATATCAAAAATGTCTGACAACAAAGGACAAACCGCAGCAACCACCCATTGAAATCAATACCGCAAAGGACGAGACTTAGCCGATATGTACCTATATAACATGAAGGCCGATCGGCTTATGCGTATCAATGGACGCAAAAATCTCTGGCTATTGAGGAACACCAATAAGATTTACGATAATGTGGTAAAGAGCTACAATGAACTCAAAAACTCCGTCGTGGCCTACAATTCAGGTGAGTACATATGCACATAAATATATGCATACATATAAAATAAATATATACAATAAAATTAACGACACCATCAACCCCATAAAATTTTAATATTGTCGAGACCATCTGTTGTGGAGACTATTAAAAGGGAAAGACACACAACTCAAATTCAATAGTATATATTTTGAGAATTTTTGCTAGGGATCGAATGTGCAAGAGCAAAAGTTACACCCCCTTGCAGACCGAAATTCTGCTATATTACAATTTATTTAAGCATTTAAATATATGTTCTATTGTTCCCACTTAAGGCCGTTGATTTCTGGTCTGTAGAGAACCGATCTATCTTGTAGATCAGAAGTACATAATTCACGGTACAATGTGAGGTATATATAGGCCTTAGGGAAGATTTTATCACCAGCTGGAGATACAGCTTAACAAAATACTAACATTTCAATCTTATCCATCAGCAGTAATGCAGAAGGTTCGTGAGGAGCATAATGCACCGGTGCGGTCATTCACATCGCAGCAGCTGGGCCGCAAAACATCGGAATATCCACGCAACCACAAACAGATGGCCGAACAGGCAATTAATGCCAATTCAGGTAATCTGCTGAATATGTCCTTCTCAGCTGGTGGCCTACGCATGTACGGCGGCAGCACCCGGGGACGGGGAAACTTCGGAAGCAGTCTTGCAAGTAGCAGCACTTTGCTCGGTGCCGGCAACAAACAGAGGCGCAACAGGCGAATGGCAGTTGCTGAAATGGTTATGAATCAGATTAATCTGAGCGTTTTGCATGGACGTTCGATGAGGTTGCCTGCGCGTACAACTTTCGAGTTGGGCATGGGCAATGCGTTAGACAACAACAAGGTCAAAAACAGAGATCTCCATCCCAGCTGCCGTCCACATCTAAATAAGACTGAACAATCAGGGATACGGCAGCACAGGCGGATTTCTGACTACGACTCTGATTATGCCGATCAGCAGCTGATGGTTGTCGATGAGGCACTAAAGCAGCGTCTTGCCGTCCGATTCGAACGCCAAGCAGAAGCTGGCGTGAACTTCGGCAACAGCCGACATATCGATGGCCTGCAGCTAAAGGGTATATCCCAATCGGCTCAAAATGAGCAGATTTGCTTGCACACGTTCGACGATCACATAAGACGATTTGAGGTTATACAATTTGCGGATGGGCCAATCAAATTTCAAGCCTTCAATCGCCGTCAGGAGTATAGAAGTGACCGCATCCGGCATCTAGACAGCAAGCAGATACCAAAGCAGCTGCACTGCCTCAGCTTTCACAATGTGCTCCACACGAATCACAGGCAGCGCAGCCTGAACTATCCGATAAAGCAGGAACTGAAGCAGAAGCAGGTACATACGACGGTGGCAAGGACAAAGCGAAGGATAATGAAGGCCGTTCAATTGGCAAGTGAAAAAAAGAATGCGCAGCCGCTGGATCCGCTGGCGCCCACCTGGCGATCGCAGCAGCAACAGCAGCAGCTGGAGGAACAACAAGCAAGGGATACAAATGCACTGCCAACGCTCAATAAAAATCATAATAAGTCAAAATCAAAAAGGTCCATCAGACTAGCTAGAACCCGCAGCAAGATCCTAAAGCAGATCGAAAGCAAGACCAAAACCAAGAACAAGCAATTGACCCAGCAGCAGCAACAACAGCACCACTTGGACAAAGAAGAGATGATGAAGATGAGCAATCTAATCTCCAGCAGGTACAGCGCAAGTGGCATGCAAGCTGCTGCCACCGCCAATATAATCACACGCACCAGTCATGTGGCTCACATAAGGGGCAGCAATGCCGGCCGACGATTGGCACCTCAACGACTGGCCGAGCAACCACAGGCACCTCAGAAAGTAAAAATGACACAAAAAATTACAATAATGCTGCCAAAACAGCCGAAGTCATTAAATCATCTGCTAGCTGTGAGTGCCACTCACGTGTCCGCCCAGAAGATAATGCAGGCAGAAATGTTGCACATGCACGCTCAACAACTGCCCCTGAGACAGCAGCAAAAACAACGACAACCGCAGCAGCAACATCGTCAACACGTCAACCGGCAGTACCAACACCCGCAACAACTGCTGGGTAAACCAACGGGATGTTTGCCAAAGGCTGTTAAAACGCACGCGACATCGCAGCCAAATAGTGAGCCAAAGCCGCCAGCTAAAATTAAAACTAAGACGAAGCATCCGAAACAGCAGCAGGCAAAGCAGCAGCAGTTGCCACAAGCAAAACCAGTTCCTTTAAAAAAAAAAGCAATACAACAGTGGGAGTAAAAAGCCCACGGGCAATCTGCGATCAGCGGCAATTTCGCTGCCGGTCGAGCCCAGCCTGAAGCGAAGACGCCTGAATTTACCGTTCCATGAGCCCGCCTGCGGTCACAAAAGCAACACGGATAAATACCTCTGCTCATCTTACCAGAGAATACAGCAACAGCAGCTGCGGCAGCGTCGACAGCGACCCAACGAGAACATCTGGCGTCACACCTACTAATGGCTATATACCTGTATATACACACAACAGAAACACTATCCCACATACTGAGTAACATCCACACACACACACGCATGACCTACATACCCAATTGCGGAATACTGCATTGACCTGTCCCACACATACACAGAGCGACGAATCTCAACGATACTTGTTATTATATACTCGTACATATATACATATATATAAAATATAAACACTTAATGCAAACATTTTGAACTGTGAATGCAAATGTCAATAATGCACCTAGAAAAAGAAATGCTGATCCAAATCAGTGTATAAACGCTTGCTCGAGTTTTTACATGTACAGAAAGAAATCTTTTACGAGGCAATAATGGAAAGCTAAGACTTTGTCAACACACACGAAACTGTTGTCGATGTGTGTTTGAACGAAAATTTTTATATTGCACAATATATATAATACAATATAAAGGTGCAATCCTTTGTGTATAATTGGCAATCTAGCTCGGATGGTGATTTACTTGATTCGAAAACAACATTGCAGAGTTTCTCTTTTCTGAGTGTATGAATGGGAATGTGGCTGCCAAAGGCCAATACTAATTTCAATAGCGTAGAGGCACGGTCACAGTCACACGCACAAACATACACACACAGACTACATATGCACACAGCAGCATTAATTTTTCATGCAGACTTAACCGTTACATGACAGGACCACCTAACGATAAGCCGCCGCCGAATAAGCACCGAAAGAAAATGGCGACGGCTTTGGTTTAGCATTGCAAATAAATGGAATTGGGGTGGGAGATGGGCGGGGTGTTCGCTTAAAAGGAGCTAGTGGCTTGTCAGCCTACGAAATGTTGCCGCGCTTTGATAAATGATGATGTGTTGTGCATGACGCGCCATCTTTTAATATATGTATTTGTATATAAGGGTGACCCGTGTGGCAGCCGCCCTAGGCCCAACCAAGACTATGGTCTTGCATACGAAACCAGCAGACTCACTCACTTTCTGACTGACGTGTTGGCTGGCCGTATCAAGGCTGTCTGAATGGGGCTTGATTATCAGATTGACAAACGAACCTATTGACGCTGGAGTACGAAAAACAAAATTAGAGCAAAGCGCATAACCTCAACAACAACACGAACAACAACAGCAGCAGCAGTTTGCGGAACCATGGTCTGGACCAACGCCTGAAAAAGGCCGCTCCATACTCAAGTATGTACGAACCGATATTAATCGGCTTGTCCAAGACAGAACTTATTTTTCTTAGCGTTCGTTGCCAATGCCGAACTTTGTAACCAATGAACCATGGTCAGTTGCTACACGTTTTGGGCGACAATAATTTTGTAGTTAAATTAACCGTGCAGTTATAAACAAGACAGGGTAGCTTTGAATTTCGAGCTTTGATCGCGAATAGCAGATGGCACCCTATACATTTCTGTAGCTCTTTTGGATGGCGTAGGTTTGTATTGTTTTCTGACTCTCACTACATAATCAAATTAATGATCCATACAGATATACAACACAACTAAACACAAGGATCTACTAAAGAAGAAATAAGATACACGACTTACGTTGCTCGTCTCAGCGGCTCATAGCGTGTCTTTTTATTGTTGATGGCTCATAGGTGTCACTCTACAATGCAAAATCTGAGCTGATATTCGACTAAAGCGATCTTACCCTACCCATCCATGACCTTCTAAGTATGTTTCACTAAAGGTCCCCTTATGCAGCCGCTTGCTTCCCCTCATGTTACCATGTCTTAGAATTTAATTGTATGTGTTCGAATCTTAATTTAAATTTAATGTAGCATACTTTTATTCAAGTGGGGTAGATTTTAACAATCTTGGGACAAACAAAACGGCATTAAAAAAAACCTATTACATAATCTTAGATATACTACTTTTAATCTACTACTATTAAAGCTACTTTAACATCGCACTAACAACGTTGAAGTCGGGCGTAACTGACTCCTTCGATATCAAAGTATACAAAAGTGTATATTCCTAGCACCGACCATTACAACTATGAGAAGCTCGAACTCAGTTACCGAACGTAAATGAGCTCACATATTCTATGGCATACGAATGTTTTCAAGCCATTTATATAGTTACTGGTAGAACCGGAAAGTACGTCGGATTCTAGCCTCTCGGCACTTTGGAGCAAATTTTCCTTTAGTATATTGAGGTACACATCACAAGATCCCGAAGCCGGATGACGAGATACTTACCCATGACACATCCTCCACCCTGCTTGACTGTTGCCTTTACGTGTTTGCGATTCAGATCAATATTGGACTGTCGCCACAAACAATTCCGTCCGTCTGAGTCAAAAATGTTGAATTTGGAATCATCTCCAAATATGACTGTGTTTCAGAACTCCAAATCCTTGTCCAAGTGGTTTTTGGCGAACGTCATCCAAGTCCCTTTATTTTTTAGGCTTATAAAGGGCTTCTTCCGTGGTACTCGGGTATTAAAGTCATGTTTGCGCAGAAGCCTGCGCACAGTTTCCACACAGCACTTTTTCCCCATTTCATCCTGCACATGTTGAGTCAGTTTTGGAGCCGATAGCTTGGGATTTCCCCTTATTTTCCTGATGATCCTTCGCTCCTCCTGTTCGGTGAAAATCTTGTTTGGTGCCATTCTGCCCTTGCCCTCAATCCGATTTGCGTCGACGAAGCGCCGAATGATGTTATACACAGTTGAGATGCTAAGATTGACCATTTCAGCTATTTGGCGATGTGAATATCCGTTTTTGTGGTGTTCCGGGATGAGTTTCCGTTGTGCAATAGTGCCCGTTTGCCCATAGTCCTTGTTGGCTTATTGCACCAGAGATGCAGGATATAACTAAACTGACGTCGAAGGATTGGTCCAAATAAGTTGGCACATCAAAATTGGGTACTTTTTACATAATCCTACCTAGCAGGTGGGGAAACTTCAGTTTATTAGGGTCATATATTCATATTGCTGGTTAATATATGTACCTACCATCGGTCGTTGGAATTTTTGGAAAATAATAAATAATTAGCTTATGGCAGGCAATTACATTTTGTCTTTGACACTTGTCCAATTAAGCTGTCCGCCACTGTATATCAAAGTGCATGTCTGAAACACGTATAGTGTGTAGTCAAACTGAGTCGACGATAAATATCGAACTGCCTGCTCTAACGAGCAGGCCTTTATTTATATAAAATTCTTAAGCCTAAATACATATAAAATATTATGCAGCCACTTGTAAGGCGACCGCATGGTCTCTTATCGAATGGGGCCGTTTGTCAGGCGACCGCAGTGTAACTCCGTCGAGTGCAGCCGCTTGTAAGGCGACCGCAGTGTATGGTGCATCTCCTCTTTCATATCTAAAAATAGCTTGACCCCATGCAAACCAGCCTCAAGTGCCTAATTTTAAGAGCGCTGCATGAGCCAGCTACCAGCATCTTAGAGCGTCACATGTTCATACTTGAACAGTGCAGATACAGATATTTTTCTCTTCTTATTATGCAGGACCAAGTTTTAAAAAGAAACACAAAAATAAATAAGAAAAAATATAATTCATTGGCATAAATTAATAAAAATCAAATGAAATTAATTTCAACCAGCAGTGGCATTAAGGCATTCACCCTACAAATCCACCCACACACACACTCCCCTTTCTTCCAGCAGCAGACAGAGGTAGAGCGAGGGAGAGGCGAAGAGAAGAGCACACATAACAGACTATGAAATTAAATCAAATCAAATAAAAAGCGCATACGTATGGCCTTTTATGAGATGCGGTGGCTTGGAGGTTGGTGGTAGATGAGACATCACAGCTGTACTCTAACTTCAGCAAAGTAACATCCGAAAGGATTCAAGAGAAACCACACAAAAGGCGACTTGGCACCGTGCAGCAGGCAACGGCAGTTGATGACGACGAGGAGCACCAACTTGCCACAGTTGCCCCATCCACCCCTTGCCCCAGCTACCTATTGGCTCTTATATGCGTTGGCCTGATGAGTAGGGCAATAAAATAAATCCACCGCAAAACCGCTGCGGGTATATTTCTCGGTTGACCCAAAACTCTGTCTCTCTCACTCTCTCTCTGTTTCTGTCTGCTGACATCTCAAGACAGCAAAAAAAGGTGTAACACCACAACCTATCCCATCCCACATCCCTCTTCAATGCACGCTTCCTCCTCTTACCTAACCGCAAATCTAATCGTATGCTGACAGTCGCTGAGCAGTCAGTTGTTCCGTTTTTGGCGGCTGCTGCTTTTGCTGCTTTTGCTTCTGTTCCTCTTATTGGTTGATGTGGCTGCCATTTATGATGCAGTAGCTCCAGCTTTCTGCTGCACTAGACAGCTAAACAGACAAGGCGAGTGAAAGAGAGCCAGCAAAAAATAGTTGAATAAATGAAGCCACTTCACAATGTTGCATGTTGTCCGAGTTGCCGTTTCCTGTATTAAAAATCAACCTCCTCCTCATTTTTCTTCACTTGCTGTGTGTGTGCTTGTCACTCGTTTTTGTGGTCATTTCAAATTTTCATTTCATTTGCCATAAAAAGGAAATTGGTTTTGTATGCTAGTTACCCTTGTCCAGTGCATTTGCATTTGCATTCACATTGTGCTTCAGCTTCTGGTTCTGTTTTAGATCCGGATTCTGATCCTACTGGTCGACCATGGAACTGGAGTTGGATTAAGAGTATGGCCGGGAAGGGATACTGACGAGCGGATGCAGCTTTAAGTTGATTGTCATTGCCTAAGTAACTGCTTAGCAATCAAAGACACATACATGCACAACATGACGACAGTCAAGTAGCTACCTGCAGCCATAGAGCTTAAAACTGAATTGTTCCTTGAGCTCTTCTTCTGTCTTTGGCGCATTTTGCGAGTCCATTTGACAGCGCTTAAGGACAAGACATGCAGTTGATAAAATGGCACAAAAAGATTGTAAGCAGACACCCAAAGATATTGAAAAAAAAAATTAATTTTCGGTAATTTACAGTGTAAACATAAATCGCAAAATAAAAAAATTACTTACTAATTGGATAGCGTTCAATAGCTTGGGTAAGGGGAGCTTGTAAGTTGGTTGGGTTATTGGTAGTTAATACAGAAGAGTGACTTGAGTGTTCAAGATACATTGATAGAGGATTGGGAAGTGGGTAGTCGTCTAGGAACAGTAATCCGTAAAGGCAAATCGTCTACGTGTGCTTATGGCCGGTGAATTGATAAACGCAATTTTCCCAGCTGAGTTTATGATTCAATTTTCCTAGGAAACGTCCAGCGGTCCGTATATCGTTCGACTCGTTCTCACTTTTCCATTGAGATCAATATAGATATAGATAGATATAGCAGCGAAGAAAACTCTTCAAAAGATGCAGCTATTGTTTCGATGGATCCGCTTTAGACGATACTTCATCGCTTCAACTCTAGGTTTCCATAATTCTCTCAGGTGGGGACTCCCCGGGGGAATAAAGTGCCAAACTCTGCTCTCTTTTTGTAAATCCTCGGATGGATTATTATTACGATCCGCTGCCGTGGAGCTGCTGGCTCTCACTGGCACTTCCATTTTCTTCTCCAAGTTCTTGCGTCGCGTCAACGACTCTTGTTCATGGCTGGTGAGGAGAGTGAAATTCTTCGCGCATGTTGCGCAAGCTCTTTTGCGATTTCTTGAGTACATCCTGCGATTGCATTTTGCGCATCTTCGAGAGTGTCACTGCCTTTTGCAGCTTCTCTAAGGACTCCGTGTTTTGCCTCACTGTCTTCTCCCGTGTACCGTGCTCCAATTCTAGTAGCGACTCCAGCTCCTTGGTGCGCATCTCCAAATGCTTAGACAAGACAGCCAAGGAGGGTTCATCGATATTTTCTGGTCTATGCTGCAGCTCGTCCACCTGCTCGACGGTGGCGCTGTACTTCTTCATCAACTTGCTCAGCTGCTCTTCGTTCTCCTTGATCTGGGCCTGCAATTTGGCGAGATCGCGATGCGCCGCATTTGCGCGCTCCTTGGCATCGTAGCGAGCCCCATGCGACTTCTCGAGCACGGCCTGCACCTCGGCAAGCTCCGCGGGTGTGGCCATGGTCTGAAAATGTACACTCTGATCTTTGATGGAGATAACCACCAAGATACCCTCTAAGTTTCGGCTTTGGTGATTTTGGGCGCAGGTGTGTGGGTGGACATATCAAGTTTTCATCGATTCTTATAAAGACGACCAGTAATATACCTAAAAAATTGGACGAGTCTAACTCAAAAACTGCGGAAGAAATAGCCGTTTAAAATTATAGGGACGGGAGGCTGGGGCGGCCAAGGTAGGCTTGGCATATGTTGATCTTTGAAGAACATCGCCAATAACCTACAAACCAAATTTTGGTAACTGTAGCCTTCAAATTGTGGCAGATATGTGGCTTTATCGATTTCCGAATATCGATCTAATCGATTTCCTAGCACCATAGTGCGCATAGCACTCCAATTTTTACACTTCGTCAAAATATGTTTCATGTTAAAAGTCTCAGTCTCAAAGGGTGTCGAAAAAGTTGCGTTCATACAGACGGGCAGACAGTATGACGGACACTGCACAAAGCCAAAATACTAGGGTACCTTCGGTATCAAAGTACGAAAAAAAGAAAGGCCACACGCAAATATTAAATGAACACTCACAGACAGTAGTAGGAGCAACCTGACGGGTGTGTGTGCGTGAGCGTTTCGGTTTCTGATTTGCCGCACAACAACAACAATCCAGATCCAAATTTTTAGAATTTAATTCAGGTCAGGGTTGCAAAGTGCCGCGATGATGATGGCAATGCCAGAAGCGCCGCAGCCACAGCAACAACAATAACAACAACAATAACTACAACTGCACACAACAATGTAGGCAGACATAACCAAACACACCCACACACAAACAAACACAACGAGAGAAACGCAAAGGGAAAAACTTTGTTCAAAGGATGTGTGCACAAACAAAAGCAAAACTGCAAAAAAAAAACAAAATCAAAGCCCAAAACCCAAAGCATAAAATCTGCAAAAAAAAAATAAACATGGCAAATGCCATTATGCAATAAACATTTAGCTGGAGCCCTCAACACCGCAAGTGCAGAAATAAAAACTCACGCTGGCGCAATTAAAACTTGCGATGCCTTAAATAAATCACGGCATGGAAAATTACTCACAGCACTCTAAATACATTCATTCCCCGCTAAGACCCATTGAAAATAGGTAAATGGGTACAATGGTTTTGTGCAAATGTATGTAACAGGCAGACAGAAGCAACTCTGCCACCATAAAAAATATATATTATTGTTCAGAATCAACAGCCGAATCGATATAGCCATGGCAGTCTGTCCGTCTGTTCGTCGGTCCGTTTGTATGCACACGCGTAGCTTAGAGACCATAGGAGGTAAAGACTTCAAGTTTGGCATATACACCGAGCAGATTGCCTATTTGTAATAAATCAAACAACTCTCCCACATTCTATAACACCAATATTTAAAACTCGTTGTCTGTATACCGAATAAGTAGGTATTCTTTGGCCCGACTAGAAAATCCAGCTATTGAATATAATAAATCGATTAAAACACAGATTTCAGTCTTATAGCCAGTTTTTTCATACTTCAGCTTTGAGAATAATAATTGGATACATTAGATTGGATGCAGACCCGAAATGTGCCAACTGCAGAGGAAGCCATCCAGAAAGCTGGAAAGGATGACCGGCTTATCAACGCGTTGCCAAAGAACGGAAGCTTGTGGCCCAGACAAGAAGGCCGGCTCAAGACCCACAAAAGTCGCTCCCAAGAAGCTTGGCACCCATTCGCAGTGAAAATTTTCCATATACTGATGCTGGCAGACTTCAAACGGCTCCTCAGCTCCTGGAGCAGTTTGGGCAACTGCAATAGCAGCAGCGTCACCATCAGCAGCAGCTTCATCATCAACAACAGCCACAACACGAGCACCGCCAGCAGCCGAAGCAGCAGCCACAATAACTTTTGCCGCTTCAGAAAGTTGCACCGCAGGTGCCTGAACAACAGCGGACAAGAAAAACGCGACGACATAAAGTTCGCCAGATGCTTAGGTATCGAGAACGCGCACGGCAAAAACAGAAACACTCGCAGTAACGCCAGCAGGAGCAACACCAACAGCAATAGCACATACAACAAGAACGCCAACAGCAACTACGTCATCAACAACAACACCAGCATCCACAGCGTCAGCAACATTTGCAGCCCCCACAGCAGCAATATCAGCAAGTGCAATAGCCTCACCTGTACCATGAGCACTCCCAGCCCCAGTTTGACAGTCTTATGTCAAAATTCGACAAGACGAATGAGACACGTATGACGAGCCTGTTGCATGCGGTATTTGCTAATAAATGAGCCAAATTGTGATGCGCGTTGGCGTGTGGAACTCCAATGGCCTTGCAAATAATGCCAATAAGTTGAAGTTATCATCAAATCTTCACTGCAACATCATGCGCACTCCATTAAGTTGGCTCTGCGCACAATGTGCTGTCGTTAAAGTCTCTAGTGATCAAGGCGAGGCAGTCCTTGCGGCTGTCTATCGTCCACCAGATTTGGTGTGGGGATTATAAGACTTTAAATGTCTCTTTGAAGAGCTTGGCCTCAAGTTACTGATTGCTGGAGACTGGAATGCTCAACGCCATCTTTGGGGTGCAGGAGAGACTCCAACCTCTAAGTACTTGCTACGGGAGGCGCTACGCACTACTCGTACGGCAACCGACAGCAATTGACTTTGCAGTGTACGCTGGGTTCCGGTCTGACTGTCTTGACATATCCGAGCGAATTGAGATTAACTTCGATCACATCCCTTTCATCGTTGAGTACAGAGTGGCTGTTACTCTAAATGCTTCCAAGACACGTCTTCTGCCGCGCAAGGGAAACGAACCCGATTCCGGTAGAGGTTGGAGCAGCTTGTCAACCTGAACATGCAGCTAAGTTCACCGGCTGATATTGACGATGCAGCGGAGTTATTTCTGCGTAATATTAACGCGGCGGCGGAATACTCCATGCTTGGCCAAATACCTTGTTCGCCTTCCAGTCCAGCTCAGCCTTTTTAAAACCTGAACTTTTGGTATTGGTAAGGCACAAGAGATCACTGCGTCGCCGGTATATGCGCTCACACAATCCGTTGGACCTAAGGGACTTTAGACGGGCTGCACTCGAGCTGCGAAATTGGCTGTTTGACACTAAGAGCCAATATTTTCAGGATATGCTCCTCAATGTCGATCCTATTAAGAATCATGGATTTAATTTGTGGAAGGCAACGCGTTGTGTCAAGCGGCAGCCACTCAGGTGGATCCCCATTATGCGACCGGATAACACTTGGTGTCGATCGGATGCAGAGATTGCATCGGCATTTACGGATGAGCTGAAATGCCGGTTCACGCCTTTTGCGCTTGCGTCAGCCACCCAGGTACAGTCTACTGAGGCATTTTTCAATGCAGATTCCGTTCCTGTACAGCCGATCACACCTATCGCCCCTAATGAGGTCCACTAGCAAGTTCGCAGTCTGAAGTCCACTAAAGCGCCTGGCTATGATAGCTTCGACGGCAGAGTTGGTAGCGCCCTCCCAGAGAAGGGAGCGATGTTTTTGATGCTGCTCTTCAACTCCATGATTCGCATCCACCACTTCCCCACTCCGTGGAAGTGTGTTGTGATTGCGATGATTCCGAAACCTGACAAGCCGCATAATCTTGGCTCGCCATATCGACCGATAAGCTTGCTGTCCACTTTTTGCACTATTTGAAAAAATATTTTTTCCTCATCATCAGTTTGGCTTTGGGCATCACCCTGGTGCAAGTTCATCGAGTAGTACAGCATGTTCTCGAGGCCTTGGAAAATAAGTATTGCAGCTCAGCCGTCTTCCTGGATATCCAGCAAGCGTTGAATCGCGTATGGCATGATGACCTGCTGGTCATTTGCTGGTCAGGTCTTACCTGTTTGTTGTTTTATGGTTGAAGTTAGAGGCTAGCGATCAAACATCCGCTTTAGAACGCTTTACCGCAGGGTAGAGCTCTTGAAACTGCCCTGTACATATTATACACCGCGGACTTGCCGATTCCAGTAGCCAGAAACACGCTGCTTGCCACATACGCAGATGACACAGTGTTACGCAAAGGTTCTTGGATGGTTTTAGTTCTTGGGCCAACCGATGGAACATCTGCGTCAATGGGAGCAAGTCGCAACACTGCACGTTTGCACTCAGAAATGGTAATTGTCCAACCGGCTCAATAACATGGTCATACCTCAGGAAAACCATGTTCGCTACCTGGGTATGTATTTGGACAGGAAACTTACCTGTCGCAAACACATCCAGATCACGGCAGCAGCGTGTAGAGTATGTGTGTAAGGTGATTGCCTCCTCGAGGCAGGAAGGTGTGGGCGGAGCACCCTTACGACAAGTAAGGGTCAGGAGGGCCTGGACATGCGCCCGAGCACGTCACGTGCAGCACTAAGCCCAGCACCCGAAAAACCTCGCCAAACGTATACGGCGGCGACCAAGAAGGTCAAGGTGGCAGTGTTGCCTGGGGAATACCCCCAGGTAATGCTTAGCCACGAAGACCTGTCCGCATTGGAGGAGGCAATAGTAGATGACCTCGTTGCGGGACACGCTTCAGGACGGGACACCACGGTCTCGTTCGCGGGCATTCATTTTAGGATCGGCTATCTGCTGATCGAATGCTCCAGCGAAAGCTCAGCCAAATGGCTGGGAAGTGTAGTGCCACAGTTACGTTCGTTGAAGGGCGTGCCCTTCGACAGTAAGGTGGGAGGTGGATATACCGTCGCCGCACTGTATCACAGTATACTGCCCTAAAAGCAGGGAACGTTCTACCGACTCCTTGGTGGCCCTTCTTGGATTCCAAAATAAGATGGAGACCTCCTCATGGAAGGTAATTACAAGGAGGAATGAGGGTGAAGGAGCCCTCCTAGTAATCGGCATCAACGAGTTGTCCAAAAGGATGATCGTCGAAAATGGACAACAGGTCAGCTTCCGTTACGGGAATATCCCCATAAGTGGCCTGAGGAAGAAGGTTGGGGGGTCAACACAGCCCGCCCCAACAAAGAAGGAGGCTACGGCATCGGAGGAATACCCAACGGACGGACCGAGCAGTCACCCGCCAATCATCGACCTGTCGCAAGACCTGCCGGAAGATGAGGAGTTGGCGGACATGACGCTCGGCCCCGAAGAAGTGGGGGAAGCGGAGGACGGGGACAAGATCATGGAAGACGAGCTGTGAGAGGAGGCGTCAGAAGCTGAAGTCACACTGACGGGCAGCGGTGATGGGTGCAGCTCCGGGCCGCACTCAGAAAGATATTAATCTTACTATCCTTTCAGAGTTTCTCACGGGGGACTGCGTTCCCATAGCCGTACAGGATAAGGGTAACGCAACCACCCTAGTGGTAGTATCGGCATACTTTGCAGGAGATGGTGCCTGCCCACTACCGGAAATAGTGAAACTGGTGGAGTATTGCCGAAAGGAGAAGAGGCCGATAATCATCGGATGCGATGCCAATGCGCACCACACCATATAGGGCAGCAGCGACACCAACATGAGAGGTGAGTGCCTCACAGACTTTATATGTAGCTATAACTTAGAACTTGCCAATGTCGGATACACACCGACATTTGTAACCAGAGTCAGGGAGGAGGTGCTAGACATCACCCTCATCAACCGGTCCCTACAGCTGCAGCTTAGGGACTGGCATGTATCTCAAGAAGAATCTACTTCTGATCATAGAATCATCCTTTTTAGAATAGAACTGAACACAGGCAGCAGTGAACCCCGTCGCAACCCCAGGAAAACGAACTGGAAAGGATTCAGGTCGGCCCTAGAGCTTAACTCCAGTGGTATTTCAGGTATACCCAGAACTCCACTGGAACTAGAGTGAGCTGTAGAAAACCTCAACAAAAGCATAATTGATGCTTTTGAGGGGAACTGCTCAATGCAAAAAACTGAAACTGCTCTTCGAGACGCGTTCTCTAGGCAGTATACCCCTGCAGGAAGGTACTATCGTAACAGCAGATAGCAGATTTAGGCCATCGGCTAACGACTGGGCATGTGCCAAGTCAATGGTCATACCGGAGAGACTAGAATGGGCAATTGGAACATTCCAGCCCTTCAAATCTCCTAGACTCGACGGAATATCGCCAGCTTTCCTCCAACAGGGCCGAGAATTACTCCTCTCCCCGACCAGGAGAGTACTTATTAGTAGCCTAGCCCTCGGATATATACCGAGAGCATGGAGTAGAGCTAGGGTGGTCTTCATCACCAAGGCAGGGCAAAAAGACATCACCAACCCGGAGTCCTTCAGACTCATCAGCTTGACATCGTTTTTATTGAAAACGTTGTGCATTGCTAGGGTCCAGACTAGCCACGACGTCAGCATATGGCAGCGCTGTGTTAGTCTTAACCACCAAAGGAGTCCTGTCTCCGCTACTCTGGAGTCTGTTGGTAGACGAACTGCTTAACAGACTTGCCACCAGAGGTATTCAATGGCAAGGATATGCCGATGACATTGTTATCATAGCGCGAGGCAAATTTGAAGAATCACTCTGTGACATAGTCCATTTAGGGTTGCAAATAACGGGTGACTGGTGTGAGGAGGCTGAACTCAGCCTAAACCCCACAAAAACGGTCATCGTCCCCTTTACTAGACGTTATAAGTTACAGAGAATGGTGCACATAAGGCTATCAAGTAGCCTATTAGAAATATGTAGAGAGGTAAAATACCTCGGAGTCGCATTTGACAGCAAATTAAACTTTGGCACCCATGTAGAGAATGCGATATCGAAATGCTCTAGAACGCTTTATGCATGTCGCAACATAGCCGGCATCACCAAAGATAATAAGATGGCTGTACCTAATGGTACTAAGGCCCATGCTAACCTATGAAGCAATGCATGGGGGGATAGTGCGCGGCTTATAACCGTGCCAAGACATCTGCAAAAACTCCAGAGAATGGTCTGCGTATGTATGACAGCGGCAATGCGCACCTGCCCTACAATGGCCTTGGAAGCCTTAATACACACACCATACGGCTCCAACAGAAAGCAACGCTTATAAGGTTGTCAGCCGAATGAGTTGAGGGCAATCACATCCTAAGCCACAGAGATGCCCAACTTCTGTCCGATTAACTGCCCCTAATAACGCAGCCTAGGGACGAAATGGCAGCCGAATACTTATTCGAGCGAAATTTCAAGGTTCATATGAGCAATAAGAGGGAATGGACGACGTTAAACATAGTCCTTCCTATGAAACCGCACACCATAAAACGGTACACCAACGGATCTCTCACCAAGCAGGGAACAGGTCTCAGAGTGGTGGGTCTTCGGTTATTCTACCATGAGTCCCTGGGAAAGCACAGCATATTTCAAGCTGAGGTGGGTGCGATAGGGAGATGTGCGGATTTTAACTTAAAGCGATACTATCAGAATGCGAATATATCCATCCTCTCCGATAGTCAAGCAGCAATAAATGCATTAAGGGGGACGAAAATAACATCTAAAGTAGTCCTCGAAGTAACATCCAAGCTTGACCAACTCAGAACACACAATAGGCTCACCCTAAGATGGGTCCAGGGTCACAGGGACATAGCGGGGAACGAAGCGGCTGACGAGCAAGCAAGAAAGGGGGCAGAGAGACCCTTGATAGTTAAGCGTTTATGACCGACACAGGTACTGGTTCAGAGAAAAGTAGGGTAGTGAATTATTTAAGTTAGACGCCCGAATTGAAATTACCACTTTCCAACAATCGCATTTTCGCATTGATATGTGTACATACATATACCCAAATTGGGTGTTTCTTATTCGATCTTCATCAATAATACATCAAGGTATGTTATGCATGTGAACATCAACTCACTATATTCACCTTTGCGAAATGCTGGAGAGTCGATTAATAATTCAACTAAATAGTATAATAATTCAACTGCCGGAAACTATATCATCACATAGCTGGCATTGGAACGATTGGTCGATAGATTAATGCTTGTAAGAAAATATTTTTTGGTTACCAAGGTATCTAAATCAAACTTAGCCATTATACATGTTCTTAGGTGTCTTACATCTGGGCAATAATAATTGACATTGAACTACTTTATCATATAGCTGCCAAAGGAACAATCTGTTGAAAGCTGAGTTCCTGTATGAATCACTTTCTTTGTTTTTCATAACCAAACTTAATCCATACTTCTGTTAATATGTTTCTAAAAATTGGACAACAAATCATGGACATCCAACTACAATATACGAGTATAGTGAAATTTAGATATCGGCAATTTAAATGCAGTCTACAAGGGTATGTAGTCTTCGACATGCCTCAGATAGCCGTTCATTCTTTTGTTTTGCCTTTGCCTTCAGATTTTTGGGAATTGGCGACGATTTTCTTTTTGCATTTTTGTTGGTTGTTGTTATTATTTGTCTGTCACTTGCCTTCCTATGTGTTTGTGTAGGTATAGGGTGTGTGTGTGCATTTCTTGGGCATCCATTGTAGTCCCTTTTATATTTTGTCAATTTGACAATGTGTGTGCCTATCTGTACATATGTGTTTATGTGAATAATGGTTTGTTTTTTCCTGCTGATGTATGCACATTGTGCTCAGACCACTCTTAGCCACAATATCCCAAACCTAACCCAGACCCATGCTCATTCATTTGGTTTGTTTTCTTTTATTTATTTTTTTTTGCTTTTCTATGTCTTCTGATAACGTTGCCAATTAGATGGCTCTGGCATTTACCTGGAATTCAGCGAAAGGAATGAATTCCCCGTTTGTTTGTTTGAAGTTTTTGGTTTGAAGTTTGGTTTCTAAGTGGTAACTACTTTGCACCTCTGCAACAAACACAACCACACGCAGAACCACCCACCCACTTTCATTCACAAATTCTTCCTTCTTTTCTTTCTCTTTCTCTCTCCCTCTCTCTCTCTCTCTAATACGCATGTGTTTTGTGTGTGGAACTTAAAGTGGTGTTGATGGCGGCAACACCTTGGGTACCTTAAGGTAGAGCTAAATACACACATCTGCGCGCACTTCTGCCATTACTTTCAGCTATGTTTTTGAGCGTGTGCTTGTATGTGTGTGCGTTGCACATACACAATTAGGTGCATTTCGGTGTACAAGTAATTTAAATAATCAGCCCACGCTGGCTGAATCAAAAACAATAAGAAAGCTTTTACATTTAATTAATTTTTTTGAAATGTGGAAAAAACTCGAATTGTTATAATGGAAGCATTGTGAATTATATTTTATGAGAGTACATTAATTTTGGGAAAATGAAATAAATATGGTATACGGCTGCGATCTCATATATCTTCTTACATGTTCTGCTCAAGCGACTCAAATTACAAATTTTTTTAGCCTAGAGAGTCATTAACATGACTATATTGACTCTACCCAGATCACTAATATATAAATATTGATAAATACATACTTGACATATGTACATGGTATATACATAACTTTTCATGTTTGTTTGTTTATTTATCATTCAAAAACTCATGTAGTTGCGAATTTTATAGAAACTTCGACAACAAAAGTTTTGACAAAGTTCAGATTTTTAATTTCATTACCATTAACAAATGCATAAATAAATACATATATTGGTAATTAATGAAGCCGTTAGTGGGTAACCAAGTCCATATGTGCATACATACACACACACACATACATACATGTACAAAACGTTAAATTTATATAATTTAATAAACAAATTTATTTTGATTTCTGTACTCGATAAATGGACCTATTTAAAAAAGCTTTATCAGATGTGATTATAGTTTAGTATTCGGGTAAATTACATTACTGAAATTCAAATTTTGCATGCTGAAAAAAATTAGTAAGTGAACTTTAATTAATTTTCAGCGCATAAGACTTTTCAAAGTAAAAAAATAAAACTTTGTCGAAAAATGTGTATCTTAAAACGTGTTATATATTCGAGCCTTTCTCTCTATCAAAAAATCCCTCTAAATCCTTTTCGGAACAGAGTACACTAAATGTCGACCATAATTTATGGCACATAACAGTCGATGGTTAAGGGAAGTGTTTAAGGCTAAAGGATATCATACTAAGTATTAAAATTCTTATTTAAGTTTTCATACTCAAAATATATTATTTTATTTAGACGGGTACAAATAAAATTTTCCCAAAAAAAGGGTACTTCTTTACATAATCCTACCTAGCAGGTGGGGAAACCCCAGTGTATTGGGGTCATATATTAATTTTGGTGGTTAATATATTTACCTACAACAGGTCTTTGGAATTTTTGAAAAATAATGAATGATTAGCTTTTGGCAGGCAATTACATTATTTACCTGACACTGCCCGCCTTTCGCTGTGGCTCACTGTATGTGTGTACCATATGCATAAAATGGAGCCAACTGCTTGAATTTGATACTATGATGAATTAATTTACTTAGCCAGCGACTTCTTGAATAACGCATAACACAAGTTCAGGGACTGCAGCTTTAAAGGGAAATGCAGCTTAGATATTATATTTGTTGTATGTGCATATATGCGTACAGTTGCTGGGTGTGTGTAGGCTATGTGGTAGGGTGGAGGGGTGGTGGTGGCTTGCGAACTGTTTTGGGGGTAGGTTTCATTAGGTTTTTGGGGCTTGTGGCTGCCAAGGCAAATTGATGCATGTGCAGCGGCACGTTTCGACGGCCCCGGCGCAAATCCCCGGCACAACAGACGCCGAAACCACAAGGGAAAAGCAATGCAAGCCCCTATGGGGAGGGGGGAAGGCGCTGTTGGGTAGTGGGTGGTGGTGCCCCCGAGTGGTTAAACTTTGAAAAAGCAGCATCGATATGTTATTTGCATGTGGCATGAGGGGGTAGCACCAAATTTCAATACGAAAGCAACTTTTTGCTGCTAACCAGTTTTACAGCACGCGAAACTTTCTCAGTAAGTTTATGCATAAATAAAGTGAAAAGCTACATGAAATCACACATACTCACCAACGCCCACACATACAAACAGATTCATTATAGATATACATACGTAGATATGTATGTACATATATGCATGACATACATAAATGTACACATGCAAACAAGCCAAGGTACACACACACATAAATATATATCCACATAAATATATATTCGCATAATCCAGTTCCATATATTGCTCGAGTTTCGCAAAAGTTGCATTTTATTTAGTGTTTGTGCCAAGGAAAACACACATGTCGCCAAGTAATGTCAAACTGCAAATACGCATTAGTGGCTGTCATTACAAATGGTATTTGGGTCATAAGACCTTAATCAAAACAAATAACAAATTGGAGTAACTACAACAGGAGCATTAGCAAGCATGTAGTAATTGTAGTGATTTTGAAGCATTTACAAAAGTCGCGCCATTTTGGCAGTTCCGAGCGTTGTTGCCAACTTGCTTGAAGCGATGACATAATATCGATAGCAATCGATTATGCCGAGACATTGTGTGTGCAGTGTGACCGCTATAACGATATATGAGAAATACTCGATTTCTTGGATATTTCATTAGTAGAACTCCACATCGGCTGGAATATCAGATAAAGAAAAGGCAAACGCATCAAATTTGCCAGGTAAACCCATTAGAAATGTCAGCGGTTGGAGTTGTTGACGAGCCAAGCTCTGCCGCGGCACAGCAGCCAGCGTCAACAACTGAAACATCATCACCGACAACAGCAACAACAACAACAGCAGCAACAACGACAACATCAGCAGTGGCTGAAATCGCCGCATCCAGCGTAAGTCTTGCTGGCACTTCTGATGACGACTGCGGAGACACGTCAACGTGTTGTGGTTTTTGTTTTCGTTTTTATTATTTTTTAAATGGGTTTCTGTTTTTTGTATTTTTGTTTTTCTTTCTTTTTTTCTATTGGTGCAATTACCATGCGACTTATCATCAATCACGCGTGTCATGTTTGCTAACGGCCATTTTAGATACGCTCCGGTTTGGCGGAGCTGGAGCTGCGCTCATCTCAGGTGCTCCAGCGACTGGAGAATGTCAAAGCCGTTGCCGGCTCGCCAAGCAAGGTGAGCAGTGGCGGGGCGGGCGACATTCAGAGCCAGAGTGCATCTGAGCAGCATTCTTTGCAGGATGAGGAGACACACGAGACACGCACTTCGGCCGCCGATATTGTGCTGTCGACGCATTTGCGCCAGGAGCATCGTATACCCTCAGATATACTTAAATCGCTGGAGCAACTGGTTGCCTACGCAGAGAACGACGATGATCCGGAGTTTCCGCTGCCTGCCCTGGACGATGTTTCACATCTGGCCCTCATCTCCCACAGCATTGTCGCATACCTATCGCATCTGGATCGACATCTTTTGCTGCGTGTGACTAATAGCATCTCGGGCGATGCCACACGCTGGCTGGGCGCATTGTTTCACTTTGGCAATGCCGCTAGTAGTTTCCATGCGGACAACGCCGATGCCGTCCTGCGAACCGTGCGCCTTGCAATTGTCGCTCGCTGTCCGGGCTATTTGGAAGGTGGAATACCGGCGCTGGCGCATCCATGCTTCTACATTTCGGACAATACGACGCCCGTGCGATTGCAATATGCGTGCCGGCAACTGGGCATATCGCTGGAAGCCATCAAAATCATACCGGAGGACAGTAAATACGGCACCATGGATCTGAGTCACCTGCAAAAACAGGTGCACCTAGATCTGGCCGCCAATCGCACGCCACTGCTGGTTGTTGCCGACATTGGGGCCTCGCTCTGCGGCTATGTGGACAATCTGCAGCTTTTGCGGGATGTCTGCAAGGCGCACAACATGTGGCTGCATGCCAGCGGCCATGGATTGGCCGCACTCGTTTGTGCCCAGCGGCCGGGCAATGTACATGATGTACTGCACTCTATGGCCGTCAATTTGGGCAGCTGGTTGGGCGTGCCCAGTCTGCCCATTGTGTTGCTTCATCGGCCGCTGCAGAACAGCGCATTGAGTGCCTTCGAATCAGACCCAATCCTCTCGCGGCGCTTAAGCGCCCTCTCTTTGTGGACCAGCCTGCAAGCGCTCGGCCGGAAGGCAATCGCTGAGCGTTTACATGTGGCATTCCAGACATGCAGTATTCTATTCGAAATCGCCTCCAAATGCGAGGGTATTCGTGTGTTGGTAACGTAACAAATTCCATCTGTATATAGCTAGAATCTCTGGTAGATCTGAACATCCGGATACTTAATTTGACCAATAATAAATATTGTTATAATCATCTCGTTTAGAGAGTCTACTTGGTCCAATCCCATCAGGTATATATATATTCCTGATTAGTATCACAAGCCTGGTGCTCAATTCCGTTATGTTTTCAATTTGGCATCTGTTCAAACGGTCCAGTCGAAAATTCTCAAATGGAATATAACCTCATATAATAAGCACTAAAGCTCCACCTGTAATAGTACCTAGTGTGTTTAGTGATTTTAGTGGGACGAGGGAAAGTTATCAAAAGAAAAGATGAATTCATGCGCATACTTACAAAATACGCTTACTAATATTGAGAACAAGATCAAGGATTTTCAGTATAAAATACCTTAGGCATATTAATTTAATGACACTTAGCCTCTAACCCGGATCAAAGACAGGGTTGGCATCTCAGCACACAAATCAAAATATTGACTACTATAATGTTTGCCTATACTTCCCTTATAGAGTCACACGCCTGGTGCTCAAACAGGCGCCCCTCTGTCGGACATCATAAACAGTCCGTTTGATGTGAACGCCCTATTCGATGCTTCTGCTCCTGTGGTTGTCTATCAGTTCGATGGGAGCACAACGATTCCAATTATAACTGGTGCGGAGCCCACTCCCGAAACCGGCCTCCGGCCACTGGAAAAAGTGAACAATGCCTCGTATTTTGATCGCCTGAACTCCTGGCTGGGTCAGATACTGCAGCGCGACTGCCCCAATGTGAGTAGCTATCTCAATGTCACCCCTATGGCAGCTTTGATTTCTGATTTCTGATTGGTTTCCAGTTTGACTTTGAGGTGATTGAGCACACGACGCATGGCAGCTGCATTCGTTACTGTCCGTTGGAGTTGGGCCTGGGCGAACAGCCGCCCAGCTCCGAAAATCTGGAGAGCTTTGCGCAAAGCCTGGAGGCGCACGTGGACATCCTGCGTGCCACAATCAAGCACAAGGCACGCTTTATGTATTTAGTTGAGCGGAGCGAGGTTCTTCGACTCGTTCCGCTGCCGGAGTGGGCGGGCATGGGCGGTGTGCGATTTGTGCCCGAGGGTTGGGAATCACTG
Organism: Drosophila paracracens; assembly: GCA_035044025.1. Classification (NCBI taxonomy): domain Eukaryota; kingdom Metazoa; phylum Arthropoda; class Insecta; order Diptera; family Drosophilidae; genus Drosophila; species Drosophila paracracens. The sequence continues at coordinate 461,722 of JAWNMN010000897.1, forward strand.
CTAACGGATCAGGCCAAAACAGAGCTGAACAAACTTAACATTGATCTGGTGGAGGCGCTCAAGTCAACGGATAATGCCTTCTCGCTGGGAGAGGGCACAGACGGACTTATTTGTGTGCGCTTCGGCATGGTCACGCACGAGACGGAGGTGGAAGAGTTGCTTGACCTTGTCGTTACCGTCGGCAAGAGCGTGCAGGAGAACTCGCGCGTCCTCGACACCATGTCTGAAATTGTGAAGAAGGTAAAAACTGTACATGGAAATCTTACTTGCAATTGTGAATAACTTAAACTATTGCTGTTTTTTTATTTATTTTTTTACTTGAATCTACAGGGCATTGAGGCGGCTACTGCGGATTTGCAGCGCGAATCGGAGGAGAAACTCTGGCAGGAGGGCATTTTGCGGCATGTACCAGTTGTGGGGCGCGTCTTCAACTGGTGGTCACCGCCCGCCAAGGAGTCGGGTATCAAGGGTCGCAGCCTCAATTTGACACAGGGCGTTGTCGAGAGCACAGAGAACATTTACAAGTGAGTCCCATTGAATCCTGGGCTACTAAAATGAGCTATCCATCAGCCATACAACTCTCCACAGATATCACATGCAAATATCGGGTGAAACAGCTCATCAGCTGCCAGCGAATCGTTCGCCACCGACGCCAATGATACAAACACCTGTGGTGTCCACTGCCGCACCGCCCATATTCCCAACTGTGGAGCCCGTAATTGCTGAAACACCCGAATCAGCATCTCCGGTTGCTGCAACACCACCAGCTACGCTTATATCGGCAACAGCTTCAGCGGCAGCAGCAACAGCAGCGATTAGCAACCACGTGGATCGAGTGCGCACTGTCAGCCAGAGCAGTGCTGGATCCTCATCGGTTCCCGAACTGGTGGCTGTCAATAGTGCAATCAACAACAATAAATTACTAAATGACTTGGGCCAGGGACAAACAAACGAGGAGCAACGACAAGCTTAAGTAGCCCCAACTTATAACGCGCCTACCATTTGTCCATCTTAACTAAAAACAAACAAAAAACAAAACCTCCAAATGCAATTCTGTAATTCCAAAGAAATCTTAGAGAAGAGCAGAGAAATCGACGGATCTTTCGTTTACTTTTATGTATTTCTATCTATTGAATTATTTATCATTTATCTATTCTTATTCATTTATGAATAATCAACTTATTATGTGTATTCCGTATATATATATTTTTTTTTATGTTTCATTGTTGTTGCTGTTGTCCGCTGTAGGGCGTTTTAATATAATTTTCAACGATTCCACTTATGTTTTTTGATTTGTGTGTGCATGGAAGTTTTTGTCCCAATATTTAATTGAGTGTAGAAATAACTAGCACCATTCAGCCACTAAGAAAAGAAACACATCAGTCGATAACGGTTGCTTAATAATTAAAATATACATACAAATATAATTTAATACAGAAATGTATATTAATATAAGTGCATAATTCAAATGATAAATATATTTATTATACAAGTTGAAATAAAGTATGCTGCTGAACATGTGCACAATGATAAATGAAAAGAAGGATTTCGCATTTCAGATGAGTGAAAAAGGTATAGACTTACTTGTTGAATAATGCCTTGCTCTTCATTGCAGTGATATACAGTTTATCCCAACCCAAACGGAAACACATGAAAAAGAGCCCATGGTGTTATTGAATTTTATGATGTTATTTTATTTGTATTAATATTTTTCGTTTTTTTGTTGTTTTTTTTTTAGCGGTTTTTACATTTGCCGCTTTTTGCTTGAATGAAATTTGTCGGGTCTTGTGCGTTTGTTTTGTGTTTTTCTTGAAGTTTCTACTTTGCTGCGAATTAAATACCATCCCGTTCAATCGGTTCAGTTCCCGAATCCCATTTCTCATTGTCACGCCACTAGGCGAAATTGTGTAGCAATCTTTTTTTTTCCAATTTAACCGAATACTAATGTATTTTCTTTAATTTTTGTTTTGTCGCTTTTTGTATTAATTACAAGAATTTCGAACTTTGCTTAAGTTTTCTTTTTAAGTATTTTTTTGTTTTGTTTTAAGCTTATTCGTCTTTACCGTTTCTTTACATTGCCTTTAACTATTTGTGCATATACACTAAATGTATACAACATGATGTTGCTACGCTCTGCGACGACCAAAGCCAGCCGCTCCATTCTTAAAGTAACCTCAGCTCCTAAAATTTCGATTGTTTTTTGTTTTAATTTTTTGTGGTATTTTCCCTTTAATAACTACAACGCGTACGATGACAACATTTAACACAGAGATATATTTACGAGCTAATGTGTTATATACGTATATGTATGTATTTATGTGTGTGTATATATAGCTTCGATCATCGATTCATCGGTCTTAAGTTCATTCTACACTTCATGTCCACCTATCCCAAAGTTCTTGTACTGTGGTCCAGCAACTCGTAATTTCTGTGTCAAAAGATCTCTTAGAATCTGTGGCTATTTTTCTTTAATCTATTTATTTGTATTTTAATTTTATTATTACTTTAGCATATCCTACCCTTGCAGATTATTTTAATAAATGCTTTATTGGTCGGTACGACGATCTGAGCTAATATCTCAACCTTAAAACTTTATAGAACTTGGCACATATGTATGCAGAACTCGTTGATTACATCCATACATTTGTATCGAAACGAATTGCGATTGTCGCCTGTAAAATTAAAAAAAAAGATAGATAAAAAAAGATTTAAAGATACCTTCCAAAAACGTTGAACAAATTTGATTAAAAAAGAAACACTATCATATGTAATAACTACTATTTTAACAATCGATTACAAATTGAACTGTTCCATGGAATTAGTTAATCATTACAAATTTAACACCGTTCTACACCGTTAAGATAAGATATGGCTTAAAATCAGTTGACTACATCTAGCAACTGCAATATGTATGTAATATATCTGCAAGGGTCTTCAATCTTTGGGCCAATCGAACATAACAAACTGCACCCTTTCGACTTTAGTACGCCTGAAAGTTGACGGGGAAAGGATGATGCGAGAGGGCTGCTATTCTCGTACCTTATCTTTCAATAATTTATAACATTATGGTATCGTAATTGTATATAAGTGAATAAAAAACTTGATTAGGTCGTTTCGTTTGAAGTTACTTTACAGATCTATACATACGCATTAATACTTAAAAGTTTAAAATTATCGAATAAGTTTTCGAAATCGTTTCTGTTTCTGATTTCAGTTTTAATTTTACTGTCGGTTTCATTTTTCGATTTCGCTTTATATTTGGTCATAATATATATATGACATATGTACATATGTATTATATAATTGATCATTCCCGATGTGCTCTACACTCAGTAGTAGTCTAGTAATAAATCCTTAGCTGTACTTTTATTGTTATATTTTTATTTTATTAATATTATTGTTGTTGTATTAATGACTTTCTGACTTGTCGGGATGTGTTGAGGCGTCACACAGGTCTTTTATAGAATTCCACTAACAACTTGCCTAAATAACTTTACAAGGATTGAATGTGACAACTGCAGAATTCCCATCAGTTTCTTCGTATTTAGCTTCATATGTATATATGTATAAGCATATATGCATGTACATTTATATAACTTTGTAGTTCTATTTTGTTTTTGTGTCTTATGTTTATCGGTTGCAGTTTGATTCGGCTCAGCCGAATGTTGGGGCAGTACTTATATTTCTTTCATATTGCTATCTGATTACACACACGCTCTCCCAAAAGCTTAACTCGGGAAAGAGTATACTCCAGTTGGTTGCTTTTCATTTGTTTTTCCTTCTTCTTCCTGCTACGCTTTGACTTCGGTTTATCTATTGCTATTAAATATACAGTTACTTGTATAGCTACATTTGTATATTGTATGTATTGTATTTATGTATGTATATACGCACTCCGAATGTGCTAAGTGTTTTAGTTTTTAAATGTTTAATAAATGCATTGTTGTTAAGCTTACGTATAATTACAATAAAATCGCAAGGCTAAACTAAACTGCTTAACTAACCGGATCTTAACTGGAGCACAACCTATTAACCCACAAGTCCACATAACCTTTTCGCCTTTTGACCATTCTTTATATGTATGTATTCAAAAAACATTAAAAAAAAACAACAAAAATTGACTCGATAAATTGCCTAAAAGTGGTGCTCTCTTCAAATCTTTCTCGACTGTTCCGCCCTCTTAACAATATTATGTAGTAAATTTAAATACTTGTTGTTTTCTGTTGGTTGTGAAGAGTGTTCCAGTTGCCGAAATTCTGCATTTTCATTTTCGTAATTTCATTGTATATATGTATAAATACATTTAAATATAATGCTGTATATTACAAGATGTTATCCCACATTTAGTTTTCCTCTTGGTTATTTTTTAAAACTCGTTACAATCAAAAATCCCTTATTATCAAAAAGACTATTCGTAATACATGTGTGTCTAGTATATATGTTTTGTAAATGTCATAGATACATATGTATGTATGTGGGCGTGTATGTGTGTGCTTGTATAAGAGTTAGCATGTGTGTGTGTGTATGTAAATATGTAGTATATATACAAAAGTCCAGTAGTGGGTTGTCTTTCAATCAGCTTTAAAGCATTTCTACTTTTTTCTTTTGTTTGTCGATTTTCGTTATGTTTTTTTACTAGCCCTAAGTTGTAGGGTGCATAAAAAAGGAATTAGGATTCGTAATGTAAATCAAGAACCAAGGAACACTCAAATGCTATATGTGGATATGGCACACTCTGTCGCTATATAGGTATATCCATCTTATAGCTCGGTTACCGCATAGTTGCTTTCATCAGTTATCGCTGGCGGCGGCGGCGGCAGATCGTCATCATCATCCAGAATGCCAACGTGACCTGTGGATGAGGCTGCTGCCGTTGCAGAGCCACCATTGTGCAGAGCTAGTCCATTACCGGGCTTGCCATTTGCCGCGTGGACGCGTGACTTGGGAGGCGTTATGTCCACGCTGCCAGTGAGATGCGTCTGTGCCGCCTCTAGTGGTGGCGGTGGCAGGGTGGCATCATCATTGACAATACCACCAACACCTCCACCACCGCTGCCATTAAGCAGCGCCGGATCGGGGTTAGCTGACGGCGGCGGTGGTGACGTGGGCGTGCCAATCCTTGGCGGCGGTATGGCCTTCATTTGCGGCGGCAACTTCATTGGTGGCCGCTGCAGTGTTCTGAAAAAAGAGCGAAGCAATCGGAAGGTTTGTGGCGGCGCACATATTTTATGGTGTACTTACTTGGAGTAGTTTTGCGCCTGATGATGGTGCTGCTGCTGCTGCTGATAGATAGACTCCACTTTAGGCTGCTCCGCATCCTTGGGTATCTCCGGCAGTGGGCAATTCAATATCGATGGCTTGTACTTGGGATCGAATTTTCCGCCTTGACGCAAAGTGGAGCATTTGTAAATTTGCTTATCGCGATCATAAATGCCCGTTTCTATAGTAGTGCTAATGGGCACTACTTCTGTCTCCGGCTGCTGCTGGTGCTGCTGCTGTTGCAACTGCTGCTGCAGCTGCAGCTGTTGCTGTTGCTGTGGCGATTTCAGCTGATGTTGCAACAACTGTTGCTGCTGCTGTTGCGATGGCGGCGGCGGCTGTTGATGCTGCTGTGAAGCCTGCTGCTGCTGATGTTGGTGGGCATGGGGATTGGGTGGGGGTTGCGATTGCACCGATGCCGCATGATGGTGTGCGGGTATTTGCGGACCACCCTGGCTATTCTGGCGTCGCATTGTCGCCAAATTGGACACATAAATGGATCCCTGGCTAACCGCCACCAGCGGCTGATAAATCGAATGCGGATTCCCATTGGGCGCCAACTGACCAGCCAAATGTGCCGGTATCTGCTGATAGATCTGACTCTGACCCGGCGGTGGCATATGATGCTGTTGTGCATGATGCGCCGCCGCAGCTGTCGTATACGTGCCATACTGTTGGGCCTGAGCCTGGGCCTGCGCCTGCTGCTGATGATAGATGGCATGCTGGTGTTGTACGGCGGCGGCAACGGCAGCGGAATGCGAATGAGGATGGGTATGCGGATGCGCGTGCGGATGCTGATGCGGATGATGGCAGTAGATTGGCTGTGGACCCAATTGTTGTTGTTGTTGTTGCTGCTGCTGCTGATGTTGCTGGGAGTGAGCCTGGGCCTGGGCCTGAGCCTGGGCATGAGCATGGGCCTGCGCCTGTGCCACCTGGGCCTGTGAGGTGGGCGGAACGGAGGAAGCGGCGGCGGCAACGGCAGCGGCTGGCGACGATTTTCAGTAAAAGTCATTGGCTTCCAAAGTTTTGCATTGTTTGCTTAGGGTTGCATATTTACCGTTATTAGGACCTATAAAATGTACACACACAATTAGCAAGGCGGATGAGGAATCGGGTACGGATGTGGCGCATTCGTGGCAGTTGACATCGCGTCGAACGCATGGAATGACAATGACGCCAATGAGCATGAAAACCATACAAAAAAGATTTCTTAAATAAAAAATAATAATAAAATAAAAAGAATTTTTATTCAACTTTAAGATTTACATGGAACACGATTTTTCTGAACACAACTGCAACTACGGACATTTTGCTCTAAAGTCAATTAGCATTTTGGTTCTGGAGTCAACTAGATTTTTGAGCTTCTCAAATAGCAAGCTTTTAATAATTTTGTATGATTGTTATTTAGATGAACAGATGTAGAAGTAAAGATAATTGATTGATTCGCTAAGACGAAATCTTTTCAAAAACATATTTTCTAGTTTTGAACAATAAATAAAAACATATATATGTATAAAATGAAGCGACATACTTTTGTTCATAAAGTATTTATTTATACATACATATACATATATATATATATAAGTACAGCTTCACACGCTCAATAAATAATGCGTAGACAGAATAGAAGAGAAATAGAGATTAAGTGTGGAGGATGCTGGTGATGCTAACGAATTTGGTGGATGGTTGGATGAGGTTGGACAACTTGACGGCACTTGGCACTTACCAGTCATGTGGGTAGGGCTGTGATTGTGCGACGGCAGTCTGCCTAGCGTATGGGTGCCCATAGCCCTCATGTTCTGCTGGATGTGTGCGTGGGCCATCATCTCGTGCTGCTGTCGCTTGTTGGGATGTTGCAACGTGTGGGAGCCGCTGATCACCGGTGGACTAAAGTGCCTGTAATGAGAGCGCAATTTGCCCAAGCTGCAATTAGAACAGTCTTCGGATCACAAAACACCTACCCGTTATGATTGCGTGGCAACGTGCGTGCCGCATTCATCATCTGTTGATGATTCTGTGGAGCCGGATGTGAAATATACGATGGCTCGTCGACCTGCGCATAATCGTTGCGCTTGCGTATATAGATCCAAGTGTGCGAGTCCACCCACACCATGATCGTCAGCAGTATGGCCGCTATGAAGCTGGCAATCAGCATCAGCACCAATCCGAGCAGGCCGCCCTCGCAGAGACCACGTGCAGCGGCAAGAAAATTATGATGGACTGCCTTGCAGTCGACAAGAGCGGTCAGCTGGGTGAGCAATCGCTCGCTGCTATTAAGATCGGCATTGACAGCGCCCAGTTTCGGTTGCAGACCAGAGCTCTTGAACAGCACCAGGGAGATCTTCATGACGGTGGCCATTGCGCTGCGTGCATTATTCAGCGAGTTCTGTGATTCGCGCAATCGTTGCGTAAATGGATTCGTGTGTCCGGGCTCGCATTGGGTATAGTGCAGCAGAACATTGGTGGGCAGATCACGGGGTGCGGTGGAGACAAGAAAATCGGCTGGACTAATGCAGAGATCACCCACTGCCACCGATGAAGACAAATACAGGCCGGACATTAGCCAGGAGCCAGTGACGGCCAGCAGGCCGCATACGCTAAACAGGATTAGGGCGCAGCGCGAATGCCGTGCCACGCCCACTAGCAACACGGCACAGAGAACAAGCAACAGTGCCAGAGTTGCCACAGTACCGGGCCATCGTATCAGCTCCCATTGATCACCGCGCTGTACATTTTTGCAATAAAGATTAGGGTGCCAGCGAATAGTGTTAGCTAAGAATACTCACAGTGAGAAAGTGAGTCATCGAGATGCTCATTAACGGCCGTCGAATATCGCTAGCCGCATTCGTGGCCAGCGTCACATTCCCTTGGACAATATTCAGTGAGACAAAGAGTTTTGATAGCGCCGTCTGATTGGAGACCGGTTGATCGAAGATGTCCGCCAGTTCCACCAACTGCGGCCGTATGCGATTGGTCAGCGTGTTCTCGAGTATGTGCGTCTGATTCCGTATTGTCGTCACCAAATTGTCCACTTTGCGGCCAGCGGTCAACACCTCCAGCAGCCCATTATGCAGATCATCATTCCCATACAGACCCAGCCCAATCGCCGCACAACACATCACCGTAACGATGGACAAGGCCACCTTAAGGCTGGTTATCGAGTGCGCCGGACGCGGTTTGCGGTCACAGCAGCGTGTCATCAAATAGAAAAGCAGTCCCAGCAGCGAGACAATCAACAGTGCTGCCGGCACCGATCCCAGGATGCCTAGGCTCTATGTTGAAGAAAAAAAAGTTGTGGATGTATAAATATGAAAGGATAAAGCAGAATAAAATTATATACTCTATATATATATTGAATAATAATTGGTTAATTAAAGTTTAGAAATTGTTAAATGATTGAAATGCGAAAATCGTAAAAAAAAATATGTAAAATTTAAAAAGCAAATTACAATTCGGAAGCTTTCAAATCAAGAATGGTATCAATACATTTTACAATTTAGCATATTAAATCAAATATATGGGAGTATTTAAACGCAAAATTGATTTATTTATTATGCATCGATAAGATAATATAATATATAAGCTCAAATACTGTCAATCGGTTATCATTAGTTAAAAACTGATTTTTAATGCAATGAAATCTCTCAATTTTCTCAAGCGTGCACAAGCTTTTTTAACAAACTTTAAGAAACAACACCTTTTTCCTATGTGTATTTAATATTTTTTACATAGTTAAAAATTGATGGTTTCTTTATTTAAAATTTTTAACAAAAATTTAGGTGAGCTTACCTCCAGATAGATCTCATCATTGGGCCGGAAAGTGCTGTTGATTTTGTGGAACGTGATGTTGTAGTGAGGCAGTGCATGTAGCAGCTTGGCTATCACCGGCACTTTGTACTGATCCGTGAACTCGTGATAGTCGCCCATCCTGGTAATGGGATTCAATACGTCTAATGCGTACTAAGCGACTGGTCCTTTTTCGCGTTTGTAAAGCGATTGAAGTGCTGCGAAGATTTTAGATGGAAATGGAAACGGAGTGGAGTGCGTTGCTCCTGATGGTCGTCGCCGTCGTCGTCGTGCTCTGGGGACAGAGTTCTAAACTCTTGACATGAAATTGTTGCACACTGTGACAGCAAGGAAGCACAATTAGTTCACGACGCAATCGATGAAGCTCATTCAAAAATTTTAGGCGTGGTTTGGCACGTTCCAGCATACATACACAGTGGTGTGTGTGTGTGTGTGGGTGTGCACGAATATGGAACGCAACTTGGATGCATAGTGTGTGTATGCAATATACACACACACATGTACATATTGTACTATTATGTATTATTAGCTGTGATAAAGCGAAAAGGTCTTAACACCAATTTTTCTCAAGCACTTTTCAAGTCTGGCAACAAAAAAATATCATTATCACGTTCATCATATTATTACTTGTCACAATTCCATTCAGATTAAATGAAGCAGGCAGCAACAGCACAAATGAACGTTGCTACATAACCTAATGAGATAAAGTTCCTTAAACAAGATTCACTAGAGTCGACTTTGAGCACTTTGTACTTTTCACGAGCAGAGCTATTACACATTTTCACTTTTTTTGGGTATTCAGAGCATGCAATTTATTATTAAAGAAGCATGTGGGGGGCGTTCGCTTGGAGCCCACAATGAGCCATGTTGCAGTACTTTAATTAAAAATTGTCGGTGCAACGCTTTCGTACTTGGTTCCTATTCCCATTTTTTTTCACACAGCTCCCTATGAGCACACGAACATAAGCACGCACACACACACACACACCCTTAAATCGCAGCTTCGGCCCGCACGCTCCGCTCATGGTGATGTGCTCTCTGTTATTGATGCTGCGGCTGCCCAGCGCAATGGCAATTTTGTCCACTTGTCTTCTTCTTTCTTGTGCTTGCTCTGGCTGACAACAAAAACGGCAAACGGGACAAAATACGAGTACACGAGCACGAGTACATGTGCGAGTAAGAGCACGAGCAACGGTACAAAAGTTAATGGCCAGGCCCTCTCTCTCTCTGTCTCTCTCTCTCTCACAGTGCACTCACTATTGCTCTCTCTCTTTCCGACTAATACTCTCTCGCTAACCTCTCTCAGCCACTTGCGCGCTTCATTGTTGTTGCTGCTGCCGCTGCTGCTGGTCCCGTTATTGTTGCTTTCTCCTGTTCCTGGTCCGGGGATCTCTGTACGTGTGTGTGTGTCTGTGTATCTATTGATTAAAAGTTTACTCTGCTTCCTTATACCTTATGCTTAGTCCCGCATAGTGCAGAAACTGGTAAATGCCGCGCTTACCCCTGCCCCAGAAACTGCCCTTCGTCACAGTCAATACCATTTGAGGCAAAGTGCAGCCAGCTATCTGAACTCAGGGCAGCACCTTTCGCTTATTTAGCTGTAGTTGCGGCTTTTTACACTCTTAGCCCAAAAGGGACAAATGCAACATTTGACAGTTTCTGCTTGAAGCATCCATCAGCAGCCCACACGCCCACTACGCATGTGTGTGTCTCTATACATATATATATATATATACATAATTATATAAATATATATATATATATATTTAAAATATCTATTCTTGTTAGAGTAGTTTTTTTAGGGCATGGGAACTTACACACACACACACACACGCCCACGAATTTGAGATTTAAATTTTGTTGCTTAGGATTTGAATAATATTGCTACTTTGCTAAATAGAGGAGCCTGCATAGTATTTAGATGTATTTGTGTGTGTAAAACATACACACGCAAACAAACACTACACATTTATGCATAATGTGTAATTGAGTGCATTTAAACAGTTTGCATTTATTTTACGTGTCGCATTTTGATTACCAGCGCCGAGCAGCGCATTCCAAAAAAAAAAAAGAAATAAGAAAACACTCCCTTTTTTCGGCAAATGGGTACACAATTTTTCACAACAAACAAAGCTGAAGACTTGAAGCTCGGCGTTCGTCGCATTCGCTTTCGCATCCTGCTTACTTTTAAATTTGTGCTTGCCACAAAGCGACAAAACGGGATTTTAAAAGTCCGCGTAGCACTTTATTTCACATGCTTTTCGCATTTCGGTTAGTGTTTAATTGTTTTATAAATGTGTAGGTATTTTATTTTTTTATTTTAATTTATTTATTTTATTTCTACTTGCAACGTTGTCGGGACAAACGTCCTGCAGGAACTTCACATTCCAAAGACTGAGAGAAGTATGAAAATTGTTGGACTTTCATTTGGTCACACCCTCTAGAATATGCATACGATGTTGATATTCCATAGAGGGTTCGCTTAGCAGTTACAGGATAACAGAAGACTGAAGTCCTTTCCGTGCACTTGCGCTAAATGCTGCTCATTTTGCCACCCCCCTCAAAATAAAACACGACCAGTGTGTACTTACCTAAGGAAAAAGTATCGGTATTACAACCCACACAAATGTACACACTGGCCGCATTATCTAATTGGATTTGATGAAAGTTGAGGGTTCGAACAAAAACAGACTTTTTACTGCATTGTCGTTTCTAACTATGTACATTTATTTAATGTTTACAAAGAAACCTAAGGTTTGATGCATGCCACAGCTTACGTATGATTACTGATCACTGCCTGTTCGATAATTGCAGTGTTATCAATTTGTCAAAGCAACATTTGACTCTTCGCTGATTAGCTGATTTGTTTCTGACCTGTTGACATCGGTCCGTCACGGTCTGCAAAAAAAAGGAAGGTATATGTTTGAGGAGTTAGATATCGTCCTGCATAAAGTTGATTTCTTTGAGTGACTCAGATACGTTATACCACAACGGCAGATCTACATATGATAATACGAAAATACGAATTAAATACGAAATCTTGATATGAAAAGAAAGGAACTGCACAAAAGGCACTTCCAAATTAAATAACATAATATCGATAAATACATTCCATCATAATCTACCTGAAACTATTGCAGTATTTCTAAAAATATCAAGTTCTAATGATCGATGTTGTCGATACAAATATCGATAGTTTTGCCATCACTAGAATAGGCAAAGGCACTTAATCATTGAAATAGCAATAACAAGAACAGGGCTCGCGGCCGTTTTCTTCGTGTCCGTTTTCGTGTCCGTGACGCAAAGTTGTTAATTTTATGATATTCACAACTCCCGCACAAGAAGACGAAGAAGCAGCCGCAACCGCAGAGTGCGCAACATAACCAGGATGAGTGTTTTACCGTTCGTTCGCGGCATTGATTTTACGAAAAATGATTTCAGCGTAAGTATTGTTGTTGCTGCTGCTATTGTTGTTGTTGCTGTTGTTGTTGTGTGGCTAAATGCGGAATGTAAATGCAAATGCTAAATAAAGTGCTAGCCGCTGGCTGCTGCAGCTGCACAAGCGGGTCAACCCCGCAATCATTAGCGCTTCACTCACTGCTCCAAATAAGAGAAAAAAAAGAAAATTAAGAAATATCTAACCATTCACTGCGAATTTGTCATCAGCGTACAACGCTCAGCTGCTGCAGCTGCTGACGTTTACGGTTACTGTGACTGCGACAGAGGCATCGCAGTTATTGTCTTTTGTTTACATTCGTGGACAACAAAAAAAGTAAAATAAATATTGAAAATCGCTATTTTATGTTGGTTTGTTTGTTTATTTTGCAGAAAACATTCCCCAGTTCAATGCGGCAAATGTCGCGGGTCCAGTGGCTAACACTGGACCACACACAGCTCCATCAAATACCCGAGGAGCTGGGCCACCTGCAGAAGTTGGAGCACCTATCCCTGAATCACAATCAGCTGGAAAAGCTCTTTGGCGAGCTAACGGAGCTGACATGCCTGCGTTCGTTGGATCTACGTCATAATCATTTAAAGAGCAGCGGAATACCGCCCGAGCTCTTCCATTTGGAGGAGCTGACCACGTTAGATCTATCGCACAATCGATTGAAGGAGGTGCCCGAAGGCCTGGAGCGTGCTAAGAGTTTGATTGTGCTCAATCTTAGCTCCAATCAAATAGAGAGCATACCCACCGCCCTCTTCATCCATCTGACTGATCTGCTGTTTCTGGATCTATCGCACAATCGATTGGAAACGCTGCCGCCGCAGACGCGACGCTTGATAAATCTGAAGACGCTGGACTTGTCTCACAATCCGCTGGAGCTGTTCCAGCTGCGCCAGTTACCCTCGCTGCAGAGTCTCGAGGTGCTCAACATGAGCTGCACGCAGCGCACGCTGCTCAATTTCCCCACCAGCATCGATAGTTTGGCCAATCTTGTCGAGCTGGATCTATCGCACAATGCACTGCCCAAGTTGCCCGATTGCGTGTACAATGTGGTCACCCTCGTCCGCCTCAATCTCAGCGACAATGAGATAAACGAGCTGAGCACCAACCTCGAGCATTGGCAGCGTCTCGAATCGCTCAACTTGTCCCGCAATCAGCTGGCCGCCCTGCCTGCCGCCCTCTGCAAGTTGTCCCGGCTGCGTCGCCTCTTTGTTAATGACAACAAACTGAACTTTGAAGGCATACCGTCGGGCATTGGCAAGCTGGGCACCCTCGAATGCTTCTCGGCGGCCAACAATCTGCTAGAGATGGTGCCCGAAGGACTCTGCCGTTGCGGTGCACTCAAGCAGCTGAATTTGAGTAGCAATCGATTGATCACACTGCCGGATGCCATACATCTGCTGGAGGGGCTAGATCAATTAGATTTGCGTGACAATCCGGAGCTGGTGATGCCGCCGAAGCCGAGTGAGGCAAGCAAGGCGACCAGTCTGGAGTTCTATAACATTGATTTCTCGCTGCAGACGCAACTTCGTCTGGCTGGGGCCGTTGTGCCACCTTCAATGCCGGCTACATCGACGCCGAAGGATGCGACGGCACGAAAGATTCGATTGCGTCGTGGGCCGCGTGCGGAGAATGGTGGGCAGGATGCGGCCAAGGTGCTCAAGGGCATGAAGGATGTCGCCAAGGATAAGAATAAGGATGATGGCGATGCAGTGACAACGGAATCATTGAAGCCAAAACGCTGGGACGAATCGCTAGAGAAGCCACAGCTGGACTATTCGAAATTCTTTGAAAAAGAAGATGGCCAACTACCGGGCCTAACCATCTGGGAGATTGAGAACTTTCTGCCCAACAAAATCGAGGATGTGGTACATGGTAAATTCTATGAGGCTGACTGCTATATTGTCCTGAAAACGCAATTCGATGAGCTGCACACACTCAATTGGGAGATCTACTTCTGGATAGGCAATGAGGCGACTCTCGATAAGCGCGCGTGTGCCGCCATCCATGCTGTGAACTTGCGCAATTATTTGGGCGCCCGTTGTCGCACCATACGGGAGGAGCAGGGCGATGAATCCGATGAGTTTCTCGCCCTCTTCGACACGGAGATCATTTACATTGAGGGCGGACGCACTGCGACCGGTTTTTTTACGATCGAGGAGATGATACACATAACGCGGCTATATCTGGTCCATGCATATGGGGCTAGCATACATTTGGAGCCCGTTGCTATGGTGCTGCAATCGCTGGATCCGCGCCACGCCTTTGTCCTCGATGTGGGCACCCGCATTCACATCTGGCTGGGCAAACGTTCGAAGAACACGCTCAACTCCAAGGCGCGCCTAATGGCCGAGAAGATCAATAAGACGGAGCGGAAAAACAAATGCGACATTCTCGTTGATCTGCAGGGCGAGGAGTGTCAGGAATTCTGGGCCGCATTCGATATACTGCCCGAGGAGGTGGCCGATTTGCCAGCAGTCGAAGAGCACATCGATGACAACTATGCGCCAGTGCGTCCGCGACTTTACCAGGTGCAGTTGGGCATGGGCTATCTGGAGCTGCCGCAGGTGGAGCTGCCGCAACAGAAGCTAAGCCATACACTGCTCAATAGCAAGCACGTCTACATTCTCGACTGTCAGACGGATCTGTTCGTTTGGTTTGGCAAGAAGTCGACACGATTGGTCCGTGCTGCCGCCGTTAAGTTAAGCCGCGAGCTCTTCAATATGCTGGAGCGGCCGGAATGTGCGCTCGTCATGCGCGTCAGCGAGGGCAATGAAATGCAAATCTTTCGCACCAAATTCCCCGGATGGGATGAGGTGATGGCTGTTGATTTTACGCGGACAGCCAAATCGGTGGCCAAGACGGGCGCAAATCTGACGCAGTGGGCCCGCCAGCAGGAGACACGCACAGATCTGGCTGCGCTGTTCATGCCACGCCAGAACGCTATGCCGCTGGCCGAGGCCGAACAGCTGGAGGAGGAATGGAACTACGATCTCGAGATGATGGAGGCATTTGTGCTCGAGAACAAAAAGTTTGTGCGCTTGCCCGAGGAGGAGCTAGGCCATTTCTATACCGGTGAATGCTATGTGTTCCTCTGTCGCTACTGCATACCTGTTGACGTCGAAGTCGATGCTTGCCAGAACGGCACCGATTCCAATCCCAATCCTGATGCGGAAGCGGACAGCAAATCACAGACTGCGCCGCCCGAAGATGAGATCGAGTGTGTTGTATATTTCTGGCAGGGACGCAATGCCGGCAACATGGGCTGGCTAACTTTCACATTTACGCTGCAAAAGAAGTTCAAGGCCATGTTCGGTGAGGAGTTGGAGGTGATGCGCATCTTCCAACAGCAGGAGAACCTCAAATTTATGTCGCACTTTAAGCGAAAGTTTATCATTCACACGGGCAAGCGCAAAGACAAATCCCTAACGCCCGATGGCAAGCCAGCCGTTGAGTTCTTCCATTTGCGTTCTAATGGTGGTGCCTTAACCACACGACTCATACAAATTCAGCCGGATGCAGTGCATCTTAACTCGGCATTTTGGTGAGTTGTTCACTTTTGCTTTTACCTTTCCGGTTTCTGTGTGCAATTTGTCCTCAAATTTATTTCATATATTCACCTCATTTTAAGTTCTTTACCTTCTTGTAGCGTCTGGAATTCCTGCTACTACTCTAATGATTAGTTTTATGAGCAATACAACTAATGAAATTTGAAAACTGCGTCAGTCCAATGAAAAAAAACTATTTATATATTTAAAGTGCTCTTCTTGCATTGAATACAATTCAGTTCAATATCTCTGACCCTAAGTAACTGGCTACAAACACGTGTACATACATACACATACATATGTATGTAATACACACAATCGTATGTAGCGGGGCTCTGCAGAATACACTCAGAAACATATTGACGCTCGCGGCGAATATCATGCCATCTCTTTCTCAAACATGCGTTCGAATATTTATACATACAGAAAATGCTTGCGACTGCTGAAATAAATGAGATCAATATGAGAATATATTTTCAACCATTACTTGTGTGTTACTTATCCGATCTCAACGATAGTTAACGATGAAATAAAGCAATCTTGATCTGCGCCTGGTATTCGAGAACCTATATTCCAAATTTGAAGTCTATAGCTCTTATAGTCTCTGAGATCCGCGTGTTTACACAGACGGACGGACGGACATAGCTACATCGACTCCGCTGTTTATTCTGATCAAGATTATATATACTTTATAAGGTCGAAGATGCTTCCTTCCGCCTGTTGTATAAATTTGCACAAAACCATTATACCCTTTTTAGCCAAACTTGATCTGCGCCGGATATATGACAACTTACATATATTCCACATTTGTCAAGCTGTGTCTGGCTGTTATAGTTTCTGAGATCCGGGTGTTCATACAGACGGACGGACAGCAGTACATGGCTATATCGACTCGGCTGTTGATCCTGATCAAGAATATATATACTTTATGGGGTCGCAGATGCTTCCTTCTGCCTGTTACGTACATTTGCACAAAACCATTTATTAAACCATTACCCATTTTTTTTGGGTTCAGGGTATAAAAGGTAAAACCTCAACAACTAGCATTACGTATACCGAATTAGAGATAATAAACCGGTTCGATTTGTATTTTAATGATCTGCCTCGCCCTTAGCTATATACTTCATGTGCCATTCGAAACGGATGACGAGTCACAGTCGGGCATTGTGTACGTTTGGCTGGGCAGTAAGACATGCAACGAGGAGGCAAAACTGATCCAGGAGGTTGCTGAGCAGATGTTCAACAGTCCCTGGGTTAGCCTGCAGGTGAGTAACTCCATCCCAATCAATGTCATTATATGTAGATTTATATATAAATTATATACACAACAGATACTCAATGAGGGCGACGAGCCGGAGAACTTCTTTTGGGTAGCGCTCGGAGGTCGCAAGCCATACGACACGGATGCTGAATATATGAACTATACGCGACTGTTTCGCTGTTCCAACGAGCGGGGTTATTATACGGTGGCCGAGAAGTGTGCAGACTTCTGTCAGGATGATCTGGCCGATGACGATATTATGATACTCGACAATGGCGAGCATATCTTCCTTTGGATGGGGCCGCGTTGCAGCGAGGTGGAGGTGAAGCTGGCATACAAATCGGCTCAGGTCTACATACAGCATATGCGCATCAAGCAGCCGGAGCGGCCGCGCAAGCTCTTCCTCACGATGAAGAACAAGGAATCGAGACGCTTCACAAAGTGCTTCCATGGCTGGAGTGCATTCAAGGTGTACATTTAAGAAAGCCGTGCGGGTGCCATGGCAGTGTAGCCGCCGGACATGACAATTTTGGACTGCAATTTATACAGAAACACACACACGAACACACATACACACGAACACTCACACACACGAACACACGTGCTCGCATGCAGCAAATGTTTGTACTTTTATAATGTATTTAATTAGAGCCGTTTTTTTTTAATATCGCCGCCCAATTTAATGAATTAACTTACCGCTCGCCTCTGTGTACGCAAAGTATTCTTTTTATCTATATGTGTTTATATAGCTATTGTATGTACTGCTACTTATTATATACATATTTATATGCTGAGCCGACAAAACTTTTTGTGCTAGTCCTGATGGTGTTATCCTCAGAAACGAAACGTTAATTAAATCAAATCCAAGCAATTGTTAATTGCACAATGACTTGCTGCTTGCAAAAATTCGCCAACAAATTGTACAAAATCATATTTATTGCAATTAAACAGTTATACAATGAAAGTAAATAAAAATGCTAATTTATAACTATATATATCCTGATCTGAGAACTTGTGGGATGGTTCGGATGGGGCTGAGCTGAGGCCACCATGCGGGTTGCGGATAGCGAATGGTCTCCCTTCGGGGAAGTTAGCTGCGAATGATACGACATTCCTTGTAAATAAGCAGTCCCGGACAAACAGCGGGTACGATAATGTCAATCGTAATGACAAGGCGTTTACCGTCTTCTTAAAAGCCTCACACAACCTCCCCGCATCACTTACCTATTTCCAACCTATCCCCACATATCTAACTTCTGGCCGGACTAAGGTGTCGCTCGGACCGTGCCCAATTTTTAACGGTGGGCTCAGGCAAATAGCGACAACCTGTTCTAATTAGCCTTACCCTGGTAATGCCAATCTCTGCCCGGGCGGACAGTCATTTCTCTGCAGCTCGTGGGACCAGCATGTATACTATATATAGCAAAAATATAAAATTTCCGCAGGATCTCCCGGCGGAGCATGTCGCAAGACGAATGGGGGACCGAACTCTGGATAGCAGAAATCCTTCACTTGTGGTAGACCATCCTCCACATCGTGGCACTCCAGCACTCAACAGGAGAGTGCCAATGGTACAGCATGAAATGTGGTCGGACCATCCCGACCATCACGCCCGGAAACGAATGCTGGAAGGCAAGCGGCACAGCAGCCAAAGAAGAAGGAGAAGTTCCTCCCACCAAGGGGTCAACCCGATGGGCTGTATGACCCGAACCGGCGGAATCTCTACGGTTCGCGGGTCAAATGGTCTCTAAGATACCCCCAGCAAGGACTGGCCCTCAAGAAGGCAAAGGAGCCGAGGGTATCTGTTGCGGCACTGGCCCCCAAGAGACCCAGCAGCACTCTGACGGCGCCAATGGACACCCCTAAAAGGATGTGCCCGGTGGCTAAGGGTGTTGCACGCGGTTCAGTTAGGGTGCGTGTGTCGGCAAAGAAGCGTCAGGAAGGCCTGGATATGCGCCCGAGCACGTCATGTCCAGCGGCCATTAAGCCGTGCTCTCCAGCACCAACCGAACCTCGTCCAACTTATTCGGCGACGGCTAAGAAGGTGGCCGTGTTGCCTGTGGAATACCCCCAGGTAATGCTCAGCCACGGTGACTTGTCTGTGCTGGAGGAGGCTATCGTAGACAAGGTCATTGCGTCCGGTGGATGGGACACTGCGGTCTCATTCGTGGGCATTCACTTCAGGGTTGGCTTCCTGCTAATTAAATGCTCCGATGAAGACTCAGCGCATTGGCTGAGAACCGTAGTGTCACGGCTACACTCATGGAAGGGCGTTCCCCTCGATTGTAAGGTGGGAGACAACATACCGTTGCCCCACTGCATCTCGATATTCTGTCCCAGAAGCGGGGGACGGTCTACCGAACCCTTGTTGGTCCTGCTGAGGAACCAGAACAAGATTGAGACCGACTCGGGGAAGGTGATTACTATGAGGAATGAGGGTGGTGGAGCCCTCCTAGTCATCGGTATAGATGAGATATCGAGGAATGTGATCGTCGAGAGAGGGCACCAGGACTTCTTTTGTTACGGGACCATTCCTGTATGTGGCCTAAAAAGAAGGTTGGGAGGATACCGCAGCCCGCTCCAACAAGGAAGGAGGATACTGAATTGGTGGAACCGCCCCTCAACGACGGACCGAGCAGTCACCCATCACTTTTCGACTTGTCGGGCGATGATTTGACGCTCGGTCCCGAAGAGCGAGAGGAAGCGGAGGGCGGGGACATATTTATGTCCTCACAGGAGCTGGAGGTAGAGCTGCGAGAGGAGGCAGCAGCAGCTGACGTCACATTGACGAGCAGCGGTGACGTGGCCTAGGCCCCATTCACCGTGTCAGTTGGAGCCCCGCCTCTAAGTAGATAACTAAAATCATCGAAACAGGCCTGTCCCAGGTAGACATCCACCGCGCAAAGACAAATACCATCTCGGGCTAGCCCTTGTGCAGGAGCCATGGGTGAACAATGGGATTAAAGGCCAGCTCAAAGGTAATCTGGGATCAAAGAGACCCATCACCCAAAGCGTGGATTATGATGAGGAAAAGTATTAATTTTACTATCCTTTAAGAATTTCTCACGAGGGATTGCGTTCCGATAGCTGTGCAGGCTAGTGGAAATGCAGCCCCCTTAGTAGCACTGTCAGCACACTTTGCAGGAGATGGAACCTGCCCACCACCGTAGATAATAAAACTGGTGGAGTAATGCCGATGATCATCGGATGCGATGCCAACACGCCCCATACCATATGGGGCAGCAGCGACATCAACATGAGGGGTAAGTGCCTCACAGACTTTATATGTATATATAATTTTGAACTCGATAATGTCAGATCCACACCGACATTTGTAACTTGAATCAGGAAGGAGGTGGTAGACATCACCCTGATCAGTCGGTCCCTACAGCCTCACTTTAGGGCATGTGTCACAAGAAGAATCTATGTCTGATATCCATCCACTGAATCATTAAACTGGAATTAAATACAAATAGTAGTACACCATGCCGCAACCCCAGGAATACAAATTGCGAAGGGTTTAAGTCGACCAGAGGAATTCCGCTGGAACTAGAGTGGGCTGTAGAAAGTCTTAACATAATTGTGGCTATTGAGGGAAATTGCCCGGTAGGGAAAAAGTACATGGACAAAGATACCCCCTGTTAGATGGCCTGGAAAGGCTGCGCCTCACCACACGTCGCCTCTTCAACAAATCAAAGAGAGACGGAGTATAGGTACTATATAGCTTTGGCAAATAAATATACATAAATATACATTTATGTTATATGCGCCCCTCACAGTAACTGCAACAAACGACATTCGGATCTTCCGCCGCGTCAGCATATTTCGTCAACGACGAACTCAACTGCAACCAGCGAACACAACCAAAAGCGCACGTGCCTTCGCCAAATGGACAACTGACACCACCACTAGCCTCCGTCAGCGCATTCCACAAGAGGGCCAGTGTTCAAGTATGAACATGTGACGCTCTCAGCTGCTGATAGCTGGCTCATGCAGTGTAGTTAATGTAGTGTACATTAATGTAGTTAAAGTGAATATGTTGTGGAAAAAGCAGCAAGAGCTGCTAAAAATGGAGCCGTCCACATCAAAAAAAGAGATTGGTGGACGGTCCGAAGAAATTATTAAGTCTTCCAAAGAGGAGACAAAGAGGAGTCCTACGGAGGTCCTTCTGGAGGAATTAGATAAATATGAGTGCCAGCTACGAGATGCAATGTATGCTGCCAAAAGTTGCTTCGAGAATCCGGCGATAGACCAGTTTCGGACTAGCAAGAGCTGGTTAAGGATTCGTATGAAGTTCGTGCAAAATATCCTATCATCGATCGTTAGGGATTACGAATCATGGGCGTTCGATCGTGATGCCATGAAAGAACTTTCGATGGAAGTTGATTCTTTGCTATATCGAATCGATACAGAAATATTGATTCTATCAAATGCATCGAAACAGGAATATCCCATGAGAAAAGCTTCAAAGGTGATATATCTCAATTCAACGGTAAAGCTAAGGAGCAGTACAAAGGGTTGCTGCGCGTAAAGTATGACCAGCTGCGACAACAGGAGAAAGATCGGCAGATGTACCTACTCGAAGAATGGCGTTCCATAAAGTTTAGCAACGACAAAGTCTACACGGAGCAACCGCAAACTAAGAAGCAGAAGCCGAATGAAGTGTCTGGCCAAATAAAGCTGTTGGAGCAGGCCAAGCTGCGTATAGAGATGACACTGAAGCAGCGCGACGAGGAAATCAAGGAAGTACGCGTCAATAGCTACAAGAAGATCAAGGCGCTCGAATGTCAGCTGGAAACGGAGCACACGAAGCGCACAGGGTTGCTGCGCGACAAGTTTGAACTGGGATGCAAACTTAGTTCCATGGAGGATCGCAATCGTGTGGGTCGCGATGACTCTGCACGCACGCTGGCCATGAAGTCGCGCCAGATCGCAGAGGCAGAGCTTGCCAAGGTGCGGGCCGTGCTCGAAAAGTCGCATAGGGCTCGCAGCGATGCCGAAGAGGCATACAAGGCGCAACTGAAGGATGCGCAAACACAGTTGGAACAACTCAAGGCGGTGTGAGGAGCCATATAGCGATGGCAAATAAATATATAGGTTTATATATTTATGTGTGCTATATGCGCCCCTCACAGTAACTGCACATCAGACCGAAGTCCGGCCCTGATTGCAGTTGCGGCGAATTCGCTCTCTTTCGTCCTCTCCCTTTCATGCGCAGGTTGTCAGCCGTATGAGCGTGTCTGCCACACGTGTCCACCAAGACACGTGCCGTTATAGTGTGAGGAGTATTGCGAGTGCAATATATCCATCCATACTCACACTAGCGGCAGACATAGGCTGGCACCCGAAAATGGCAGTGGAAAGTTACCAGAAATCACGCCACCGAGGCGATCGCGTGATTTCTGGTACAGTCCCGACAAAAGGCCGCGACCCGGCCTATAAAAGGAGCGCCGCAACGCACAGCAGCAGGCAGTCAGAACCCACACGAGAAGGGGAAACTCTGCGAGTCAGAATCTACGCGTAAGGGAAAACGTCTACAGAGCGAAATCATAGCGGAATCTATGATCGAAAACGACAAAAGTGAACAACACAAGTGAAGGTATAACAAGCAGGACGTTATACCACCAAGGAGCGTCGAGTCCTTTGACGCAGCCAGGAACAACATCAGTGCAGGACATTGAGGTCCTTGAAAAGAGTGAACGAAGTGCTCCTTGCCACGTTTGAGTCGTGGTCACAGTGCGAGGCCCAAACACAAGTTAAGCGTGCGCAGCCGCGTAGACAGCATTCGGGCGAAGTCCAGTGGGATAACTGGCGTGCCGAAGGTAGTCTGTCGAGCAGCGCGGAGCCGTAGCCTTGTGTACGGGGTGCCTAGACCCGGCTCTTCCGAACAGGATCGCGTTCTGACACTCAAAACCAAGGCCTCAGTGAATCGCCACCGAAATTAAGTGCAAAAATATAATTACACCGCAAACCGAAATAAAACCATATTTAAAATATATAAAATATATAGTGTTGTTAATTATCGCATCGCGACCAATTATAAATTCGTTGCACGAACCCACAGCTCGACTGAGCTTTAGCCCGGCCAAAGCATTAGGTTCGTTACAACTGGCGCCCAACACTGGTGGTTGTGATAATTAACACACATTATCTATATATAAAAGAAAAAAAATATGGTGCGTGCGTGGATTTATAACCTAAAGAAAGAGGAGATACAAAAGTACGGAGAAGAATTCCAGGTAGAACTCACCGGAACAATGGATGCGATGCGTCGACAATTCGGAGAGTGGGTGGACACTCACGAATCAAGACCGCCATTCAGCACGCGGATCGCGGAATTGGCGGCGATACACGGCAGAGCGTCACCGTCGAGGGAAAGTGGACAATTGGCGGACGCCAAAAAGTCACCAAACGTTGATATCGTGCATTTAAGCGTACCAACAACCAGCGAAGCAGCACGCGCACGTGACGCCAGCCATAGAATATGGGACACAACAGCACCACAGCCGTCAATACACGAGCACACGGCGGTGACTATGGCACAAGAATACCCAAGGGTAGCGAAGCAAGTTCGAGAGTGGAACTTTCGCTTCGACGGCACAACGCAGCCGCTCGAATTCTTGGAGCAGGTCGAGTGGTCAGCCGACACCTATGGGCTCAACCTGGATCTGGTCCCCAGGGCCATGCCCGAACTACTTCAAGGAATTGCTCTGAAGTGGTATATTGCAAATAACCAACACTGGACAAGTTGGGAAGCTTTCATCCAGAGTTTTCAAAAGTACTTCCTCCCAAGAGACTATTTTGAAAACTTAAAGGAGGAAGTTAACCACAGACGGCAGGCTTTGAACGAGCCATTCAAAGTGTACATGGTGGAAATGCAAACACTCATGCGGCCACTGCAGTATCCGGCAGACAAACAGCTGCTCAAAATTTACAACAACAGCCTCCCAGACCTGCGAGCATACGCGAGGCCAGGTCAATTCAACGATTTGGAGGAATTGATGTATTTAGCCGTCGTGTGTGAGGAACTCGAGGCTGACAGAGTAAAGCTGAGACAGCAGAGCCACACGGAGCAGCCTAATTATAATACTCCACGGCGAATGCAGATAGAGCCGCAACAGAGACGCATGGAGCAGCCGAGGTACAACGCTCCAGAACAAAGGCAAGTGCAGCCTCAACAGAGACGCAGAGAGCCACAACGCCGACATATGGACTCAACCCCGACGCGTCACTACCGCCAAATAGAGCCAGCATCAAGGCAAGACGGCCCACGGCTTATGCGGATAGCGGACAGTGGACGGCCACAGAGAGCCGAATCCGACGCGAGACCCAGGCCAGCCCCGAGGACGAGACGCGACAATATTCAAACACACGTACACAACCCAGCGATGGCCTGCAGATTCTGTGGCCAGGACGGACACCATGCGATAGAGTGCACAAATCCTACGCTGGATTATTGTTGGATGTGCGGGCGTATTGGAGCTCGTACGTCAGTATGTTGTCCGTCGGGAAAAGGACACCGGCGTCCACCACCGAGAAGCGAGCGGGAGCCGAACAAGGGCACCCCCAAGACGCTAATCGGCAGCCTGCAGGACGAGGGAGCGCAGCTGACAGCGGTCGTAGAGATCGGCAACTGCCAGTACAAGGCTACGATCGATACAGGGGCCACGAGTAGTTTCATTAGCGAGAAGCTAGCTCGTGGACTGTTCAGCGTAGGCCGACGAAGCGCAACCAAACTGCGAGTACGCATGGGCAGATGGTCGAAACAGCGGAGTCCGGGAACAAGTCGAGGTGAATATCAGACTCGGCAGGAGTAGCATGAATATTGCTCTACTGATACTCCCAGGAGTCATCGATGGCTTGGTTCTCGGATGGGATTTTCTGTCTGGCATGGGCACGGTTTTGGAGTGCGCAGGCCTGAAGATAAATATACCGGGAAAAAGAATTCGAGAGCATCAGGAGGAGAGACTGTACATAGCAAAGACAGTCAAACCAGCAGTAAGTGCTACATATGCCATACCTCGACAGCCCCGGAAGGAGACATGCCGGAGAGTCTCAACGGTGGAAAACGCGATGGACCAGGCGAATAAAGACTGCCTCTGGATCCAAAAGATGCGAGCCACTATAGCCAAAAATCCGCGGAAGTTTCCAGATTACATGGAAAAATCTGGAAACTTGTACAGGCACATCCAGCACAGAGCCGGAACAAAGGATGTAAAAGCCTGGAAATTGTGTGTGCCGACCGGCAAACGGAAACAAGTTCTAAGCGAGAACTACAACACCGCCGCCGCAGGACATACGGGAAGCCGGAAAACGATAGCCCAAGTAGCGGCACGCTACTATTGGCCAGGCTTATATAAAGACGTAAGAGCTTATGTCCACCAATATAAGTCAAGCCAATTGGCCGCGGTCGAGCCCTCAGGACCAGGCAACGCACTGCAACCTTCGCCGAAGGCAATGGAGTCCCAAAGTCGCAGATAGGGTGTGGGTGAATTTACACCACCTGTCGAATGCGGCTGAAGGATTCACAGCCAAACTAGCACCGAACACGGCGGATAAGCGGCTAAAAACGGCCCATGTGAGCGACTTGAAACCGCAGGGCAAGGAGGCGGGTGAGTCCCCAAATCCCCAAAATTGAAAGGGGGGGAAGATAAGTGTGACTCCAAATCCAAAAATTGGACTCACACTTATACACCTAGAATAAAACAAAAGGAAGGGTATACAAAAGTTGTATACACCTACATATAAACAAAAATAATAATAAATAAACATACATAATATATAACATAAATTAAATAAACACATCAAACATAACAAAATAAATATAAATAATAATTGGAGCCCTAAGGCGGGTCCAACTAGGTGAACAGCCCTGAACGCGGCGAATATGCAACAAGCCACAGCTATTGCGGAGAGTGGACAACAGCTATTGCGGAGAGTGGACAACAGCTATTGCAGAGGGAGAGAATGGCCATGACCTGCTTTAGAGTTCACTCGGATGAAGTGCAACGGCCGTCGAAAGCGTTATGCTTAGCGCTGACATAAGAACGGCAACAACGCTTGCGCTTAGAGAGAGCAAGTGTAACGACCGCGGAAAGCAGATTAGCCGCTCGCGCAGATGAGAGCGCAATCCGCTCCAAGCAACGAAAACGTCCGCCCGTCGCTTTGGCGGAAATTTGCAACAACAATGCTCACACGCCAAAGAGCGCAAGCGCAGCAAGCGTCGAGAACGTTTCGCTCATCGCTTTAAACGAATCAAACAACAACAATGGCTGCACTAAGGAGAGCGCAAGCGCCGCGACCACCCAAAACGTTTCGCTCGTCGCTTTAGACGAATCAAACAACAACAATGGTTGCACTAGGAGAGCGCAACGTTTGATTCGGCGCTTAGCAACAACGGTTTTACACACTAGTGTGGAGCCGTGCGCAAAAGGCAAAATGAAAACCAATAACAATTGCACTAGTGCGGATGCGTGCACCGTTGGTTAGCCACGCATACTAGTGAAGAGCTTCATCAGCCCAACCCGAGAGAGAGGGTAATAATGAGGTAAAAAGGAAGCTTCAATCAAGCGCACAAGTCAGTACGATCGCTGCGTCCAGGCGACCGGGTGGCTTGTATAGTGCGTGTGATACGTGTAAGGCGTACGTGTGTGTACGCGTGTGTACACGAAATAAAAAGGGAATCAAAACGACAGCGACAGCAGCCGATGCAAAAAGCAAGCAGCACAACTCGAGCAGCAACAGGAGCAACTCTAATTGGAATCTGTCCTCGAGTCTGATGCTGGACAAGTGGAAGACACTGGTTGGGTGAGTGTGCCTGGCCATTGCCAGCTATTTTGGCTATCGGGGCTATTTGGAAGACGTCGTTTGTCAATTACGACGGCTATAAGCAGTTTAGCGGCGATTGGACGGCCCGCATCTATGTGCGGAATACGACGCGGGCCTGGGGCATGGACAACGAGGGCCGTCGTGAGCCCATACAGCCCCGTCTCATCCGAGGAAGAGGAGCGGGGCGAGTCATCGGACGATGACGACGACACCCTGCCTCCCCGATCTCGAGATGACGAGGACACCACCCCTCAATCCGTCGCCGTTGGGACAGTGGAAGTTTTCCACTGCCGAAGAAAGGGGGGAGTGTGAGGAGCCATATAGCGATGGCAAATAAACATATAGGTTTATATGTTTGTGTGTGCTATATGCGCCCCTCACAGCAGCTGCACATCGGACCGACGACCGGCCCTGATTGCAGTTGCGGCGAATTCGCTCTCTTTCGTCCTCTCCCTTTCATGCGCAGGTTGTCAGCCGTATGAGCGTGTCTGCCACACGTGTCCACCAAGACACGTGCCGTTATAGAGTGAGGAGTATTGCGGGTGCAATATATCCATCCATACTCACACTAACGGCAGACATAGGCTGGCACCCGAAAATGGCAGTGGAAAGTTACCAGAAATCACGCCACCGAGGCGATCGCGTGATTTCTGGTACAGTCCCGACAAAAGGCCGCGACCCGGCCTATAAAAGGAGCGCCGCAACGCACAGCAGAGTCAGTCAGAACCCACACGAGAAGGGGAAACTCTGCGAGTCCGAATCTACGCGTAAGGGAAAACGTCTACAGAGCGAAATCATAGCGGAATCTATGATCGAAAACGACAAAAGTGAACAACACAAGTGAAGGTATAACAAGCAGGACGTTATACCACCAAGGAGCGTCGAGTCCTTTGACGCAGCCAGGAACAACATCAGTGCAGGACATTGAGGTCCTTGAAAAGAGTGAACGAAGTGCTCCTTGCCACGTTTGAGTCGTGGTCACAGTGCGAGGCCCAAACACAAGTTAAGCGTGCGCGGCCGCGTAGACAGCATTCGGGCGAAGTCCAGTGGGATAACTGGCGCGCCGAAGGTAGTCTGTCGAGCAGCGCGGAGCCGTAGCCTTGTGTACGGGGTGCCTAGACCCGGCTCTTCCGAACAGGATCGCGTTCTGACACTCAAAACCAAGGCCTCAGTGAATCGCCACCGAAATTAAGTGCAAAAATATAATTACACCGCAAACCGAAATAAAACCATATTTAAAATATATAAAATATATAGTGTTGTTAATTATCGCATCGCGACCAATTATAAATTCGTTGCACGAACCCACAGCTCGACTGAGCTTTAGCCCGGCCAAAGCATTAGGTTCGTTACAGCGGATACACCTGACAAGGTACTAATCAAACAGATAAGTAATCAGCTGAAGGATGCTGACTTTGCACTCACGTTCGCCATGAATGCGCGCCAGACCGCAGAGGCAGAGCTTGCCGAGGTGCGGCCATTGATCCCAATGGAAAATATTGGTGATCCCTCTTTGGCTGTCATGTCTAAGCGTTTGGAGATGCGCACCAAGGAGCTGGAGTCGCTACTAGAACTGTAGCAAGCGACGTGGGAGGTTCAAGTGGGGGAACGCTAATTATAGGAACTTATGCGAAAGCATAGAAAGAGTAGAGCTAGGGTGGTCGTCATCCCCAAGGCAGGGAAGAAAGACGTCACCACCCCAAAGTCCTTCAGACCCAACAGCTTGACATCGTTTTTATTGAAAACGTTGGAAAAGCTGGTGGACTATAAAATTAGAAGCACTTTGCTAAAGCAAAGACCGCTGCATCCAACGCAGCATGCATTCAGAGCAGGAATGGTCCACGGACACTACACTCTATCAACTGCGGCGCACTTTAGGTGCGGCAACAGCTAAGAAGGAAGTAGCATTGTGCGCCTTTCTAGACAAAGAAGGCGCCTTTGACAATACGTCTCATGAGACGTTGGAAAAGCTGGTGGACTATAAAATTAGAAGCACTTTGCTAAAGCAAAGACCGCTGCATCCAACACAGCATGCATTCAGAGCAGGAATGGTCCACGGACACTACACTCTATCAACTGCGGCGCACTTTAGGTGCGGCAATAGCTAATAAGGAAGTAGCATTGTGCGCCTTTCTAGACAAAGAAGGCGCCTTTGACAATACGTCACATGAGGCGATTAGGGCTGCCCTCTACAGGAGGGGCCTGGACCCTATCACCAGCAAGTGGATACTCGCATTGCACAGGGTCCAGACTAGCCACGACGTCAGCACATGACAGCACTGTGACTGTCTTAACTACCAAAGGCTGTCTCCAAGGGGGAGTACTGTCTCCGCTACTCTGGAGTCTGTTGGTAGACGAACTGCTTAACAGACTTGCCACCAGAGATATTCAATGGCAAGGATATGCCAGGCAAATTTGGAGAAACACTCTGTGACATAGTCCAGTTAGGGTTGCAAATAACGAGTGACTGGTGTGAGGAGGTTGGACTCAACCTAAACCCCACAAAAACGGACATCGTCCCCTTTACTAGACGATATAAATTACAGAGAGTGGGGAGAATAAGGCTATCAGATAGCCTATTAGAAATAAGTAGAGAGCTAAAATACCTCGGAGTCACATATGACAGTAAGTTAAACTTTGGCACTCATGCAGAAAATGCGATATCGAAGTGCTCCAGAGCGCTTTATGCATGTCGCAGCATAGCCGGCAAATCTTGGGGTATATCACCAAAGATAATAAGATGGCTATACCTAATGGTAGTAAGGCCCATGCTAACCTATGGAGCTATAGCATGGGGGGATAGGGCGCGGCTTACAACCGTGCAGAGACAGTTGCTAAAACTGCAAAGAATGGCCTGCGTGTGCATCACAGGGGCAATGCGCACCTGCCCTACAATGGCTTTGGACGCCTTAATACACACACCACACCATACGGCTCCAACAGAAGGCAACGCTTATAAGGTTGTTAGCCGAATGAGTTGGGGGCAATCACATCCTAAGCTACAGAGATGCCCAACTTCTGTCAGATTAACTTCCCCTAATAACGCAGTGTAGGGACGAAATACTAATTCGAGCGAAATTTTAAGTTTCATATAAGCAATAAGAGGTAATGGACAACGTTAAACGAAGTCCATCCTATGAAACCGCTCACCATACGACGGATCTCTCACCAAGCAGGGAACAGGTCTCGGAGTGATGGGTCCTCGGTTATCCTACCATGAGTCCCTGGGAAAGTACACCAGTATATTTCAAGCTGTGGTGTGTGCGATAGGGAGATGTTCGGATTTTAACTTAAAGCGATACTATCGGAATGCGGATGTATCCATCCTCTCCGATAGTCAAGCAGCAATAAATGCATTAAGGGGGACGAAAATAACATCTAAAGCGGTTCACGAAGTAAGATCCAAGCTTGACCAACTCAGAACACACAATAGGCTCACCCTAAGATGGGTCCAGGGTCACAGGGACAGGGAACGAAGCGGCTGACGAGCAAGCAAGAATAGGGGCAGAGAGACCCCTGATAGCCCCTGAACCGTGTTGTGGCATAGGAAGACGCACAATATGGCAAATCAGGGACGAAGAAAGGCAGGGGCGAGAACGGAGCTGGGCAGAGACACCAGGACTCCGATAAGCCAGAAGTCTTTTTGGTTGTTACGCGTCGGTTTGTCCTCATGGGGCAGCTGCCCCTGCCCGCCGACCGCATAATAATTCGAAACTACATAAAATTCTGCACATCACTAATAACAGCTGTTCTAACGGACAGTGGCAATTCAAAAACACAAAAACAAAAAAAAAGACTTTACTTCCGGCTTCCAACGGCGGTTTTGCTGGCACTGCCGTAGCTCTCCCGCCCTTCCTGTGGGGATAATTATTTACTCTTGGCCCCACCCTTATACTTCTGCTTGATCACATCCTTATCCTAACTTCCCTTTGGGTTCCCCTCCCTCCATTTATAAGATTTAACTTTTCATTTTAACAAAACCTTATTTATTTTAATTTTGCCTTAATGCTAACATTTAATGGGATTTACTTTTACTTAAAACTATTAATATGAATGGAATTAACTATCTAAAAGGGAAACATTATAAATATTAAACTTAACAAAACAAAAAAAAAATTTTAATTAAATGATACAAAAAAAAGGGGAAAAAAATATTAATTAAATAAAAATAAAAAAAGGAGAAAAAAAAATGTTTGAATTATAAATATTTAATTTTGCATTATAAGCAAACAAAAAACAAAAAAAAAAGAATAAATTATAACAAAAAAAAAGAAATTAATTAAATAAAAAAAAAAGGAAAAAAAAATGATTTGATTATAAGAATTTAATTTTGAATGCTAAGCAAACATTTAACAATAACAAAAAAATGAATAATACAAAAAAAAGGAAAGGGAACTAATTAAAAAAAATAAAATAAAAAAGGAAAGGAAAATAAATATTTAATTTTGGAATACTGAGCAAATCTTAGCGAAAGAAAAAAAATGTATGATGCAAAAAAAAGAATGAACTTAACAAAAAAAATTAATAAAATAAAAAAAAGGAAAAAACAAAAAAAAATGATTAATAAAAAATTTTTTTTTTAATAATATAAAAAAAAGGAATGAAAAAAAATTGTTTTAATTATAAATATTTCACGCCACTGGAAACGCAAATTATAACAATTATTTGGGGCGGTAGGTTGACCGCTGCCGATGCATTTTGAGGGTTGGAACGGACTCACTTTTATGTTCTTATGGTTCGTGGTCCGTGGTGGCATGGGGGGGGGGGGGGATATCGCAAGCTTATTCGTAAGCTCTGGTCCCGCGATGGTGGCTGCTGTCGTCTTAAGTTGCTTTTATTTTCGCACCGTCACTTTAATGTTTCTTTATGGCCATCGGCACCTTAATGTTCTTTTAATCCGGCGCCGTCACTTTTTTCTTTTCAACAAAAAAAAACTAACTCTCACAAAAAAAAATGACAATCAAATTTCGCAAAAAAAAGCCTTCACAAAAAAAAATTAAAGCTAAACTTTCACATGACCGCTACCGTCATAATGTTCTTTACTCTTTCAGAGCTTCTTACTCACTGAATGTCACATTCATTCGACCTCCACTGTCTACCGACTGACCTTGGTTCGACCTCTAAACTTCTCGATCGTTCGCCGGATTATCCCCACTCGGATAATCCTCCGTTATCTTTGAGCTTTTGAGCCCGTGAACTCTCTGTCTCTCTTTTTGAAAGCTGGGGATACCACCCGTTCGACGCTGTGGGCAGCCAACTATCGATATATAATAGGCCCCGCCGCAACAAGGTTTCTATAATCAAATACGATTTAAGCAAGTAATATCCATTGGGAAGAACAGGCTTAGGATACTCACCGGTCTACTGACAGGACATTGTAGACTAAGAAGTCACCTAACTAAATTATGTATTTATAGCAGCGATGTGTGCAGGTTTTGTGGAAGCGAGGAGGAATCCTCAATACACATCCTAGCAGAATGTGCCGCCTTTAATAGGAAAAGATGCAGCATCCTAGGGATGTATGTTATGAAATCTCAGGACATAGAAGCCCTCAACCCAACAAAGATTTTATCATTCGTGCAGAAGCTGGGGTTGATGGAAGAGCTATAGGCTCAGAAGGGGGCACAATGGACCTTATAGGTCGCAGTGATGGTTCCCCAATTTATAATAATAATATTGTATGATAATAACTTACTCATGTGCGCAATTGCACCGTGTAATGAACAACGTGAAGCTGATGGGCTATTAAATCGTGCGGAGTACGCGCTTGCTTTGGCTGAAGCTCGCCGGCAATTGGGGTGGGTGATTGTTGGACAACCGCCGAATTAAAATTGCTTCCTATCATTAGTTACTATATTTTATAATTCGCGTACTATATTTTAACATTAAGGGAAGGTAGAAGACAAGCCCTGGACGTGAGAAAGAAGAAAGATGAAAAGTAAGAGAGGGATCAAATAACTCGACTTATAGGGTCATCCTTTTTGTGGTGCTACCATGTTGGTGCAGTCGCCCACCCTACCATGATTCTGCGGGCCTATGCAAAAAGCAGAATCCCTTAGGAAGCCCTACGCCAACTATCCTATCTCCATCAGGAGTTACATGTCATCCACACATTAAGAGAACTCAATGTATTTCTCATTCAAGCCACGAAAGGCATATATAATTCATAATCTTCATATTTTATAAACGGTAGATAAATTCATTAAATTAAGAATTTATAGATATAATGACAAAAGTCGGAATCGAGGGTTATATCTTATACGCATGTTTGCAGATAGATTGGTAAATAAATTTGGTTCCGAATCAGGAACAATATTGGAAATATAATAAATAAAAATGCCGGTTGGAACTTAACCAAAAATGCCGGTTGATCAGTGCAATTCTTGTCAAGCAGTAGTGACATGCATCATCAATTCAACTGGGGCATGCCAATATAAACAATTTCCTTCCAAATTAATCGATATGCAAACATCCGCATGTAATTTTAGGCTTATAATAAAAAAAACTATTAATAAAACTTAACACGAAAAAAAACTTATTTGTTCACTTTCCAAGTGTAAGGCCGGGTTCCTATACTAGGGCCAAGAATTAATATAATTACTGTTGAATATCGATCCTAAGATATTTATATAAATTTGATAATTGGTATAATTAAATATTTCATCTTACTATCATGCCAAAAAAAAAACAAACAAACAAAAATACACAACGCTAAACTGTTTGTTTGCTGAGCAGTGTGACTGATATTTTAAGAGCCCAGTGAATAATTGCTCAGGTGTAAACAGAGACTTAAATCATCTTTCTTCTACTCACATTTTACTGTGTTTTACTTTTAACGCTCCTCATAATAAAAGAGAGCAACTTACATACATCATCCCACGCTGGAAGTACTTCCTGGTTTTGGTGTGTGCCGCTGTAATCATGAAAGAGAGCAATTATTCCTGACCACGGCGAAAGCTCGCTCACAGCATATACCATGCACTGCGACAAATCTTTGTGTGTTTAAATTCAGCATGCACTTCTAAATAAAAATTTCTTATTAGTATTAGGTATACAGTAAATTACTTTCTAATTACACGGAACCGACTCAATTTTCTTTTTTTTTTATCTTGCATTTAACTAATTTTTAATTTTAGAGTAATTTACTTTAATCACTTTTCTCGAACTCGCCGAACGGCTCACGCGCATGTGTTTTTCTTATCTATGCATAACGGCAAGATTAAGCAGCTCATAACGGCAGTTTATGCTTGCACTTTATGCATGCAGTTTATGTATGCATGAATTGCACGTAAATAAATATTTTACACTATTCACCAAGAACACAAAAAGGATATTGTTTGGGTCCCAAAAAACTTTATATTAACGCCGATAATGTTGGTCAAAAAAAAAAATATCCGCCACAGTTATGAATCCCGAAAGTTGGGTAGAAATTAAAGATGATAATGTTGGTCCGGGGAAAACTATCCGCTACAGTTATGAATCCCGAAAGTTGGGTGGAAGTTAACTTTGTGGTTAAGTATGAGTGGAAGAAAAAATGCACTCGCCGTGATAGCTTTTAGGAGAGGCTCTCTTATGCAATGCGAACTTAGCAATTAGCCTATGATAGGTAGCTCCGCCGGGGAAAAGGGTGAGGCAACGGCGATCTTACTGTACCGAGGCTTAAGAAAATTGCTTAATACAGCTAATATTTGCCCATAATGATCCGACCAAACTCGATATTAAGTCCAGGATAATTCCAAATGAATTAAGTTAATTAAGTCCAAATTAACCAAGTACAAATTAATCCAGTACGAATTAATCCAGTACAAATTAATCCAGTACAAATTAATCCAGTAGAAATTATTCCAGTACAAATTAATCGCCCATTCTAAAGAAAAACATTTATTTCTCCTTTGCAATGGTTATTAATTAACTATTTTATTTTTCTTTACCCTTGATAAACTCTTGAATATGCACTGCTGGATAACACGTGTAATAGTTTTATATTTTCCCTTTTTTTCACCTTAATTTGATTTCAGTGCACACAATTGGTTTGTTCAAGGGCTTTGAACAGAAAGAAATCTGTGCGGGGTCCAAAGAACTTAAGACCTCACGATTTTCAGAAATTAACTTTGTCCCCGTTTTTCAACAATTTTTTTGGTTTCTTTGCTAATCACTTATTTTTCTTTTAAAAGCTCAAACCTCTCGCTCCCAAATGGCGCTAAAGGCGAAACACAACAAATCATTGCCCCCTTTTAGGCAGAAACAAATATTTTAGAGACTCGACAAGCGACTTATTACAACCGATATTTCGATTCTTCGCTGTTCTAGAAAAGCAACAAGCAAAATATAGAGAAATCAAATCCGTGTTTCGTAAATTCACTAAAGTCAATTTAAAAATTACAAAACTTAAAAGATAAGACTGTCAAAAATATAGATCCTAAATTAAATTGTCAAAAAAGTTGCTCGTTGGGGACTCGCGACCAAACACTTAAAGGATATTTTCCGTATTTCGTTTGATGACAACTGTTTCGGTAAAAATTAAAATCGAGGTTATACCGTATAAGCCGAAGTGCATATATCGATTTTTCGATGATTAGATATATTCCTCTGTTGAAATGAGTCCCTGTCAGATGGTAGAGTCTAAATTCGCGCTACATTTTTTCGATTTAGGTTGACTGTAGTAAGCTATTTGTAACACGTCTAGTTTTTAGCAGATTGCCCCTCGGCTAGTTCAATTTTCTCAGGGTGGGGTAACTCCAACCTTGCCCATAGACGGTACAGACTCCAAAACAAAACTCGACCTACACAACAACACACAGCGACCTAATGCACACAAAACAATAGAAACAGTTGAAAGGCCTGTTATTTATGGCCATGACATACACGCCCTTCCTGCAATGGGCCTGTACGGATTTTATCGGCCCATCGCCTTTTAATTGGAGTTGACGATCAATCAACTTCATGTTCCCGGCGATTCTCCTCTCCATATAGCTTACTCACAACTCATTATCTTTCTTTATAATTTATTACCAGGCATTGCTTACTTTACATAGGTAGTAATAAAGACATGCCGCTAGGTGGCGATATAATTTTCAAACGGCAATTCAATTTTGAATTTCAATTAGGAATCTTGCCAAATTAAAAAATCAAACTATTATGATCAAATTACGGATGACCATCAATCCCTATCCTATCCTATTAGAGCTCTAATATAAGTATGTGGTGCAGGGGGGCTTTGATTAAAAAAGTATTACCTAAAACTTGGCATAAATCTGAATGCCGTATATTAATTGAATTAGGATTAAATTAGGATACATTTAAATAGTGAAATTGATAACGTATTGTTGCGGCGGGGTCCGAGGCTATCGATAGTTGGGGCTGCCCACAGCGTCAACGAGTGGAAGCCCCATGTTCAAAAGAGAGCGCGGGCCCAAAAGCTCCCAAATAACGGAGAATTGTTGGGAGGAAAAGAAAAGAATGAGCGACCACGTTGTAGGTCAAGCCAAAGTCAGATCAGTCTGGGCTAAGCTGCGAAAAAGAAAAGACGGCAGCGGTCAGACTCAAGCAATTTTTTTTGGTCTTGATCTCGTTTTTTTTTTGTTAGGTATATATTTTATTGTGGTCGCTTTCATGTTTTTTGTTGGTTATTTTGGTGTGGACTATATTTTTTTTGCATTCCTTTTTTTTGTCATTACTATTTTTTTTTGGCTATTATTTATTTTTTTTTTTTGGCTGTTATTTATATTATTTTTTGGTTACTTTTTTTTTTGGTTATTAATATTTTTTTTTGTTATTCTTTTTTTTTGATATTATTTGTATTTTTTTTGTATTAATATTTTTTTTGTTTTTAATATTTTTTTGTTATTTATATTTTTTTTGGCATTAATATTTTTTTTTGCTTTTAATATTTTTTGTTGCTGCTTATATTTTTTTTGCGGTTACTATTTTTTTTGTGCTTTATATTTTTTTTTTTGTGATAACTATTTTTTTTTGGTTATTATTTATATTTTTTTTTTTTATTACTTTTGTTTTGTTATTATTATTTTTTTTTTGGTTATTATTTATATATTTTTTTGTTACTTTTTTTTGTTTGACATTAATAATGCCTCGGCAGCATTTGCCAGTTCATTAAGGCAAATGCTATCATTAAAGCCCCTTGTCTAAATAATAAAATAACGTTTAATTCGCCAACAATGCAAGGCTAGCGTTATAAATAAGGGAAGGGGACCCAAGATGGGTTAGGCAATAAATGAGTGTGCAGATTTAAAGGGTGGGGGTCTCAGAACATTTAACTACCCCCACAGGAAGGGCGGGAGCGCTACGGCAATAACACCAAGCCGCCGTTGGAAGCCGGGTGTAAAATCGTTTTTTTTTGTTTTGTTATTTTGAATTGCCACTGTCCGTTGTTTTTAGTGATGTGTAGATGTGTAGTCTCGTTTATTGTGCGGTCGGCGGGCACGGGCAGACCCACCCCTAACTGAGCACTGGCTGGCCGGAGCTGCCCCATGCGGACAAACCGACGCGTAACAGTATGACTGAATATAAATAAATTAATTAACATTTTGTTGAAAATTATGTTAATTTACATTCAATGCAACCGTGCATCTCTAAATATGTTAAGTCCCTCATTAATGCGTACCAATCATAATTGAGTACACAACGACGGTGGTACTTGGGTTTCATTATCTTATCCTGGCATTCCCTGACGCGGGGAAACTTCGATCGAACACATTTAAATTACAAACAATTATCTACACATAATATTTACTTAAGTACTAGTACTGTGGGCCAGATGTGCAGAAGCACTTCGCCCTATTCGCTGAATTCGGCTTGTAATACATTTTTATTTTGTTATTTAGATTCCAAAGTAAATAATTTTTGGAATCGAATTACCATACGATTGAGTATAGCCTCAATATTTACATATATCTGTATGGGTACATATGGGCATTTTAAATCCTATGCTGAAAACAAATAAATCGCTGAGGGATTCCCTCGTCGTTGCAAACAAAATTATATCCAGTGGATCTAATCCATGCCGTTGTTGTGGATGATCCGACATTTTTCTCCTTGTTCGCGCCACACGTAAATTCAGCCGCCAAGAGACATGACCTGCCTCAATTCGATATTTTTTGTCAAGTGCAAAACTCACCCTAACCCACAAAACGCCACCTTGTGGTAAAGGTGATCACCTTAAGTTGGGGCCTCGCCAACCCTGCCAGCCTGTTTCTTAATTTCGGCAATGTGGTCCTTTACTATTCCCTTTGGATGGTGGTATGCGATAACTGCATATCGATATGTACCGCAATGCAACACATTTAATTGCTACTTATTGCCGTGTCAAAAATTGTTATCGAGTTAATTCCGAATAAATCGCGCTGCTTAAATTAATATATCGATGGCTCATTTCAAATCACATCACTAATCGGCGTCGTTGTGCATGCAGTAGATGCTACATTTTTTTGGTCGCTATCAATTTTTGTTTAAGATAAATGTTGTGACTGCGGTGAATGAATTGAAAAGCGTTAATTCCGATACAAATCTCTAAGCATATATCTATGTTCGTATGGATGTAATTGGATAATTGTAATTTACAACTCAACCGCATCTCTGTCACTATAGTAAAGTAAAAATTCTTTGTATTTTTTTTTTTTTGCTTGTCAGTTTTTGTCATAGTTAGTTGTCACAGCTGAGGTAAGTTGCAAATGCACACAACGGCAGAAGCGCATACTCAAGACTTAATCATCAATTGTTAAGCATTTGTTATTGTCTGTTTGGCGAATTCCCTTGCTGCACACACCACCCACACATACTCAGCACACAAAATGGATCTGTTTGATATGGTGCGAAAAGCACCGCCACCGAAGACAGTACGGGAACGTGCAGGCAGTGGTAAGTGGCGACAAATCAGTTCAAATAATTTAATCATAAATACAATTGCAGAAGTGTCGGACGATGATATTGAGATTGGAGGTGCACAATCGTCGGTGCGCCAGGGTGAGTCAAAAAATGAGAAACGCAGAATCGGCAAATATTTAGTACGAATTTTGATAGCAGACGGAAAGGTGACATTGAGCCTGGTTAAAAATGCCAATTCCAAAACAATTGAGACTAATTTGATTGATGACAATGATGATGATGATGGTGACGACGACGACGACGACGATGTCAATGACGGGAATGATGGGAATGGTACCGATGATGTCGATAAAGCGGGTGAGGATGACCAGCCACAGCCAATGCCGTTCAAGACGAAGGCTCAACAAAAAATGTTTGCAGAATTGCCGTTGCCTTCAAAACATCAACAACACATCGGCATCAAACCGTGCATTGTGCGCATCAAGCGCTTGACCCAATCAAAGAGTGACCGTCTAACAGCAACCTTATCGCAAAAAAAATCAAATAAACGCGGTCGGCCCCGCAAATCTGCAGAAGCTTCGTCGTCGAATAATTCACCTATGCCAAACAGCAGGAATAGAAACAGGAGCAACAAGGACCACATTGCTCTTAACATTAACGTGCCCAGACTGCAAAACAGTTCCAAGCAATTAAGCCGAGTCCACACACCACCGCCAAATCTAATGCGCAGCCCAAAAAACATCCGGCCACCATTTGTCCGCAGAAAAATGGTGCGCCGCTACGGTGCCCGCTTCTTCAATTGTGTGGTGAAGGTGAAGCGCATAAGGGACTTGACCAGCTCTTTGCCGAAGCGTATAAATAAGTCTGTTTCGTTCAGCGAAGCAGTAGAGATATTAGGCAGCAAGCCGCGCGAATCTTCATCCACTTCTCGTGGCGACAAGTGCTATTCAGTGCCGACGCGTCTTCAACGAGTCGATGCCACTGGTAATGTTCTTGAGGACATTAACCTTGGGCACAATATGTCATCGGAATCCAGTCGCACTAAATTATCGCATAACAAGCGGGGTGCTCCATCCTCCTGCATCGACGGGAGGCCACCCAAATTGCAAAAACGTCTGTCTACATGCGTTCCAGTCACTGGCTTGGCCAGTCTGCGCTTCGAGGGCAGCCAGGATGAGCCTACTAGCAACGAACCTGGTGACGAGTATATCGGTAAGTTTCCAGCGTTGTCCAAAATTCCGCCTGTCCACACTAAAGCAAGTCTTTTTCCTATAGTGCCGAACGATGTGTCCGATAACAAATCGCACGGTGTGCCGCGCGCTCGCACTTCAAATCTCGTGAAACGGTTCTCGTCGACCACCACAGTGAGCGATGAGGAGGACACAGCAGAGCCAGCATCTACAGAGCGAAATTTGTCAACTAAAGAGCAAAAAGTGTCAATTAAGGAGCAAAAATCATCAGCTAGGGAGAAAAAGTCGTCAACCAAGGAGAAATTATCTTCAGCTAAGGAGAAACAGGAGCCAGCAGAGCACATGGGTAAGCATCAGCAGTCTAAACTAAAACCGCAGCCTGTTGAACCTGTACTAAATGCTGTGGATCCAGAGTCGACGCCGGAGCTGAAAAAGCCGACAACTGTGCCTGGACACATTGAGTTAAGAGAAGTATCTCCATTCGCGCTCGCCATCATAGAAGATGTGACATCATCTGATGACATATTGGAGATAAAAACATCTGACCAAGATGTCCGAGATCTGTACACTCCTACATCGCGCCAAACCACCCCGGAACTGCTGCGCCGCTTAGAATCCCTCGATTCAGATTACAGTATCAAGTCGGATACCGAAAAGGTTGGCAACCGCAAAACATTGCATATTGTAGACCGCATACCGTCGCCATCCACACCCTGTAACGATTCGACACCACCCGCTGCATCCAACACACTTAACAGCTCAGCTAGCAGCAGCCCAGCTAGCGGCCACCGACCCAGTACCACCAACGCAACAACAATTAACTCCATCAACAGCATCAACATATCAATAGGCTCGCCGATTGGTGACATACCCAATTTGGATGACGATGCACTTTTCTTGTGGGTGCGTATGTCATCCGCTTATCTCTCTGCTCATCCAACAGAATCCATTTATGTCGGGAGACTGTTATAGTTATTGGATATATTCATATAAAACAAAACGCAAATAATCGACTGATATCGAATTTGCCAATATCTGAATATTTATTTATCTCTTTATATATCTATATATATGTCAGTCACTTTCGACTAGAGCACTATAGCTATCTGGTAATTTTGTATTATTCTTTTCAATTTGACAGCGTTCGACTCCTAACTAAGCATCGGCCGTCATGCAATTTTGGTGGTTCCCTGGACGGTATAATTGGAGTGTTGGAATCTGAAACAGTCTACGACAAAGAAAAATATGGACGTGTCTCACAAAAAGGTTATTTGCAGCTACTGATTCTCTGTCTCGCTCTAAGTGATGTTCTGTTCTTGTGTGTGTGTCTTTTTTACGTAATATAAATTAATTGACCTATTTTAGTTCCTACCATTTAAATTATTTTCTGATTTAAATTAAATGTCGTAATTCTGTATGCTTGCGATTTTATTTTATGTACTATAACTAAGAATTTCTTGCATTTTTTTTATTTATGCTGTGTATTACTAATTAGATTATTTTCCCTACCAGGAAGATACGAATCCTTGGCTGGACTTTCTAAAGGATACTTCGACAACTTGAACCATCATTAACAACAAACACACAATTTGTTGTTATTTTCTAGTTCTTTGGTTTTTCGCCTAGTATTTAAAATCTGTTTCACCAAGAAATATTTTTCTTACACATATGTATTATTATTTAAAATCTTCTTGTAAAAACTATCAGTATAAGAATATATATATATATATATATGCGTGTATATGTGGCCTAAATTTATACATATTCGATCGGATGTGTTGGAAAAAAGAATCTAACTACATATCCGCCCCTGTATGCTCGCTTTCATAAACAGCTCTAGTCACACGAGCTCTTAGATAATCTGCTCCATTCATTGAGCATGGTTACCAAACGTACTGTAATTCTTAAGAGCTTTCGAAATAAATATTAGAAGTTAAGCTTCACAACACCAAGCGCACAGATTGAATCGATATATATTTTTTGGTCTTAAACACATAATATTATTTTTTAACAGTAGAAATATTTACGCTGCAAATGCATATAAGAAATATATATTTTTATGAAGTACCAATCTTTGATTATAATTACTCAGAAATGTATACATAGTTGAATATTACATTATTTATATTTCATCACATATGTTATATATAGATTGCAGAGATTCTGATACATACCCCGCTCACATCTGATCGATTTTGTCGAGAGCTCTAAATCCGCGATCCTTAAAATGACAAGCTCTCTAAATTGAGCAATCATAAAGCATACATAATAACGTAAATTGTAATATTTCAGAAGCTTATGTATGTCAACAATATGCGTATTAAACATACCAACATACACAATCACCCACCCAACACAATCGAACACAAAATCAACTCTAACTGGATTTTTTTTAATTAGCTGTAAATATAACTGACGTACTTTAGAAATAAATATATTGAGTGAATGGAATTTTGATGATTGTTTATTAATGATAAACAATTTATGATATAAATTTAACTTGAATGAATGCTTCCATCGACAACTCTTCTAATTACGCGAGCTCTTACATTTTCTTCAAATTGAGCAAGGCTTAAACAAAGGTAATAATATGCGGAATAGATGTACTCGTACACATGACCATCATCAGGCACACATACAACCAATTGCAGACGAACACACACAGTAATCAAACACATAAATAGCTGTAAGTCGAACTGACATATTATAGTAGAAATGGACAAAATATGTATGTAATATATGTAAAGGGTTTCGTAAGTGGAATATAAAAAAATTACATTTTAAACTTTTAAATACCATAACACACTTCAATTGAAGAAAGATATATAATCCTATTATTAATGATGATGGAATTGGTTGAGTTGTGATAAAGTTATGATCATTGGAAGTGTGGAGGAATTTTCGAGGCATCTAAATCACAAATAAGAATTTTCGATTAGTTTCTGAAAAATGTACAACTTACTTTCGTAAAAGGAAATAGTTTTCAATATTTAAGTTATTCTTAATTGTTATTTTAAATACCAATTTAATTATTAATCAAGAATCAGTAAGATTAAATAAGTGTCTACATAACTTGTAAAATATAAATAATGGACATTTGGAATTTCAGAAGAATAAAATTAAAGTACCCAAATAGATGGGAGTAAAAAGATTGAAACATTAAAAAAGAATATGAAAAAAATATATTGCAATAAAATACAATTTTGATGTTAAATAAAGGACTTTTAATCAGATCTGGGAGTGTGGCCAGTTAGAGATTTTACATGGATTTGGGACTGAAAGCAATTGCCTATAACGTTCACTGTAAATTTGAAAATGCTGTTGTACTCAAAATGGCACTGTTCTTGCCAAGAATTATGTTAAATGGGTAATGTTGTCGCTGTTGCTGCTATTGATGTTACCATTGCTCATACGCCTCGCTGGCCTTCGTCGAGAGCGGTTGTTTTTGATATTCAGCTCCTTTAACTGTTCGCTGGCTGCTTACGGCCGCATTTGAGACGAGACGTTGTTGTTTTTTTTTGCGCGTATTTGAACTGCACTTGCGAACAAGTACAAATTAATTG
The DNA here is from genome assembly GCA_035044025.1 of Drosophila paracracens. Lineage (NCBI taxonomy): Eukaryota > Metazoa > Arthropoda > Insecta > Diptera > Drosophilidae > Drosophila > Drosophila paracracens. The sequence continues at coordinate 505,464 of JAWNMN010000897.1, forward strand.
TGATTTATTTGGTACCCATTGAGAAACGTTGCAATGCACCGTGGCAGCTTAAGTGGAGGGGCGCAGGTCGCCCGCTAATTGAATTGTTGTCCAGACGAGATACGCGAAAGTGCAAATTGTGAAATATGCCCGCCAAGGCCCGTTCGCTAGCCGACTATGAATCGCAGGATGAGGCCAACACTGAGCTGCTGGAGAAGCTGAAGCATTTGGATCGACGTATTGATGCGGTGGAAAATGGTGGCGGCCTTTGGAGTCGCAACAAGGCCTGCTGGCAGTCACTCAAGTGGAAGTCAGCTTTGAATCACATCGGACTGCTCGTCTCGCTCTCCATCTATTGCGGCGTGGGCGGATTGGTAAGCAGTTCATTTAACCACTTAGCATCAATCGATTGATCACACACACGAAATGATCAACAGATAATTTGCATACTTAAATAAATAAAAGAGAAGAAATATGTACAAAATAATTTTAATTTATAATAACAAATGCCAGCAAACAACAATGTAGAAACTTGTTATGGAACTCGGCGATCAGTATTTGGTTTTGTTTGCCTTTGCGCAGAGAACAAACAGCCCACCAAATTTATGGCAATAGTAAAAATTAGCTCATAATTAAAACATAAAATTTGAATGTACTTGATGATTTAAGTGTCGGCCGTAACTGCCACACCCACAAGTCGTTGCCATCCTCCTGTCCAACGTCCACGCATTAAATCGTTCGATTGCTATAGATTTTACAAATGTTACATTTCATATTTATCTCCAGCGCGCTGGACTGGTACTGGATGCACTATGTATTATTAAACGCAGCCGCAACCCTAACTGCCAATGTCTGTGTGGTTTTTTGTTTGTGTATTTAGGCATTAAGACAAATTTAAATAATTTTGTCTAAACATTTACAATTTTTGCCAATGACGTCGTCGTTTATTGGTCTCCTCCATGCAGTCAATATCCATCCATGACTGCATCGCCAGCGACGCTTACAACCAAGTGCAGTCACGCTCATTAGCACCGATAATTGTAAATTTCCGGACAACACTTCTGGCCAAGTCACATATGAGTGAGTGTCTTGGATGTGTAACACTTATCTACAGTCACTCAATAATGATATATTGATGACATCTTGTCGGCCTTCCGTTGCTATGCGTAATTATCTTATATAGAGTACATAGAACAGTCCCTTAGCAATTTAAGTACATATATCGGAGCGAATCCGACTTAAAAAAGGGACATAAGAATTGTTAATATCCCAAAATAGATAATCCCATATATCGACATCCATAATAATTTGATATCTGTTTGTATGCATGTACATAAAAATATATTGAAAAGAGTATGTACGTTGCAATCGAACATAATCCACTGCTGCAAATTCTGATGCCAGTGTAATATCAGCTAATAACAGTTAACATATATAATTTTCTTGACAAATCTTCTTGACAATTAAGACGATTAATTTGCATCTTTTTAAACTGCTTCGATGTTTGAGACTCTTGCTTAATCCCTTACAAAATATACATTTCAACCATATAGAGTGTTTCACCCAAAAACTTAATTATTAGCTCATACCAAATTAGCATACTTTAAACAATATTATTTACATGTATATTTAAATTACATGCCCTAAAATAATAATAATTTACATTTGCAGCAACTTTAATTGTATATTTTGATTAATTACAATTTTATAATACTCGCAATTTTTTTATTGTTTATTTTATAATTATTTATAGCTATCTGGACATTTTGAAATAATATAGAAATTTATTGTTATCCCCCCAAACTAAATTTGCGTCGATTTTACAATTCAAAGGCCGATTTCATTTTTCAGCAACGACTTATTTACTGCACAGCACTCGAACATAATGATTGATAATTTCATTTTTAACGTGTCTGCAATTAAATTGGTTGTCTATACAGGGCCTGATTCATGAGCACTCATTTGAACTGAACTTTCGGCCAAGAAAAGTAATCAGCATAGAGCAATTGGCCAGGTCTCGAATGACAGGTTGTCAACACCTTGTCGGTACATGGGCTTTTATTTTGTATTTGATCAGTGAGCAATTGCCATAAATCAACAACATAAATAAATAAAAAAATTACATTTAGGCAATTACGCTAAATCGATCATAAAAATAAATTAAACCTTAAATTCGATTTTGAATTTTAATGCGAGTTGAAATTGTGAGCATATGTTTTATGTTAAGCATCCATTTGATTTGGCCAATCGTCGTCCACACTTTCAAGAACACTATTAACCGAACTAGACTAAGACAGGTACCAAGTACCAAAAATAAAATGTGGCCTCATCATTGACTTCAGCGGCAGCAGCAACAGCAGCAGCAGATTTTGAGGTGTTGTTGCTCGTTGCGTATGTGAAATCTTTGGCAAATCAACCAGGCAGAAGCCAATACCAACTTTGAATGCCCTAATAATATGTATCACATACTGGATAACGCGTTTACATTTGCCGATGTTGTGTGAGATTTGTAAGTGAATGACAATAAAACGCCACTTGTGATTATAAATCATATTATATTTTGTATAAACAAAGGGAAATTCGGATGCGCCATCTTTGAGCAGCTCTGCAAAATTCCACTCGCGATATGCATTAAGAATGTCAATTTACTATTTATTAAGCTTAAATCGAAGGATGATAATAAATATAAAGAAATTATGTTTAAGCTTAAGTCATAAATGCTTCTTAAAAAAAAGAAAATAAAGCACTATTTAAACTTAAATTAAGAATAAATGTAAGGTTAGGTAAGGTTAGACGGTTGCCGAACATAAGGTCGACACACATAGGCCATCATTGACCCGATGTGATTCCGTATGGATTTCACTTCATTTCTCGTGTGAGTCTCAATCAGGGGGTAATCCAACCAGTTGCATTTAAAAATTTCACAATACTTTTCGGTCCTATATTCTCTAACTGTGATAGACTTGACAGAAAGTGACTTCCTAGTATAGCGAGTATTTTCCTGGCCAGTGCAGAAACCGAAGAAGTGCTCCGGAGATTATACTTCCGTCTCTGCAGCCTCTTCAGAAATCATCATAAGGTGCATTATAAGAACAAATGTTAAGTTAACATTTCAAGGAAATAAAAAAAAAACATTCTTGACTTGTCGAGAACTTACTACTTTGCTCTGATCAAAAACTTAACAGCTCTATGTGAGCTTTATATTATTACTTTTTTAACTGAACTCTTAATAGCTTTAGCTCTGCGTCTTTGTGCAATCAACATTTATCTGGTTTATGTTCCTCTTTTTAGTTGCTGTCAGCAGCGTACTGGAAATTTATTTATTAATTAATCGCTCCCCAATGGTTTGTTTGTGACATATCGTGAGGCTTCAAGTGGATTTTCAACCATATCTCAAATATCACAATCAAACGTTCCATATGGCGTGGAATGAAAGATGGGGGGATGCGTGGGCTGTGTGAGGCTTAAGGCCTATCATTATGTCGAGGGAATCTACCTATAAATAATTTGAATTAGCATATATATTGTGTGTGCTCATCACTTAGCTGATGGCGTTGCTATTGTAAATTGCTCAGCTTTATCGATTCGCATCTCATAAAAAAAAATTCGCTTTGTCAAATGGCAAAGGCACCGTTTTGAAGCAAAGCCAAAAAAAATTAAGTTGTTGGGCAAAAGTAAATAAAGAAAAGAAAAGACAATTAAACACACAGTAACGCAGACGACACACATATATGTGTCTGTGTGTGTTGTTTGTTATCTGATGAAATGAGCCACCAAGGAGCAAAAATACATGATTTTATATTAGTCCAATTCCTTGCCCAAAAATGATACCACGAACTAGGCACGGCAACGGTCCGGATGTTTACGTTTTATTTTGACCAAAAGCCAGAGAGAAAGTTATACACAAACACACACAGACACTGGCACACACAGGAAATCACGCCAGGCGCGCATTAAGCGTGTGACAAGCGGTCATTTAATTGTGACCGTCGTTGGCCTTTTCAGTTGTTTGCCTACTTTTTGGTGTGGCGCGTCTACAAATTGAAATACTTCAAAGATAGAAATAGCAACTTTAAATGACCGCATTAATCTCAACCAAGTCGTAGCTACTTATACATACTACTTATACATTTCACTTAGTAAACTACTGGCAAAATAAGCCTATGTTAGAGCATAAAACATACAGCTACCAATCCAAAATTAACTTATATAAGTTGAACTTTTGCTTATACAGTTGTTTTGGTAAAATTGTATGGCAAATATTGGAGCCACAATTGGTTACACTTACATCAATAACTTAGCATATAGTAAACATATCTTTTGAGATTTTTGCAAACACGTTGAAATTTTTAAGGAAAAGCACCATCTTACGTCAAAAGTAAGAAAAATTTAAAACGAGCATATGAGAATTTTGCAGTCATAGCCAATTGCACAATACTCTGACATTTCAAGATTTATATGTATTTTGCGCGTAAATTTCCAACTATGTATTTTATTTAAGAGATTTAGATTCAGAAAATCGCCATAATATTAGAGCTAAGGGTAACTCATCTGTTTCTAAAACCTAGGGATACTTTAACTATACTTAAAAAAAACTTTTTAGTGCTTAGGACAATTTTCTAAATTCCAGTGAGATTTTTTTGTTGAGTGTAGTTTTCATAATAGGTGACTCTAGCTCTTTAGTAGATATATATATATATATATATATATATGTATTCAAAATGCATTTCATCTTTTTATTTCATTTGAATCAAAAATACATACATAACACGTACATACATTTGTATATAAAACAATAACAGACTCCAAAAACCAACAATAATCTATAAACAAATATGAAACAAATTCATGTTACATAAAATTTGTGTTTGTATGTATAAATTATTTTTTTTAAATGGATTTAATCTAAAGACGATGAATGAATGGTATCATGCAGATGCAGGCCTGGCTTTAAAAAATTGTCCAACATTGTCTTGCCTTTTTGTCTATTTTGTTCTTAATGATTTATAACAGCTAATAGCTCAGTTAATTCCTCGAGAAACTTTAGCGCCACGTTCGACGTCAGGATCGTTTTTTGGCGTTGTATCGAAACATTTTAGGCCGTAAATTGAAAACGTGCCTTAATAGAAGAGGGCCGTTCTTGCGAAATACCGTGTAAAAAGCGGCCGTATAGCGAGGTATGAGTGATTACATATATAATTGCAATTTAACTTTCATGTGTTGTAGTTTTTATTAGTTTTAGTTTTAAAATTGTAGATGATAAAAAGTTTTATTTTATTTTTTAATATTAAGTTTTAAAATTCTGGTTAGTAGTGCGTTTAACAACACGCTCCACCTCTTTAACGAATCTTTCGTGACAATCCTCCAACTGCTGCAATGATAGATTTATTTTATTGTTTCAACCCTCTTTTCAATTGACGTTTAACTCTTGTCTGAAAAAAAGCAATCTAATCGAAACTGAAATTTACCACCATTTCATAGTCATGTCGTTTAACAAAACACTTTTGGTATTCAACATTTTGCCCTTTTTACAAATTCCAATCATGTCAAAGGGAGGAAAGTATAAGCAAAAGAATACAAATAAATACGAGCAAATGACTCAACAATGACGATCGACAAACCCAAAATGTGAATAAAAAGCACATCCATCGCCTTATCAACGCAAATAGTTTTGCAAAGTGGTTAAGTATATTAGTGAACGTTGGGGTGGGGGAGGGGGGATGTCGGTCTTACGCAGATTATTATTGTGGAAAGGGGAATGGTCGGGCATTGTGAGCATGAGATAAAGTTCTGCTCTTTGATTTTTATTTTGTTTGTGGGTCAATCTTTACGCATAAGGCATACAAATCGATTGTCGAGCTGTCAGTTTACAAATTTTCAATTTTTGTACAACAAAAAACAAAGGCTAACCGAAATTATATACGTTCGTACATATTCATATATGTGTATATATTGTAAGTCATAAAATCACTTGGCAGCAATAACAACAACCACATGACATTGCCTCTTTCTGATGCTTGCCTGTCGGTCAAGAGCCGTTGAGCGATTTATTTACGCAACGAACACGCAACAATAAACTTTATCAATTCATGCATATTCCAGTCACACACACTCACACCCACACACACACACATGTAGGGATGAATATTTGACAGACGCCTTCGCATCGATAACGCTGCCTACATGCTTCTGACCAGCAGCTGGCACCTCAACCGCATGAATTAGCAAACTATCCGATGACGGCCAGGTGACAAATCTTGGACAGATTTGTGCAGAAGGCGCCAACAAAATTGAAAGTCCAACAAAAATAATTATCGTATTTTCTCACTGGGGAAATTCTTTATATTGTTCGCGTACCATTTTCTATAAATAGAAAATGAATTTATTACCTCCAACTCCTCCGCACCCGCCCTCCTCAGACATTGTGCACGCCGACGTCTGTTCAGTTAGTTCAGTTGCTATGTTCATGTGACGTCTGCGAAATTATTCAGATCGTTGGCCTTTCAACTATGCATATTGCCAACAGCAATTTACACCTCATTTAATGGACTCCTCTTTTCTGAATAAAAGCCCGAATGAGTGCAGCCATTGGGATTTATTGCCCTATTGGTTCCAAGGTGAAGAACCAGTAACTTAGTCATCGTTTTATATACTGCATCTCCTGCAAGAATGTGAAACGTTATGCGTTTTTTTTTTGGATATTCATACAACGTGAATAGAAAATTGCTTAAAAATGCAAAAAGTTATCATATAAACAGGCTGGGTTTTAAGCGAGGCTTGGACTCGATTTAAATCGTTTTATTATTATTTATTATAACGTATACTCCGAAATAAAAGAAAACATTTGACCTAAAGCCTGCTCCTTTTCATATACTGCTGCACCGGCATTCAACAGTAAACGTGGCTTCTATGACTTTTCTAAAGATTCTGAAGATCACAAACCGAACCTACGTGCAACTCAAGAACATGACTAAACAGTCACCGACCATTTTTTTTGTGTTAACACTTTATGAAATCATTTTAGAGTTTTTTTTTTTCAAATTTAAAAAAGTAAAAGGAAAATCCGTTGGCGCAGTATTACACGCTACACTAAAAGTAATTTGCTTCAGTTTTCAAGTAAAGTAACAAGCTGTTAAATCGAATACTTATGATGAATATTCCGTTGCCACAATATTGGACATTTGCAATTTGCTCGACTTTTGCAGTATGTTTATCTTTAGGTGTTAATGCAGAGGGTTATTGTTTCTTCCTTTTTTTGCAAGCTGTCATTACCCCTCTCCAGGGAAACACAATTTCACCGTCAGTGTGTTCATATGCAAAAGCGACAAACAGACGCACAGACAGACAGATCAACAGACAGACAGATAGACGATCAGACAGTTCAGTGCAGCACTATACTCTGCCGTGTTTTTACCTTTTTTTGTATCGGTTTTATTTTTTTTTGAGGCCCGCCGCACTTTTGGTGTTTTCCTGCAAGAATCGGTTTATAATTTGCTGCCCAATACGGCGAATGAGTAATTCTTGAGTTTTCATGTGCCTTCATGTTTTCATGAGCCTTGGCACAGCACGCAGGCAGTGCACAAGTAAAAAAAAAGAAAGAAAAACAAACAAAACAAATAACGTACAACTATTTAACATGTTTCACGTGTATGGAAGTTGTTGTAGTTGTTTTTATCTGTTGGCGAGCAAATAAATTTGAAGAATTCTGCAGATGTTTGCGTTTCATTTGATTTTCGCCCCAGTTGTTGTTCCTACTGCAGCAAAGAAGCAGAAAACGAAATTAAAAATAATTTGTAAACTATTTGTTTTTGTTGTAGTTGCTAGTAATTTTAGCGCTGGCAAAAAATAGACTATCCATTCAAAACCAGCACTAATAATTTTCACAATTTATTATAAAATAATAAGCTACGAAATGTGCTCGCAATTTGTTTGTATGAGTTATTAATTTATTTTGCATATCGTTTCTTGTTCATCCCAGATACACACACACATAGAGGTGTTATTATATCTTAAGCGGTCCGCTGTCTGCCACGTGTGTGGGCGTATGTAGGCGTGCAAGCTGAATAAAACGCATACAAAAAAATAAATAGAGTGGAAAATATTTGGAGCAAAATCAAAGCCAAGTGCAAGAGTTTATGGGGAGTTTGCGTGTCAAGGTTGTTTGTGTTGTTTGTTGTTTTGTATGATAAGTGTGGTTGCTGCTGGATAAGTTATTGTTCTAGTTGGGCTAATTGTTCCCACTTAGCAGCAGGAAGAGGCCCGTAAGAAAACATAAATATTTATATGTAAATATCGATGGTATTCTGTTTGAGTACATTTGATTATTAAGAGTATTATACGAATTTAAATATTACGCGGATCAAGGTGAGGCTGTCGCATATTTGATAAAAACACTAAATAATATCTTTGCAGAGGGTATGATAATTTTGTCCTGAGATGCCTCTAACACTATTATATCTGTATCTATTTTTTTGTTCTTTATTTTTGATCTGTATCAATGGTCAAGTCAATATAGCAATGTTTGTCTTTCTGTATGCCAACTAGATATTCACTTTTAAATTTATGTTGATGAAACTTTGAAATATTTCCGACTTTCACTTAATAAATCGGAATCAGACAGATTGGATCCCATCATATATATAATTTTCACTTGAAAGGTGAGTTCGTGTATGAAACACATTTTTGTTAACTATTCCGTACCACACTTAGTTCATACTCTTAAGTTAAGAGCAAAAGATCAACATTGAACTACTATTACTACAAGCCTCCAGTAATGTTTGTTGAATTTATAATTACCTTCTTTTTCTGCTTTCCTTCTTCTTCCTCGATAAGTATATAAAAATAGTGAAAGTGAAGATATTTTTATATTCTTCAGAGACAACATGAAATTCTTATGTATTTTCTTATGAATTATGTAGTTGCAATTGAAAAGTTGTACAACGAATGCACCAAAATTGTTTTCAATTACAAGAGGAGTAGCCAATAAAAAAGACCAGAATAACAACAATACCAACTTTAGAAGGCTCCTTGGAGCCCCGAAAGCGCCGGTCGCAAACACCGAAAACAATGCTTGTGTGCAGGCCAATGGCAGTGGCAGCTACAAAATCCAGAGGGGAAAAGCGATGTATTTAATCACATGCTCTCCTTAGTTGCTTTGCAATAGCCAATCTTTGGCTTTCAGCATTTTCGGTTCTCTGCGGCACGAAAACAACATTGGCAATTTAATTTGGACTCTGCCGGCAACATTTAGTAAAGTTCCTTAAAATGCTATCGATGTTTAGTTGCGTGCAGTATTTGCATATCGAAGCGGCGATGACAAGCGTTTATTTTATTTTATTGATATTTTGCTTTCTTTGTATTATTATAGCATCATACATATTAAGCATCATACTATCATCATAAGACACTAGACAATATAGTTTTATTTAAATAAATAAAATTGAAGATTATTATTTCGAAATTGGTTAGAATTATTTTCATATTTTACATATTAAATATTATATATAAATTTCAGTGCTCTAAGTATAATTGTAAACCTTTAACAGTTTTTAATTTAAGATGCGAATATTTATGCACAATTGCCTTTGAGTGTTTAAGGTCTTTTGTCTTAAGTAAATAATATTGTTTGCTCTTGATATAACAAATCATTGTTTTTGCTCGTGCACAAGATATTGTTTACAAGAGTTAATGTTTTGAATTTCTTCAAATAAATAAGTGTATAAATCCACGAGACCTTATTAGTGATTGAGGGCACTATATATCGTAGTAAGTACTAATTGTTTGTCTACATGGGGCATCACAGTTTGCAAAGTACATCTGTCCATACAGAAGTGGTGCAATGTGATACGTCTTTATAATAAATAGTCATATAGCCTTTGGTACAAAATATGAGGTTGCAGATAATTATCTAGTCTGAAGTTTTAAGTAGTTAGCTACCCAATTCGACTTTACTAATTCAATGTATATATAAATATTTATCATGACACATGGCTTACCTTGTCAAACTAGGTAGTAATAGTAATTAAATTTAAATATCATCGTTTTTATCCCCCATAATGTTGGTTAACACCCCCGAAATATGTAAGTGCTTTTGCTGTGCTACAGTGAGCGTACATAATTATTAAGCATATACATTTATAATATTACATATATATTGTATATTTGTCCAAATAATCACGCCTAAGGTATTTTCCAACTGTTCATCAAGACGAAAATCATTATGTACCAAAATATGCAAAGTTTTGTTTTCCAAATTACTCAAAAATATAATAAATACATGCTTAAACCGGCTATTAAGAAAATTTTTCTGTCTACCAAAGTGGCTAAAAAAGATATTGTTCGCATCAACTCTAACCACGACAAGAAAAGGCAAACTTTTCCGGCAAAATATCAATCAATGTCCGCATGTATGTTTGAACATATTTATGTAAATACATATCTATATAGCGGTTTTCTGTCACTCGTTTAAAAGTTGCTTCCCCGCTGCCATCAATTGGACGTCTGCCAAGAGCTGTGCATTGCGAGTACATAATTAACATAAAATATGTATGTTAGCTATCAGAAGCTGTTGTTGGAGGTTCTGTTTGAAATGAATACGTGTCGATCATTTGCTTGATATTTCATTATGTGATTTTCTTTTGGCAATATACTAATTTAATATGGGCACCTCATTAAATGTTGAGTGAAAACAACTGGGCAGCAAGAGTATCGGTGTGGACATTGCTGTGAATCGTATTTTGTGTTAGCCGTCTCATGTGGCACGCAACTTAACGGAAATCCTTTTTGGCATAACCAATCTCTTGGCCGGGTACCTGTCATATTTGGCTTGCACACGTTAAAATGTGAAAAACGCAAAGCAGCTCAAAAATATAAATACATATTTTAATGTATGTAACTAATTAAGCAACTTAAAATACTTTTCATGAGCATACCCGATCGGTAGATACCCTTTTTTTTGTGATATTACATTTCGAAAACACATAGTATAGTAGTAGTGGATTTTGTACAGCATTGTGGATATTGCCTGCATCTATGACAATTCAACATTTTCGTTTTCTCTCTATATATATGGTTTATTTAGCTTGAAATATTGATATACACAAAATTAAATTGTTTTTCAGCTTTAAAGGAAACCTTATAAGTACTTTTACTTTTTAATTTTAATGTTCTTATGCGCAGCTACATATAGAAACAACAGTAAAGCCCTTTTAACGAGGTCATAGTGTACACAAAAGTTGTTGTTTAAGAGAAATCTTATTGGCTTACTTTATGCGCCTGACCTGATTAGTGGTATGGTGACGTGTTGTTGTTCTGTTGTTGCTTGTTGTGGCATGCGAATCTCGGCGGATTATTGTTGATTTTTACTTAACGTCTTCGTATCACGGTAAAATGCTTGGTCACGTGCACAGGACACGCGACTTCGACCGATTCAACATGAAAGTGTGAAATTTAAACGCCCAAGCATTAAGTCTGAGGGGAGTTCACTTTGTGGTATTTGGCCGAGGTTTCAACAATTTCAGTTCCATATTGAACACGAATTTTAATTGAGCTACTCTGGCATATCTGGTACATAAGTATTGAACAAGAAAAATAACAACACCACCCTGAGTGATTCCCTTGATACGGACAGAGTGGCTTGAGTCCCTTGGGAAATCAACGCATACGAGATGAGTGAATGCTGTAATCTCGTGTGATGGACTGCGTAATACCCTCTACTTATTTGAAGCAACTTTCTAGGCTCAGCTCTGAAAAATATAAAATACGACTTAATGTGTAATTAAAAAAGAAACATTAGTTTTGTTCAGTATGAGCAGATCTTGGGGTAAGTATGTTAAGATGACCGCCGTTCTATCCTCTTCTAGCATACTCATTAGTAATTCAAATACTGGGTACCTTAAGTAATTGTGTGACTGTTTGTTCAGCTGGCTTGCAGCGAAAGTTGCCCATTATCTGAGGCTCATCATCGTCGAATGTCACCCTTAGACAGCGATTGACTCGCACATTGTTAATTTTATACAAATCCGCTTGAGTTGGAAAATATGTATGATAGGGTATTCCATGCTCGGCACTTCAGGGACTAATCAATTTATTGTGGGCCAGTTGCGGTCTGCTGTTTGTGTATTTGGGTCGAGCGAAATTAGCATAAATACAGACACAAGGGCTAAACAAAAAAAAACAACCTCCGCTCAGATCTGTTAATTAGCGATGGCACAGGAACGGCGTACATTATTATTATTACTTGCCAGATTTTTTTGTGATTTTTGATTTGATTTTTGTGTACGGAAGATTGTACCTTCCATCTATGCGGCATCTTTTTATGCTCTTGGCCATAATTCGTGGTTCATAACAATTATGCATAACTGTGCCAAGTGCCAAGTACAAAGTACTAAATAAATTTAAATCGGGTGGTTCTCTGCGGGGTGGCTGCTGAGCGTACTCATAAATCGGCAATTTTCCCGTTCATTTTTGATTGCCGAAAACCGATAGAAGCCGGAAAATCGCTTTAGATTGCATCAACTATATGCTATTTGTCACGATTAAAATATTCTCCACTAGGATAAGTAATCAAGTATTCTTCAAAATGGAATTATGGCCATTTTCTTGCCTATAGAATCGAAGGCATATCCAATGGCTATTTTGTAATTTGTATATACAGAGAGTAAAATCAATCCATAAATCTAATATTAAATCTTGAATATATATGGAGCTCTTCAATTTTTGTATAAGCCCACAATCACTCTCGTTGTCTCAGCTTTCATTGCTGAACTTTTTTCAACCTTTTAAACGTGAACTTCATATCATCAATCTTAAAGTATTTCATAAAGTATACAGGCTTTTTTTTCGGTTATGCTAATTAACATTTTAATATGCTTTCTCAATTTGTCCCTTTTGTAAGATCGAGTTTATATTCTAGTTTCTAAAGCGACTTACTTCTAATTCTCCCAGTGTAAGCCACTCGAATATCACAACTCCAATTTAATGAGCTGGCAGCGATTTATATATGTTGAGCAAAAACAACAACATCAACGTAATAATAAATTTTAATTCTCATTTCATTTCAAATCATAAGCTCATGAAATAGTAAATTCACCAACAGCAAATGTACAAAAAAACAACAAAGTTCAAGTACATGATTTGTAGCCATATAATAAAAACGCCCCGCAGCTTTCAAAGCACATAACTTGGAAAGAAGGGTAAGGGAAAAGGAGAGGCATTGATATGGAAAATTAAAATGCCCGATGTGTACAAACAAAGGAAACTAGAGCAAAGTAACAAGTTGGCAATTTTCACTCACAGTTGATTATCAATCTTCTATTTTTATGTGCTTTTACTTACACAAAAATAATAACAACTTCGATTATTGTAGACGAGAGAGCGTGACTTGAAGAAACCCTGAACAAGAGTACAAGATATATCAGCGATTATATGTAGATTTCCAATATATCCAGGGTACAAGACAAGCTCTCAAGATATATTGGACATATTTTTCGCATTTACTTTGGGCTTCCGTTTTGGCAGGTTGCGCTGGAAAGTTGCTTAGCTCAAGGCCTAACCCATCTTTGTTTTGTTCAGCATCTTTGTTTCGGCTGTGATTTGTCATGGTTTTGGCCAAGTTCCGTCAATATACATACGCAGTTTTGGATTGCTGTTTGCTGCTGCTACTGTTGGGGGCAGGCAACACCGGGGTTTAATTTGTAATAAAATACTATAAATTTATATATGCTGTCTACCTTGAAGTAGGGCATACTAATTATTATTGTTCCTACACTTAAAAGAAGAGAAAACCTAACGGGTAGTATAAAAATGATCCTTTTCTAAGAGTAATTTATTTGTTCTCCATGACTTAATGTATTGTTTTACTTGAATATTTTCTTCAGAACGGTTTCCAAGAAATCCAAAAATAAAAAAAAAAAAACCAAAAGAAAAAAGTAAACTACTTGTTTGCTGTTTTCTAATTACAGCCAATCTTATATTTTGATCATGTAAGACATTTGGCATTTCTTTGTTCATGTTCACCATTTAAATGTTGCATTAAATGGCTTGAACTGCCTTTCAGCATACTCATATATATGCGTATCTACTAACATATATTATATACACACATACACTCAATCAACTTGCGTGGTTGGCTTCTTTATACCACTTTTAGGCCTAGACCGGAGACAAATGCGGAAATGAGATGTTACCCGTTAAATGGGCGCGCTCATCATTCTTAAAATAGCACCAAAATTTGCAGGATTTTTGTTTTGTTTGTTTTGAATGAAGATAAATTGCTGTGAATATAACTGTTATTGTTGTTATTGTTAATGTTGCTGCTGTCGCTTTTGATTAAAAACAACGAGATGAACAAAACCTACTAGTGTTTTGCATTCTAATGAAAATTAATATCAGCGGAAAATGAAGCATACGCCGTGTGGTTGTTAGCTTACCACACATCCATGCTCGTTGGCCAGTTGAGTAGTCTGCCGCTATGCCCCCAGCTACTGGCCTCTAAGCTGTGTTACGGTAAGCTAAATAGCAACTTGTGTCGGCGTTGTGGGGGAACGTTACTTGCACGTGACGCTGCGTGCGTCAAGTGATTTTTGGCATGCAAATGGACTGTCACTTGTTTTGTCAAGTGCTTTAAGCATGTTATAAAGAAAACACAGCTGCCAACTTACGTGGAGTTAAGTGTCCCAGTCAGTGCCACAAAAATGCACAGGCTAAGCAAACATGGATAGCTTTAACATAATCTCCAAGGATATAGTGTGCTCCGCAAAGTCAGAATTCCTTCGTGTCTCTCAGGGATATTATGATTTGCGTACCCAAAAAATATTTTGGCCAGTCACTGTGATAAGGGTCAGAGTTCACCTACCCTTAATCAGACACTTGATTTAATAATATATACATTCTGCGAAATTCGATTAAAGGCATTTAATTTTTTTCTTAAAAAATTGCAAATAAAATGTATATTTATATACATTGTAAAAACTTCTAAAATCGATTTTTATATTGAGAAAAAATCTTAGAATACCCGAAATACAAAATTGAAAATATCTACTTAAAGGTTAGCCTGGACTAAACTATATATATACATATATGTGGACCATCTCTGTTCGAATATAGACAATACTTTCCTCCTTGCAGGGCACATCTAACCCAAAGTCTGTTTGAGAATTATTATAGTTTATGCGCAAGCACAACAATATCACACGGAGGGACAATAAAAGACAGCACTAGAGTCGACAAGAAATTCTTATAAGCATTGCGTATACGCCATAGTGTACATAGACGAGTGCCGGGCATAAGCTCTAAACTTGATTTAACGCCTGTCTGCTGTGTGCTGTCGTCCTTGCTACTAAACATATAGATCTGTGCGAAGAACTTTTTAACTCGGACAAGTTGTCGCCGTTATTTGGTTGAGTGAGCCAAAGCAAAGCTAATTAGGCAAATGCGTAGCACGACAAATATGTGCAGAAATTATTATAAGCCAAGTGCAAGAACGAGGGCTGATTGCTATGTGTGGCAGCAAAACTTAATGCTATTATTAAAGATTGTCACTTAACAAATTAGTGGCATAACGGTTGTTATAAAATATAAATAGTAAAAAGATAGAACGTTGCACTCGAGTGTAACCGAATGCGAAATACTTTGATACCATAAATAATACCAGCTGATAACAAAGAACAGGGTGGATGTAGCCAAGAATTACCGTCGAAGTTTGCCTTTCAAATTGCGGTAGATATAGGCTTTTGTGAAATTTGGGGGCGGGAGTGGGCGTGGCTGAAAAAATTTGGATACAAGATTCCTAGTAATCTACTCCCCAAGTTTGGTAACTGTAGGTCTTAAATTACGTGAGATATGAGCTGTTGGAAATTTTTGGGGTTGTGAGTGGGCGTGGGTGGAATTAATTATTGGGAAATCTTCGTAATCTTCTTTCAAACTTCATTACTGTAGCTTTTAAATTGCGGGAGATATACGTTTTTTGGAAATTTTGGGGGCGGGAGTGAGCGTGACCAAAAAACTATGCTGGAGTACGATCTTAGTAATCTACCTTCCAAGTTTGGTAACGATAGCTCTTAAGTTTTGGGAGACATATGCTTTTATCGTTTTTGGGGGCGGGAGTGGGCATGGTCCAATATTTTTATAGATCTCTTAGGGGAGTCATAGCTTACAAATAAAAGGGACCCTTGAAGGCCATCGCCAACACCCTACAAACCAAATTTTCTGACTATAGCTTTAAAATTGTGGGAGATATGTGGCAAAGTATAAAATTATTCTAACAAAAATAAAGGTGACACAACCTACTTTCTCTACTATTATTTTTATTAATAATAATAATATCATTATTAATATTATCATTATTTTTATTATTATTTATATTTTATTCAGATACAAAAAGCATATAAAGTTTATTTTTACGCGATATCCGTTCGAGTTATATGAACATCACCATATTTGGATTATCATGTTGTATTTCGATATTAAATAGCTAAGAAAGCTATATTAAACTTGAAAAGTTTTTCGTTATGTGGACAAATGAAATAAATAAATAAATTTAGAAAATGTGTAATCCAGTGTTAAATTTAAGCTGTCTTTTGGTGTGGGGAAAACGAGGGTTTTTTGATGAATTATTGAGCAGTAAGTAAGTAAATTATGTATATGTGCATATACATATGTGCATATGTATGTATAATGAAGTGTAACTTGAGATAAGCGTGTATCAGTTTTCCTCTTATGCTTATTATTATTATTTTTTATTTGTATTATTCTAATGAAATAAATATGTGTGCATTTACATATAATCAATTTTTTTTGTTTAAAATTATAATATACATACATAAAGGAAAATTAATACATATATAAATTTTGTCTTATTCTTATGTATATTTCCTATCCAGAAAAAAACCCTTTTAATTGCTAAAAAAAGAAAAAAAAGAAAACCGGCCATCACATGCCGTTGGAAGTTACACAAGTTTACAAAAAAAGAAGCTTATTGGCACATTTTATTCTAAATATTTTCGCTTTTGCAAAGAGAAATAAAATTGTTTTCCAGTGTTCCTATGTGCGACAAATGTACTCACATCTGCTGTTCAAGTGCCTTCTACGACAGGGCAACTTGTCTCTGTGAGGGGGATAAAACACTTAATGTAAGTCGTTGTGCGCGAGTAAGAAAAATGGCTGTCTGACACATTTCAATTGAATTTCGAATGCGCATGCTGATTCACAAGCAGTAAATGTATGCTAGACAAATCGTATTGTAGTATATATAAATTCATATACATATACATACATATATGTATTTGCAGTAAAACGCACATCAATTTGTGCAATTTTTATAACAAAAACTAAGCAAAAGCGCGTACTTCATTTTAAACAAATTTATTACGATTGTGTGCGAAAAATTTAAACGCTTCTGGTTTGTTTTTTTTTTCATGCATTTTTTTTGTGACGGATTTACAATTTTACATAATGGGACCATATTGGAATGCATTTGGACACATATGCATGTGTAAAAACAAATGCCCATAATGGGTATTTCAAAGGTTACAGGGTATAAGGAGACGAGAGCAATAACACCGACAGACTTAATGTCTAGAATAATATGAATTTGTGGCCTGCTCATCAATCAAATGTCAATAGATTGCACAAAGAAACGCCACACATAGTTGACCATAGTTTTAGTGATGCCATTAGTGTGCCCTCCCATACCCCACCCAGGCACTAAAGACCCTAATACTTATATTCATCTAGCCAGCAGCAGCTGTTCTGCTCTGTGCGCTATTTAATTAAATGCTAATGCAACGTTGCCTTGTTATTTTATCTTTCTCATATTTTTGACACAGATCTTTCGACACCTAGAGCGTCCAGCAGAGGTGGAGCGCCTTACGCAGCTAAAGGACGTGGTGAAGACACAACGACAACGCTTTATTAGCACCATACTGAACAATACCGAGGTGAACAATCTCAATGAGCTGCTCTCTTTTGAGTTGGCCAAATATGAAGCGGTAGGTTGGACATTGATTTTTCCAAAAATATATTCTCAAATTTCTCTTTATACTTTGATTTTGATACCAAAGGTATCATATTGTATTGATTTTCTGCAATGTCCGTAATGCTGTCTGTCCATCCGTCCGCTTATATGAACGTAACTGTTTTCGACACCCTTAGAGATAGAAACTTATAACTTGGAACATATACTGGTCTATGCCCGCATCAGACAAAGTGTAAACATTGGAGTGCTACGTCCTGTAGGGGACTAGGAAATCGATAAAAATCGTTAGCTGCAAATCGATAAAGCCACATATCTACCACAATTTGAAGGCTGCAGTCATCAAATTTGGTTGGTAGGTTGTTGGCAGTATTCTTCAAAGATCGGCATATGGTAGGTACATTACTGGTAGCCGCCTTTAAGAACCGATAACAATTTTTTATGGCCATGCTCACGCATATCTCCCACAATTTTAAAGATAAAGTCACCAAACTTGGAAGGTAACTTGCTGGTAGTCCCTTTTAAAGATACATATGCAAATTCATTTCCAGACCACTCCTACTCCGCCTTCCTAAGCCAATACACCTATTGGTGTAAGTCGATAAGACCATATATCTCACACAACTTGAAATCCAGTAAAACCCTTCAAAGATGTGGATAAAAAATTTTGGAACAAGCCCACTCCTTCCCTCAATAAAGATAAAAGTACATACATCTCATGTAATTTAAGCTACAATTACCAAAATGGGAAGGAAGGTTACTAGGAATCTTATATAATACTATTTTTCAGCCACGCCCACTTCCGCCCCCAAAATTCACAACAGGCTTATATCTACCGCAATTTTAAAGACAAACTAAAATCTCCTTCAAAGATCTGCATATCTTAGCTACACCCACCCTGTTATCAGCTGGTATAACTTATGGTATCAAAGTATTTCGCAGTTGGTTACGCCCGACTGCAACGTTCTCTCTTGTTTTTAATAATTTATTTAAATTTTTGTGTTTGGGGATTTTAGTTACCAGCTTTCTCTAGCCACTTTAATCCAACCAGAGCTCTTTATCACAATCAGTTTGCATTTGTATTGATTTCGGATAATTAAATGTAAGCCCTTTGTCATTTCATATTTCTATAGGTAGTACAACTGGCGGCCGAGGGCGGGCTGCTCATCATAGCCGATAAAGACTTTCCAGAGCCCTACGAGCGCTGGAGCATACTGCAAGCTGTGTTCTTCTCATCAACTGTGTTAACCACCATAGGTAAGTGCTCCAGTTGTCAACAAAAAGGAATATCCCAGGCGAGCGAGCTCGACAAGGAGCTACCCTGAACCCAAGCCCTAACCACTCATGAGTCATACACTTCTAAAATATCTTAACCAACTCATTGTATGTTAATATTTTTGGTAAATTTGAAAATTATGATGATATTAAGGATTATCGATATTATATTGACATATGTATGTCAAAGTTTGGAAAGATATATATTTTGTAGCATTTGCTGTTTTTTTTAAATGATTGGCATTGCGGTAAGGGATGAAGTTTTTGATTAAATTATTTATGGTATATACACCCATACCTCGCTTTACGGCCTAGATACGTTCCACGAAGCTTGGCTCAAAGCGAAAAGCCGTATAAGGAATCAATTATTCTAATACAAATTCATACATATTCAATAAGATCGGTTCCAAATTTGTTAAATATGTTACATGGCTTATCATTCAAAATCTTTTATTTTTCTTTTATTTGAATCAAAAATACATACATTTGTAAATAAAATAATAGCATACTCCAAAAACCAACAATAATCTATAAGCAAAAATGAAACAGCTTCATGTTACATAAAATATGTGTTTTTTTAAAATTTTTTTTTTTGCATAATTTTTTTTAAAATGGCTTTAATCTGAAGACGATGAAGAAATGGTAACCTGCAGATCACTGTCGTCATCATTTTTCGCTGGTAAAGATGGGCCTGGCTTAAAAAAATTGTCCAACTTTGTTTTGTCTTCAATTTTTGTCTATTTCGTTCTTCAGTGATTTATAACAGCTATTGGCTGAGTTAATTCCTCGAGAAACTTTAGCGCTACATTCGACGTCAGGATTGGCAACATGTAGACTCTTTAAGGTTTTTTAGCTTATGGTGAGTTGTTAAGACTAAAGGATATCATACTAAGTATGAACATCCTTATTTAAGTTTTTATACGAAAAATATATTGCTTTATTTAGACTGGTCCAAATAAGCTGTCACCTAAAAATAGGGTCATTTTTTACATAATCCTACCTAGCAGGTGGGGAAACCTCAGTTTATTAGGGTCATATATTAATTTTGGTGGTTAATATATGTACCTACCATAGGTCTTTGGAATTTTTGAAAAATAATGAATAACTAGTTTATGGCAGGCAATTACATTTTTTACTTAACACTGTTCCAATTAAGCTTTGAGCCATTGTATATCGACATCGAAAAAAAGTCTTTTTGCCGTTATAGCGAAACATTTTAGGCCGTAAATCGAAAACGCGCCTTCATTGAAGAGGGCCGTTATAGCGAAATGCCGTTTAAAGAGTGGCCGTATAGCGAGGTATTCGTGTATTACTATTACAAGTTATAAGCTTCTCCTAATTTATAATAAATTATTTTAGAACAAATCAAATCTTCTTACTTCTTATTATACTCTTATACTGAAGGTATCATAATATATGGGTTTTGAGCAATGTCCGTCATGCTCTCTGTCTGTATGATCGCAACTATTTTCGACACCCTTAGATATAGAAACCTGTAACTTGGAACATAAACTGAAATGTGCCTTCGTCAGATAAAGTGGGAAAATTGGAGTGCTACGGCTTTTAGGGGGCTAGGAAATCGATAAAATCGATAATTGCAAATCGATAAAACCACATATCTACCACAATTTGAAGGCTGCAATCATCAAATTTGGTAGGTTGGTAGTATTCTTCAAAGATCGGCATATGGTAGGTATATTATCTATGGCCCAAGCTTATCTCCCATAATTTTAAAGATAGAGTGACCAAACTTGGAAGGTAACTTGCTGGTAACCTCCTTAAACGTCTGCATATACATTTTCAGACCCCGCCGACACCGCCTCTTCAAACCAATACACCTATGTAATGTAAATCCATATATCTCACACAATTTGAAAGCTTGAGTCTCCAAATTTGAAAGGTATATTGCCAGTAGATAAAAATCCGGAAATAACAACTCTTGGATCAAGCTCACTCACGCCCCAAAAACCATAGAAGCCTATATCTCTCGCAATTTAAGAGCTATAGTAAGGAAACTTGGGAGGTAATTTACTAAGATCGTCCTCCAAAATTCTCTTTGGCCAAAAGCATATTTTTTTCCCCAAAAGCCGATTTCTTCCGCAATTTAAGAGCTACAGTTGCCAAACTTGTAACGAAGATTACTAGTAACTTTCTCTTTCTCCAGTAATTTAAAAGGTACAGTTACTAAACTTGGAAGGAAAGTTACTAGAAATCTTGTATCCAAATTTTTTCAGCCACGCCCCCAAAATTCACAAAAGCCTATATCTACCGCAATTTGATAGCAAACTTGGGCGGTCAGTCGTATTTTCATCGTCGGAGCATACGGTCACACTAAAACTTTTTGCAGCAAAATCGTGGATTAACCAAATTCAAGTTCTTCAAAACAAAGTCCTAAGAGATATCTCTGGTGCTCCACCCTATGTGCGCAATAGGACGCTGCACAACGACTTCGGGGTACCGTCAGTTTTCAGTCAAATAAACCGACATACAAGTCGATACAATGACCGGTTACATAACCACGTTAACCCATTGGCTTCGTCACTAGGGTCGAACACAACCCGCAGACGCTTAAAGCGCCTCCACACCAGTGACAGCTGGATAGCTGGACGCTAATTGTTAACGTAATGTGCAACAATGTTATATTTGATCTTATAATGTTATGTGATATTGTAATTAAATCGAGTTATATGTTTACGTTATTTTTTAATTTTTAAATTTCCTGTTATTATTTATACTTTGTACAAAACAATATTTTATAACCTTTCATTAGGTTGATTAATATTAAATTAAATTGCTACATTAAAAAAAAAAAAAAAAACTTGGGCGGTATTTCTTGGCTACAAATACTCAGTTCCTTGCTACCTGTTATCAGCTGGTGTTACTTATGCTGCGTTTTAAGAAAATACTTTTGATTTGAGATTATAGATCGTAAGGCGATACTAAAATTCATAAGTTAAGATGTTGCATTCACGTTTGAAAATATTTTTGTAACTTCTTCATCAATTTAGATGTTTTCTTCCATGTTTGACATGACTGCTTATGCATATTAAGTGGAATCTCAATTTTTATAGGATATGGCAATATAGTGCCAGTAACTATCAGTGGTCGCGTCTTTTGCATTTGTTTTGCACTCATTGGCATACCCTTCACACTGACGGTCATCGCCGACTGGGGCCGACTCTTTGCCAGCGCAGTGTCCGTCTTTGGCACACACATGCCCAGTAAGTAGAAAGCCTCGTTTGCAATTTGTTTTTAACGGTTTCATGTGCTATGCATCTCGCTTGCAGCTAAGCCGAAGTTTACGAACTTCATTGGCAAAACCTGGTTCTATGCGATTCTGGCTGTTGGATTTTTGGGCGTTTATCTGGCAGCTGGTGCCGGGCTGTTGCTGCTCTGGGAGGATGACTGGACATTCTTTGATGGCTTCTACTTCTGCTTTATAACCATGACAACGATTGGCTTTGGTGATCTGGTGCCCAGTGCGTGCGAGAGGGGATCGGCACGATTGCAACCCACTAATTGTCTGCTTTGCTCTGCTTTACTCTACCCACAGAGAAACCCAACTATATGCTGCTCTGCACTCTGTATATACTCATTGGCCTGGCGCTAACGTCGACCATCATTGAGCTGGTGCGTCGCCAGTACGCGACCAGCTGGGCCAAGCTGCAGGTATGCGCTGACCCAATGACCTCCATTCTCACTTAAGCACAATACAATTGTATTTTGTATTACAGGAGCTCTCCGGTCCAATGGCGGAGACATTACGGCGACTGGGCGAAACGGCGGGCACGGGTCTAGACTATACGACATTGCAGAAAGTGTTAACCGTAAGTTAATGAAGCCAACTGAAAACAAACGAACTAACCAGTTGAATTATTAATGCCACACGCGTAGGTATCAATGCCGAAGTGGAACAGTAACAAGAAGAACGAGCACAATTCAGATATTGCCGCACTAGAGGCCATTACGAATGCGATACTCAAGGAGGTGAAGGAGGCGCAAAATAGCAAGCCCAAGGTTCTACAAATTGTCATCTACGAGTCATCCGTCTAAAAAGAGTGAAAAATCTCACAGCATACTTTTAGACTCAGGCGCAAAAAACAAATATCATATAGTTAACATGTACTTAGTTAGTTATACATATGTACATATGTATCTACATACATGTGTGCATACTGATTAGTAGTTATGAATGTTGTTATCCCCCATAATTGTATGTTCTGTCTGTAAGTGTGTATATCAATGGAAATTAAAAGGCCTGTTGCTTAGTGTTGTCCAGCCTACGACTTCCATAAGCTAATTTCTAAACATAATTAATTTTAAATACACATACGAGGGTCGATCAATTCGACGTTTTTCACACAATGCTAAGAATAATCCGATTTCAAGTGACGCATGCCACAATTTTAAGCGAAAACTGCACCATATTTGGTAAAAAGACATATTGACGGGAAATTTAAGTATAATTATTAGATGGAGAAGACTTTCCGCTGGTAGCTCTTAAGCTATTTAAAACCAGACTTTTAGACCTAAAAAAAATGGAAGGTCCATTACACAAGGTGTGTATGAGGAGAAAAATTCAGAAACTTGATTTAGAACTATTCATTTTAGAAAAATGAATCTTAAATGATGAATTATAGCTTCAAATTAATAACTCAGTAATTTGGAATAAGTTCTTCAAAATGAGCATACAAAGTATACGTCGAACTTGAATCAAGGTAGTTCATTCAAGAATAGATGGACTTTATCTAAGAAAATATTTATGACTGTATCAGTTTTGATCCCTCTTCATACTTGAATTTTTGTACTTATTTTTCTCTGCGCATGTAAATAAAAATTTACAGACTTAGATTGGTAGTGGATATTTAATAATCGACCCTCGTACATTAGCTACAATAAGAATGCAGTACTCATCATGGCGAAAACTGATTTTTTTTTTGCAAGACTATTAAGAAGTTTGCCATGAGTAACAACTACTAATAATAATCATATATAAATGTCCTTTAAAATAAACAAAACCAAAAAGACTAAATAATCTGAATATTATGGAACTGAGTTTATAAGGAATAAAGCTGCAAGCGCTCTGAAACTGAACATTGTCAATTGACAAATCAGCGCGGCGAGCTTTGAATTGCATTTCGTTTATGATGATTGAAGGAAAGCTTCCAAGCTCAAAGCTCTTGCGCACTGCCTGTCCGCAATTGAGCGCGATATCTTAAATTAAGACTTCATGTATGCAGCGGGGAAGCTGGGGTTGACTACAAGGCGCTCGCTTGAGCGCTCGTTTTGTGGACACTGTGCATCGGTCTGAGCGTCTGTACGTCTGAGAGTCTGTCGTCCGGTTGCCTGTCGGTCAGCGTCAGTTCGTTGCCGCTTGCCACGTTGTTGGCTATAAAAGTCGGTCGCACTGGCGGCTGCAGCTAGTCACTAGTCACAAGTCACAGTGCGGAGCGTGCGACGTTGGGGCGACCATTTCCCATTCCATATTTTATTTAAACATAAAATTTTTTTTTCGTTTTGCTTCTTTTTTGCTCGTGTGCTTGTGCCTTTGGCGCTACTGTGATTTTGTATTTCTGTTTTTTTTTTGTGTTGTGCTGTGTTGTGTTCTTACTATTATTATTACTATTATTATTATTCTTTTGTGACTGCGTTTTTAGCAGCGCTCAACACTTCGCAGGCAATTGTCTCAGTATCGCGGCGGACAAGCAGCGACGAGCTACAACAGCATCCGCATCCACATACACAAAATAAATAAAATAAAGCGAATAAGCGAAAAAACTAAATAGAATAGTCGATACATATACATATACATATACATATAAATATAATTACAAATATAAATATACATATGCATATACGTATACGTATACATATACGTATATATACATACATGTGTAATGCCTTAAGCATCGAGTCGAGTTGTTAAATCGGTGTCACATCTCCCGTCGCCGTGTGTGCTCGTGTTTGTGTCTGTGTGTGTGGGTTTGTGTGTGTGTAATAAATACGTTATTATTTATTTTTTTATTGTTGTTCGGAACTAGTAGTTACTAGTATTGAGTGTGTGCTCCACCTCAATGGAGGTGCTAAAGAAAGACGCCGCAATGGGCTCGCCCAGCAGCGTCTTCTATCTGCTGCTGCTGCCCACATTGGTGCTCTGGTACATCTATTGGCGATTGTCTCGCGCCCATCTCAACAAGCTGGCAGCGCGTCTGCCGGGCCCGCGAGGTCTGCCCATTGTGGGCCATCTATTCGATGTAATTGGACCCGCTTCGTGTAGGTGGCAACCCCCATAAACTTAAATTCTATCTGGCTACTAACCTGAGTTCTGTTTCTTTTTTTTTTTTTTTTTTGCAGCTGTTTTCAAAACAGTCATACGCAAGAGCACACCATTTGAGCACATTGCCAAAATGTGGATCGGGCCCAAGCTGGTGGTGTTCATCTATGACCCGCGCGATGTTGAGCTGCTCCTCAGCAGTCATGTCTACATTGACAAGGCATCCGAGTACAAGTTCTTCAAGCCCTGGCTCGGTGATGGTCTACTTATCAGCACAGGTGAGTGTGTGCTTGTGTGTGTTTGTGTGTGGGCGTGGAGAGAGCCAGAAAGGAAGCTTTGCCTTTCAGTGGCACTCTATCTCCATCTCGATATTTCGCACTCTCTCTATCTCTCTAGCTCACTCTTTCGACTAACTAGTGCAATTTAAATTGCTTTTATGGAATCATAAATTAATTAAACGATTTGTAAGCCTGACAGTTGGCACAACAACGCCTAACATATGGCGGCTATAAATAAACCGAAACAGAAACCGAATAGAACAGAAAAGAACAGCACAGAACAGTGCATAGATAAGAGTGGAGAATTGCTAAAAGAGGGGTTGTCTCTTTTTTTTCAATTTGTCAGCCTAATCGCCATTTATTCCGCCAACATCATAGCTATCATCTAAGGATAAGCGATCTTATAATACGAACTGAATTTATATTTATATTGCATTCTTAATCTAATTTACAATTTACGAGTATATAGATATTTATCAAATTAAATATTGAAGTGAGTGTTTTTATCGGATGCCCTATTTTTTTTAGATATATTTCGATTCCTTATTAATTTTCAGTCAATAATATATTTCAAACTATGTTTTTATGTCTGTTCCTATTACGAACTTAATTTTACTTAATTAAAGTTAGCTCTTCTATCCGAATATCTCTGTATCGTTCCAATTTTAGTATATGATCTGCCGAAGCAAGAATATCTGGATCCTCTCTACTCTATTATGTTTATTTTTATCACGATATATGTGCGACGTGTTCAAATGCCGATTTGGCTCAAATCCCAACTAATAATACCCATATTTCCATCTAAATGTCATCTATTCTTATATCAATCAGGTCAAAAGTGGCGGGCTCATCGGAAACTGATCGCACCCACATTCCATTTGAATGTCTTAAAGAGTTTCATTGAATTGTTTAACGAGAACTCTCGCAATGTGGTGCGGAAACTGCGTGCGGAGGATGGACGCACATTTGATTGTCATGATTACATGAGTGAGGCAACTGTGGAGATTCTATTGGGTAAGTGATACATGCACATATACATACACACACACAAAATACATAGTCAGTGAAACGGTACTCTCCACTGACCCGCACTCAGAGCACGACAGGCAACGATTTTGTTTCAATTTCAGATTCTAATTCCGATTAATTCTTTTTTGCATGATTTATGTGTGCGTGACTGTGTGTGTTTGTTTGCGTGTCATTAAATGCTAAAAAGTTATATATCACATACATAATAATACATAATACCAGCGAATATACTCATACACACTCAAATATATGTATATATGCTTAGATATATACATATATATGTTGTACATGCGATCTCTACTACTATATGCCACAATTGAGCACAGTCCCATTTTCCCACATACTCGCACAAATCAAAATTTTTGTTTGTTGTCCGTTTGCCTCTTTTGTGTGTAGACAATGAGGTACAAAACAGAGACACAACCCGGGATCCGATTTATTTAAAATACCTAACTAATCCGTATAGTCCGGAATAATGAGCCGCTGCAAACAGATTCACAATACAATTTCGTTGCTTTCACAAGAAGATCTTACTTCCTTTGGCAAAAACTGGATGTGACCTGAGCAATATTTAAAAGATTATTAAGTCATTTGGCATTATTGTGATTTTTGCATCGAATTGATTTAGCAATTGAAATCGAACCGAATTAAACTAGAGCTTGAAATTTGTACAGTACAGAAACAAATTGAGTTAAATGGTAATAGAAATTCGGAAAAGATTACTTTGGATATAATCTGTTTAAATGTAAATTTTAATATATATTTTTATATATTTTATTTTTATTTTGAAATTCTGATTTAGCAAGTTAAAGAAGGGTCAGCTATATTTGTCCTTGCTCCTTGTGCTCTAAAGCAACATGAAATTCACTTGACTTCAAGCCGTATCTGAATGAACCCTCTAACCCTATTTACTTATACAATAATGTCATTATCACATTTGGTTGACCATTAGTTAAGCATGGCCGTAGGCATAACTAACTGTGCCACACAAATGTCTTTCATATATTTAAAGCTAAACACGTTTCAGGCTTATTAAAAACAAAATAAGTGAAACCGCTCGTTTAACTGGATGCCTAATCGTTTGGGGTCCGTGGTCAGTGATCAGTGTCACATTTATGTATGTATGTAGTACATATATGTATGTATATATTTGTCTGTCTGTCGGACCGATTGATTTCTAGGCCATTGCATAATGCAGGCGCTTACCTTCGCCCATAATTGAAATGCTGCCAAAAGCGCGCATCAGACTGCAAAAAATTGCCAGCGCCAAACGAGTCAAACTGCTAGCCAAGTGCAATTAAAACAACGTCGCATTGCCATTAAACATTTAATTAGGAAAATTTGAATGCAACTGCAGTTGTCTGAGTTCCACGTCAAGTGCCCAGACCCAGGCCCGGGGCCCAGGCCTATTCTCAGGTCTCAGCTCCACTGACGCAAACGAGCAATTAGTAATTAAGAGTGAAAATTCAAATGATAAAATAACAACAACATCAACAACAAATTGCTAAAGTGTATAAATCATTTTTTTGAGTTTGCATTATGATAAATAGTATATATATATATATATATATATATAGTAAAAACTGAAACAATAAATGAAATGCCATTTTTGATTATTGTTGACATATTGTATAATCTATATCCATATTGTGTGTGTTTGTGGCCACAACAAGTTTTTCCTGCCAGCTGGCCAGTGGGCCAAAGTCGTGCAATGCAAGTGAAAAACTTGCATTTCCTCGCTTATGCAATGCATTTTCATATATATAGATACGAATCAGAGTCACCTGTTTCAGTTGTAGCGGAAGAAATACCATCAAAAGTTCGTATGCAGTCAAAAAACAAAAACGCTTTGGATTTGTGTTGAATCGCTTTTCATGGAAAGTAATCGCAAATATCAAGAGCTAAGTCTTAAAAAGCTTTCATTTCCGCTTGACAGATATATACAAAAAAAATACAATACTTTTGAAAAGATACTGCATACATTTTATGAGTGAGATATATCAATAATTCCTAAATTAAGCTAGAATTAAATAGAAAACGTGTATTAATATTCAGAATGCCGGTTATTATTACTGATGGGCTTTTGTAATATGCCTGACCTTTTATTTTTTATCGAAGTTATTTTTCAAGCACCACAAGCATTGGTAGAAAACTGGTAAACTGATATGAAAGTTAAATCGAGCTAATCTGTCATACAAATGAACTAAGCATTACTAAATATGCCTATATGTGTATATAGTGTATATGGCATATTATTTGCATATACATATGTTGAATCTAAAGCGAATGCTATTTACGCATTGTATCTATAGTTAGATAAGCGGAGCAGCGTCCGTTGTGTGTTTGTTAAGTTAAATTGGTGCTTGGGTCAGTCGAGTGCATTCCACTTCCAATCCACATTCCTATACATCATTCCCTTACGTTCCTTACAATCCCGTTGCCATTTCAAAACTCCATCTACTGTGCATGCTGCTGGATAATTGGCTGATCGGACCTGCGACTCTATTTGTCGCCGATTTCCCGTCATTCTTTTTACATCTTGTAGAGACCGCAATGGGAGTATCGAAGAAGACACAGGATAAGTCCGGCTTCGAGTATGCAATGGCCGTGATGCGGATGTGCGACATACTCCATGCACGCCATCGGAGCATCTTTCTGCGGAACGAGTTTATCTTCACGCTGACTCGCTACTACAAGGAGCAGGGACGATTGCTGAACATCATTCACGGCCTCACGACCAAGGTCATACGCAGCAAGAAGGCGGCCTTCGAGCAGGGCACCCGCGGCTCTCTCGCACAGAGCGAACTGAAGACGGCCGCATTGGAGCAGGAACAGCGTGAGCAGCAGCAACAGCAGCAGCAACATATGCCAGTTGTCAAGCAGGAGCCGTCTAGTCCTGTCGCCGGCCTCTCCTATGGCCAATCAGCTGGGCTCAAGGACGATCTGGATGTGGAGGACAATGACATAGGCGAGAAGAAACGTTTGGCCTTCCTCGACTTGATGCTGGAGAGTGCACAAAGCGGTGCACTCATCACGGACACCGAAATCAAAGAGCAGGTGGACACGATTATGTTCGAAGGACACGACACGACGGCGGCCGGTTCCTCATTCTTTTTGTCACTTATGGGAATACACCAGGATATACAGGATCGCGTTATCGCCGAACTGGATGGCATCTTTGGTGACTCACAGCGACCGGCTACATTCCAGGATACGCTCGAAATGAAATATCTGGAACGTTGCCTAATGGAAACTCTGCGCATGTTCCCCCCAGTGCCGCTAATTGCACGCGAGCTTCAGGAGGATCTGAACTTGAACTCGGGCCCCTATGTTATACCGCGCGGCGCCACTGTGACTGTGGCCACTATATTGCTGCATCGCAACCCCAAGGTCTACGCTAATCCCAACGTCTTCGATCCAGACAACTTTCTGCCCGAACGCCAGGCGAATCGACATTATTATGCTTTTGTACCCTTCTCCGCAGGACCCCGTAGTTGTGTGGGTGAGTATTAATGCTGGATGCTGTTTTTATTTTCCGTGGACTGCTAAAAAGTTGATTTAACAATTTTTGATCAAAAATATCATTCACTTAGAATAGTCAATAGTAATACAAAATAAAAAATATACCAGTTGACTTCTATCAAAATGTTTTGATATTGTGCATACTTCTCAGTTTATTATTTTGATTTTTACTAAAAAAAAAACTCCGTCCGTAATAATAAATTTAAATCGCTCAAAAATAAAAATTAAAGTCTGATAATGAATTTTCCAAAGAAAATGATTGGAAACGGTTACCACGCCAAAGAGAATTAACAAAAATATGTATATATATATATATCTTCAAACCAATCACAGCAAAATAATTATTATTTTCAAGATTTATTTTTGTTAATCAATGTGCAAAATAATCGATATTGTGCGACCACTTTCTCAAAATTAACAATTAATAATTAATATAATGTTTTTAATATTGTTTAATAATTTATATGTGTATATCCATCAAAAGTTAACCAAGGCAAACATTATTTTTAATTTTAATTATATTCAAAGCAGTCAGAAACAAAAAAAAAAATAATCATTATTTTTAAAATTTAATTTTTGTCACAAGAAATAATATTATAACTTGTGGGTTTAGATAAAAGTAAAAACTAATCATTATTATGTGAGCAAATAGCTACATTTAACTAATAATTATTAAAATGCGATTTTTTGTATAAGTTAATAATTATGGTCTTGGGGGTTTCTTGTATTGACCGATCTGATTTCACCATAGGTCGCAAGTATGCAATGTTGAAGCTAAAGATCCTTTTGTCGACCATAATGCGTAACTATCGTGTCTACTCGGACCTCAGCGAGTCGGATTTCAGGCTGCAGGCGGACATCATACTAAAGAGGGAGGAGGGCTTCCGCGTGCGCCTCCAGCCGCGACAGGCGGGAAAGGCGACAACAACCGCCAGCACGGCAGCATCATAAGCTTATGCACACATCTTCTTTCTTCGCAAGTGATAGTCCCGGTCTATAAAGTAATACCACATATACATAATAATACAACAAACCAAACAAAACAGAAAGCCCACATCAACACACTACTCTAATTTGATAATTATGTATTTATCGTAGCAATTTTTAAGCGCTGCATTTAACACTTAACACCAAACCAGACACAGACACTCAAACAACACCACCAACAGCAAATATTAATTATTTTCTTTTTTTTTTGTGTATTTAATTATTAGATGTATAATGTTTTGACAATATATTTGGTGTAATATTTTAAATTGCAGTGCTGTGCTTTAATTCTTTTTCTACAGACTAAAGTTTAAATGACAAAGTTGCCTTCAATGTTTCTTTTCCGATCTTGATGATACTTTATAGGATCGGATATGCTTTCTTCTGCCTGATTCATACATATGCACATATTTATTCATAGGCTATACAAATTACACCTTTTACCCTTAATATAAAAACTGAAAATCAATTACCAATTGTTTTACAAAGAAACTCGCCGATAGTATCTCACCAAAATTATACAAGCCTAACACTCGACCATATGTACATGTACATACAATTTGTTGTGCTTACTGACAGATTGGTTTTACTTATCTTAGAAAATTTACCCTCAAACAAATTATTAATTCAAAGAAGACATTGCAAAAAAGTCGCTTACTCAACATCTGCTCTGCATTATCGCTCAGTCAAGAGTTCGAAAAATTTCAAAATTTCCTGCCACCGACGGGTCAACCCAATGGGCTACACGACCCCAACAGGAGAAATGTCTACTGTTCGACGGTTACGTACCTCCAGCAAGGACTTGCTCCTGACGGGGTTCTCAATAAGGCTAAGGAGCCGATGGAAACAACTGCGGCACCAGCCCACAAGAGACCCAGCAGCACTCTGAAGCCACCGGTGGACAGGATGTGCCCGGCGGGAGTGTTGTTCGCGGCCAAGTGGGGATGAGTTTCTCGGCAAAGTAAGTCTGTAAGGCCTGGGTATACGCCCGAGAACGTCACGTGCAGCGGCCATGAGGCCTAGCTCTCCAGCACGCACCGAACATTGCCCAACTTACGCAATGACGGCTAACAATTGAAGGTGGCCGTGTGCCTGCAGAATTCCCCCAGATAAAGCTCGGCCACGAAGACTTGTCTGTTTTCGTGGAGGCCATCGAAGACGAGTTCATTGCGTCTGGGTGGACATTCATTTCCGGGTTGGCTCCGGTAATAGAGTACTCCGATTAAGGCTCAGCGGATTGGCTGAGGACCGTAGTATCGCGGCTACAACCGTGGAATGGCATGCCCCTCGATTGTAAGGTGGTAGACGATATACCGTCGTCCCACTGTAATTCAATATTCGGTCCACTGAATGGTTGTTGGCTCTGCGGAGGAAAAGGTAATTTGTAGGAGGAATGAGGGTGAGGGAGCTTTCCTAGTTATCGGGACAGATAGATAGAAATATCTAGGAAAGTTGTAGTAGAGACAGGGCACCTGGTCTTCTTTTGGTAAGAGTCCATTCCCGTAAGTGGCCTGAGGAAGAAGTTTCGGGTAAAAGCACAACCCACCCCAACAGAGAAGGAGGCAACAGAAAAACCGCCTCCCGTCGACGGACCGAGCAGTTCGGTCTGACGACTGGGCATGTGCTAAGTCAGCAGTCACACAAGAGAGGTTAAAATAAGCAATTGATACCTACCAGCCCCATGAATCTCCCGTTTTGATCGAAATATCACCTGTTTTCCTTCAAGTGGTTCAGGACAGACTCCTGTCCCCTAATTCCTAAGGCAGGGAAGTGCATTTAACGCAGCATGCAATCAGAGCAGGCAGAGGAGTTATTTTGCGGTCGCCATACAAGCGGCTGCACTACATAAGAAAACTATGTATTTAGGCATAAGAATTTTAAGTGAACGTCTTTTCATATTGATCACACATTAATCGTGTCTCAAACAGTTATTATAAAGCAACACAAATTTGAGGACATAGTTCAATTTGGGCTGAAAATAACGAATGACTGAAGAAACAAGTTACAGAGAATGAGCTAAATATGGAGTTCAGGGAGTAACAAGTAGGCAGGCGAAATTCAACGGAGTCACATTTTACAGTAGATAAAACTTTGGCACCCATGTACAAATACGATATAACTATACCTAATGGTAGTTAGACCCATGCTAACTTATAGAGTGATAGCATGGAGTAATATGGCGCTGGAGATTACTTTGCAAGGACAGCTGCAAAAGTTGCAGAGAATGGCCTGCCAACTTCTATCAGATGAACTTACCTAGCGATGAAATGGCATGGGAATGGATGACAGTAGATGAAGCCCACCCCATAAAATTAAAAAAAATTAAAGCAGGTAATAATAATGGGGAAGAATAGGCTTAGGATACTCACCGGTCTATTGACAGTACATTGTAAACTTAGACATCACCTATTAAGCTGGGGTTTCTTTTATGTCACCTTAACTAGGAAAAGATGTAGTTACCTAGGGATGCTCCAAATATATAGAAACCCTCAACGCAACAAAGGTTCTATCATTCGTGCATGAGCTGGGATTGATGAAGGAGCTATAGGCTCAGAAGGGGGCACAATAAATCTAGCAGGTCGCAGTGCATATATCCCAACAATAATAATAATTATAATAATAATAGTGATTTTTATTTTCTGCAGAAAAATAAAAAATTCAAATATGATGTTCAAGTGAGTATTGAACATATACAATGAACGTATTAGTAGTCTATCGGAAAGATAGAATCTGAAATAGAATATCACATGAAGAAAAGGCAAAAAATATTCAGAAGCCATCTAACTCAAGTGAACAATTAACGTTTCTTAACTTGCCTATCATTGGCAGAAGGACAATCTGCTGGTTATCCTGGCAGTCAAAGAATGTAAGGGCCGTAAGCCAAATTATCGGAGA
The DNA here is from genome assembly GCA_035044025.1 of Drosophila paracracens. Taxonomy (NCBI): domain Eukaryota; kingdom Metazoa; phylum Arthropoda; class Insecta; order Diptera; family Drosophilidae; genus Drosophila; species Drosophila paracracens. The sequence continues at coordinate 539,674 of JAWNMN010000897.1, forward strand.
TTGGTATTCAGGCAAAACCTCACAACGATTACTATATGTAGTTTGCATACAAGGGAAAATTAAATTTTTAAAAAGCCAAAGCCACTGTAAGCCGTTATTGAGAAATGGGATACGATAGAAGTTAATTAGTCGAATAAACTTTATTATCTTGAGTGCATCTGTATATATATGAAGTTTGTTTAAAAGAAATCAGTCACAACTATACATTGTTTAAATAATTTAATAATAAATAACGACCTTCACAACACTACACCCTACATGCACACACACAACAAAATGGAACAGTTGGCCGGCCTGGTGTATATGGCCACGACGTACCCGCCCTTCCTGCGATGAACCCATGGGTTTTGTTGGTCCATCGCCCAATTATGGAATTGGCGATTAAACTACTCCATACTTCCGAAGATTCTCCCCTCGAAACGAATCTACTCTCGCTTCATATTCTTACTATATTATGTGCATTATTAACTTAACTCTATTGCTTAATTCCAACAAAAATTTGCCTATATTAATAGGTCTTCATTATCGACATATAATGTGTCACTTAACCCAAATACAAAAAAATATATATAAAAAAATATGAGAAAACAAAAAAATATATATCAGAAAAAAAAAAAATACAACCAAAAAGAAACAACAAAAAAAAGAAATCAACAAAAAAAATCCACACTTTTTTTTTATCCGAGCTCCATTGCGCGTCTGCTGCATCTGGCATGCCTATACGCCTGCGCTTAAACCACTTGGGAATTATAAGCCGCCGCAAGACAAAACTTACGCCCAGCATGCCGACAGGTTTCTGCTTGAACGGCTTGGGAATTGCAAGGGCCGTAGACAAATTTGTGGCGGTATCCGATTGGCGCTATCGATACCTTGTCTACGAATGCGACACCTTTACCCTTATAAATATTAATTAAATTACAGGTCGAGCTGATTGCACGCTTCCCGCTTATCGATAATCATCGTTGGACAAGTCAATGTGCAAAACGTCTGGCAACGCCGGCACAGCTGTAATGAAAGTGACACGACGACAGCCGAAACGTTGACATTTTGACTGATTTACTTTGTTTAACTGTTAATTCGAGTCGTCTGTTGCTGCCATGTCCGCTGCCATTGACGAACTGCAGGCCATCATTGCCGAGCTGAAGTCGGAGCTCCAGGAGCAGAAGGCGACGGCGCGTAGTGCGCGCGAGCGTATTGAACGCATGTCCTCCGAGGTCGTCGATTCCAATCCATACAGCCGCCTAATGGCCCTGCAGCGCATGAACATTGTTAAGGACTACGAGCGCATACGCGACAAGGCGGTGGCTATTGTGGGCGTTGGTGGCGTCGGCAGTGTCACCGCCGACATGTTGACGCGGTCAGTGGACAGAAGATGAAAAAGAGTGTATTTCTTTTGGTTGTTTAATCTGGACACTTTTGCTTTTTTTGTTTGCAGCTGTGGCATTGGCAAGCTAATACTGTTCGACTACGATAAGGTTGAGCTGGCCAATATGAACCGATTGTTCTTCACACCCGACCAGGCGGGCCTGTCCAAAGTGGAGGCAGCGGCGCGCACATTGAACGTCATCAATCCCGATGTGCGCATAGAGACACATAACTACAACATTACAACAGTGGATAACTTCGATCAATTCCTGAGCACGATCTCTGCGAGCGGTATTGTGGTTGGCCAGCCCGTCGATCTGGTGCTCAGCTGCGTGGACAACTTTGAGGCACGCATGGCGATCAATGCCGCCTGCAATGAGAAAAATATGAACTGGTTTGAATCCGGCGTCTCGGAGAATGCCGTTTCCGGCCACATACAGTTCATACGCCCCGGTGATACGGCATGTTTTGCCTGCGCCCCGCCCCTAGTTGTCGCCGAGAACATTGACGAGCGGACGCTAAAGCGTGAGGGAGTCTGCGCCGCCTCTTTGCCCACAACGATGGGCATTACGGCTGGCCTTCTTGTTCAGAATGCGCTCAAGTATTTGCTGAACTTTGGCGAGGTGTCTGACTATTTGGGATACAATGCGCTAAACGATTTCTTTCCCAAGATGACCCTCAGGCCGAACACGCAGTGCGATGATCGCAATTGTTTGGTGCGCCAAAAAGAGTTCCATGTGCGTCCGAAGCCAGTCAAGGAGCTGGTGAAGGTGGAGGAGTCCGATGAACCGCTGCATGCCTGCAACGATTGGGGCATTGAGCTAGTTGTGGATGATGTGCCGGCCGAGCAACAAGTGTCCTCGGAAAATACAAATGTCGCCATCGGTTTGCGTCTGGCGTATGAGGCGCCGGAAAAGTCTGAGAAATCAGAAACGACGGCTGCTGCTGGTGATGGAGTGCCGGAGGCGAGTCTGGAAGAACTGATGGCGCAAATGAAGTCGATGTAAACAGCTGAAAACAACTTCATACACTGTTACTTATAATTATATATTAACAATTTTCTTTTAAAACGATAAGACCGTTCTTTGTTTTTAATTATCTATCGATAACAAATGTTATCTAGGAAGCGTTAACAGTAGCATACGTGGGACAAATTTACAAAACCTGCATCAAAATCGTAATCAAACATGTAATTTCTTACTTGTTTTTTTTAATACTCCACACATATATGTTTTCACTCCTTAAATATATTATTAAAAATAAATTTGTTTTTGTGTTTTATTTGAATTTATCGATTTGGGTAGGAGCAAATAAATTCTACTAAGTGGCAACCACATCAGACCGCAATACCCCAAAAATAGACTTCTTTTGACTCTGTGGTCACACTGTACATTACAGTAGTACGAATTATCTGTCGCGTTGTCAAAAACAAGAGTTTAAGATTTTCTCCAATTTCACCGCTAGCCAAATCGACTGTAACGAGTAGCAATAATGTCTAAAAAAGAGGATAAATCACAGCCCGCTGATGAGGTAGCTAATACAAAGAACTGAGCCGGCTCGAAGTCGCCGGTTTCCACTTGTTTTTTTTTTTTGTTACACGTCAGTCTGCATCGTATTTAATGTGTAAAATCAATTATTGCAATCCACAGCTGGTCAAGGTAAATAAATGGGATGGATCAGCGGTGAAGCATGCACTGGATGATGCAGTGAAGACCTGTATGCTGGGCGATCGTCCTCAACTGAAGGAGCAATTTGGATTGGTAAACACCCGCCTGCTGCTCTGTGCCTTGGCCGTCGGTGTCGCCATTATGGCGCACGCCTGGGACTTCACCCATCCATTTCCGCAGTCACGACCAGTGCTGTTGTTCAGTGTGCTGGCCTATTTCGCCCTCATGGGCGTGCTCACGCTACACACAACGTTCCGCGAGAAGGGCACCTTTGCTGTTGCCGTGCAGAAGGAGGCCGTTGGCGGTAAGACGAATCGCACCTGGGAGGCCAGTTCGGACATGAAGAAGTACGATGACAAATACATGCTCACCCTCTGTGTCAGGGATGGGCGGGGACAGCGCGAGCAGACCAGCATAAAGTCCTGTGCCGCCTTCATCGATTGCAATGGCATCATTTTGGATCATCTGGTGGCCAACGAGGTCAATCGTTTGTACAACTCGCTGGCTGCCGAAAAGAAGAACAAATAACTGGAGCAACAATAGGCAGCAGCCGCACCAGCAATCGCTGGTTGCTTAAGCAGTTTTACTTGCGCTTTCCATCTTAATTTTTTTTTTTTTTTGCCTTATTAAATTTGTCTCATTAAATTAATTCGCCAATCTTTAAATATGTAACTCCTATATGGGCACGAAAGTATTTTATTATGGTCGTTTTGTCAGGATCATGTGCCAACGAAACTAGTTTCGTGCCGACACAATCGAAGTTGGCGAGAGAGAATTACTTCTTTGGGACTTATTTCTTGTCAATATATTTGTTTTGGATTTATTATTATTTAGAGAGCCTGGGAGAAACGAGTAGGGCCACAGCATGCAGCTCATTTAGGCATTTGAGTAATCAAATCCCAAGCCCCACTTTCTGCCACCACAAAGATTTAAAATTCTGGTATTATTGAAAATAAACAAATAAATACGCGGCAGCCACGGAACACGTAAGAAATGCGAGAGATTGTGACTCTGCAGATTGGCGGAGCTGGCAATGCCATTGGTGATGCGGTAAGTAGCTGACCACACACAGAGAGTGAGAGAGAGAATGCGAAAGATAGAGAGCTCTATGCGTGACATCTGATTTTTAGAAATCAGCGAAAATCAATCAGGCATATATTATTAGGCAGTATATGTAACAGAGAACAGCAACGGTGTATATACGTATATATATAATACGTATCCTATACAAATTAAATAAAATTGTAAATTTACTACACTTACGTAAATGTTTTGTCTGCACCATTTGCGATCTCTGATTTGGTTTCTCTGGTTATTTGCAGTTCTGGCATCTGATATCGCACGAGCATGGCGTGGATTATGGATCGGGTCGATTCGGCGGCACTAGTCCGCTGCAGCTGGAACGGATCAGTGTGTTTTTTAATGCGACGGTCAGCAAGCGTTTCTATGCGCGCACCATCATCATTGACACGGAGGCCAGCACCATACAGCGTCTGAGTTCGAGCAGTCATCTATATCGGCCGGAGAACTTTGTGGCTGGCTCGGAGAGTTCGGGCAATAACTATGCTCGTGGCTATCATACGGATGGCGCCGCAATTCTCGATCAAGTGCTGGAGAGTACACGACGCGAGGTGGAATCTTTGGATTCACTGCAGGGATTTCAGTTACTGCACTCAATTGGTGGCGGCACTGGTTCGGGTCTGACGTCACGTATCATGGAGGCACTTGTCGATCAGTATCCGGATAATTTGCTATGCAACTATGTGACCATACCATCCCCGAATCTATCACAAGCCAGTGTGGAGCCATACAATGCACTGCTCAGCATACCGGCGCTGGTGAACAACTCGCATCTGACCTTTTGCCTGGACAATGAGGCACTGTTTCAGATCTGCAATCGTAATCTGAAGATTCAAATGTCTGGCTATAAGCACATCAATCACATTGTCGCCCTTACAATGTCCGGCCTAACGACCTGCCTGCGTTTCCCCGGCCAATTGAATGCCGGTCTGCGCAAGATCTATGTGAATATGGTGCCCTTTCCCCACCTACATTTCCTCATACCGGGCTTTGCGCCGCTGGTTACGTGCGAGGAGCAACAATTTAGCAAGGGCACCGTCGCTGAGCTGGTGCAACAGATCTTCTCCAGCAACAATCTGCTGTGTGCCATCGATTTGCGCAAGGGCAAACTGCTAACGGCTGCCGGCATCTTTCGTGGACGGATGTCACCGCGCGAGGTCGACCAACTGATGACGGGCGTGCGCAACAAGAATCTGGACAACTTTGTCGACTGGATACCGAATAACATAAAGACAGCCATCTGTGATATTCCGCCACGTGGCCTGAATATGTCCGCTACATTCATTGGCAATACGACATCGATACAGACGTTGTTCATGCGACTGCTGGATTTGTCCAGCATCATGTTGCGCCGCAAAGCCCATCTCCACTGGTACACCGGCGAGGGCATGGAGGAGCAGGAGTTTATCGCCGCCCAGGATGAGCTGCTGGCCATAATCGATGAATATCGGACCAGTAGCCGTGACGATGGCGATACCAGAGACTCCGGCAAGCGGGACAGCGATGATGAGGCATCGTCACGAACGGGACCAAAATGCCAATATTGCACCAATTGAAACTCCGGGATTGCACTCGCGAATGCTTCTGTCAAATAAAATGTGTCTATTTTCAATGATCTGTCGCTTAGGTCAAATGTCCGATCTGCTAAACTTAAAAGACTGCCAAGCAATTCCCATCTCCATACACGTACAAATTTCAATTCCAATTACAATCGCAATAGCAGTGCGACATTTTGTCAATGATGCAGTGAATCAGCTATTTATAGCCGAGCTAAGTTCATTTTGGCGTTTTGAGTTCAGCGCACTGGCCACGTGCATATTGAGAGGAGGAAACCCCTTATACCGACACCGAAACCGATACCCATCAGCAAGTTTGCAGCAAATAGAGGTTAATCAGTCTGAAGGCGACTTCTCAGCAGCTCATCATTACTAGCTACATTCAATTTCGCATGTATTCTTGTATGGCAAGTAGCACCATTTCTGCATATCATTTGGAATATCTGTAATAATAAAGTCACTCTCGACTCCACATTCTCTTTGACATTCTCCACTCAAGATCGTAAGAGTAAGAAAACTAATATTCGCAATTTTAAGCTCTTATGAATTGCTCATGTATACTTGAACGCAATTGGATGCTGGATCCTTCTTCATCGAGCCTTGTCTCATCTTGCCTAGAGATCCTTTTGGATCACCTTTTAGTCAAAAGGATGCTTTGGTTAATAAAAAGGCCATGATATGATATAAGAATCAAGAGATTTCAAATGATTTTCATATACAACTTGAGTCCACATTTAATTGGTTTTAGGTGTTTTCCAGTTCTACGATTCGGAAAAGAATACATAGCCGATAACTCCAGCTTCTGGGTGCACTGCCAAGGCTGGAGCAGTCCACCAAAACTTTTCTCACCAGCCATTCAATCAATTATATATGTATTAATGGACTAAGCAACACTGTTATTGAGGTGGAAATATAATTTCGTGTCTTTAACCCTGCTATATAAAATCTATACTGGAGACTTTACGCAGTTATTTGGTATTTTTTCGTCTGGTTCATTGCCACATATGATCGTCGGTAAGAACTCCTGATTGTCCATCGTGAATAACCTATATCGGCCCCTGTGTTGTCTGATGTTTCTCGTTGTCACACTAATAAACTTCAATAAAACTGATTTTAAATCTAATTTGGAACCATTTCACCAATGGCCTGAAAAAGAAGAGCATATATTAAAATGATATTAATTAATTAGTTAGATAAATCATAGCTTTATGTAGCCTTAAGTATTAAAATAATTAACCAGTTGTGTTTTGAAAAAAAATTTTATAAATTGAGTTTTTAAGTTAAGTTGAAGAGGCGCAGAAACCTGAACTCTGTACTAAGTAATAAATATTTGTCTTTAAATGTATATACATTCAAAATTCATTTAATTTTTAAGATTTGCCATCTTAGCTTTTATTGTATTGTTTTGCTCCGATTATAATAAACAAGTATTTAAGAAAAATTCATCAAAAGTTAATAAAATTGATAACAAATAAATTCAGTTTTTTATTAATTCCTTGATGATATCTGCTTTAAAAAAAAATGATGCTGTGAAAATGCTCAGCTTGTATTATATAGTATCATCGGCCGGCTCTGGGCAGAGCTGCAAAGCAAATTGCGCGCCTATTAATAAAAATGCATAAATATATAAAGCAAATGAGACTAATGTGCACCGGCGGCTGATGCCGAATTCTGAATGCTAATGTTAATGCTGTTTCTGTTTCTGTGACTGCAAAGTTTTTTGCACTTGGTTTTTTGGCTATTTTCGTGCGCATTCCTGAAATACCGGCACCGCCGGTTTTTGTTCCCGTTCTCCCCGTTGAGCCCGGCAATGAGCGTCGAGTGATTAAATTATACACTCGGCTGGTGACACACCAAGAGATCGGGGGGGGGCAAGTGTGGCGAAGGCTGCTGCTCATGAAAATGCAGCACAAGTGGAGCACGCACACACACACGCGCATATAGCATATATGTAAATATAAACATAATGCAAATGCAAATGTCTAAATTAAGAATTTATAGGCGGCGCCAAAGCACTAAAGGGGCCGGCTGCTATGTTTAGGCCGTTGCCAAACGCCCATTGCGTGTCAAGACTCCGTCAAGTGTGCAGCGCCGTGATCGCTTCATTTTCCAATTTTCTTTTGCCGTAATTTCTTGCTTCAAATTTTCAAGCCGAAACCACGGCCGCGCGCATCAAAACGCAGTGTTGCTATTGCCAAATTCGAGCGGACAAAATTACAACAGGTTGGCACGCATGCGTTCCAACTTTTTCAATCTATCGTTATTGCAACGTCAGCTGTTCGTGTTAGCTAATATGAATAGCGTAATTTTATGTTTAACAGTTGCTTAAGTTTGTGCGAATTGGATTTAATTAACATTTAAATTAAATAATGAATAACGGATTTCATATGCGTTAAACATTGCAAAAATTATTGTTCTCTTTTTTCTATTTTTGTATGTGGTAAAACTCTTTTTTACTTTTTTACAATCGCTAACAGTTTAATAGTTTTATAAATCGATGTATTGCTGTGGCATAACAGCGTCTTAACAGCTGCTAACAGACCATTGTTATCGATAAGACGCGCCATTCCAACCAATTTGTCATCGATAATTTAGAAGCAAAAACAAAGCCGAACGAGGCGGACGTGTTGTAATTCGTTGTCGCCTGGTGTATGTGTGCTGGGTTTGTTATTTTTTTTGTTTTTGCTACCGCGTCGTTTACGAGCTGACTACCGCTTACCACGAGTGTGTTTGTTTGTATGTGTGTGTGTGTCCGTGTATATGTGTCGTACTAACAAGTACAAATTCAAATCATACAAGTCGAATGCATGCTGCACCAACTTTTTTTTTTCTGCCAGCTTTAAGAGTTGAAATAAATTTAAATATTTAAACAAAAATAAAAAGCAATCTGCGTAAGCAGTAAATTTATTTATTTGGTTTTTTTGTTTCTCTTTTTTTTGTGTGTTTTTAAGTGCAAAGTTGGCCACACACACACACACATGCAAACAAAGCCGAAGTTGGGCAGAACACAACAAAGAGCGACGGCATACACCAACACAAGCAGCATTGAGCATATACATACACAGATACAGGCACAGATTCAGATAGAGCGGCAGCATTGACAAATTAACGTGAAATGAGTTGTGTGTAATTGTGTGAAATTTTTGTGCGTGTGCCGCGTGTTCATTTCAAATTTAAATGCTCTCAACAAAACAATTACAAAAACAGTAAACAAAAAAATATTAATAATCAAAAAGTACAAACTGCGAAAAAGAAAACAGCCAAGAAATTTCCGTGACTGATTGTTGTTTTTGTTGTTGTTGCTGCATTGTTTAGCAGCATCCCTATTGCTATCACGTTCCAACTCACAGGCTGTTGCATTGGCCGACGTCGGCAGCGGAGCTCAAAAGGGCTCTCGAATTTCTCGGCTGCTGCTGCTATTATACTGCAGTCAGTGTGACCAAAGCTTTGCAAAAGGCGCGCGCGCTGCTGTTGTTGTCATTGTTTAGTTCTCTTCCTCTTTGTTATGCTTGCCAAATATATCTTTTTTTGTTTTTTTTTTAATCTCATTGTTGTTCCTTGTATGTGCCACAGTTTTAATTTCGCGCCGCCGTCTCAACGCAACCGAAATACCTTGCCCCTTAAATCAAAAAACATAGTTAAACTAAAATAAAAATAAAAGCCCACGACAAAACTGAAGACAAAAACCTAAAAAAAAAACAATATAATAAAAACTGCGAGCGAGAGAGAGAGAGAGAGGCAGCTGCAGCAGCCTTAACATGTTTACCGAGGAGGGCATATTTACCATAGGCGATGGCCTGCTGGACGTTGATGCCGAGCGCTTGAAGGGATTACTGGTGTCGCATGACATCAACGAGATCTACGAGGTGGAACAGACGCCGTTTGCCAGGTGAGTGAGTGAGAAACCGAAACCGGAGCACAAAACGTGTTTTCTTCTTTGACGACGACTGCCTCGAAAAGTTGCCAAAAAAATAAAAAATAAATAAAAGCGAAAACTGCGACGGCGACTGCGTCTGCAACTTGTCCGAGCTGTGAGCACAAAAATGCTTAAAGAAAGTCAGTCAGCAGTTGTGTTTGTATTTTCATCTTTTTTTCTCCTTTTTCATGGTTGGAAACTGAAATCTTCTGCGCAGGCGCAGCAGCAGCGAGTCGAAAAAAACTTGTTTTTATTTTTAAGTGCACAGTCTGGCAGCTCTGTGTGTGTGTATATGTGTGCGTGTGTGTGTATATATGTGTGCGTGTGTGTGTGTGAGTGAGGTAGAAGCTCGGGGCATACTCTCTTGCGTAGATTGTTGTTGTACATAGTTGTTGCTTTCTTTTGCCTGCCCTTATATCAACAACATAACAAAGCAGCTGTTCCCGTTTGCCGCCGTCAACTGACCCTCGACTTCATTTTGCATTAAATTCGCCTTCGCCTTGCATTTTACCAATGGTCTTGCTCGCTCGCATTGCTGCATTGTTGTTGCCTTTGCGCTGCCCTTAGTCGGCCTACCTTTTCTGCTAGATTTGCATTATTGCTTGTATGTTTTTTTATATTTTTATTTTTTTCCTTCATTATAATTTATTTTGCATTTATTATGCCTCTTCCGTCCAGTTCGCTCATTAGTTTTTATCTATACTCTCCAACCCCTGCCCCTCATAAACTTAAATTTCCATAAATATTTTTGCCTCTCTTCTGCATTTATTTAGCTGTGCTTCCGCAGCGCAGCTTCCTTATTGCTGCTCCATCTGGCCCTTTCTCTCTCCAACTATCCTGGCAGCTGTAAGTTAGGCGGGAGACGGAAAGAGAGAAATAGACAGAGAGAGAGAGATAAGGCTAAAGGTGCTAGATTACCACTTCCATGTCCATGTCATCTCTTCTCCTTATTCTTTTTTTGTTCTTTACAACTGCTTTGCACAGTGCAGAAACAGCTGGAAAAACTGTCGAAGAAGGAACTCAAGTTAACTTTTTCTCACTGACTGTGAAGGTCGATCGATTCGTTTTGCCTCGTTTCGTTGCAAGTTGCAAGCTGCAAAACGCAAGCTGCAAATCCAACTTTGCATAAAACTGCCCATAATGTTCCCAGCGAACTTTGAAATACCCTGTTGCCTCTAAAATATATTCTTGCCTACCAAGACGAGTAGCCAAATGGTAGCATTATTTATGTCTGTAACATACGTTTGCATAAATTCATGATACCCATTCTTTTTTTTTTAACAGTTTTGTTTATATAGAAATATAAACAGTCATCTGTGTTTATCGGCAGCTCGTGCGGCTTTTATAGCTGTACTGATAAACACACAAATAACAATTTAATCAGCTATCGATGAGTTGATTTCATAAGCGAAACACGAAATGTGAACAGCGAATTGAGCACACAAATATATACAAAACTACATGCACACACACACACACACACACACACACACACACACACACGCATATCACAATGTTTTTTTGTAACACTGAACTCAACTCGACTGGAAGTCTTATCATTTCGTTCCGATTACCTTCCAAAATAGTAAAAACACAGGTGCAAATAGAAATACAAAATCTATGGATATGGCACAGTGACCGTTAAGTAATTAGAAGCTATTTACCAATTTAAATATCCTTTTATTATCATCCAGTGTTTGAAATTAACATTGTTTGCAAGTTTCAAATTTAATTAAAAATTCAAATATTGTTTTGGCTAAAAGTATAATTTTGAACATTGACTAGTCGACAGGCGATTTGGATTTTGTTTTTGAAACAGTTGTGTCACACTAAGTATTTAATATTTGTTAATTACATTAAACAGCTGCGAGTAAATTGCTGATTGCTCATTGCTACTAGCAATTGCATAAATTACACATACACACACACATAAATGTGTGCATATGTATGTATATTATTATGCATATTACAAGAACCGTTAATAATCGGACAACGCATTCGATAACTGGAAAATCAGCAACTGATAATAATAAACAGACAAGCCAAGTCACTGTCAACAGTAACTATGTAGGACAATTTTCCTTCTGCTTACACACACACAAAAACTTATATAATTTCATTTGCATTTAATTTCGCCTCTTTATCAATGTTCTGCCCAACGGTAATCAAGTTCTTTTGACGGTTTTTCGTTCTTTTATATATTTTTTTTTCTGCACTGCAACCTGTTGTTGGCTTTGTTTTCATTTGTGCTCACGATTCTTTTGCATAATTTTGACATTTTTGTGTTGTTGCTTAAAAAAAATAAATAGTTAAAATTAACGAACAAAAAAGAAATATTCATTTGGGCATCGATTGCTTTTGCGGAAACGTCGCGTTTATTAGGTTCGTTTTTTTTCTTCTGTTTTTGGTCTCCAACCTATGGGCCAACTTACTGTGCCACTTTTTATCGTACTTTTTGTTGTTGCAGATAAGCACAAGAGAGAAGGTTTTTTTCTATTCATTCTTTTATGCTTTGCATTCAGCGAACTTATATTAGCCAAGTTTGCGTTCAAGTTTTACCTTAAACTTTTTACGGCGAAACGGCCAAATGGATCATAAATGGCACAGATAAAGAATATGCAGTTTGCGCGATTACCGAATAATGACGACAGCGAATAATGAAGACAACGAAGTAGCAACAGAAGAAGGAGAACATGATGATAAGAATAATGATATATATATATACATATATATATATTTATATGTGTGTATATGTATATATTAACGACAATGCGAATGCGGCTATGAATACGATAATAAATGCGACAGTAGCTCTTTTAGAGCGATAGTTAAAAGCGGAAAGGTTTTTTTGTTGGGCAGAGTTGCGAAAACAAAAGATTAACCGACTGATTTGTGGCATGATCTATTCATGTTTGTATGCCAACATCAACAGTTAACATGAAAATGCCTAATACGCCACTTGGTATGAAATCGAATGTGTGTGTGTGCGATGGAAATATTTGCTAGGTCACTAGATTTATGAACAACTATAGCTTTACTACTTACTTTGTAAGCAAACTCGTCAACAACGATATAATCGTACTGATTACAATATTCAACAAAACAATAAATTATCCGTAGAAATTGATAAAGAAGAATATGAGTCGAAATATTGACTATTAATTCTCGAAAATTAATCTAAACATTTCATTAGCAAGCTTTTCTTTTATTTATTTTTGACTTACTATAGAAAAAGTTTAAAAATAATAAATCTTAAAACTTCCAAAATAAATGATATTAAATAAATAATTAAATATTAAATTAAAATGTAAACAATGGAGAACGGGTGTGGCTGATTGCGAAATACTTTGATATCTCAACTAATACCAGCTGATAACAGGTAGCAATGAACATGGTGGGTGTAGCTAGGATATATCGACCGTCCAAGTTTGCCTTGCCAATTCCGGTAGATATGCGGTTTTGTGACTTTTGAGGAATGCGGTGGGCGTGGCCTAAAAAAAATGTTGGAAGAGTTTCCTAGTAACCTTCCTTCCAAGCTTGGTAACTGTATCTCTGAAATTACGGAAAATATGGGCTTTTGGAAAGGTTGAGGGCAGGAGTGGGAGTGGCTAAATTTTTTTAGAAAAGGTTCCAAGTAATATTCCTTCCAAGTTTGGCAACTGTAGCTCTTAAATTAAATATAAGCTTTTAAAAATGTTGGGGGCGGGATTGGGCATTGCCCAAAAAAATGTTGGAAGACGATCGTAGTGATCTACATTCCAAGTTTCCTAATTATAGGTCTTAAATTGCGGGAGATATTGGCTTTGTCGTTTTTCTGTGTAAGATTGGGAGTGATCCAAATTTTTTAAAAATTTATTTTTGAAGGGAGTTACTAGCAACATAGGTGTCAAATTCGGTGACTCTAGCTTTCAAATTGTGTGAGATATACTCTGCGAAATTCGATTAAAGGCGCATGATTTTTTCCGTATAAAAATTAAAATAAAATTTTAAAAATTTTATTTTGTTCCACCTAAGTTAGTTATTTTAAATACACGTCAAATAAAAAAGGAAATAAATTTCTAACATTAACATAACATTTTTGATAAATTTGGTTGTTTTTAAAGAGAGTTTAAGGTGCGAAATTCGATTAAAGCCAGTGCTAATAAAACTTATGTAATATATAGAAATGACACGAAAATAACATATTAATAATGTGTTCAGCCTCTAGATTTGTTTATAACTAAACGAATTCGATTGGAATTGATTCAACAACTTTTTTAAACTCAGATAGTGGGATTTTGGACCATTCCTTAATGACAGCCTTCGTAGCTGCTCAACTGTCTCAAACTGTCGATTACCCACTTAAACTCGACGGAACAGGTACCCCCGCGTATTCTCTATGGGACTCTGGTCGGGTGATTTTGCTGGTCACTCGAAAACCATAAAATCCTTATTCCGAAACCACTCACGACAGACTCGTGACACATGTATTAGAGCTTTATCCCCAAAACTTCGTCCAAGAGATTTCTACAAACCTCCGATCTAATACTGCCAGAAATTTGTTAAATCAGGGTCTTGTGATGACAGAATGCAGCCCAGATCATGGGTGAACCGCCGCCACATGTTCGCGTAGGAAAATATCTCTCAGACTTATAATAAATCATGCCAGAAATAATTTAAAACGTTTTAACCGTCATTATTACAATTTATTTCATCCGAAAATACCACATTTTGACACTCCTGCATGCAGGACATGATTTCTTTTGCAACATTTATTCAGGCTATGTGGTGTTCCTGCGTTAATGATGGCTTCGACTTAATTTCTTCCAAACCAATCGATTACTGCCTGATAAAATTTGTTAAACACGATGTTTAAATATTTGTACCCTGGAATCAAATAAATAGCCCAGCCCGCAAGATTGCAGATTTTTGGCAGTGTGATCTATTTTTGATGGTGGTTTTTTAGCATTGTTTGTTGAAGGTTTCTTTTAATTTTAACATCTTATCAATTGCTGATGCCGATCGACGTAATTTCATTTATATTTGTCTGTTGCTCAATCCAGTATCCTTGTTAGCCAGGATCAGAGCTATCTCCTCAGGTTAGAGAAATTTTTACTATCCCATTCAACATTTCTTTCTTACCTATAAAATATTAAATATATATGTAGTCTTTATTATCCCATTCAACGAAATTCCATATAATGCTACAAAGTGACTGCCTTTAATCGAATTTCGCACCTTAAGTGAGGTTAAGGTAAAACAAAAAAATCAATAAAAAATGTTATGCTAATGTTAGAAATTTAATTCCTTTTTATATGACGTGTATTTGAAATAACTAACTTTTGTGGAGCAAAAAAAAATTTAACAAATTTTATTTTAAATTTTATAAGGAAAAAATCATGTGCCCTTAATCGAATTTCGCTGACTGTATATGATTTTATCGATTTGCACTAAAAGGTGTATCGGTTTGGGGAGGCTAAGGTGATGTGGCCATCCAATTTTGTACCGATCTTTTAGGGAAGCTACCAGTACCACACGTTCAAAATTTTGTAACTAGCTTACAAATTGTGGAAGATATGCGCAAATGTATGTACCTATCTTTGAAGGAGGTCACCAGCTGGTTGGTGATTCTATCGTTAAAGAAAAAGATTTATGGGTTAAACGAATTGCGATTTGCGATCTTATCGATTTCCTAGCCTCCTAGTGCTACGTCCACACTCGAATTTTTACACATTGACGCGGGCATGTTCCAAGTTTTAAGTCTCTATCTCGAAAGTTGTCGAAAAAGTTGCGTTCATACCGGCGGACGGACGGAAAGACAGCATAACGGACATTGCACAAAACCAAAATCTGTGATCCCGTCAGTATCAAAATATAGAAATAAAGTGAAGTCTATAATATAACTAGAAGTATTAAAATGTAAAATGCTCCAGGGATTGGGTAAACCCATAAAATATCCAAATCAGACCAATAATGTTTAAACGTTATAATTTAGTAAAGAAAAATAAGGATGAAGGAGAAAATAAAGTAAAAATAGGCAAAACTCTTGGTTAAAGCCAAACAAGACCAAGTGAGGGACTTTCTTCTGGCAATCAATTCGATCTTGAAAGTTTAAAGTAAGACTTGGTCGAACCGTGGGGACAAAGAGAAAGAGTCCTTAAATTTTTTCTTTAGAAAAGTTTTCCTTAGAGCGAAACGAAATTAGTGTCATTTGAGTACATTAATCGAAACATGTCTTTACATATTGTCTCTCATATTTAACATATTGATTCTTCTTTCGCATTTTGTGTGCACATATACACATAGAAACATACGCATAGATCGCTGAACGACAATGCCCACAGTCAATAGCCGACTTCTGGACATATCTTGGCATGTGCTCATCTAACAATAATACCAAATTGAAGTCAATCTATAAATACACAAAAAATTCGAAGAGGGAGAGACAGTAAGATTAACGGGGGAGGAAGACGCTAAAACTAGTTTTGTTGACTCTTTGTTTTTTTTATTTGTCAGCCTCTGGTAAGATGCTCTTGAGGGCAGCAAATTATGCCCATAGAGGGAGCTGTAACACTCTCCCTCTTCTATCTTTCACTGCCTCTGACTTTAGAGATGCGATGCGATCTGTTCCAAGCGGATACAACTCGAATTGTATTTTTTTATTGCTGTGAACACCCGCCAGCAGGCATCGAAGATTACCAAACGAATCCACTTTCGCCAGCGAGGGTTGATGCCGTTAGCAGAAGCGTGGGCGGCTGTGAACCTCTCCCACGCACACATTTGTTTGCCACGCACCACCCCGAAAAATATTAAGAGAGAGAGAGAGAGGGAGAGGGAGAGACGCTTACACCCACGCACTTACACTACATGTTCGCAATGCAAGTGCGCCTCATTTTGTGGCACGAACTGGAGACTGGGTTAACCTACGTCTTGGGTGACGTAGGTATACGTATTTTATTGTTCTTTGAGGTTAGGTCTGTCTAGACTTGAGACATTATATACATAATAAAAAAATAGGCAGCCAGTCTGAAGGACAGGCAGACGGCTAATTAAATTGTAATTTTGTGTAAAACAACATACCCTATTAAAATGGGAATTATGCAAGCGAGGGCTATGCGCCAATTCCAATTTTAATCCGGAAGGAAAAAAAAAAAAAAACAAGCAATCAAATGCAAACTGACTACAACTGGACAATATGCCAAGTCAAATTCGTACTCAAAGTGGGCTCCAAAATACAAAAACAAAATATAAAAAAAATTACCTGCGCTACGGTTAAGTGTTCAAATCAGCTTTATTTGTTCGACTGTCAATGTTCATCGTTGCCATTTTTTTTTTTTTTTTGCCACGTAGATTGGGGCGTAATTCAACGTCAACTGCGCGACAACAACACACTCAAAACGGGGCAACAAGCGATCAATGACTGCTTCAATACATCATTCATTCCAATTCCAAATCCAATTCCGAAACAAACTAAACTCTGTGGTATCCCAATTTATTGACGTTTGCAATTGTCAAATCTTGCATTTTGCTTTGTGGCTGTTGTGGGTCTTTTTTAGTAGGTTTTGCAACATGCGTGTGCGTGTGTGTGTGTTGTGTGGTCATTAGTGTAATGAATTATCAGTGATACGGGCCATCGTGTGTATTGCCAGCCCAATTTGACTTGAATCTGACATTTTGCAACGGCTAAAACATTTCAAATAAGTGTCCGATTTTTTTTTTTTAAATCTGGGACTTGCAGAAAATTGTATTAAATAAAATATACGTCTTAAACATTAGATTACAATTAAGATATCTGATTTGCATTGATATAACCTACATATATCGATAAATCCTAGTCACCTCTGGTGTACCTCAGGGTAGTCACCTTGGTCCAGTGCTTTTTAACCTATTCATTAATGACCTTCCTTCTGTTGTTTTGCATTCTAACATACTAATGTATGCTGATGACGTCAAGTTGTGCCTGGCGTATAATGATATGTCCTCTCATTGCTTTTTGCAGGCGGACTTATTTTCCTTTCTGTCTTGGTGCAAAATGAATCTGCTCAACCTGAACTGCTCTAAGTGTAAGGATGGGGTGTCACTTGATAGACTAAATGAAGTAAAGGATTTAGGTTTACTTCTTGATCACAGGTTAAAGTTCGATAACCATATTAAGTTGACTGTCAACAAAGCTTTTCAAGTTCTTGGTTTTATAAAGCGTTGGTCAAAGGAATTTGATGACCCTTATACGACCAAGATACTTTTCACCTCCCTTGTACGTCCAATTCTCGAATATGGATCTTGTGTGTGGTCTCCACAATATCATATTCATCAAAGTAGATTGGAATCTGTACAGAAGAGCTTCTTACTTTTTGCTCTTCGTCGCTTTGACTGGGGTGCTCTTCCTCCTTACCCCAATAGGCTGCTGCTTATTAACCTTCCCTCCCTAACTAACCGGCGTGTTATGCTAGGAGTTATGTTTGTAGTTAAATTACTTAAAGGCGAAATCGATTCAGGAGCGTTGATGAGCCAAATAAATTTTTCTGTTCCCTTTAGACCCTCTCGCAATTTCGTCCCACTTTCCCTTAATCGTTGTTATACTAATTATTCCCTGCATGAACCGTTTCGAGTACTCTGTAATGATTATAACAAATTGTACCATATAATCAATTCAGAGTCCTTCTTTTCTATAATTAAAAACTCTATTTTAAATGCCCTATCTCAGGAATAACTTTTTCGCATGCACTGGTGGCGGACTAATTCTTACTAACTCTTACAAATTATATTTGGTCTAATTGGGTTTTTTCTGGGTTTTCCCCAATTCATGCAACAAATGGTGGACCAATTTGGTTTTAAATACCCCAAGAAATCATTTTAATCATTATAATATTTCTTATTCTTAAATATATTTATAATTTTTTTATTATTTTAATGTAAATTAAATTAAATTCTTAAAGCTTTTGTACTTTTTTTTTTGTGTCGACTGATTTTTAGTTGACAACAAATAAATAAATAAAATGCCATAGTTTGATAAAGCTAATATGTGCATTAAAATTACTTTAACTAGCCACTTACATTGTTTTCTTAAAATATTTTCAAGAATACCTACATAATACATAAATGGATCTGATGCGATTTTAGTCACAATATTCTTTGAATAATCGAAAATTTTAGTGAAATAGTAAGTGCAAGCATTTATTTCAATACTTTGAGTGAGAAAATTCAAATTCGGAATGCAAGCTGTCGTATAGCATACACAAATCAAGTTTAATTCATTTTATTTGGTGCTCGTAATTCACACGAAGATTAGATCGATAACTTATTGTGTTACGGAAATATCGATATAAATCGTTTTCCGATAACCAAAGGACACAGTAGTAATATCTGTTGCTAAGCATTCTTACTTGTTTTTTTGTAGCATTCGAGTAGGGATCAATGGGCTGTGCTTCTTCTTTTGAATTTCCAATTTCGAAAACTTATCGACTTAACTGAGGTATTTCAGTTTTCTTTTTTTTTTTGAGTTTTCTGTCCTAAAGTTTGTACTACCTTCCAGCTGCTCCATTTCATCTGCATCTTCCAATCTGCAACGTTTTTGGCATTTATTCATACACATACACATACTCATTTTGCGGTTTAGTTTGCCGTCTGCATTGG
Organism: Drosophila paracracens; assembly: GCA_035044025.1. Classification (NCBI taxonomy): domain Eukaryota; kingdom Metazoa; phylum Arthropoda; class Insecta; order Diptera; family Drosophilidae; genus Drosophila; species Drosophila paracracens. The sequence continues at coordinate 558,870 of JAWNMN010000897.1, forward strand.
CATTCGCATTTTAATCCGTATTCGAAAACAAGAAAATGAAAAATCCAGCCACATTCCAAACACATACACACACACACACACAGAGAGCGCCAACAGCAGCACGCATTACCTATTCCACAACCCATTCAACATTCGCATACAACATTCACATTCATATTTACACTCACATTCTGTTTCTTTGTTAGGGCCAGCGGCTTAGCAAAAAGCAGCAGCAGCATTCGTCTGTTTAGAAACGCGATCGCGTCTTTGTCTCGGTATACCTTGATACCGAAGGCATCATAGTATATTGGTTTTGTGCAATGTCCGTCATGCTGTATGTCCGTGTGTCCGTCTGTATTAACGCAACTTTATTAGATACTCTTAGAGATAGGGATTTGAAACTTGAAACATATACTGGTCTGTACCCGTTTCAGACAAATTGTAAAAATTGGAAAGTGGACGTAGCACTAGGAGGCTAGGAAATCGATAAAATCCGTATTCGCAAATCGATAAAGCCGCATATCTTCCACAATTTTATGGCTACATACCCCAAATTTGGTTGGTAGGTTGTTGCCGATGTCCTTAAAAGATATGCAACGCCCACCTCCGCGGCCCCCAGGCCCCCGTCCCTACAAATTTTAAATGGCTATATCTTTCGAAGTTTTTGAGTTATAGCTGTCTAAATTGGTTGATATAATACTGGTAGCCACCTTTAAGAACCGATAACAAATGTTATGGCTACGCCCACACATGCGCCCATAATAACCAATTCCGATTTTTCGGAGTGTGAATAAACCAAAAAATCTGCATATCTAACACAATTTTAAAGATAGAGTCACGAAACCTAGATAACTTGGTGGTAACCTTCTCCAGAGATATACAGTGGCCCACAGCTGAAATCGAGCAGTGTCAAGTAAATAATGTAATTGCCTGCCATAAGCTAATTATTTATTATTTTTCAAAAATTCCAAAGACCTATGATAGGTACATATATTAACCACCAAAATGAATATATGACCCCCATAAACTGCGGTTTCCCCACCTGCTAGGTAGGATTATGTAAAAAAGTACCCAATTTTTTGTTCAATGCTTATTCGAAACAGGTACATTATGGCCACCTGGGTGCCATAAAATCCGGATTTTTAACGGACTACCATTGAACAACGGAAACTCATACTGGAACAAAAACGGATATTCACTTCGCCAAATAGCTGAAATGGTCAATATGAGCAACTCAACAGCGTATAACATCATAACATGGATAGAGAGCAAGGGTAGAAAAACACCAAACAAGATTTTCACCGAACAGGACGAGCGGAGGATCATTAGGAAACTAAGGGAAAATCCCAGGCTATCGGCTCCATAAATGGCTCAAAAGGTGCAGGATAATATGGGAAAAAAGTGCAATGCGGAAACTGTGCGCAGGGTTCTGCGCAAACATGACTTTAATGCCCGAGTACCACTGAAGAAGCCCTTTAGAAGCGTAAAAATAAAGGGACTAGGATGACGTTCGCCAAAAACCACTTGGACAAGGATTTGGAGTTCTGGAACACAGTCATATTTGCAAATGAGTCCAAATTCAACATTTTTGACTCAGCCGGACGGAATTGTGTGTGGCGACAGTCCAATATTGATCTGAATCACAAACACGTAAATACTCAACTTTAGGTAAAAAATCCGGGTTTTATGGCACCCAGGTGTCCACAATGTACCTGGTCCAAATAAGTTGTCACCTAAAAATAGTCTACTTTTTTTACATAATCCTACCAAGCAGGTAGGGAAACCTCAGTGTATTAGCGCCATTTATTAATTTTGGTGGTTAATATATGCACCTCCCATCTGTCTTTGGAATTTTTAAAAAATAATAAATAATTAGCTTATGGCAGGCAATTACTTTTTTTCTTTGACACTGCTTTCTTTGAACTGTGAGCCACTGTATGTATTGTAAGCTGGAGTCACCAAATTTTGAAAGAATTTTTCTGCTAACTCCCCTAAGAGATTGGTAAAAAATTGAATGGCCACTCCGCCTCCCTACACCGATACACCTTTTAGTGTAAGTGGATAAGACCATATATCTTATATATATTGAAAGCTAAAGTCAATAAAATTTGAATGGTATATTGCTAGTAACACCCTTCAAAAATCCAGAAGAAATATTTTGGACCACGTCTACTTCTGCCCCCAAAAACCACAAAAGCCTATTCTCCCGTATTTTAAGAGCTGCAGTTACCAAAGTATGAAGGTAGATTACTAAGATCGTCCTCCAAACATTTTTTTTGGACACGCCCACTCCTGCCTTCAAAATTCCCAGAAACCTATATTTCCCGCTACAGTTAGCAAATTTAGAAGGAACATTCTCCAGTTTTTTTTCTCTCGCCCCCAAAATTTATAATATCTCATATCTCCCATAATTTAAGAGCTACAGTTACCAAACTTCGAAGGAAAAGGCCAACTTGGACAGTATTTCTTGGCTACACCCACCCTATTCTTTGCTACTTGTTGTCAGCTGGCATTATGTATGGTATCAAAGTATTTCGCAATTCATTTTTAATTTATTTTTGTCTTCATGGTTGCCTCCATCAAACTCGCTAACTGCCAGCAGCATGTTCTCCATGTCTCCATCCTAAATAAATATTTGATTGTTGGTGGCTTTTGACAGTTTTTTTATGTTGTTGTGCATTGAACTTTAATTGCGCTCGTAAAATGCTGAAAATGTTCTCTGCTTACCTATTCGGAATTAGTGTATTCACAGCACCCACACAAACGCGCACCCGTTGTGATCAATGCAACTGCGTAATGACCCACGGAGGGGTCATGACACGTCAACACGGACACATAGACAGACGAACACGAACATGTTGGTTAAATTAAAAAAAAACTTTACTGAAAATGTGAAAGAAAATTTACAACGGATTCAGAGTAGAATTTCTCTAGTTCATAAACGTTTCTTATTGATTCAACTGTGACTCTATTACCCACACGAAAAAATAAGAAAGAATGCTTAAGTCGGGATAGCTTCAATGTGAGAAACCCTTAATCCAAATTTTTACGTATCCTCTTAGATATTCAAACCAACATACTAAGTAATACTGTTTGTATCAATCTTAATGTAATTTTTACGGATGGTCAATATCACGTTAAAGAATATTCATTTTCGCGTAGAAAATATATTTTGAAAATAGTGTCTTTTTTTACTTTAGCTTGCAAAAACATAAAAAACATTAAAAGTGCAATTTTTCAAGGTTCAGTGTGCTTTTTACAATTCTAAGTATCATTTGTTTTGTTTTTTGGTTTTAATTATATGTATTGAAATTATATCATTAGAGTGCTTGGTTTAGTTAAATTTTTAGTTTGGATACTGTTGCTTGTCTTATTTTTTAAATCGTATTTCCATTTTAATTTTTTAGTTTTCGATTTCCGCTCGATGTGATGATCACCTTTAACATTTGTGTATTATTATTGGTGTGTGTGTGTGTGTGTATGTGTGTGAGTGTGCGCGTGTGAGGGTTGTGTTAGTCAAGGACACAAGGCAGTCAGTCCACTGGGCAGGCCAAAACCACAGAGCCCCATTTGTTCAGCTAATTTGCTTATGATGAGCGCATATTGGCAGAGGCAGGCTTAAGGGGAGTTGTCGAGTGTTATAAACTGTTGTACAGTGGCCTTGAAATCAACAAACGTGGTTACAGACTGTAAATAAAGCCGTTAGTGCACGAACGGAAGTGCTACAAAGCTTCATGCTGCCTGGAACTGCTTGCCATCTATTTCGGGATTTTTTAAATTAATTTTTTGTATTATTTTTTAATGACATTTGTTTGTTCTTGTTTTTCTTCTTTTTAATCTTTTTTGCAGCCATGTGGCCACATGGTGAAAAGTGATGGCTTCTGCTAGATTCATTTCGTTTCTTTTCAAATTGAATAACATTTCGATTGCAGATTTCCACCCATGAAGTTAAGCCAGAGGTTTCTGAGGCACATGGCCAAATGCATTCAATCAAAACCAAAAGAAAAAAATCATATCTTTGTTTTAAGGTCGTTTCTTGCTTTGTTCAAGTTTATATAATTTAAAATTTACTTAATGTGCTGTTGCGCAGTGGAATTTTATCTTGGCAAAGGTGTGTCCCCGACCCGCCCCCCTCTCAGTTGGAAACTAGAAGTAGGGTGGTTCACCAAAATGTCTCCGATAAGATAAGAACGATTTGTCTTACGTTTTACCTATTTGTCAAATCCACAGTAAACCCTAACTGTCCCCCTTTCCAGCACTGTTGCTGGAACTACATGCACCCCTCTCTCACCGTGGATGTTTTTTGGTGTATTTGACACGAACATCGCTCGGGATTATATATAATCATATACATATTTACATATGTAGATATGTGATACACATATATAGAATATTCCCTCTTGTTCCGTTCCATTTTTTTTTTTAAATATATTTTGCATTTCACAAATACTAATTTTTTGTTTTTAATCCGCCCAGGAAACTGGTGATGCGTTTGTAAAAATTCACATCACAATTAGCTGGTATTCAATTCAAACAGCTTGTTAGCAATTACAAATACCAGCGCAAAAAGTATGCATAATAAGAATAATGTATCGACGAATCAAATTCATATATCTTTACAGTACTTTACTTTGACGAGTACCGATTAACGAAAGTTATCCTAGTAATATTTAACATATGCAACATATACAACATAGTCATATAGCCAGAAGCAAACATCGAACCACTAAGCAATCGAACTCAATAACGAGTATCTTATAAAGACAACAATGAGTAAATTAGCGATTTTACTTATAGTTGTAATTTTGGCAATGAGTAGCTTGAAAATAGCGCACATAAGTGCAGCGAGTAAAATTTCGATTGGCATACCTTGAGCATTGCATAAGCATTAGAGCACCTTCAAAATTTGGTTCAATTAGGTTTAAGAGTGTGGGAGATATTTGAGAGAGGGAGTGTGAGTATTTTGAACAATGTTAACAATAATGAAATTTTGCTCAACAACATACACCAGCAATTGATTTACCGGACTCCATTTTTTCCGGCGGACATCAATCATCAATGTCGAAAAAAATGCATATACAGTGGCGGACAGCTCAAATGGACCAGTGTCAAAGAAAAAAAGTAATTGCCTGCCATAAGCTAATTATTCATTATTATTAAAAAATTCCAAAGACCGATGGTAGGTGCATATATTAACCACCAATATAAATGTATGACCCTAATAAACTGAGGTTTCCCCACCTGCTTGCTAGGATTATGTAAAAAAGTAGCCTTTTTTGAGGGGAAATTTTATTTGGACAACGTACATTGTGGACACCTGGGTGCCATAAAACCAGGATTTTTTACCAAAAGTAGAGTAACCTAATTTATATATAACTGTGGATATTCCACATTTGTACATAATACATGCTTACAATACAACTCGAAATATATATTATAAAAATTTTGTGTATACAAATTTCTGTGCACTGTACACTTGCAATAGTAGATTGCAAGAATGATTAAAGACAATTAAAATTTCAACAATGTTGTCGTCAAACATCAGGTGAACTTTGTACTTGACACGTTTCTAATCAGTGCGCACTTTGAGAGATAAGAGCTTCACGAAATTTTGCATTGCCTTTAATAAATTAAACATAACGTAATAGTAGCTACAACAACAACAGCAAATACAACAACAACCTGTTACATCGCAATTAAAGGTCAACATAACCCAGCGATTAATCGATCAAGCACATTTGGCTGAGCTTCATGAGCTAATTTTCAGAATATATGCAAAATATATATACGTATACTTTTTATATGCCCATTAAAATGTTCAAATAAGGCTAACATAGAAGTTGTGCAATATCAATTGTGGTGTGGCACACCGAGAAGACGGAGATAATGTATATTTTTGTTTTTGCCCAACTGACTTTCTTCGTATTTTGAATAGAACTCTCGACTTAGCATATGAAAGTATCATGCGCAAAGTCAGTTTATTATCAATTTTCTATACTCTTACCTCAAATTTATAAATCTTGTAGTTTAAACTCTTAGATTTTAGATAAAGACCTCGCTGATCTGATAAGATGGCAAAATAGTTTTGACAAGTCAAAAATGTATTCAAGTACTCTCTCTAAAGTCTAGCCCCCAGATTGATTGATTGATTGATTGAAGCAGTTTGGAGAATTTTTTGCTTTTTTGTGAAAGCTGCGCATTGCACTCACCCAAATTGACAGCCAAAAATGGCCAAAGCACGCGACAAAAGGTGACAGCAACGAAACACCAGCAACAATAACAACAACATCAATATAAACAGCAACTTAGACAACAACAGTAAAAAATAAAAAAAATACCACATGGGCTGTGTGTGTGACGCATTCACATGAACTGCGTTGTTGTCGCCATTGTCGTTGGCTTTTCGAGAACATTATTTCCGTTGAATTAATTACCAAAGCGTTTTCTTGTCTCTGTTGTTAATGCTGCTGTTTTAGTCAAAGCAGCAGCAGCAACAACAACATCAAACATTAAATTACAAAACCAAGAATCAAACTGAGCCGCTTGCAATGCCAAATTGCTTGGCATTGCCATTGACAACCGCAAACGTGATGCACAAAGAAAGCGGCACAATAAGAAACGGACAAAGCCAGAGGGTGTGAGAGCAGTATTAACAGAGGGCGTGATTGGCGGGGTTGGGTGGGTTTGATTGTTGCGGCCTTGAAGACTCGAAAGGTGCAAATGCAGTTAATGGATTACAAATGTGGTTTTAATCGTTCATTAACTTGTTTTCATTCACTCACTTCTTGGCCGTCAATCATTCACTTTCTAGTCAAAAGTCATTCCAGCGTGGAAAATTCTCGTTATTCTGTTTTGGTTCTTAAGCGGATTATATTATATTATTGTTGAACTTGTTTGTTCAAATTTTATTCAATTCTCATTCTCTATGCAATTTTTGCCCACCAGCAAAGAAAAATAAATTGATTCGTTGTTTTTCAATTTTTTTAAAATTATTTATTTTTGTTTTATGCAATTTGTTTGAGTACTATATGCAATTTTGTATTTGAGCTGGCATTTTTGCATATGTACAGTGTCTCACAGCTTAATTGGAACAGTGTCAAGTAAAAAATGTAATTGCCTGCCACAAACTAATTATTAATTATTTTTTAAAAAATTCCAAAGACCTATGGTAGGTGCATATATTAACCATCAATATGAATATATGACCCTAATAAACTGAGGTTTCCCCATCTGCTAGGTAGGATTATGTAAAAAGTACCCTATTAAGCTGTGAGACACTGTAGTTTTGCATAACAGACATGGGCGACAGAGAAAAGCGTTGGGCTTGAAAGCGGAGGAAAGTTAAGGTTGTGTGGAAGCGGTTGCTAGTGGTGGTGGCAGTTTGGTCAAGGCAATGCTGGCGTAAGTAACATAATTATTCTCTACAATTACTTGAGTAATTCAATTTGAAAAAGTATAAATATATATATACAGATACACTCCGCGAAATTCGATCAAAGGCACTTGATTTTTTCTTCTAAAATTTAAAATAAATTTTTAAAAATTTTGTTTTTTTCTACAAAAGCTAGTTAATACACGTCAAATAAAAAAAATTTAATTTCTAAAATAACATAACATTTTTTATACATTTTTTGGTTTTTAAAGTGAGTTTAAGGTGCGAAATTCAATTCTTATTAAGTGTATATTACCTTTGCTCAAAAAATTATGTTCATAGTTAAATTTATTTATTTGTATTTCACAAAACGCCTGAAAAGTAATTAGTATGTACTAAAATGATCCAATTATGTTCATTAATTCAGTCAAATTTAAATTAATTTCCGTAGACTTTCGATTTTACAAGTAATTAAGGTCGTAATTGGAGCAATTAAAAATTGGTGAATTACTTAAAATTTATTCAAATTTCATAGAAATGTGTATAGCAAGTTGTTATCGATAGTTGGGGTCGCACATGAGAAAGGAAGGCTATCTGCATATTCTACACTGTCCCATTACCGCACGCACTCTCGTCACGCACTATAAACGCTGCGGCATGTCGAGTATACAAGTGCGCAGAGAGCAGAGGAGCTAGATAGCAGCCGGCTCAAACCGAAAGAGAAAGAGTGTGAGCTGGAAGTGGGGGTGAATGAATAAAAGTGTGTATGCATAAATGTTTAAATCGCCTAGCCACACCCGCGCCCAAAGGAATGCAGCAGCCAATAAAGAAAGCGAAACAAATCACAATCAAATGGGCATCAAAGGAATGCAGCTTTGCCAACTAATACGATCCGATTCGAATTCCACTTCAGAATCAAAGCCAAAGCCATAGCCATAGCAAAAACCAGAACCCCAGACCACAAAAAGAGACCACAAAATGCGACGATCAATGCCATCGTTACAGCGATCTGGCAACGAGGTCGACATTGCTGTCAAGGTCGTTTGCAAAGCGTTGCCTTGAGTCGAGCGAGTGGAACATTAGCAAACTGCCCACAGACTCTGTTGCTGCAGATACGATGCATCCAAGCCGAACAGAACTCTCTCTCTCGCTACGTGCGTACCTGGATTTATCCATTTCTATTTTCGCTGCTAGCAAAAAAGAAAATCTTAATAATAAAAGATTTAAAAAAAGTAAGCAACCCAAAAATATTGGTATCCGTCTTTAAATTTGAAGCGATCCATATTCTTAAATCACTTGCTTCAATTTTTTGCGTCGTTATACCCTTGTTTTTTTGTTTTTTATTGATGTGTTGTTGTTTTTTGCATAATTTCCACGCTTCACAGATTTATACTGAGGGAGGTTCATGAACTTTTCCCAAACAGCGTAATGTGCTGTAGTCTCATCTGTTTTGTTTGCCTGTATCAAGACATCTAACAAAAAACTTTGACAGTCGCACGGACAGAGGCATCAGTTCAGTAACCGATGTCTGCTGTGACAAGTGTGTGTCTGTGTGATTGACAGATGCAGCATGCCATATAAATAAGTATATACATATGTACGAAAGTATGTACATGACCGGAATCTTAGTCAAACAAATTGTAAAAATATGTATCTGAAAACAATTTTAAGGAATGCAAATCAATGTATTTTAAATTCCTGCAACTGAAATCTTCACAACTAACGAATAAGATCTGTTTTTTAGACAAGCCACAGATAACAAACCCTTGCAAGATTGGTTCAGTTTTGAGATTGAAAAGTTACAAGGCTATAAGTTAGCGCAACTACAGCTCTAGCTATTGTAGTTAGTTGTCAATCTTTTACCGGTCTCAATTACTTACACATGCAAAGAGCAAATGTATTTGGAACTTGTTGACTGTTTTTGACTGTTGTTGTTGATTTTTTTTTATTTAGTTTTTGGAGGTTGTTTGTTGATTTAAACTCATTAAATGGTATTTATTATTATCCTTAGTTGCATTAGTTACGGTCCGAAGGTCGACGCTTTTATCGAATGATTTTATTTTTGTGGAAGCGCTTTAAAAGCTAATTAATTTAACGACAACAACAACCACAATGAGAACACAAGCTAATTGCTTTTTAATTATTAAAATTTATTGATTTTTAATTTGTTTGCGGAGCTCAACAGAACACAAATGCCTTGAACTCGTTAACTTGCAACTGAAACGGCAACAATTTGCGAGCGTCTCGGTACCCTGCTAATCTGTAAATGTGTAGAAAGAATTTAATCAATCCAGGGCCAAGAGAATTGAGTTCTGGCTTAAAACAAACCAAAACTCTACTTCAAACCTTTGGAGCACCAGTTGGCCAGACAACTTAATTTTAGAGCACACAAAAAAAAAAAAAAAAAAAACTCTGAAGCAAACAGAATATCGACATAAATAAATATAACCACATGGACGGCCTTTGTGCGTAGTATTTATAGTCGTATATACATATATACATATATATACATACATATATACATATATACATATATATATATATATATATATATATATATATATATACACATGCAAGAGGTATGGCACTGTAGGTGGGTGGAAGGCAGCTTAGATTTGGGACCGTTGCTGTTTGATTTTGGCTATTGCATAAATTAAAACTTTATTATTATTATCATTGTTAATAACAGTAATAGTATATCCCTTGAATGCTGGAACAAAGGGGCCATCTCAAATGTCCATATAAGCTGGCGCTTGTTTTTATGTGTAAAATTCTGCAGCCATAGAATATTGTTGATTGATCGCATCGCTGTACCTCAATTTTTGTGCGAAAACAATGACCTGTCAATTATGTTTTTCTTTTTTTTTTTCTTTATGTATATCCTATTCAAATAACATCATCGTCACGGTGTTGTTCATGTTGTCGCCGTTTCTATTGTTCGTTTTTTTTTTTTTTGGGCAGCCCTTTAAGCTGATCGATCAACAATAATGCTGCTAAATCCACAAATCTGTTAATGGGCAAGCCGCTGATCGAATTTCAATTGAATGTTGCTTTACGGTTTTTGATTTTTGTTTGGTTTTTGGTACGGTTACAGCGGACAACAGTTCAACAAACTTTTGCGTAGCACTGAAAATCTTGACATTGAACTTCTGATTGTGCGTAATTTTCCACCAAACGAACAAAACGAAAACAAAACGCTTTGACAATTGTCGCGCATTATTAACCACAAAAAAAAAACCGTTATGCTCAAAGTTGTGGTTTGTGTTTTTTTATTTTTGCTATTTTTGCAATGAGAAGCTCTTTAAAAAGCAGTAATGACTTAAAGTTGTGGGAGGAGGGAGGGGGTGTTTAGAATAATTGACATGCGGCTTGGCATGAGTTGACAAGTCATTGACTGACAGCTAACAAAATCAAACAAAAGGCATCAGCCTGCAACACACAAAGCGTACCAAGGGCTAGCAAGTCAAGAAATTTAAAGGTTAAAGAACTTACAAACTGATGGATCGATCGCTGCAACTATTTATTATCATTGCCACATATTTTTCTATCAATTGCCATTGAAAGTTTTCCAAGAGTTTGAGTTCGAGTTGAAAGCATGTGTAGGCTTTTTAACTTCTATGTAAGCTTCAACTACAGCTTCAAGTCGAAAGTCGAATTTCAATTGTGTAATAGTTGGAGGCTAAATTATTTACCGTTAATTATTTATTATTTACTGGCTATTTATTTATTTACTTGCTTATACGCTTGCTGTCAGTTAAGTTCTTCCACCTTTTTTTCAATGACTTCTCTTCTGGATTTTTATTTATTTTGTTGTTTGTTTTGTCAAGATTTTTTCTATTCACTAACTAACTGGGTTGTTGTTAATATTATTATTATTACTGCTGTTGCTGTTTGTAGAAAGTGCTCACAATTTGTCTTGCACACATAAACACAAGCATTATTTTTGTATGCGTGTCTGTGTATGTATGCTATAAAGTTAAGTTCAAAGTGCTTTAAAGTGCTTTGACTTCCCACAGTCATTTCCACAGTATTTGTGTTTCTTTCTGTTTCGTTCTTCTGTTGACTTCTTCCAGCTGACTTTGCAGCCTTTAACTGACTTTCATGTTTTGGGCTGTTGGATTCTCTGCCGGTTCTTTAGAACTCGTACATCATCTTTAATGCATTTGCCGCTTTACTGATCTTTGGCTCCAGTCATTCAAGCAGTCAACCCGTCACTTAGTCAGTCAGTCGGCTGCCGTTTATACAGGTTGTGCAACATGCACACTCTTGCAAGGCCCTTGATGTCAGCTCAGTTTATTTCAGTTCAGCATAATGCCTGAGAATTATGTTTTCAAATCTTAGTCAAAACGTGCATACAAATTAGCAAAACGAGAATCAACTGTATATGAAATATGTGCAGTTCTGTGCCCTCACTTACAGATATAACGGGTCGATTTCAGAGCTATCATTTTTTAACAGAAAGCAATTTAAAAGTTGTAAGCAAGGAAACATAGACTTGGTGCGAATAGTTCTGTAATCTTTCATTCACGTTAGTTAAAGTTATATGAGCTGACGAGAACAAATACATGCTAATAAATATGTATACAGACAAGCAGACTGACAAACTTCCCTAAGTGTCCATGTTTATTCCAGAAACAGAACCAGACACAGATGGAGAGCACTGAGCTCCTCTGATCTCTCCTCTCTGATCTGTCGGTCTATCGCACCTCCTACATGGTAAACAACAATAAAAACACCAACAGCAACAACCAACCAAAAACGGCAAGAATTGAAAAAGTGTTCAGGATACATTTCGCTCGACAAAAATTTAACAGAGAAGACATATAATTTTTGCGTTGAGAACGTAATTAGAGCGAACTATGAACGAGTTTCAAAAGGCGAACATAAAAGTCAAACATGTGCACAAACCCGCCAAGAGAGCACACAAAAGCGCAGAGGCACTAAAACAGATACAGATGCAGATACAGATACAGATACAGCTATACATATACTGATTTACATATATACAATAGCCGCAGCTAAATATACTTCTCCTGAATTTAAACGATTGGCATTTGGTTGTTGGCCATGCAGCAGCAGTTGAAAAAGTTTTAAAAGAGAGAGAAAAAAAAGCAACAAATTTAACGAAAGCTTCTTAAAAGATGAAAAAACTGAACGAACCTGATTAACTTGATTTTAAAATTAAATATGTTTTAAATCCAGTTCTGAATCGCTCCTAGATCAAATACAAACCATCTTATTAAAATACACATATTTTTGCCGAATTACCAAACAAGTCAATCTCAATACTTCGGTTCTGGCTGTAATTAAAACTCTTGTTAATTTTAAAAGCAATTAAATGCATTTTTTAATATAATATTTTATTAATGCTTATATAACAAATTGTAATTATAGTAAGAACTAAAAATTAATTTTCCGAACGTAGCCAATAATTGTCCTCTTTGAAAACTTCAATTCGTCCCGATAAATCGATTATCAATATTATTGAAATAGAAAACACATTTAACATGCTCATCCAAAGAATCTTACATCCATATCAATCAAAATGTTGTTTGGTGTTTATATGTTGCAAAAGCTCAGCTTCCGTTGTTGCTGCTGTTGTTGTTTGTTTTGTTGACTTTTGTATCCGGCTGCCTTGCGGCCACATTTAAAACTACAACTGTCACATTAACGTTGATGAGCTGCGATCCCAGAGATATGAGATCTGCGAGTAAGAGCAGCAGCAGTAGCTGAAAGTAATCGCTGGCTGGAAACTCGAGAGTGTGCGACTAGCAAAAATCGAAAGAAATTAACTTTCACCGGCAAGCGACAAGCCGGCGGCGACGACAAAACGAAAAAACGCGCCAGCAAAACGCGACATTCGAATGCGTATTAGAAGTCACCATCAAAATCATCATTGGAAATGGTAACCATCTCGGTTTTTGTTTATCGATCGGTTTGAGTTAAGATTGTGCACACACACACTCGCTCGCACAAGCACACACAGTAGTCTCCATAGCCATACAGAACAAAGTTATGTGTGCAGCAAGTGAATGGCACGACCCAAAACACCCCATCCATAAAACTGAGCAGTCGATGTAATCTTAGAAAGTTTTGATATGCAGCGTTCCCCTTCGGTCTGCCTCCCCTCTACGCTCGCACATTAAATATGTACATATGTAGGAAACTGAATACTACGCAAGTGAGTGGCAAGCGAGCGCGAGTGAGCTAGCAGTAAGTGAAGGTTTTCCATGACAATGTGGCAATGAACTTTGACACTCGGCTGCCCCTGCGAACGGATCATCCGACGCACGCTTTGCTAATGGCCGGCCAGATAGCAAGTGAGCGAGGTCCGCTTATTAGCACTTGCCTAAAAATTCCATTCTTTGTTTTTAATTTGCCGTGTCATCGAATCTTGTACTGTGGTGATCAATTGTTTAATATATTGCATGATTGACACACTTGAATGAATGGAAAGGAAGACAAACGGCAGTTTCCAGCTTCCAGTTACCAGTGTAACCAGCTTACGCTCCCTCACTTCAAAGCTCTCTCTTTCTCTCTCTATTTTTCTCTCTCTCTTTTTCTCTCTCTTTTTCTCTCCCTCTCTTTCTCTCTCTCTCTTTCTCTGTCTCTTTTTCTCTCTCTCTTTCTCCCCCTCTCTTTCTCTCTCTCTCTCTTTCTCTCTCTCTTTCTATCTCTCTCTTTCTCTCTCTCTTTCTCTCTCTCTCTTTCTCTCTCTCTCTCTCTCTCTCTTTCTCTCTCTCTCTTCTCTCTTTCTCTTTCTCTCTCTCTTTCTCTCTCTCTCTCTCTCTCTCTGTCTCTCTTTCTCTCTCTCTCTCTCTCTCTGTCTCTCTCTCTCTCTGGTACAACAGCAGCCAGATAAAGGCAGAAGCTTACCTAACTACTTGCTTTTGGTCACACACACACATAAATTAATACACACACATAAACGCACACACACACACACACACACACATTCATATGTATGCAACCACCAAGTGACCTTAGCACTCAAAACCCAACAACAGCAGCAAAACACTAATCGAGCAAAGACTTTGCTACGAAAGAGAGCACAGTGAGAATAGCGGACAGCTGAGAGCTGAGTTTGCACAATGGCTGCTTTTTTAACAATTTTGTTGACGCGGTGTCTCTGTGTGTGTGTGATTGTTTGTTTGTGTGTATGCCATAGCACTGCCTTACAAAAGCCCAGTCGCATTTTTATAGTAAACAAAAGACCGTTAATTGACATAGAATTTTAAGTTCTCTTATTGTTGTTGTTGCTGCGCATGTGACACACGATCAACATTTTAAATTAATTAAATAACTTCTTCTTCATCATGTTCTTGGTAGTACACTACGCTTGCTGCCTACTTGTTGCAGCTACTGTCCAAGAAATAAAATAAATAAAAATAGAATTCCCATAATGTTGTGCAGCTAAGAGGTCATATACCTGCATAATTTATTCTCTAAAACAAAAGTGGCCCAAAAAATAAATAAAACCAAAAAACAAAAAATAGTTGCCTCTGAACCCCGCTCATCAGCAGCTACCGCTGTGCGTTGCCGTTTAGTTCTGACAGACACACATGAATACAAATGCAAAGCATTTTAACATACAAATCGACACAAAATTTATGTAGACAACAAACTTAGGGACATGCCCATCAATTGTATGTACATTTGTACCATCATAAGTAGGTAGAAATTCTTAACTTTATATTTCGGTTACTCTACGATTTTTTGCTCAATATAAAAATCCATTTTAGAAGTTTTTACAATATATCTATAAATATATATATATAAACTTTCAAAATCGATTTTTATTTTAAGCAAACAATGCTATCCACTTATACTAACAGGTGTATCGGTTTAGGGAGGCGAAGTGGGCGTGACCATTCAATTTTTTGCCGATCTCTTAGCGGAGTTACCAGGAAAATACTTTCAAAATTTTTTGTGAGTCCAGCTTACAAATTGTGGAAGTTTTCTAAGGCCGAAGTTCCTGGGGACGGCGGTGTGGTCTGAAAATGAAGTACGCCGATCCTTGGAGGAAGTTACCAACAAGTTACCTTCCAAACTGGATCACTGTATCTTTTAAATTGTGGGAAGCTATGCTGATTTATCGATTTACACATTCCCAAATATCGGCATTGGCGATTATGGACGCAGGTGTGGACGTGGCCATAAAAATTTGTTATCGGTTCTTAAAGGGGCTACCAACCAAATTTGGTGACTGTAGCCTTAAAATTGTGTGAGATATGTGGCTTTATCGATTTGAGAATATCGATCTTATCTATGGTACCTTCGGAATGAACGTATAGAACACGCATAGCTTTAAGATTCATTCACTACATTTGCTTTTCTTCTTATATAGGAAGATTAACAAGTCATAAAAGTCGTTAGTTAATTCAGTATAGCGAAAATGTATGCAGATTTATTTTTGGTGCCATCGAAGTAAACAAAACGTACAGATTAAAGTTGAACACATATGTATGTACACACATATACATTGGGAACGATCCGTTAAAAGCAAAATCACAAGCAAATACATCAAGCATTTAAAAATAAGGCGCGATAACGACTATACAAGTACACGGGGTTTTATGTATATGAAAACAATGTACAGTTGGCGAAGTCGTTCGCAAGAGTCACAGGACAAAGATAGTGGTGGGGAGGTGGGTAGTAGACCAGAAAGATGTAAATGAATCAACAACGAGTTCTGCTGACCTTTGTCTAAAATATCAATTTATTTTATTCATAAAAATAACAACAAAGCTGAGAAAGCGAACAAGGGAGTTTGATGGAGCCAGGGGAAAGCACAGCCGGAGAAGTGCTGAATAATAATTTGATTGCAAAACAAATTCAATTTATTGCCTGTACGTTTATCGAACTAGGAAATTGCACGACAATTTTAAATGCGCTTATATTTCATAATTAAATGAGTAAAAAAAAAATCAAATGTGAAATTAAATGCCAACTGCAATGATTGAAGGCTAACAGCAACAATAAAAACGAATTATAAAAATTTAATAACAATACTGTGCGATATTAATATTTATTCCTAACATATCTATAGTAAACATTATTATATCATATAATAAAGATTCAATACCACATATGCAAATGAACATGAATTTTTTATTTCTAGTGTTTATATAGTTTTATCGACCTACGAGCTGTGATTTTTCAGCGCACAAGATTTATCCCATAATATTTGCCAAGTTGCTTGTGGGCGTCCCGGCGCCGCAATCAACCCAATGTAACAATCAATTATCGGCTGTCAATTGCGGCTCTTGCATGATCTTGTAGATATATATGTACATATGTATATGACATAAATGCTTTACCTTTTGTCGCTAAATTTTATTGCGAAATTAGCAGTGTGATTATTAATTAATTGTAGTCATTATAATGAGCCCCCCACAGCTAGCCATATTGCATAACCATACGAAACCAAATCTTGTGAAAGGTAAACAAACAAAATTTAAAAAAAATAATAATAAATGAATAAAAAACAAAGTTGTACGTTTTGCATCTGGAATTGGAAGTGAACCGCTGTTGGGCCGGTGACATTTCAGTTACAGTTCAATAAAGTGTACGGAACTCCGCTCCATTGACCCAAAAATTAAACAGAAGCAAAAAAAAACAGTAAAAGTCTATGAAGACCAGCATGCAAAAGCAAGCAACCAATGTGCAGAAAACTAACTTAAAAATAATATAAAAACGACAATCTTTCAAAGGAAGCCCCCTTTCGTTCAGACTGGGTAAGGGGCCAGGTCAAGGCCAAAAGCAGCAGGAAAAAATCGCCATCACATAATCACAAGAGAAACGGACAAATACTCGGCCAAATACAAAACTGCAGACAGGCCTAGGTGAGAGACCCATAACGCATTCTGTGAGCCCACTGTCCACAGCTTGGGATAGGGAGAGGGGGCCAAAAGTCAAAAAACAATATGAATATAAAGAGTTTTCCAAATTTTCGAACTGAAATCGTTTGAGAATTTTGCACAAAAAACGAATAAAAGAAATCAGTAAAAAACAGTTTCAAATGAATAAACTAAAAGATAGGTATGCACATAAAGAGAGCGAGGAAAAATTAGCAGGTCTCAATATTTCCTAATCTTGAATGATCGCTAATCTATCTGCCTATCGCAATGTTTAATCGCGAAAACATAGTTTACATCAAGGTAATGGCAGATAAAGTTTATTTCGTTGTTTCTCACTACTCCCGTTTCAAGGATATCGATACAAAGTGATTTACAAAACTAATAAATGTGTATTGTAAAGTCTGACATATACATATAAAACAAATTTTATTAAGATTGGATAAGAAAGAAACGCAGATTTTGTTAACCAAAACGTATTATCATAAAACCAAATGTATTTTTCACAGTTTCGTTTAGCTAGTCTTGACTGCTTGACCAGCTTTCTCAACTAGAGCCTTCTTCCTTCATCGCCATTTAAATTGATGGGAACCGACCATTTAATATTCAAACATTTTCACTCAAATCCCCCTTCAATGGAGCTGAAATTAAGCATACGCATCGTGCGATGTCGCACGTTGTTGATGTATGACTCGATATGTACCTTCGACGTGAGATTTATTTTGAGTATAATTTTTTGTTTTTATTTTTTATATCATAAAACATTTGTGGACTACCTTGAACGACCTTGGCGCCGTTAAGGCGTCTCACTTAACTGTCGGCGACTTTAGTCGAACTTGGTCAAAATGTATTAAAAACTTGTGTTTTTAGGTATTTTTTTGCTGTTTTTTATTTTAAATCGGTTCGTTCGATTTGGATTGCTCAGCCTTATCTGCACACCTGTTGTTACTGCTGCTGCTGTTGTTTAATTTTGAATATTTGTTGATTTAGCTACGCATCGATTTGAGTTTCGGCTCCAGTCATTATGTGCTTTGTGTGGGACGCATTGGTCGCCAGCAGGTCGTCAGGCTATGCAAATGGAGATGAAGTTGAAGACGGAGATGGCAGTGGTCGTAGCTATGGCAATGGTGTCATCATTGACACTGTCATAGACAGGCGGCGCCCACGTGCGCACCTTTGTCTCTTCTGTTGTTGTACAGTGAGCATTGTTTTGTGCTGCGCTTTAAATAAATATAAATCGTTTAAATCATTCACTCAGTTCGCTGCCGATGTTTCTTGCACAAATCTTTCAAAACCAAGATCCGTCCTTGCTATTAACAACAGCTACTACTTTCTCGCAAATCAACTCTTTCTCTTAAATCAATAAATAGATTATATTTTTGGGCCTCAAAGCGCGACAGCCAATAAATGGTTTTAAGAAACAGGTGAAGGATATATGTATAAAGATCTAAGAAGAAAACGGTGTAGCAGTAATTAAAGCCAATCTGCTTGTTTTCTTCCATTTTTTTTTATTATTTTTATTAATTCATTTGGTGGGCTTGTAACGGTGTCCGGAATAGAATGAAATTGTGTTAGTCAATTGCCATTATATTGGGCTTAAACACATATATACATATTATATTAGCCAGCTTTCGCTTTAGAGACAGCAAAACACAAAGCAAAAACAACAACAACAATAGCGAAGCAAGCAAGCCAATTGAAAACCGTTATAATTTCTATGCGAAACATTTAATACATAAAAAAAGTGCCTTATTCAAAACATTCTTAAAAATGTTCACCAATTGTATTTTACTATCAGAATTAAAAACAAATTGTGAAAATCCCCACAGAAGGGGCCGCCTTCATGGCGACAGCTAGCGATGCCAGCATAAATATTTGGCATTGAACTTCAGATTGACGCGGAGCATCGACATCGATGGTTGGAATCTGAAACGCAGAATCGTGACAAAATATTTGGGAAATACCAAAAATTTTGTCGGATTGCGAGGATTAGTTTCTCCACAAGCAAAAAAACCCACTGGCTGACTGCTTCACAAACTGACGCTTTTTATGGTAAGCAAGTCAAACAACTTGCATCGATTTAGCAATCAAAAATTGTTAAAAAATTGCGCTAAAAAGAAGCACTAAATAATCTCGTATATATAGATTATTATTTGATTGTGTTTCTTTTTTTTAGAGCTGTCAGTCAGTTAGTCATGCTACCAATATGTGCAAGGTCCCATGCAAAGGTTATACAACAAAAAATTGTCTTAATATCGAAGTAAGCCGGTAGTATTATAGAATAATCTGTTATGATTATAAGAAGCTTGACTACAATGACATATATTTGAGTCTTCGAGTATTGATAACTACACTACTCAATACATAAAAGTTACGTTCTTCCAGCAGAGCTTGTCGACCAAGTCAGTCACACCATGTCAAACAGGCACACCATGACAGCGCGACCAACACCTATGCCAATATTATTAACGTGTTTTTGTATAATTTTAATTTGCATAATTTACAAGCAAAAGCTGAATAGAATGAGACGACTACCAGGTGGCTAAATGTGTGTAACAAAGAAGGAGACCTGGGGCAAGGGACCGAGTCATTATGAAATGTGTCGAGTGGCTTCAAAGTTTGATTTGACAGCTGAGATGGTGACGATTGCTATTCCAGTGTCAAATTAGCCTCATTATGAAGAATAAGCGCGGAGCGAAGTGAGAGGATGAGGGCAGAATTGCTGACAGTGAGAGAGAGCGAGAGAGAAAGAGTGGGAAAGGAGGCGTAGGTAATAACAATAACAAAAGCGATGATAAATCATAAGCAATAAACGCTTTTCATTACAGCAGCGTATTTAATTGTAATTGCAATGCAAGCTCAACGGCAACTACAACAATAACAATAATAATCACAGTACGAATAGGAAAACCAACAACAAAATAAAAACGCTCGCGCTTGACGGCCGCGCGCCACCCGCACAACAAAACGCGATCAAAGACGGCGTCTCTCCAGATCCAAGTTAGCGATACGCTGTGCCAATTGTCAAGCGTTTCTTAAAACCCTTATGTTTGTGTGTGTGTGTTTGTGTTTGTGTGCACAGCACACACCAAAAACGGGCAAAACCAAAAGATACTGACGACCTGGCGCCGTGCGGCTGAAACCGCGCTCGCGACATTTGCATTGAGCGCGACACAAATACGCTTCACAGTTGCTATTGGCAATTGCAGCTTAGCTAGTCGCATTTACAGTTGTAGTTTTAGTCTAGCTGTAGTCGCACTGCTGCCTCAAACTTCAATTAGCATTTGACTTACAATAAATTGGAACTGCTTGCGGGCTTACTAACAACAAATACCAAACAATTCAACAACAATAGTAACTACAACTCATGCTTAGCAAATTCCGCAATTGACGCAAAACAAGTTTCGTGTTGAGAAGGGGTGGGTGGACTGACTTAAAAGTGTGCTAACTTTGGTGATTAATGCATGCAAAGCGAGTCTAAGCAAACTGAGAATTACTAAGCCAATAGCTGATCAACTGTAATCTAGGGTATAACCGAATATATTTTTCGAATTTTCAGGCGGAACTCGTTGCGTCCATTTTGATACCCTCAATTTGGTTTGGACCCAAAGAGAGTTTCACTTTAAGAGTTACACTGATTGACTGATTAATTGAGTTATGAACATTATCGGGTTAACAGCGGGTAACTGGACGGGCTTTGGCAAATTGAAATTTCGCAAGCGAGTTGTTTCAAAAATCACAAAATTCCCGAATCCGGCTGACGAGATACATACTCATACCATGTCACTTCCTCCACCATGCTTGACTGTTGCCTTTACGTGTTTGGGATTCAGGTCAGTATTGGACTGTCGCCACACACAATTCCGTCCGTCTGAGTCAAAAATGTTGAATTTGGACTCATCTGCAAATATGACTATGTTCCAGAACTCCAAATCCTTGTCCAAGTGGTTTTTGGCGAACGTCATCCAAGTCCCTTTATTTTTCACGCTTATAAAGTGCTTTTTCCGTGGTACTCGGGCATTAAAGTCATGTGTCCGCAGAAACCTGCGCACAGTTTCCACACAGCACTTTTTTCCCATTTCATCCTGCACCTGTTGAGCCACTTTTGCAGCCGATAGCTTGGGATTTCCCCTTATTCTCCTGATGATCCTTCGCTCCTCCTCTTCGGTGAAAATCTTGTTTGGTGCCATTCTGGCCTTGCCCTCAATCCGATTTGCATCGACGAAGCGCCGAATCATGTTATACACAGTTGAGTTGCTCAGATTGACCATTTCAGCTATTTGGCGATGTGAATATCCGTCTTTGTGGTGTTCCAGTCTGTTTGTCCATAGTCCTTGTTGGCTTATTGCACCCAAGATGCAGGATAAAACTAAACTCACTACGAAGGATTGGTCTATTTATGCAGAAAATACTCAACTTGAGGTAAAAAATCCGGGTTTTATGGCACCCAGGTGTCCACAATGTACCTGGTACAAATAAAATTTTCCCTAAAAATAGGGTACTTTTTTACATAATCCTACCTAGCAGGTGGGGAAACCTCAGTTTATTAGGGTCATTCATTCATATTTGTGGTTAATACATGTACCTACCACAGGTCTTTGGAATTTCTGAAAAATAATGAATGATTAGCTTATGACAGGCAATTACGTTTTTCTTTGACCCTGGTCCATTTGAGCTGTCCCACACTGTATATGTACATACCAAATCGATCGATAGCCAGCCTGTGTACATCTTGAGTGGTTTCTGTTAGGCAAGCACCAAATATACGCCACAGCATTAGCGCACAGTTTAGAAGAAATGAGTTTAAGCTGCACAGAGTAAATAAATAAACAACCAATAGTGAGCTAGTGAAGATAGAGATAGATAGATAGATAGGTAGAGAGAAGGAAAGGGAGAGAAAGAGGGAGAGTGTGCGAGGAAGAGAGACAGAGTGACGGGTCCTTAAGTGGACAACGGAGCGTGACAGGCTACAAAGGTCGCTGGGGCGTCTAACAAGCAGCCTTTGTTAATTTGCCGACAAGAATAATACATGTGAACAACAATCGCAAAAACAGCAAATAGACGCAAAATGTATTGTCTTGGCAATATATTTATGCAATAATTGCATCAAAGTGGTGTCATTAATTATATTTTTGCCACGCAAAATATCCCGCTAAGACCCCAACTTACTTAACTATTCGATTAGCTCTTGAGCGCCCACGCATTTTAGCGGGTGATCGTTTTTTTAACTTAAGTGGTTGGTGTCCACCCTAAATGTGATTGTAGCTGTGATTGCACAATGTTACAGTTGTTGGGTGACTGTCCTTACTAAAGCCCCCTATGCGTTTTGGCCGCATTTCGAGCAGTGACCAGTTGGTAATCAGATTGCTGAGTGAGGGGGAAGTAAATTGGATACTCCTGAAACTCAAGTCTTAACTGAAACTGTTGCAACTCCTACTGTTGTTTCATTCGTGTGCCAAACATAGGCCGTGGCACTGCCTTAAGGTCTATGTAGCTGTCGGCAAAAGTTCTGTTGATTTCCGCTACGAGTGGTGCCCCGCTTTTGTTGTTCTTGTCGCCCATAAAAAGTAATTTCAATTCGTCGCCGCTTTTGTCGTCCGTCGGGGGCTGTCAATAAAAAGATTTCATACCGTTTTCATAGCTTCGCTTCGTTTAGATTTGTTTCTGGTTTGTTGCGCATTTTATTTAAATTAAAATTAAACAAAAATAATAAAAACGTAATAAACAAAGACAACGACTACTACAAAATAAAATATAACTAAACAAAAAAGGCGCAAATGCGCTTTGAAGTTGTGCCGACGCCATGCGAAGCAGACATTTCTGTCTGTTGTTGTTTCTGCTGCTGCTGCTCGCTAGCAGTTGCTAAATGCAAATTAAAAGACGACCAAAACAACAACAACAATTCACCCACAAAACAAACGAGCTTCCAGAGACTACGTTGGGTAGGGGAGGCAGGCGTATTCAACGGTTGCAGTCAGCATATGGACATGTTATCACACCAATACTAGACTGCACTAACACCCAACTTGGAATCGACTCTGTCAATTATGTCTCCGAGTCGCTACAAGCTGATTCTTCTGTAAGACCACGCCACACTCGAGACTCTGTCTATGGGTACATCAGCTCAAACGGGCTGCTTGCCAACCAAGACAAACTTGTTTGCCACTACATCAAAGTGTGTTTAACGATCTCAATAAACTGGGCTCGTCAACTCTTAGCGCTAGCGATTATGGGCTTAGGTTTTACACAGCCCTCAAAAAAAAGTGATCTGAACCTAAGCCTTTAAAGTTTCCAGGACATTCTATGCAAGCGTGTTTCCAATTAATTAAGGCGCTTTTGGTTTCAGATCTTATGAAGCGTATTTTACGGCACCGATAACAATGTAACTTTGTTATTGTTGCAGCTATGAACTGAACCTATCAGCAGCCCATCCGAACCCTAGCTCCTAGCTCTGTGTGTGTGCGTGTGTGTAACGTTATGTACCGTACCAAGGACTTTAATGGGGGCACTGGCTGCGTCTCACCTCGACTGCCATGTGGCAATCGAGTTTTCCCTCACCAATCGTCTAATCTCAGCTATCGAGACTGTTCCATCTTGTGAATTTCTCCTTGCTCTTATGAGCTTCATTTCTCTGGCAACAATATCGAGTGGGAGCATTCCGACCAAGACTATGGCTGCTTCATCCGAGACTGTGCGGAAGCCCGAGATCATTCGCAGCGCGCTCAATCTGCAGGGAGCAGATAGTTTTCTAGGTAGTCCTTTCCTGCTGACAATTGTTGACGCCCTTATTGGTGCCGCGTACAGCAGGACCGACGCCACAACTCTTGATAATAGGATAGCCATAGCCCACCTAGCTTGGGTCGCACAGATTCTTATCTGCCCCTACCCTGCGCAGTATCTCCGCGTCTAACGTTTCGCCCTTCGCCTAGATCAGGTTCGTGTCCGGCTGGGCTTTTTTGGCTTTGGTGGCTTCAAGGTTCTCTACTTGCAAGATACCACCTTCCATTGGTCGGTTTTCGCGGTCTCACTTTCGGGTAAGTCCACGGTGGAGGCTAGAGTCGCTTGCTCCTTACAGACTTCGGCCTTCTGCCTCTTACTCTGAGGCGTACTCATCGCTGTTCTAAACAGCGGGGACGTCTGACACGACTGATTCCTCTTTATGGCAGCCTTTGCTCCGTCATCGAGGAGCTGGATTGCCACAAGTTTGTAGAGAGCCTTGATACTCTCTATCGAGTCTCTCATCGGTTGATGGATCGATCGCATATTTCCATCTTCCAGCATGTCGACCAGATGTAGAATCTCCTGGCCAAGGTCGCTTAAGGCAGAGCTTTTTTTGCTTTTCCGCGCTCGGGTGATGTTGCGCGGGTTCCTCTATTCTATTTGAAGCCGTTACTCCTTGTGATCTAGCCACCTTGCTACTCCTTGTGAATACAACGCAGTTCTCCTCCGTACTACAGTTGTTGTTTTTATTTATGGTACTCATTTGATTGGTTCCCAACTCCTAGCCGTTATTCCTGGTGGTTCAAAATGTCGCCTCAAATGCCATGGTTATCTATGCAAGCATGGAGGCCATGCGAGGGTTGACACCCGCCCTTATGAGGTCAGACGTTCAGAGCCGGATTCGCGATAATCAGGAACTTTGAACTAAACCTATTCTGACAACTGAATGCCGACCAACCAGGAAGCGTACTAGGGGATTTGCTAAGGTTTAACGGGACAGTGGTGCTTTTAGCATTGGCCGAACGGGTATTTTTTGGCAGGATTTCACTCTGCTTACTGAAATGTTGGAATGCTATCACCGTCAGCTCAGAAACTTTTCGCCTACTAGAGGTACTTATGCGAGTAGTGTCATCCTCCTGTCATGTTAGTCGACTCATACGGCAAGCTATGACTCGCTGTGGTGGTATTCTTATACCCGTCTCACCACACGGATGGTGTGCATGTGTGTGTGTATGTGATATGAATGGAAACTAGTGACTTGGTTGTTGGAGCGACTCTTACGACGACGCGACGGCTGCTGCATTTTAATTTATTGCGTTGTGCCATTTTATGCGAATTGAGTACAGCAACACCAACAAGTGCCGCAATAGCAACAGCAACAACAATCGCATGCAATGCGGATGTTTTCTTTCCTTCCATTTTTAATTTATTTTTGATGTATTTGTAGTTCTTGCTTTTGATAAGAAAGTTTCATTTGCAATGATTAAGAGCGAAGCAACAATTCGAGTGGAAATAATGTGATTGTGACAGGAACACAACTTCCAAGTGCCAAGCCAAGGGCTTGTTCTAACTTGTAGGGTTGTCGTTTTGGAATATTGCAACACAATTATGTAACACTTTTTATTAATATTACTTTATTTATTTTAATTACAGGTAAGCATCTACAAATTGAAAATATTGGTGCAGTGCCTCAGGTAAACTACGAGGAAAGAAATAATTGAAATGTTTATTTAACAAATTATTCTTTATATTTCATATTTTTTCTTCCATTGAGTCAATATTTTCTGGTCACGGTTTCGTTTAAATAAGTTTTAGTATGTAATCCTAACATGTAGGTCAACATTTTTTAAACATCATATTACTATAATAATGTTATCATATAGCTGACATAAGAACAATCTTTTGCAAATCACAATAATATGAAAATACGATTTTAGTTAGCTGTTTTAAATACACGTTAAATAAAAAAATGAATTATTTTCTTTTTAAAAGTGTCTTAAGGTGCGAAATTCGGTTAAAGACAGTGAGAATAAAATTAATATAATTTATAGAAATGACATGAAAATATCACATTAATAATGTGTTTATCCTTCAGATTTGTTTATAGCAAAAAAAAATCAATTCGATTTGACATCGATGTATTTATTGAGCTGTGCTATTGGTACACAGTAGTCCGTTTTTGTAGGAATCGTTGCGTTTCCAACTAGAATAAAGGCGTGGCCCATTGTTTGAGTAGCCCACGCTATGGATTCTTTCAGTCTGATGGCCGTGAGTGTTGCCTGTTCAATGTTCTAGACATGGAATGTCTAAGATGGCGTCTGGCGTCTCATTTGATGTGGTGAGAAGAGCCCCTGAGATGCATAGTTCCACCATACGCTAAACCTAGTTTAGTTGTTTCTGAGTGGTTTGCCGTTTAAGACAAGGCTATCAACTGCGACCAGATTAGCCCCCGGGTAGACCTCACCAATGGTCGTTATTGCCACTTTTTAATGCTTGACAGAGCGAGCATTATCGCAGGCAATAACTTTTATATTGCCTTGAAACCAACCAGCAACTTTGCGTGGTGGTGGTGGTCCAGGATCACTCATGATCAGATTAAAACAGTGGACAACCAACGCTCCTTCCACCCATTTCCATTGATTCTTGAGAATCCTTCCATTCTTATTGCCTTTGTCGAGGACCCCTGTATGGATCCCGTCCTTGGCAATTTCGGCAAAAAGATTTCCCCGGAAGGAACTTGGCGCTCTTGGCCACTGGTCCGGGTGCCTATTGCGAGTGCTTCCTCTTTGCCAGGCCTTGCTCCTTCTTGGGTACTTCTGCATACGAAAATTTTTGTTGCTAGGGCACTGGTGGTTGGCAGTTCGCCCTCCACACTCTCTCCTGTCGGAAGTTCAGCCGCACCAGTGCTTTACTTCTCCTTGGAGGCAAGTGTGTTAGGTTTCCTGCCCGCCACACCGGCGGCACTAGCTAGGTCAACAGGTTTTCTAACCTCTTTCGCCTGGAAGTAGCATTGGCCAGGCTTTGAAGCCACTGCCCACGCGAAAGGTTTGGCATTGCTACTTTACAGCTTTTGGCTGGTGCCGGACTCTTTTTGTTTATTTTGTTGCGGAGAAATGATGTCCGCCTGCACAGAGATCCGCGAATTACAGGTAAGGCTAGTTAATATCGGAAGTCGCCAGGTATCCGATATGCTCCGTGAGCGACTGGGCTAATTGCGGGCCCCCAACTGACTTTTGGCACGGGTCGCGCTACACATTAGTCCGGCCCTACCTCGAACCATGATATGCACCTCTACCAAGAACATGTCGATATGAAGAACATGTCCGAAGTTCAGGGAACATATCTTAGCTAGCATATCTTACCTACCAATCGGCAACCTCGTGGAGGGTTCAGTTGAGGAGATTTTGCCAACCTTTGTAAACTTGAATCAAACAGAATTTCCTTTCCCATTAGAAATTTTTTGCTTGCAACTAATCTATTTCTACCTATAAAATATTAAATAAATATGTATTTTTTATATCCCATTCGAAAAATTTCCATATAACGCCCTACTTACTTTTCCGAAGCGACTCCCTTTAATCGAATTTCGCACCCAAACTAGCTCAAAAAATACAAATATGCAAAAATTTACAAAAAACTAACGGAACTTTCATTCCAACGCATCATAGTGTAAGAAGAAGGTCCCGTTAGGCTTCGTACAGGGCTTAGTACCATAAACACCATAATCGAATTTCGGGGAGTGTATACCTTTATATATATATATAATGGAATTGAATCAATATTCTCGCTAAGGGGAAAGTCAGCGATCAAACAAAAGTTTAACTGCACATGGTATACAAGAACTTACATATAATCCAATTTAAAGTCATTAGCTGTTATAGTTTTTGAAATCGACGGACAGACAGGAGAAAATGCAAAGCTCAACTGATGTGGTCACAGATGCTTCTGCTTGTTACATACCTCCACAAATTCATTTTTAGTTATTTAACCGATTTCAATAGGTTCAGGGTATAGAAATATTACCAGGCTAATGGTATTAAAAAATATTCATCTAGCCAAATTTATTTTTTGTACACTTTTGTTCTTCAATTACAACTCTCATTTTGATATATTAATTTTTTGTGGGTCAGCGGAAATTCAAAAATCTTACCAATTGCAGTCAATCAATTGGCAAGTCACAGTTGGCGTGGAACGAAAAAGGGCAGGGGGACGAGTAGGAAAAGACGTAAGTGCTGGGGATGTCGTCGAAGCGCTTTTCACTTACACTGACCGCACACATTTTTTTTTTGCCAGTTGCCAATTGTTGTTGTCGTTGTTTAACAAATACCTTAAGAGGTGCACAAGCACACACATACACCTGAAACGTTCAACTTTATCAGTTCTTGGCCTAAATATTTTAGGCCATTCGCTGTTGACCGTCGTTTTGGCGTCGTTGTTCATCCTCTATACTCCGTTCTTGCCCCTTTTTGTCGACTAATGTGTGGCCGGTCGCGCTTTTTATTATAAAATAATTGACAACTTGTGCGCTCTTATGGCCTGACAACAATGAGAACAACAAAAAGTCGTCAAGTAAAAGAGAAACAACTGAAAGCACAAAGCACAGAAAGAAGAGACCACAACAGAAGAAATGTATCGTGCCACGTAAAAGGGGAGGACGAACGTTAACAAGGGGGAAGGTTAGTGAGAGAAATAGTGGGGGGAGGGGGGTTAACAGCAGGAGGTAGACAGGCAAATAGTGAATATGAACTGCATGTGGAATTCGCATGGCTCGAAAAAGAAAGTATGCAGTTTAAGAAAAAAAATCAGCATTAAAATCGCGTAGAAAACTGTCTGTTTGTAGAGAGGGGGAAGTCCAGAAGACGGCAGACTTGTGTTGACTGCCAACCGTATACGGCAGCAAGATGCGAAAGATGCAAGAGATTTCAATAGCAACGAGCTGGCGAAACAGAGAAACACAGTACTCCATTACGCCGTACTTCTACTAATGATCTACTTCCAAGAGACTTTCGGTTCATTAACTCTTTGTGCAACAACATTGTCAATTTACGCCACTACGCTCATGCTTGCCTTAAGGTGTTTACAGTATGTTTTCAGAGACATTTTTTAGAGTATTCAAGAATAATAAATAGATAAGAGTTTGTAGAGAATTGGTACATATAAGTATGCAACAGGCGGAATTAGGCAATTTGACCCCATAAAGTATACGAAACATATCGATTTTTTCACCCGCAACTTTTTAATAAATAATTCTCAGAGATTATAAGAGTTAAAGATGCCAAAGTTCGTATGCAAGCGTTCGTATACAAAACACATAACACAAATTTAATATCTTGGAGACTGCATACATGGTATCTCCAACGAACAACTACAATTGGAGAGAAACTTAGTCCGTCTACACGACAATTTTAGAGATACAGGGTATCAAATATTCCATGGTTCAATACCAAACATACAGAATTGTCTGCTTAGTGATCAGACCCAAAGGGAAAAAACATTTCCACTTACAATCACAGATCTGTTGCTCAGGTTGCTAGGCTAAGTGGCATATTGCTGACGATTAGCTGTCAAGGAAGAATGCAGTCCAATGCATTGCCCCATTGCCAGTGTGGGGTTGTAAAGTTGAACAAACGGATTGCAGTAATTATTGGGACAAAGCAACCATCTCGAGACGCTGGCAGAGAACTGACTGTGTGGACAGCGGCCGCTGTCGGTTGACGACGCCAGTGGCATTTGCAATTAGCTTCGATTTGCATACGGAACATGGACCCTCTGGCATGAACAAAAAGTGAATCTAATATATTTACATATAAACAGTCACTGAAAATGTGGTGGGGCGTCTTTTTCCTTGTCGTCTAGCTTCCTTCAGTAAAAGGCAGCTTGGGTTGGTTTTGATCACTTTGATATTTTATTCAACTTGAAAATATTCACTTCTAGTGGTTTTGGTTGTGTTACAAAGACTGTTTTATGTTAACATTCTAACATTTATGTTATAGATAACAGCGCTGAGTGCGCTGTATGGAGGTTGCATTGCAAAGAGAGAGGATGTGGAGCGTAGGTTATGTTAAGCCAAAATGACACCAGCTGATAAAGCCTGGCTTAACATAATCCCACATAAACAGTCACAAAGCAGTGTGGAAGAAATTGTAGTTGAAACACAAACTTCAGTAAAAATGTTTGATAATTTCAAAAAATTTACTTTTAAAGTTCAAATATTACAATTTTAAAAAAAAAACAATAATAAATAAATCAGAACTTAAAGTGCAAAATATAGGATATACGATCAAAATATACTCATCAGATTTTTTGACTGAACTATTTGGTATTTGAATGTGCTCAAAATTCAGTCTGAACCCTTAACCATTTCGCCAGACTTTAATTAAACTGACTAATCAACACTCGCACTTTATGCATTCCCTTCCATACATTAAAATACAGTTGTCCTTCCCTACTACGCTGGCATAATAATGGAAATGATTAATAACTGGAACTTCTTCTGCATTTAATTTGTCCTTTTAATCTTTATCGTTTACCGCTTATTTGCTGTCATTCGTTTAATGATTTCCTAATCCTTCCATTAAATCGAAAGCCTCTGCACAAGCTAAGAGACAAATAGAAGAATGAGAGAAGGAGATGTAAAGAGAAGCAGAGGTAGCGAGAAAGAGTGTCGACAAAACAATACGGAGAAAACGCGTTGGCGTCGCTGTTGTTGCTGGCGCCACTTGGGCAGCGCTGCTACAGCTGCAAATCACACGTACACACACGCACACACATGCACAGCACTCAACACACAACTTTAATTTGTTAACTAAATTGCCGCATGCACAATTCATTACGATGCAACATAATTAATCTGATGTCTAGCAGAGTCGTGATGTGTGTGTGTTGTGTGGGGGGTGGGGGTAAGGTGTTGGCTGGGAAAGGCATTCGGCAGGCGGCACCTGAAGGACATGCAGCAGATGTCAGATACAAATACAGCACAGCTTTAGATACAAATCGATTATCTATGAAATATGCGCCAGTTTGGGCAGAGATTTGCAGTTGCTTTTGTTGTTATTTGCAACGCAGGTCTCCATGCCACCACTTCGATTAGAATGGCAACGAAACGTAAACCAAATAATCACGCAGCAGGCTAAAAGACCTTTCCAACATAGATTCATATCAGTCGAAATTACATCACATGGATAATTAGAATGGAATGCTAAAGATAAGTGCATATTTTCTAGGACATAATACATGTGTATGCCATAAGAAATGATTCACATGATTCACTATACAGGTTATTAATTGTACAAAAAAAAAAAAGATTTATAAATATGACGATTTCTTAAAGCCAATTTGCAGTTTCGTAAAAATATTTATCAATAAAAATGCTGCAAAACAAAAGAGTTAAAATAATGATCAAATGATTCACAGAAAGTGTATATCTAAATGAGAATTTATCAATTATTATTCAGAACGATAACAGTATCTATGTCGTGAGTTAGGAATACTAAGCGATAGTATCAAAATTGAAGAGAATATTCAAATACGAATTTTTTTGGTTTGTTAAGACAATCAATGGAGTTGTGAACAATGTGCAGTCATACATTTTGCATATACGTGTGTATGTGTGTGTGTGTGTGTTTTTTTTTTTTTTTTTTTTGGATACGCCATGGGGGTGAGAATCTTCCTGAGATACAGGTGGCCCGTGCCACCTGCATGCACGATTCAAAGACAACGTCAATGCATGCGTACTAAAAACACCCCCACACACACACCCCCACGCCCGGCGGTATCACCGTAAAGTATTACTTCACCGGGGTGGGTTGCCTAACTAGGCACTCTCCGTCACTCGCCGCTCAGTTTCGCATAATCTCAGATCCCTCTGTATGCATATGATGAGCTGGCGGACGTCTCTCCAGTGTGACGGAGACTCCATCATGTGCTCTACCAAGCTCTCCGGTGGGGGCACTGAGCCAGACATTCCCCTGTATCTCAAACAATGGTAGAGCACATGTTCCGGATCCTCGATGGCGTCTGGGCATGTCGGGCACTGCGGCGTGTCCTCGTGCCTGAACCTGTGCAGGTAGCTCCTGTAGCCGCCGTGACCTGAAATAAACTGCGTTAGATGGTAATCCAACCCACCTGCATTCCTCCCGATCCATTCCGCTAGATTGGGGATTAGTCTGTGAGTCCACCTTCCTTTCCTCGCCGTGCTCCATCTATCCTGCCAGACGTCCATCGTCGCTGCTCTTGCTGAGCTTCGGATGTTCTCCGTAGCGTCCGGCGCAACTATCCTTCTAGCGCGGATCTCCTTCATCTCGGTCGCTAGCAGGTCAACTGGCACCATTCCCGCCAGGACCAGTGCTGCCTCTTCCGAGATCGTGCGGAAGCCGGAGATCACTCGGAGGGCGCTCAGCCTGTAAGGTGCCGAGAGCTTCTTTTTCAGTCCTTTTTTACTGGACACAGCCGTTGCCCATATGGGTGCCGCGTACAGCAGTACGGAGGCTACCACTCTCGCCAGCAATTGGCGCCTCGCTGGCTTGGGACCGCCAACATTGGGCAGCATGCGCGAGAGAGCGCCTTGCATTTTGGCTGCTCTCTGGCTGACATACTCTATATGCGGCCGGAAGCTGAGTCTATTGTCCAACCTGACGCCTAGGTATTTTATAGACTCCTTGGATTTTACAACATCGTTGTTGACTTGCACCTGTATGTACTCTATTACTTTGCGGCTTGTAATGAGTACGGCCTCCGTCTTATGGCCTGCAAGTTCCAAGCTCGCATCCTTCATCCATTCAGCCACGATTCTTATTGCCGCGTTCGCTGCGGCCTCTACCTCTTTGCACTCCTTGGCTACTACGACTAGTGCCAGGTCGTCTGCGAAGCCAATGAGGGTACAGCCCTGTGGTAGTGGGAGCCTAAGAACCTCATCGTACATTAGGTTCCACAGCAGAGGGCCTAGGACGGAGCCCTGTGGTACTCCTGCTGTGACCTCGTAGCTCCTTGGTCCTTCTTCTGTATCATATTCCAACACCCGCTCTGATAGGTAGTTGGAAATGATACCCGCTATGTACGATGGCACTCCAATTCCATCCAGGGCTGACAAGATGCGCGACCAGTTCGCCGAGTTGAACGCGTTGCGTATGTCGAGAGTGATTACGGCGCAATACTCCTTGTCGCCCCATCTCCATCTCGTTCCCTCAATTGCCTTGGCTGCAATATCTACAACCGCCTGGATTGCGTCTACGGTAGAGCGAGCTTTCCGAAACCCGTATTGGCTGGCTGAGAGCGCGTTTTTCTCATCCATGATGGTCAGGAGTCTGTTATAGATTATCTTCTCCAGGACCTTTCCCGCTGAATCCAGGAGGCAGATAGGCCTATATCCTGACGGATCATCTGTCGGCTTATCCCCTTTTGGCAGGAGTATTAGCCGCTGCCGCTTCCATAGCATTGGGAATACTCCGTCCTGTAGGCATTTTCCGTAGGTTACCGCAAATACCTCTGGTATTGTGCGGACCGCCAGCTTCAGTGCCTTATTGGGGATACCGTCTGGTCCCGGGGCCTTGTTGTCGCCCAATCCTCTGATTGCCCCCAAGACCTCTTCTGGCGTGACGCTCTGAGCCTGCTCCGCTTGCTGGGTTGGGACCTCTCGCCGCCGCGGGTGGTGGGGAAACAGCGTCGCCACTATGTTGGCTAAAGCCGTTGGGCACGTTACCCGAACGGTCTCCTGACTCCGGATCTTTTTCATGACCACCTTGTATGCGGTTCCCCAAGGATTTACGTCAGCCTCCTCGCAGATTGCCCGAAAGCAGCTGGCCTTGCTTCTTTTAATGCTGCGTTTTAGATCCCTCTTGGCTATTCTGAGGTCATCCAGCCTACTGGCGAATTCCGGGCGTCCCCTGGCACGTTGGGAGCGCCTTCTGGCCAGTAGGCACGCTTTCCTTAGCTGGTTAATTTCCTCGTTCCACCAATAGCAGGGCGTTGCTCGTCTGTTTGGCTTTCTCCTGGGCATGGACAAATCGCATGCGTCCGTAACGCAACGCATTAGGCTTGTCGCCATGTTGTCTGCAGATTGCCCGGTGGCTGGGCTTACCGTATAGCGCAGGGCTTCGGTAAAGGTTTCCTCGTCCAGGAGGTTACCTTTCCACTTGGGCCCACATGTCTGAGGTCTCGACTGTCTTTGCGATGTTCCATTGATCACGAAGTGAATCGCTTGGTGATCGCTGAAAGTGAAGTCCTCGCTGACTTTCCACGTCATCCTCCTGCATAGCGAGCTACTCAGCAGGGTAATGTCTATAATGGACCCTCTGCCAGCCTTGCTATAGGTAAGCCGCCTCCCGTCGTTTGCGAGGTTTACATCGATTGATGCAAACTCCTCCAACAGACAGGTTCCTCTGGCATTCGTCGCGCGACTGCCCCATTCAACTGCCCAGGCGTTGAAATCCCCGGCAATTACCAAGGGGGATCTGCCGCGAGCATCTTCCGAAATCTCCTCAAGCAGCTGTTGGAATCGCCTCAGATCCCAGCTTGGCGGGGCGTAACAACTATAAAAAGTTATAGCGTTGATCTTCGCCCGAACAAACCCTTCATGGTCTGTGCTTGTTTCCTTCGGAGGTGTTCGGAGAGACCAGATGGCCGCTTTCCCACACTTGCTAGCCGCCCAGCCGCTTCCACTGATTGGCCTGTACGGCTCGCAGATTATGGCCAAGTCTGCTTTCGTCTCCCTGAGCGACTGTCTCAGCAGGGCCTGAGCTGCCTCGCAGTGGTTGAGGTTGTGTGTGTGTGTGTGTGTGTGTATGTGTGTGTGTGTATGTATGTATGTATGTATTTATGTATGCATGCACAAACGTATTAAATTTCAGAGCTTAAGCAAATAAATCCCCCAATCTGTTTACCACTCACAAACACATTGACACACGTACACACTTCAAGGCCGCTTGAAGCAATCAGCCGCTGAAAATAATGAATGAAAGCAGAGACAAATGACAAAGAAAATCAAGTCGAAGAAGAAAACTGTAACAATTTTCCCTCATAAATTATGCAACATTTCCTACTTGCAATGAGAGAGCTGTTGATGATGTTGTTGCTATTGTTGTTGTTGTTCTTGTTTTTGTGTTTGTTTTTGTTGTTGTTGTTGTATAGTCCGTTGCTGACTTTTTGTATGCGAGGCTTTTAAACAGGCCCTGCAAAGGTGGCAAACACTGGGCTAGCCACAAGCGGATAGATGCCACCACCACCACCAACAATAGCATAAAGCGAGCAACATGATGATAATTATGAATAGAAAAAATGCGGACACTGCTGCGAAAGTTGCGCGTTGAAGTCGAATCGCATCGCAACACGTTTCACACCCGCAAAATACAATTGCAGGCAAGCAGAGAGCACAGTTACACTAAAGCAAAAGTGTTGCCAATTGTTATTGTTGTTTATGCTGCTTGTGCCACTGCTGCTGTTGGCCAATTCCATTTTGGGACACAGTATTCCATTGTATATTTTGTGTTGCGTTTTGTCTTCCCTTACGAAGCCACTAACCAGCCAACCAACCAACAAGTCAGCTAACCAGTCAGCCAGTTTAGCTCCCTTGAACACCCCATACTTTCGACAAAGTCAACAATTGCTTCTACCAAAAGTCTAGAAAAATATCGGCTACGAAGGGGAGAGCCCATCCCACCCCTTCAGAAGAATCCATAACAAACAGAACAGGCAACCAAATTCGTTAAAATAATACACCATATGGGAATTTTAATAACGTGCTGAAACCCAACAAGAACAACAAAAGTTGTGTGCCTTACAAGTTGTGGTTTCTGGTCCCAGTGGCGATAAAATCAACAAACAGAATGTTGTATCAGGGTTGTGGAGGATAGGATAGGTGATTGGTACGTGGGCGTGGAGAGCCGAGGCGGAGACGGAGGTTCAGGAAGAAACGCAAGAAACTCAAATTAAAATGTAATTGAAAAAATAGCGATGACAATCGAAAAAGTGTGGACAAAAAAAAAAATTTAAATAGACAAAAGAAAAAGAACAAAAGCAGAAGGAAAGAAGAGAGCTACGGAAATGAAATGAGAAGAAAACAAAAATTTACTATAAATTGTGCGTATCTTAAATTGTGCATATGAATGAAAAGATCGTGCGCATGAATGGACAATGAATATGGAATACGAGAAGTTCGTGGTAGAGAAGAAGAGAAATGGAAGTAACGGAAAAAATGTGGCACATGAGGTACATGAGCAACAAACTGTTGTTAATTTGATGCTGGGTGTGTGTGTGGCTCAATGAATGAATTATATACACAAGCATAAATAATTACAAAACAAATTCCAATTGCAGCAATGCATGTACATATGTGACGGAAAATTATTGATCAATAATTAATTATCAATGATCCATTCGCTTGAATAACCAGCGATAAGCAAAGTCTCCTTCGATTGATAATACACATCTAAAAAATAAACTATACATATTTATATATACAGTGGCCCACACCTTATTTTGCTCAGTGTCAAAGAAAAAAAGTAATTGCCTGCCATAAGCTAATTATTTAATATTTTTCAAAAATTCCAAAGACCGATGGTAGGTATATATATTAACCACCTAAATTAATATATGACCCCAATATACTGGGGTTTCCCCACCTGCTAGGTAGGATTATGTAAAAAAGTAGCTTATTTTTAGGGAAGCCCGAGATCACTCGCAGCGCGCTCATTCTGGAGCAGATAGTTTTCTGCGTAGTCCTTTACTGCTGGCATATTGGCGCCGCGTACAGCAGGACCGACGCCACAACTCTTGATAATAAGATAGCCTATCCAGCTTGGGTCCCCCAATATTTGGCAGCATTCGCAACAGTTCACCCTGTAGTCTAGACGCTTTCCAGCTGACGTAATCTATGTGGGGTCTGAATCTGAGCCTGCTGTCGAGTATGACTCCAAGATATTTTATGGACTCAATCGAGGGTATAGTGACGTCGTTGACTTTCACTTTTATATACTTGATCGCCTTACGGCTTGTGATAAGTACTGCCTCGGTTTTATGGCCTGCGAGTTCCAGATTCGCTTCTTTCATCCACAGGGCCCACATCCGTGTCGTACTCCAGAACCCTATCCGACAGGTAGCTCGAGACTATTCGAGATAGGTATTCTGGGATTCCTATACTGTCCAGCGAACTCATAATGTGCGACCACCTCGCTGAGTTAAAGGCATTTCTTATATCCAGATTTATATCAGGGCAGTACTCCTTATCGCCCCATCTCCGCTTCCTTCTATGGCTTTTTTGGCGGTGTCCACAACTACTTGAATTGCTTTCAGCGTAGACCAACCTTTTCGGAAGCCATATTATGCATCTGAGAGCGCTTTTTTCTCTTTCAGCATGCTCACTAGCCTGT
This sequence comes from Drosophila paracracens, assembly GCA_035044025.1. Classification (NCBI taxonomy): domain Eukaryota; kingdom Metazoa; phylum Arthropoda; class Insecta; order Diptera; family Drosophilidae; genus Drosophila; species Drosophila paracracens. The sequence continues at coordinate 596,159 of JAWNMN010000897.1, forward strand.
TATACGAGGTCTGACCAATAAGTAATGAGACTAAGTCCATAAAATACGTATATTTAAAAATTAAGGTACATTGATGTGATCCCCTTCAAAGTACTCCCCTCCCGCAACTACACACTGGTTCCAACGTTTCTTCCAGCTTTCGGAACATTTCTGGAAGGCTTCGACTGGAATGTCCTTTAGTACCCTCGTCACGGCGGTCTGGATGTCAGTTATGGACTCAAAATGCGTTCCTTTCACGGCCAATTTTGTTTGGGGGAACAAGAAGAAGTCACAGGGTGACATTTCCGGCGAATAGGGCGCTTGCAGCAACACTGCGATGTTTTTAGAGGTCAAAAACTGCGACACACTGAAGGCACGATGGCATGGTTCTTCGGTACCATCTTTGCACACAGCTTTTTCATGGACAAATCATCAGTTAAAATTTTTCTGACGGTTTCTCGTTTCAAATTAGGTTCATCAGCCAACATTCGAATGGTTAGCCGCCGATCTTGATGCACGAGAGTGCGCACACGCTGAACATTGTTGTCAGTTCGAGCTTCAACCGGCCTCCCACTTCGCGGTTCATCCCCGACGCTCTCACGACCATTTTTAAAATCTTTATGCCATCGAAACACCTGAGCACGACTCAGGGCTTCATCACCGAACACTTTGACCAATTTACCGTACGTTTCCGTAACAGAATCGCCGAGTTTAACGCAAAATTCCATATTCCATATTCCATATTCGTGACACGCCTTACAAACACGTTGTCGAAAACACAACACAGCTGGAGAACTATCGAACGTACGAGAGTCGCGAGCACATGTATCGATAGAGGAGGGATGGGAGATTAACCGACCGAAGTTTCAGGTTCGCAGTGTAACCACAAGCGCGGCTACAAAATCAGTCTCATTACTTATTGGTCAGACCTCGTATACTATTTCCCACCGTATCCAGGAGGCAGATCGGCCAAAATCATGACGGATCCTTAACCGGCTTGTCTCCCTTCGGTAGGAGGATTAGCCGTTGCCGTTTCCATCTCTTCGGGAATACTCCATCCTGTAGGTACTTGGAGTATGTCCCGGCAAACCCGTTGGGGATTGTCCTTATGGCCAGCTTCAGTGCGTTATTAGGGATCCCGTCAGGTCCAGGAGCCTTTTTATCTCCCACTCTGAATGCTATCCCGAGCTCCTCCGTGGAGACCTGTTCGAGAGGTTCTCCACTATGCTGGTTGTTAACCGCCACCCTGCTCGAGTGCTGTGGGAACATCGTTTCCACAATGGTATCCTGGCTTCCGATTTTCTTTGTCACTACTTTGTATGCAGTGCCCCATGTGCTTATGTCGGTCTCCTCGCACATAGCTCGAAAGCAGTTAGCACTGCTACTTTTGATGCTATTCTTTAATTCTCTTTTTGCATCTTTAAATTCAAGCATTCTTGCCGAGAATTCCGGACGGCCTCTTGCTTGTTGGGAACGCCTTCTCGCGTACAGACATGCTTTTCTTAAGTGACTGACGTTATCATTCCACCAGTAGCATGGTGGTCTACCCCTGCTAATTTTTCATTAGCCTATCTGCAATACATTCTCAGCAGGCCGTTCTGGCTCCTCTGTCTCTTCCTGATACAGTGAGTCCAGGAACGTGTCCTCGTCTAGGCAGCTCTCTTTCCATTTTGGGCCGGGTGTTATGGCTCTACTACGATTCTGTTTCCTGCCATGGACCTCAAGGAGGATCGCTTGGTGGTCGCTAAATCTAAACTCCTCGCTTACTCTCCACGAGATGATTCTACTCAGCGAACCACAGAAGAGGGTGAGGTCTATTATGGATCCTCCACCTGCCTTGCGGTACGTGAGCCTATTCCCATCGTTGAACAGAATCGCATCTGGGTTGGCGAATTCTTCCAGCAGGCTTTGTCCTCTGGCATTGGTTACTCTGCTGCCGCATTCCACAGCCCAGGCGTTGAAGTCCCCGGCTATGATAATGGGAGACCTGCCACGGCCATCCCGTGATATTTGCCCGAGCATTTGTTGGAACCTTCCTAGGCCCCAGTCCCCTTCCAGACACTTAAAGCTATTCATAAGGGTTACTCGCTCTCGGAGCCTCAAATTAACCCGTCAAACTTTCAGGAATCTCACCTTCAGTGCCGTTATTTTTGCGATTTGTGTCTGCCCGTACGCAGTTATATGTTCTGTCTCCCAGTTCCAATTGCCCTTCAATGCATCACATGTTGTTCTTGTGATCTCATCGAGGTCCATAGCCTCTAAAATGACTCTGTGAGCCAGAGAGCGCCCAGTGCTTCGCCTACCAAGCTACTCAGTGCCGTGCTGTCAGTACCCGACTTGTCGAGCTGTAGGAGCAGCTCTCCCTTTTGGGTCCTCCGTATCTTTGATACCCGCTTCCCAAGGTCGCACATATTCTTGTCTGCCCTTACCGTGCGCATTAACTCCGCGTACGAGACTTCGCCCTTCGCCTGGATCAGGATCGACTGGAGGAACGATTCGTCCAGGACTGATTCGTCCTTATGACAGCCTTTGCTCCGCCATTGCGGAGCTGGATTGCCACAAGTTCTTAGAGAGCTTTTATACTCTCTTTCGAGTCTCTCATCGGTTTATGGATGAATCGCCTCTTTCCATCCGCCAGTCTTTCGACCAGACGCAGCATCTCCTGGCCTAGGTCGCTTAGGGCAGAGCCTTTTTGCTTCTCCGCACTCGGGAGATGTTGCGCGGGTTGCTCTAGGAGTAATCTCCTTCTGGTGGTGTAGCCATCGCAGGTTTCCTCCGTACTACAGTTGTTGTTATTATTTATGGTACTCCTAGCCGTTATTCTTAGTCGTTGTATAGTCGCGTCAAAATCCCATAGTTATCTGTGCAAGCAGAGAGGTCATGCGAGGGTTGTCACTGTAGGCATTTCGAGTAGATTTCCGCAGACTTCGGCTATCGTGCTTCAGTGCCTTATTGGGAATTCTGTCTGGTGCCAGGGCCTTTTTGATGCCCATTCCTCTGGCTACCACCATGACCTCTTCCGTGGAAAATTCCTGAATAAGCTCCGTTCGCAGAGTTGGATTGATTCCCTGTAGACGTGGGTGTTGGGGAAACAGCGTAGACACTATGTTGGCTAAAGCCGTAGGGCAAGTCACCCGAACGGTGACTTGCGGTTCCCGAAGGCTTCACATCAGCCACCTCGAAGATTGCCCGAAAGCAGCTGGCTTTGCTTCTTTTGAGGTCATCCAGCTTACTGGCAAAGTCCGGGCGACCCCTGGCACGTAGGGAGCGCCTTCTCGCCAGTAGGTACGCTTTTCTTAGCTGGCTTATTTACTCATTCAACAAAAAGCAGGGTGTTGCTCGTCTGCTCGGCTTTACTCTTATGCATAGACAAATCGCATGCGTCCGTATCGCAACGCATTAGGCTTATCGCCATGTTGTCGGCGGATTGCCCGGTGGCTGTGTACTCGGTGTGACGTAAGGACCTCGTCTAGGAAATTTCCTTTCCCTTTTGGGCCCACATGTTGTGGGTCGCGACTGTCTTTGTGATCTTCCGTTGATCACGAAGTATATCGCTTGGTGATCGCTGAAAGTGAACTCCTCGCTGACTCTCCACGTTGTCTTCCTGCATGGCGAGGTTCTTAGCGGAGTAATAGCTACGATGGACCTTCTGCCAGCCTTACGGTAGGTATGCCGCCTCCCGTCATTTGCGAGGCTTACATCGATCGATGCAAACTCTTCCAGCAGACTGGTTCCTCTGGCATTCGTCGCTCGGCTTCCCCATTCTACTGCCGAGGCGTTAATATCCCCGGCAATAAGTATGGGGGATCTGCCGCGAGCATCCTCCGAAATTTCATCTAGCAACTATTGGAATCGCCTCAGAT